>LT669795.1:26686821-27886821 GCA_900128785.1 Arabis alpina
ATTCAGGGTTCTTCCAGATTCCCATTCATCCAGACGACCAGGAGAAGACCACGTTTACATGTCCTTAAGATTCCGTATCCAAGGAACTCATATCCTTTACCTATCAACCATGGCAATGACAAAGCACATGAAGAAGGAGGAAAGCAAGCTCCACCATCATTGAGGAAGCTACCAAAGTTGTTGAATCCAGGGATGTTCGTTGTTCCGTGTTCAATCAAAGGTTTGGAATTGAAGGATTCTCTTTGTGACACAGGAGCTAATGTGAATGTTATGTGCGAGACTGTTGCAAGGAAGCTAGGGATTTCGGATTTACAACCTTCAAAGACATATATCGAGCTTATAGATAGATCTTCTACAATTTCAGAAGGTTTCATTCCTAACGTGTTGCTTCAAATAGGAGATTGTCTTGTTCCTACGGACTTCTACATCATTAAGACCAAGGATAATAGCTGCAAACCATTGGTTCTGTGTGCACAGTTCCTTGCAACAGTGGGAGCGATGGTGGATTTTCCTAATAGGCGAATCTCCTTCTCGAATATCAACAAGAATGTCTTCTATCCTGTAGTTCTTGTCACACATGCTTCTTGTATGAGTGTCAATGTTGGAGATAAGTTGGGTTTAGACCATAGAGATGAGATGAAGAAGGTTTAGAACGTCCTCAAGTTCGCTCCTTCCACTGCACATCATGAAGCCAACAATCCTGCAAGTTCCAAGTGCAAGAAGATCCCCAAAGTCAAACGCAGAAAGCCCTCAAAACCATTCTCCAAGTTCAAAATTGTCATTCCTTTAGAGTTGAGGGAGAAAGGAGAGGTTGTTACCCAAGAGATGGTGAACAATACTAGGAAGCTCTTTCCAGGTATTATTCCTTGTAAGTCCCGGGAAGTGCACTTCAGAGATCCACCTCCGACCGAAGCCCCGACATAATCAAGCTAATGACTGAAAACAAGCGCTTGGTGGGAGGCAACCCACCTGTGAGTCTTTTTCTTTCTCTTTTATTTTCTTTTTATTGAGTCAGTTTGTTTTTGAAATTCTAAATTGTGAACTTGATTAGATGATATGATGTTGGTGCTTTTGATCGTGTTTTGTTTTAAGTGCTTCAACAGATACTAACCATTGCACTAACACCCCGGGAAGCTTCCGAACAAACAACTTACGATCCATTTTCAACCCGCTGCGTCGAATGACAAAGTGGCCTGTGCGTCGGTGTTTTAAGTGCTTCAACAGATACTAACCATTGCACTAACACCCCGGGAAGCTTCCGAACAAATAACTTACGATCCATTTTCAACCCGCTGCGTCGAATGACGAAGTGGCCTGTGCGTCGGTCAACAAGCACACCAACATATGTCCGATTCTTTTTCACAATTTATAACTTTTACTTTTTCTTTTCTTTCACTAATTTCAGGCTTGATTAACACTAGGGACAAGGTTGTTGAAGTCTGGGGGAGGTAGTTGCTAACATTGTTTTCTATTTTGGAGTCAAAAATTCGTTTTATTGAGTCAAAATGTAGGGAACGACGATCTTTCCTAGGAACTAACGCTCAGTTTTTGCGATTTTTAGTTGTTGTGATGAAGTCTTTGAATGGAGCGAATTCGAAACCGGATGATAGTACAGGTTTCCCTCTTATCGCGGTCTGCAAAACGAAGTAGATCAAACTCAAGACTAGCACACTTGATCTCCATCTCCCTATATTCTCTTTGATGATGTCACGACAGTAATCGATCTAACATTCAGGACTCCTTATTCACTTTACCACTCTTTGTTGATCTTGAATGGCCAACTCATTTTTAGTTGGTACCCAACCCCTAGCCTTAACCTTTTGTTCAAGCCTCATGCGATCTTTTCCCTTTGTTTTATGTGCAGGCATGTGTATAAACACCGGAGAGAAAAAGGTCGGACGCAGTTTTTCATTCACAAAATTGCACAGGATGAGGATTTGGTTGGAGAACTTTACAATGAGCGACGATGCTAGGCATTCCTTGGGATTTTATGCATAACAATGGTAATTTTCGAGACTAACAATTATGTCGATCATTCACCCCTTGTTAGTCAAAAAAAAAATCAAAAATTTCTAAAGGGAAAGGGAATGATCATTTTCAATAAGTCTCTAGCTTCTACAAAAAAAATCCCAAGGAATGGAGTGGATGGATGTGAGTAGTGGAACTTGTGATTTTTGGGCTACATGATGATGTTTGGTTCCTGATTACGATTTGGTGGAGAGAGAGTGTAATGTGAATGAAAAATTGTGGGCATCAACTGGACCAGTCTCTCTCTTGTGTTTATGCATAATGTCTGCATCCACCAAATAAAATATGGTAACCCTAAACATCTTTAACTCCACTAAACACCAAAAGACTTTTTTCATAATACCTAGCATTTTACTTGGTTGACATTGTTAGAGAGAATTCCATCATCACTTTGTTTAAGTGTGTGACAGTTAGGAGAATGTGAAATTGATGGGTTTTCAAGTTAAGATTTGAGGCCCAACCTATGATGGTTGAGATTGGTGACCACCAAAGGTACTTTGTTTATATGAAGCAAAATAGTCAAGGAAGCGAAAGCAATGTTCCAAAGGATAAGTGAGTTCCCGCGATTTTCAAACCTCGACTTCATTCTTAGTCTCTAGTTTGAGGCAAGCAAAAGCTAAGTCTGGAGGAGTCGATATATCATGGTTTTTACCATCTTTTGGCTATGATTTAACCCGGTTTTATCGAGTCTTTTTGGTATTTTTCTAGTGTTTTAGACTCTTGGCAGGTTCGTGTATGAATGGAGCTTAATTGGTGATTAGGGAGCATTTTGGTGCATCAAGGAAAGTGTAGTCAAAGTCGCAAGCTTGGTGCAGAAAAGTGCAGAAAATTTAGCCGAGCGTCGATTGACGGAAGACTTTTGGCGTCGATCGACGGAGAAAGTTATTTCGCGAAGAAAGAGGATTTTTCCATTCTGAAGATTTCCTTTTCACCCTTGAAGTTTCAGAAGTTAACAAATCAAGCCCAGCACGAATTTTAACCTATAAATACTCAGTTTTCTTTTAGTTTTCATTACGTTTTCTATTATTCAAGACTTAAAGATTCAAAGAGTTTTTCAGAGAGTTAGGGCTACAAGTTTTTAAACGTTTCAGATTTCTTCGAACCCTTCTGTATCTCTTTCTCTATCTTTATTTAATGTAGTATTATTCAGTCATCATGTTTTCTGCATCCATGTCTGAGTAGTTTGCTTGTTAGGTTTAGGGTTTTTCATAGGTTAAAGATGGATTGTTAGATTCACATAATTGATAGGATTATCATCTTGTTCTTCATCTAGATTACTCTTAACGCTTGTTCTATCTTAGATGAGCAAAATTCCTATTCGCAAAGAGATTTGGTTTAGGGATTTTGTGAGTATTTGAACCTGAACTTTAATGCTTGTTTAAGTTGTTAGAATTTGCTAAGATATTTGGTTTTCTAGGATTTAGGCATAGATAGCTTTCGCAACGAGAGTTGGTTATATTTACATTCGTGTTCTAGCTCAAGAACTGTTCTTAATAAAATCTTATCGTAATTGAATCTGCAATTTAGCTTTACCTGAGAAATTCCCGAAAACCTAACTGTTTTGTTTAATTGAATTTGAATCACATCAATTTGAGTTTATTTAATTTTCTTTTTACATTCATACATACATTCTTACTTAGCTTAATTCGAAGTTGAAATTCCATCGTGTGATTAAGATTCCCAGTGATTTGATCCCTAGGTACTACAATTGATCTCTTAATTTGAGAGAGTAGCTCATGGTAAATTTGAGCATATCAGCAGTGAAACAGTTCAATTTCAACATCAAACCTGCTGCAGAGAGGCGTATGATTCAGCTGAACAAGTTAGATGAGATACGATATCACGCTTATGAAAACTCCAAGTTATACAAGGAGCGGACAAAGGCGTATCATGACAGGAAGATCATCTCAAGGACTTTCGAACCCAGGTACTCCTGTATAACTCTCGTCTCACTTTGTTTCTTGGGAAATTGTGTTCTCGTTGGTCAGGTCCATTCACTATCAAAAAGGTGCGACCACATGGAGCTGTCGTCCTTATCACTAAGGATGGCAGAGAATTCACTGTGAATGGCCAGAGGGTGAAGCATTATTGGGCAGAAGCCGAGATTCCGGATGGACACATTGTGTCTCTGGATGATGCACCCACGATCTGATTTCAGACACAGTCAAGCTAATGACTAAAAACAAGCGCTTGGTGGGAGGCAACCCACTGGTAAGTGTCTATAAAAATTCGTTTTCTTTTATTTTATTACTAACAATAGTTCTAGTTTTGTTTCAGAAAACAATAAAAAAGGGAAAAATCGACACGGATGTTGATCAACACACACTATGAGTGTCGATCGACACACATCCTACGGAGCCCACGAGGTAAGTCATATAAAACCCTCGACAAACATATTATTCTTTCCCTATCCAATTTGCTCGATAACCTGGCCTCAAACACATAAATCTCTCAATTCTTCACCGTTTTGAGTGATTCTTGGCACTAACTTGAGTAGAATTTCAACCTTTTTCTGTTTCATTCATCCGTTTCCTCGATATGCTAAAGGTATGTGTACGAAACTCTTCTTCTTTGACTCGTTGGGAAAGTTGGTGTTTCGATTCGTAATATCTTGATATTAGAACGGTGTGAGTTAGAATAAGTGTAGATTAATGATGGATGGTGGTTTATTTTGAGCATTGGATAGTCGAAAATCCGGAATTGATATATTATGGTCGATGTTCGAAACTGCAGAGTGTGTCGATCGACACACATCTTTACCCGACCAAATTTGCGGATTTTCTGTTTTTGTGTTTGTTGTTGTTGTGGTTTTGTTTGCAGATGAATCCTAGCAAGAAATCACGACCAAGTAAGGGTGGTAGTTCAGGTTCTCGCCCCAATCCATGGCCGAAAGAGGAGGAAAAGAAAATCCCAATTAGACAGACATGGCGAGATTGCGCTGAGGTTGTTCTTCAGAAGCCTGAGGTTGCGCGCAAAAAGATTACAGATGAGTGGGATGAATATGACTCTCTCTTCTACAATCAGTGGTTGAAGGTGTCTCAGAAGCCTACGAGGATTGCAGACTTTGATGCATTAGATGAGTTGGGTATTCTAGATGAGATGAAACGTTTGTTGGAACGTGCAGGTTTGGGTAACATTGCTACCAAGCATCACCACTTATACTCGGACTTGGTATGCCAGTTTTTCGCTATGTTGAGGGTCAACTACCCAACGATTGCATGCCCATCAGGAGGGAATGGGACATTGACTTTCATGATAGCAGGAATCAGATACAGGGTTACTATCAGGGAGCTTTGTGAGATCTTTGGTTTTCCACCGGAGCATGATAATATCATTATTTCGTGTTCATTTTCAGGGATGAAAGTTTTCTAGGCTTTGTTTGGAGCAGGTTTGTACTCTTCAGGGACCACCACTCACACAGACATTTGCCATCCAGTCCTATGCTATCTGATTCGTTTGCTCTCCAACACAATTCTGTACAAAAAAGAGCCCGGTAAGACGAGAGTGGACGAGCTTCTCGTTCTCTATTATACTATCTCAGATGATATTGAGTGGCAGTAATATGGTGATCTCCTTGTTACTCCCAACTGGGGAGCTGTCCTTGCTGAGAATTTGATTTCGCTGAAGAATACTCCTTTCACTCTCGGAGCTGGTTCCGACTTTCGCGCACGTAGCCTTATCATTCCTATCTTGGAGTATTGTGGCATTGACTTTTCTCAAAGCTCATCAGTGCGCGAGTCTTGCACTATGAACAACAGGCACATGGTGAGTGCCACGTGGATTAGCAGGGATCACCAGTGGCTCATTCGCGGTAACACTCGCACACAGTTTCAGGTTGCTCTGCCACTTTCGGAGCTGACTGACATCCGGACTGGTTATGCTGCACTTTTCTTCCTTCCCGATCTTTGTCAGCCCGTCATCAGCAGACGCTCCACTCGCAGGATTACTCTTTGTCGCAGGGGTACTTCTTCTACGACTTCAGCTTCTGCAGCCTCAACTTCCTCTTCTCGCCGCTGAGAGCCTCTTCCTCAGGTTGACATGGATCCTGTTTAGAAATGGATTATCACGAGCATTCAGACTCTTTGGGATGCCTTTGCAGATTTGTCTCGTTGCGGTTGTGTTCGTCCTCGTTCACCGACTCTTCCACCAGTTCGTTCACCACGTGCAGAGGAGGACAAAGAGATTGAGGATTAGCTTGTCTCCATTTTATCCCAGTTTAGTCTTTCTTTTTCTTTTCCTTTGAGTCATATTTCTTTCTTCTGAGTCAGTTTGTTATTCGTTTCCGCATGACTTTCGAATTTTTGAAACCTTTTATCTTATGATTATGTGTTGTGCTATTTGATCGTGTTTTGTTTGAGTGATTAATAGTGTCCCTTTAGACTGCTCAAATGAGAGAAGCCCCAAAAAGCCACGATTTTCAATTTTTAAAGGTGTTGTCGATCACCATACTCTATGAGTGTCGATCGACACATCCACACACTTCTTGTCGATCGACACACCTGATGAGTGTCGATCGACACATGCACTGCAAAGGTCCAAGTTCCTCGTTTTCACACATTTTTTAGTTCTTTTCTTTGCATTCTCACCAATCTCAGATTTAATAACACTGGGGACAGTGTTGTTCAAGTCTGGGGGAGGTAGTTGCTAACATTGTTTTCTATTTTGGAGTCAAAATTTTGTTTTATTGAGTCAAAATGTAGGGAACGACGATCTTTCCTAGGGACAAACGCTCAGTTTTTGCGATTTTTAGTTGTTGCGATGAACCCTTTGGATGTAGCGAATTCGAAACCAAATGATAGTACAGCTTTCCCTCTTATCGCGGTTTACAAAACGAAGAAGATCAAACTTTGGACTACCACACTTGATCTCCATCTTTCTACTTTCAATTTGGTGATGTCACGACAGTAATCGATCCAACATTCAAGACTCCTTTTCACCTTTTTATCCACTCTTTGTTGATCCTGAATGGCCAGCTCACTTTTAGTTGGTACCCCCACCTTTAACCTTATCCTTTTGTCCAAACCTCATACCTTCTTTTTCCCTTTATTTTATGTACATGCATGTGTATAAACACCGGAGAGAAAGAGGACCGACGCAGTTTTTCATTCACAAAATTGCACAGGAAGAGGATTTGGTTGGAGTGATGATTGCGAGGCATTCCTTGGGACTTCACGCATACGAATGGTAATTTTCGAGACTAACATTTATGTAGATCATTCCCCCCCTAATTATTCAGCTTAAATATATATATATATATATATATTTTTTTTATTTCGAAAATTTCATAACGGAAAGGGAATGATCATTTTCAATAAGTCTCTACCTTCTAGAAAAATCCCAAGGAATTGAATGTATGGTTATGAGTAGTGGAGCTTGTGTCTTTCATGCTTAATGGAGATGTTTGGTTACTTACTATGGTTTGGAGGAGAGAGTGCAATGTGAATGAGAAAGTGTTGGCATCAACTGGTCCCAGCTCTCTCTTGTGTTTATGCATAATGTCTGCATCCACCAAATAACATCAGGTAACCCTAAACACTACTAACTCCAGAAACACCAAAAGCCATTTTCTATACATAGCCTTTTACTTGATTGACATCATTAGAGAGAATTCCACCATCACTTGATCAAGTGTGCGACAGTTAGGAGAATGTGAAATTGATGGGTTTGCAGGCTAAGATTTGAGGCCCAACCTATGATGGTTGAGATTCGTGACCCCCAAAGGTACTTTGTTTATATGCAGCGAAAGAGTCAAAGAAGCGAAAGCAATGTTCCAAAGGATAAGTGAGTTCCCGTGATTTTCAAACCTCGACTTCATTCTTAGTCTCTAGTTTGCTTGAGGGCAAGCAAAAGCTAAGTCTGGGGGAGTTGATATATCATGGTTTTCGCCGGTTTTCGACCATGATATAAGTCATTTTATCGAGTCTTTTCATTGTTTTCGAGTCTTTTTAGTATCTTAACAGGTAATTGTTCATGGAGAGCTTAATTGACGATTATGGTGCATTTTGGAGCGTAAATGGGAGAGAAGCCGAAGTTACAAGTTCAGAAGCAGAATTTTGGTTCTGTGTCGATCGGCACACTCATTTTACAAGCGAAGAAGCAGAATTTTAGGCTCTTGTCGATCGACACACCTGATGAGTGTCGATCGACACACACTCTAGAAGTAACGGCGGCTTGATTTTTAAAGAATTGAAGAATTGCCTTTTTGACCCGGAAGTCTCCAGAAGTTATCAGAAAATCCCACCACGAATTTCAGAACACTATTTATACTTTTCTTTTAGGTTTATAGATCTTTACCTTAATTTATATTGAACAAATTGAGAGAGAGTTTTTGAGAGTTTTTGAGAGTTTTAGGGAGACAAGTGTACTACGTTCTTGAGATTCTTCGAACCATTTGTATCTCTTCCTTAATCTTTTTCTTTATGCATTATTATTTAGCTATGTCTTGTTTTACATCCATGTCTGAGTAGTTCTCTTGTTAGGTTTAGGGTTATTCGAAAGGATTGAAGATGAATTGTTAGATTAATATCACTTGTTAGGATTATCAAATTGATTCTTCATTTAGATTGCTTTAACTCTAATTTAGAATTCGCGACCCTGAATTAGATATCCTAGGTTGATAAATTGACACGAAAGTGTAATTGATTAACTTGAACTAGATCTTAGATGAGCAAAATTTCCTATTCGCAAAGGAATTTGGTTTAGGGATTTTGTGAACAAACTTAGACTTAATGCTTGTTTAAATTGATTGAATTCGCAAAGGAATTTGGCTTTCTAGAATTTAGGCATAGTTAGTTTTCGCAACGGAAGTTGGTTAATTATACCTTAGTGTTTCAAGTTCGAGAACGGTTCTTAATTAAATCTTAATGTCTTTTAATCTGCAATTTTGATTCATCCTGAGAATTTCCTGAAAACCTAGCTTTTTGTTTAATTGAAATCTTAAGAAACCAAAATCATCATCTGCTTTAAATTAGTTTTTGTATTTACTTTACATTATTCGCTTAGCTCAATTCGAAGTCATACATCCTATTGTTTGATTAAACTCTCAGTGATTCGACCCCTACTACGACGACCTCTCAATTTGAGAGAGTAGCTCAGGGTTAAATTTGAGCATATCAGAAATGCAACTAAATGATCTTAAAAATAGTTTTGAATTTAAATTTTTCTTGAAAAATGTAGTGCTACTCATGATATGCAATGCTAATCATGCTTGAATGCAAAGGGGATAGCACAAAGCAAACACACAAGTTTTTATTACCAACTTTAGCTATCTTCCCCCGAACATCACACCGTCCCGGTGTGTCAAGTAAACCGAAGAAAGGAAGCTAAACATACTCAAGGAAAGAAAGCTTGAAAACGAAATAGTACAATGGTGAAAGTGATAAAGAAACAAACAAGCAAATAACTTAAAGGCGAGGGATAGATGAGACAATGGTTTAGCGAGGTACTTGGTTTATCGGCACAAAGAGGCGGAGGAGATGCTATGGCGCGGCTTGCTCGAGCTAGCACCACCATCACCACGGTCTTCACGCCTCATCTCCTGGAAGCTTTGCCTAGAGAATTTACGCATTGCCTTGTCTTCATCCGGTGGTGTTGTAGTGCCCTCAGAAGAAACGTAATATTTCCCTTGCGTCTTCTTGAACCTCCGATTAAATTTTCCAATCATCTTTTCACACCAAGTGCCCATCTTCCTTAGACTCTTGTACTCATGGTTGTAGTCAAATTCACGTTTGCTAGTTGCCTTGAAGCGCTATAGCGGGAAATGGACGTTGGGGTAAGGTGTGTCATTAGAAGGGTGTGAAGCTTCTTCCTCTTCTTTAATTTTGGCGAAATCGTCCTCCTCCTCCTTCTCGCTTGTTTTTTCTTGGACGTGATCATAGTCCAAACTATCAAAAACTAAGTTCTCATTGGTCCAAAGCTCCATCTTCGGATGTGGGAGTGCCACATTACGTTTGCCTCCATTCTTGTTGGCAAAAATGTAGTTGTATAGAGGGTATCCGACATCCCTAGATTCAATCATGGAGGATTTGGTGAGATGGGCGATATCTATATACGCATTTTGGTTGATTTTATCATCTACTTCTAGCTTGATATTGACTCTTTTGAAGATCTTGGTCAAGACTCCTCTGGCAGTAATTTATGGCCTCCTAGATGTTTTATGTGGTTATTCAAGCACAAATTTAACGCAACAGGAAAGTTGGTGCGCTATAAGACTCAACTTGTTGTCAATGGAAAATCCCACAATTCGCACGGTTTTGCACGTTGCCACAACCGAAAATTGGCCCCTTCATCAGCTCGATGTCAAGAATGCTTTCTTTATTGGTGATCTAGATGAAACTGTTGACATGCATCAACCACCCGATTTTCAAGATGAAACAAAACCCAATTATGTGTATCGCTTACATAGATCTCTTTATTGGCTCAAACAAGCCCCAAGGGTTTGGAATACACGATTAGCTACTTTTGTTCGGCGTATCGGCTTTGTTCAAAGTAAAATGGATGCCTCTTTTTTGTTCTTACAAGGGGAAAATACATTGCTTATTTACTTGTTTACGTTAATGACAGTGTTCTCACGGCATCGTCTTCAGCTCTCTTACACTTGATCATTCAATCCCTTATGCCAAGTTTGAGATGACTGATCTTGGTCCACTTCATCATTTTATTGGCATTTCGGTCGCTCGCAATGCCAAAGTTTTATTCCTTCATCAACAAAATTATGCCACCAAGAGCCAATAGCTCAACTGGTAAAGATCTCAGGCAAAGCCTAGAGGTCGCTGGTTCGAGTGGCGCTTGGGACGAAACTAATATTACATGCTGTGGTTTCGGGCCTGGGGGGATTATGGGCTTAGGCCCGGAACCTCCTGGTAATTCAAAAAAAAAAAAAAAAAATTATGCCGCCGACATCATACACTGAGCCAATATGATCGGATACAACTCATGTCTTACACCAGCTGATACTAAGCCAAAGCTTGCTGCCACCGACAATCCTCCCATTGTTGACCCTACTTTGTATCGCAGCCTTGCCGGAGCGCTTCAATACCTTACGTTCACCCGTCTGGATATCTCTTATGCAGTCCAGCAAGTTTGCCTAATTATGCGTGATCCATGCGAGCCTCATTTCCATTCCTTAAAACGAATCATACGTTATGTTAAGGGGACCATTTCACAAGGATTCCTTAGAGGTATTTATAAAATTTGGTCTTGTGATTCCTTTAGAACACATAGGAGATTTGGTTGATGAAAGGTTACTTTGTGATTGTGGTTATAACATATTGCTTTATCGATTCTGATAGCATGTCTCTGGTATATGATGAACTCGTTCTCAATTCTTGCTTTCTGGTTTTGGAATTTAAGAATGGAGCTTTTGTGGAAGCTGTGATAATGCGATATGATACTCGGTTGGAATGTGTAGAGGGAAACCACGTCCAGGAGGTGTAAGATCTACGTTATGCATTTCATCCCATGTATTGGTTTTTATTACGCGTTGTCTTCTTGGTTCATTGAATAACTGTGCAGGGATAAGAGCATTTGATATAAGTTTTTATTAATAGGTTAGTTGGAAAATGGGTTGCACATTTTGTGCAACTGGGAGCATGGGATTCAAAAGTTGAGGCATCAACAAATATTTCCCTTTATTTTCTAATTTTTATTTCTTTGGATTTTAGGTGTTTTTCCTTTTTCTATTGAATTTTGATTTCCTTTTTTTAGGATTTTTGTTTTCCTATATAAATAACTAGAATAAGGCCCGTGCTAATATGCGGGTAATTATATTATAAGTTGTTCATACAAATATTTTAATTTTAATTAGGAACTCGTTAAATTATTAAAATATTTTGAAATACTATTTAAACATGGATCCTTAATCATAGAACCCGTTAATACTTACGTTTCAAGTTTTCATTGTACGCATCTTCCTTTATATAATAAGATACCATTGATGTCAACATTTTTTTCTCATAAAATTAGTACTCGCTAAATATATTTTCTATATTTTTTGTTTTTAATTTTAAATAACATTGTTTTACCATTTGTCTCTTTCTTGTTTTAATTAAAATTTCTATTTTTTTATATTTTTTGTTTTTTTTAGTTTATATTATTGTCTCTTTCTTGTTTATAATTGAAACTTCTATGTTATTCTATTTTTTGTTCTTTCTAGTTTACATTATTTCCATTTTCTTCTTTTGCTTTTTTGATAATTAAATTGCATTATTTTTATAAAAAATTGTTTATTAACTTTAGATTATTAGAAATTTTCCTTTTTACATAATTAGTTTTGGGCATTTAGAAAGTTTACATTTTATTATTTGTTAAACTACTTGATAATGATTTTGTTAGTTTTCCATTTTAAATTTTAATTTTTAATTAATTTTCAGTTCGTGAGTTACAATTTTGACGACCTCTCCTTCATATAATAAGATTTTCCTTTTTACATAATTAGTTTTGGGCATTTAAAAAGTTTTTATTTATTATTTGTTGAATTACTTGATAATGATTTTGTTAGTTTTCCATTTTAAATTTTAATTTTTCAATTAATTTTAAGTTTTAACACATGACACGATCTAAATTAGCATTGACACATGTCATCATCTCGTGAGTTACAATTTTGACGACCTATCCTTTATATAATAAGACTTCTGTTGTAGCCAAGAGGCATATCTTATCATTATTTTTCTTAATTGAAACTTTGAGAGTTTTTTCTTTTTTGGTGGATTCCAAAAAAACTTAATATGGTGAATTCCAGAGTATTCTCTTTTTGGTGGATTCCAAAAAAACCTTTTTTGGTAGATTCCAAAGATTTATCCTTCAAGTTCAACGCTTGTGAACTTGATTTCTATCTAGGTTTAGTGCTTGCTAATCTTAGGGTCTTCCGACTGCGTCAAAAGTAATTTAACATCTGGAGAAATTGTGGAGCAGCTCGTTCATGCCTATCGCCTAGCTGCTATACGAAATATTGTTTTCATGGTGTATTGCTTCTATTTATGCATATTATATATCGAAAGTTCTTTTTGGCTCTCGTCCAGTTAATTGTGTATAGAGATAATTTAGCACATTACAATGGCAATTGCACGTTTTGTATGCTGCAAAGATTTGTAACAAGTTGGCAATGGACAAAAAATTCTTTAGAACCGTGATAAAGACATACAAAAATTATAAAAAAGTGATTGAGTTTCAAAGACTAAATTAATATTATTTGTAATACTAAAATATGATTTAAGAACCCTTATGCTCTAACAAACCCTAGTCTTTAAAAAACTAAATCCTAATATAACATAGTTAATCCAAGAAGAAATCAAAAAACCATAGCCGTCAGAGAGAGAAGGGGAGAAAAAAAGTGATTTGTTGTTCCTCCCTCTTCGGTGTCCGGTATTTTTTACCGGCATCGTAAGAGGGTTGAATCTAATATAGTTTATATGTTGAACATGGATTTTAGAAGGTGTTTTTGAGTTTTTGACCAGAAAACGATACGAAATTCTTTTGTATCTAGGCTTTTGAGTTATTGTGATTCTTTAGTTTGGGTTCAATTTTAATGGGGTTTATTTTCCTCGTAGAAGATCTATAGTTTTTTTTTAACACTTGATTATCAGATAGTATATTACATCAGCCCTAGATATATTCGATCTACCTGCAGCCTATGCGATTAGGGTGAACAACTTCCACAAACGCCTCCATGATGCAGCTTTCCATGTACGACATCTCCCATGATGGACAAACTCTCTCCGGCGAACGGCTTTACATGTACGACATCTCCTATGATGGACATGGTCTCCCTGGACAGATCTATAGTTTGATTTAATTATTTTGTTTCTAATCAATTCTGGCTATCTATCTGATTTATTTCTCCAGTTTCAAAATTGTTCAACGGTTGTTTTACCAAAGCTAATTCCGGAACAAAATTGACAAAGACAATAAAAGAAGAAGATTTATCTAGATCACAAAAATTGTTATCGTGTAATCGTAAAAAAATATTGTAAGCCCGGCTGCTATTGTGGATTTGGGAACACCTAATCGTTTACCTTAAACTCGAAACAAGACCATCTTGGTATCGTTAATGTGTAATCAAAAGCTGTTTTTCTCACTTACTTTATAGTGCGGAAAATATCATTATTTTTGCTTTGTATTTCATCTTTTGTCTTCTTTTATGATGTAATATGGTTTCAATCAGATTCAATAAAACAACAAAGCATTAAAAAAAAGAAAAAATTGGCTTCATGGGTAGTTTTCAAAACTATAATTGGTTGAATGGGCAGTTTACTATTTATTATTTGGAGAATAGGCACTTTCTCAAAGTATCCTTATGCTAGACTAAACAAATACCTGATCAACTGTATTTATTTACAGATATGCCATTCTGATATTTATTATTTGTTTAAAATATAGCTAATACAAGAGGACAAATGAACCTCATCTAACCTTCTCTCCTCTCGTCTTCTTCCTTATCTTCACCTTTAATTTGATTTCTTCACAACTTCTCTAATCAAAAATTATCCATAGCAATTTTTTTATTATCTTGATTTTTTTCATTACATGAAACATCCAATTTTGTCTTACTACATGAAACATCCAATTTTGTCTTATCTCCACCATTTCTTCTACAATTCTTAATTGCGTATTTAATGATATCTCCCACATAGTCTGCAACTTGTGTATCTCTATCCTTTTGTGTTGATTTCACTCGTTTCCGGATCCATACAGCCTTCTCTCCGCCGTATTCTCTCGTTTATGCGTTTATGGATCTTCTTCGCTATTGTTCTTTGTAGAGGTTTTTGTGAAGGTGGAGGTTGGGTTCATTTGCATTACCATAATTTGAGATTTATGTATATGTTCAATTGAATTTTACTTCAAATTGATAGTTTGCTTTTAAATTGATTCGGTTCATGTTAATATCTCTTTTTATGCTTCGGATTATTTTGCAGTAAATTCAATTGATTAATACTTGGGTTCTGAAATGTGGAAATTGAATACAAGTTGCCAATTAAATAGAATAGAGACAAACTGTAAATTAAACAAAATCGGTGGTGAAAGAGGTGATCGGAATCGTCAAAGTGTTGTGACGAAAGGTAAAAGAAGAAACAAATACTCCAAATATACATTTATCAATAACTTGCAACAACAAAAATAATTAGAAAAAGAAGTACGGTTTACATGGTATATTCGTCTTACATATTAAACATGGTACCGGGTTTATCGTTTGTTTGTCTTACGTTTGTATTGTTTTAATGATGTTTATGGTTTCTTACGATAGTTTTGTTGTTTTTTGTTTTTCTTATTCATAGTTTGCCGTGTCGAATTCTTCGTTCTTATGTTAGTCTTCATATTCTTATCAACGATTTTTTGTAATTTTTGCTATAAGCTCCTAAAGGCGTCCACCTAAGTATTAAATTAATCAATAGTGCCACATCAATATTTAGTATTAAATTAATTTTCTATTTATTGTTAATAGGAAACTAAGAGATAAAATTCCTTTTTTTCATAAACCTATTGTTTTTATGTATTATAGATTATGAAAAGTTCAAAAAAAACATTAAGGTAGTAAAAGTAATGATGTTAATATAGAAATATCTTTATAATTATCTATGAAAATATGTATTTAAAAATTTATAGAAATTCTATTTTTAGCGAAATAGATGTTAATCTAGATATATTAAATTAATATTTATTAATTTTAAGGTAGTAGTTTGATTTTATAGTCAAATTGAATTATTCTTTAACTTTTATTTAGTGTGCTATAAATCAACCAATAATAACGTGTCATGTCATTATTTATATGAATTACATTAATTTTGTTTTTGTTGAAAATATGAAACTTTACTCTTTTTTTAAATGACAAAAATCATCTACTTTCTTATGCAAGTAGGAAATTTTAAAAGTTGAAGTTATAAGCTCTTAAAGGCGTCCACATAAGCATTAAATCCAATAGTGTCACATGTCAATATTTATTAATTAAATTAATTTTGTTTTTGTTGATAATGGAAAATTTTATATTTTTTTCTAATGAAAAAAATCATCTATTTCCTTACACAAATAGGAAAATTTAAGATTTATGTTTTAACATTGTTCCTAAAGTTCAAGGTATAAGCTCCTAAAACTCTCCATGTAAGATTTAAATCAATCAATTAAAAATTTGCACATCACAGTATATGTAACTAAATTTCTCTAAATGACAATAAGTCAAATTTTCTTAATATAAAATTGGAAAATAGCTATAAAGTTGATGAGCTATTTACTTATTTTTCGTTTTTTTTTAACTTCCATTTTTTAATTGTTGATTTTTTTTCTATTTTCTTCTTTTCTACTTATGAAAAAAATATATTCATTTTTTTATATAAAAAGTTAAAATAATACATGGATGATTAAAATTTAGAGACAATTGGAAACATTATACTTTACTTAATTGTTTAGAAAATTACAAGCATATATTCACATTTAGATGTTTATTTTTTTCTTGATAACGTGAAAGGATAAAAAATCAATTCATGTTGGTGCTTAGACCAAAACCGTCTATTATAAGTTTGAATTTTACAATAAAATGTTATGTAAAAACTAATGACATCTACGATTTTATGTGGTATATGTGACTATGGTGTTTCTTTGAAATACAGTAAGTAAATTACGTTTTCAAATAATAATATATAATTCCTTAAACAATGGCAAATTGTTAAAAAATAAATGATGCTATGCATGTTTAATCTAATCTAATATGTTTTTCAAATACAATTTGTCAAAAAAACATTACACTATCCAAGAGAATATATATATATACAAAGCATTAGTATACTTTTACGAACTCATGTTCCAAATTCAATTTCATAAACATCTAAGTTTCAATCATCCTATAAGAATTTTTTTACTACAAATGAATAAAATTGTTAACTAATAAAAAAATATAACTGAATAGAGTGGTCCACGATAGATTTAATGAAGCAGTCGCCAAAGATTAATCTTCATGTGGTTTGTTTGATGATAACTTTGGTTCTTTAACCTTTTGAGGTTTCTTCCATAATATATTTAGCTATAAAAACAGTATTTATAACATTGAAAAATAAAAATTAGAAAAACAAATTAAGTAATGTTAATAGTAATTAAAATATTCTAGAAAATATAAAGTATAATTACTTAAGCTAATAAAAAATAATCATATTAACTATCAAATAATTGTTTGATGTGATTTCGTTACAAAACAATCATATAACTTTCTTTTAGAAGAATATATATCCAAAACTTAAATATTTATTATCTTAAAAGTGAGAAAAAAGTGTTTTGATTTTAACAAACATGCTAATTTTGTAAAGATGATTTCTAATGATGGATGTGGATGGTTAAAGCTTAGAGGTAGCAAAATAATATTTTTACAGGCCAAGAGAGTTAAAAAAATCCCTTGATATTTATCGGGAAAAAAACATGAGGTCATGATCCTATAGAAAATAAAATTATCACAATATTACAATTAAATATGTAAAATAGTTGTAAGATTTTTATTTGTTGGAGAGTTAATTAGAAATTGAAGTTTTATGTCCGTTAGTTTTAAAGCTATTCAATGGGCTACACCTTATGGCATACAACAATTATTTGTCACATTGTTGATATATTGTGAAGTGGACAATCCTCTTAATTTATAAAAAATTACATTCGTATATGCGTGCGCCTAACTAAATAATTAAAAATATTAGCAAACCTAAATATACATTCCAACAATCGATAAAACAAACTCACGCGTAGCGTGGATGCGTGGGTGTAAAATCTAGTCTATACTATATAAAAGTTGAAGCTATAAGCTCCTAAAGACGTCCACATAGGCGATAAATCAACCTATAGTAACGTGTCATGTCAACGTCTATGAATAATGTTAATTTTGTTTTTGGTTGATTATGAGAAACTTTCTATTTTTTAAAAACTAAAAATATTATATTTAAATTGTTAATTGAAAACTTTCATTTTAAAGGACAAAAAACATCTAACATCTATAACAAGTTGGTTATAGAAAAGATAGACTAAAAGGAAATTTACCATTATAATTAGAATTAGGAACTAATAGTTTTCTACTTTCTATTAGGATTGGAAATAGCAATAGGCATTAGTTTTAGTTTTGACTCAAACCGATCCCCCACATTTTTTTGGCTTATTCACTTAGGTCTCTTTGATTTTTGGCTTTTGTTAATGTAGTTTCGTTGTCTCTACTGTTTTTAACTTTTTATCAATCGTGTATGTTTTTGAATTTAGTCGAGTTATGTATTTGTTTTAGATTGTATTCCTATTCCTCTTACAACTAACTTATGTTGTTTGTGTTTATGTTGTTTTGCTGTTTTCGTGAATTGATCGAATTGTTTATTTGTTTTATATTGTATTCATCTTTTTCTAATCAATAACTTATGTTCTTCATGTTTTAATGTTTCACGTTGGTTGTTTTGCGTTAGCGGGGTGTGATTTCGTAATGTATATGCTCCTTGAATTCGTAACCCCCTAAATGTAGTATTCTCTTTGCTAATTTGATTTTTTCAATTGTATATTGCTCTTTGTTTATATATATGTTCTTCTTCTTGACTTTCGTTTGTATATTGCTTTTATTATCCATCGTTTTATTAGTCTCTGATCTAATTCATCTGTTTCTTTGTTTTGTAGTTTACTCGCGTGTTACTACTCTGATTAAGTACGTGATGTATTTGTGTTAACTAATCGTATCAAAAAAAAATAAAAAAATTTGTTTCGTTGTTGTCTACATCGATGAAGTTTAATTTTGTTTAAACAACTTTTTTATTGTTGTGTGTATATATTTATAATGTTTTGTTCTGATTCTGATTTGATTTTTTTATTGACAAACGTGCTATGTTTAATCTTATAGGTTGCACTATGTTCTTTCAATTTTTACTTGGGTTACCTCATGTTACTCGTGTTTCTTTCTCACGGCTCTTATATCCACCGAGTATATATATCGTTGGTAGCAATCATAATCCCATAAAGTATGGTTTGATATATCCCTTTTGTTTTGTTTTGGTATGTATAAAATATACGAATTTTGTATTTATTTAAGATTGTTCTTTTTAGGGTTTTCTGCAAATAAACCCTCAAAGTGGCTAGATTTTGCGACTTTACCCTCCAAATAAAAAACCCACTGAACAACCCTTAAAGTATGAGTTAACCCGCAATATAACCCTCGGCCATATATGAATTTTTTCAGTCCGTATATAAGCGATTACATCTTCTTCTAAGAGAAAGCCATTCTTTATAATAAGTTTCTAAATAAACATGTTTGTAATATACGGTAGAAAAATCTATATATGGCCGAGGGTTATATTGTGGGTTAACTCATACTTTAAGGGTAGATCTGTGAGTTTTTGACTTGGAGGGTAAAATTGCAAAATCTAGCTACTTCGAGGGTTTATTTGCAGAAAACCCTTCTTTTTATATAGATTTCGAATCTGATTTGACGTCATTAAAGGTTTCGCATCCGACCTTGGTTGTCCATTGTCCGTTGTGTCTTTCATGTAAGAACTTTACTGAGGCCGTGCATGATGGATATTTGAAGATGAGAGTAAATAAAGAAGCGGAGATTCAAGATTTGCATCCATGAATTGTGTAACAGGAAAAGTATGTTGCGGCATTGGGGGTAAATCAAGTTAGACTGATTGGCCATTGGCCATTACCACCCCCATTGACATACATGATTTGACTCTTGGTCCACTCTTTTCTATAGACCTAAATTAGTTAGTTCGTAATTTTACCTTTTTGTTGAACTAATTAGTTGACTTGATTTTCTTTAAAGCCGAATAGATATAGATTCAAAGATTTTATGTTATATGTTTTCCATTATGATTTATTTGTTTAATAGGAATTTACATGTACAAAATCAAAAGTCAACTTTATAAATAGGAAGAGTAATATTTACATTGTTATATAATGATGAGCTCAAAGTCAATACATATGGAAAGAAAACCTAAACGTGTGAAAGAAGTCAAGATACATTGGCCAAGTCATAGTTTTCTATTTTATTGATTTCCATTAAGCTATGAATTATGAATACTTCTTATTAATTACCTTTTCTTTTAGGTTATTGTGCTTTTTCTTATTTGATGTTTCCTTTATGTAAGCAATGATTGGTCCAAAATCTCTTTATAAATAAGAGACAATAACCTAATAAAGATGATCATAACGATCTTGTGTTTTTCTCCTTTAAACTTTGATTGAGACCTATCATATAAAGGCACATTAAAAAATTGGAATTTTCGATTTTTTAATATATGATAGAATGAGAAGGTTTGTGACAAAATTAACAGTTTCTATACAAAAAAAATATAATAATAATAATTAACACATTATCCAAATTCGGGTCATAGCTGATATTAAATTACAATTATAATATCTCTTGCATGTGTCTATGGGTTGCGGGCATCCTCATATAAACTCATTCAAAAATTTGTAAAGATTTGTAAAATCCAATTTACAATTTCATCAAATCATTCTTATATAGACGAAACTAATTTAAAGGTATGAAGTTTTGTAAAATTTTCATTCTTAAAACTTTAATGCATGCGTAGGGCATAAGTTGCTTTATCCCAATATGTTAATGAATGATTAGTTACATAAAAAGTCATTGACCAAGAGAAGTGTGCACTTTGCAATGCGATTTTGGGTCTGACCTTCAAGAAAAAAGCTAACTATCACTTTTAAGAATGAAAGAAGAGGAATTTACCACGAGGAATACACACAATTACAGATTTGCAGTTCTTCTGAGGGACTGTTTTCTGCCTTGAATAAAAGAAGAAAACCATATGGAAAAGCCTGCATACCGTTGGACTTTTTGTTTTTTGGTTCAGTGCTATTTAGTTTCAATAGAAGATTCCTAAATAACCTAAAAATAAGAAAAATTTGAAGCTATAAGCTCCTAAAGGCGTCCACATAGGCGATAAATCAACTTATAGTAACGTGTCACGTCAATATGTATGAATTAAGTTAATTTTGTTTTATTTGATAATGTGAAACTTTCCATTATCGAAAAAATTAAAATATTATATTATAACTGTTAGTTGAAAACTTCCAAATTATATCCTTATGCAAATAGGAAAATTTAAGTAAGAATAAATTAAATTTATAATTATACAATTGGTATCTCATAATCAAAAACAAAAATGGGATATTTTTATTTATTAACTTAAAAAATAAAAACTAAAAGAGATTAGGAAATTTACCTCATTTACAAGTTGTATCTATGCTATAAATAAGAGCTCAAACGTAGAACTTTGGATTACATCAAATTTTTCATCTCTATAAAGTAGAAGCTATAAGCTCCTAAAGGCGTCCATATAGGCATTAAATCAACCTATAGTGTCGTGCCACGTAACCATTTAGAATTATGTTAATAATTTTTTAGTTGTTAATAGAAAATTTCCATTTTTTAAAATAGTTGTTTTATTTAAGTTTTTTTACTAATTCTCTAATTTTAAAATTAACTTTTTTATTAACTTTTTTCTTACTAATAGAAAGTTTCCGTTTTAATTTTTTTTGTTTTGTTTAATTCTCCTACTTATTTTCTATTTTTAAAAACTAATATATTTTAGAAAAAGTAAAGTAAAATAAAATAGTTAATAAATTTTATTCTACTTAAAATAAGTATCCATTCACATATAAATACATGGGTCTCTAAATAATTATATGCCCTCCCATAACATCAAACGTTCTTTTCAGTTTTCGCTTTAGGTCTAGGGTTTGATCGATTCTTTTTATTTTATGTCTTCTTATTTACTGATTTTATCTTTTGAATATAGTTTACTGAATCCAGTGAAAGTTATGGTTACTTGGGAGCTTCATGGCAAATCATCGGGTGAGATTTTAATGGTGTTACATATTAGTCAGTTTCTTTTGTATTATTTCTACAGCTTATACTAACTTTACACTTTCTTGAGTTGTTCAATTGGGCTATTTTGATTATTTTAACAAGTTTCTTATGTATTTTTTCTTTTATTCTTACTGGTCTCATATATATTTTGGTGTATAGATATTTCTGGAGTGATTTCTAATAGAGATTATTGTGGCGGGATCTTACATTCCAAACTCATCTTTTTGATCTTGATGCAAATCAATATAACTGATATATTCGATTTTACAATACTCCTTAATTATGTTTTTATTGATATCAGCAATAAGAAAACAAATATGTTTTGTGACTACTATTAAGCTATATGTTTTATTTGACTTTCTTATTTATAATGATCGTTTCGTTTAAAGTTTTCCACGTCTTCACTTGGGATACACATCTTGAGGCTTGGGTGATACATCAGAATGGATCGCCGATACCAAGCTTAGTTCTGTTTATTTTTAAAAAATATTACTGATGATGATTTGATGTGACGCGATTCTATGTGCAGATTTTGATGTTTAGTTAGAGGTGTTTGTCCTTTGAATGAAATTTATTTTTCTTAGATTTTATTTTACATATATTTTTGGAATTTTATGTCAGTTAACTAAGTAGAATGAAACTTCAAGTTTGGTATTTTTTCTCACAATTTTAGTTGGGATTACAAGAACTGTGTTTGGTGTTACACAAAGAGTTTTTGGATTCAAATGGTTGATTTTCTTATAAATATTTTGTGTACTTTTTCATATTAATGTTGTTAATAATTTTTAGATTTTTATTTAGGATCGTTTTATTTTGTTAGATATAAAGTATATTAATATATATATATATATGTATATATATATATATTTGTTTGTCGATAACAATGTGTCTGAGGTGCTGAGTTATTTTCAGTGAATGAATTTGCCGTGAGAGAAATAATTATGCATCTAAGAATTTGCTGTGAGAGAAATAATTATGCATCTAATAGGCCAATTAGTGGATAAGCAGGTAATTTTCAATATTTGTTTACTATTATGATTATTTTCTGTGGTTTATAAGTATATATGAATTAATGTTTGTATTTTTGTTTGGTGCTAGGGGATACAAATGCAAACTTCTATTAGGGATGGTCTAAGTGCCTATTTCGAATCACGTGTGGTTGTGGGTTCTTGGATTGTTATAAGTGATTTCATTCTGATTGATCATAATGGTTGCTGTAGGGTTACCTCCCATCGTCATAAGATAGTTTTGTTTCGACAATGATGTGTGTTGAAGTGTACTACGACATTGTGATTGGGACTTTTTGGGATTTGTTGATTATCAGAGTATTTTGGATGGTATTCATGATTATGACTTTTTAGTTGGTAGTTTTTATAAGTTTGTTAACATATATACGTGCTTTTATAACATTAGGTTGTTTTAGATTTTTTTTTAAATTGTTTTTATATTTTCTTCGGTTATATTTATTATATTTGATTTATCAAGTTGTTGACGTTGGATGTTTCGAATTTGGGAAAAGTTCGTTTATGAGTTCAACCTTTTAGTCTAAAGCTCAAAATAAAACAGATTCAGTTAGTGATGATGGTCTCTCTACATGGTTTTATGTAATTTGTATTGGCATTTATAGATTTTCTTCGTTTGTTGTGGTGGTGAAGAATTAAGATGTGAGTTCTCTGGTGCAATGGCTATAGAGTTTTACAAGTCTTGGAGAAAATGTGATGCGGGTATATTAGTATTTGTGTGATTAGATGGGAAATTATTGATTTCTTTGGAGATGGGTTGTAAATTATTTATTGAGAAGAAAGTTCATTTTTGTTGTTTGATATTCGCCTGTTATTGTGATTTGAATAGATTGAATTGTATTTTTCTATAAAAATCTACATACCACATCATGGCGGAGACATTGTTGGGGGGAAGTTAGCCAAACAAAATAAGGCGATGTTTTGCAGTGGGATGTCTAACATCAGTGTAGATTCTAAAACGTACACATAGGATTTAAAAAATTACCAATAAGATACATATTAATATTTAATTCTCTTATGATTGCTTTACTTTCTTACCATTACACTTTTACATTCGTATAAGTCAATGTCTAGCTAACTAAAAATTAGCAAGTCGAATATATATTAAACTCATCGATAAAAAAACTCACGCGTAACATGAGTATAAAACCTAGTCTATACTATATAAAAGTTGAAGCTATAAGCTCCTAAAGACGTCCACATAGGCGATAAATCAACTTATAGTAATGTGCCACGTCAATATGTACGAATTATGTTAATTTTGTTTTTGTGGATAATAAGAAATTTTCCTTTTTTTAAAATTAAAAAATATTATATTAAATTGTTAATTGAAAACTTCCATTTTAAATGACAAATAACATTTATAACAAGTTAGTTATGGAAAAGATAAGCTAAAAAGAAATTTACCATTACTATTAGAATTAGGAAATAGTAGTTTTCTATTTTTTATAAGGATTGGAAATAACAATGTTGTGCTATATATACCTTGATGGAGTTGTGATCAAAGGCATGAGTTTTAGAGTTTAGTTTTGATTTATTTTCAGAACCTAATATAGAGAGTTATTCTTTATTTTATATAGAGAGTTATTTTTAAGAGCAAGGCTTGAAAAACTTTATAAAGGCGTCCACATAGGCGATAAATCAACCTATAGTAATGTGCCACGTCAATATGTACAAATTATGTTAATTTTGTTTTTGTGGATAATAAGAAATTTTCTTTTTTTAAAAATTAAAAAATATTATATTAAAATGTTAATTGAAAACTTCCATTTTAAATGACAAATAACATTTATAACAAGTTAGTTATGGAAAAGATAAGCTAAAAAGAAATTTACCATTACTATTAGAATTAGGAAATAGTAGTTTTCTATTTTCTATAAGGATTGGAAATAACAATGTTGTGCTATATATACCTTGATGGAGTTGTGATCAAAGGCATGAGTTTTAGAGTTTATTTTTGATTTATTTTCAGAACCTAATATAGAGAGTTATTCTTTATTTTATATAGAGAGTTATTTTTAAGATCAAGGCTTGAAAAACTTTATAGAGGCGTCCACATAGGCGATAAATCAACCTATAGTAATGTGTCACGTCAATATGTACAAATTATGTTAATTTTGTTTTTGTGGATAATAAGAAATTTTCTTTTTTAAAAAATTAAAAAATATTATATTAAATTGTTAATTGAAAACTTCCATTTTAAATGACAAATAACATTTATAACAAGTTAGTTACGGAAAAGATAAGCTAAAAAAAAATTTACCATTCCTATTAGAATTAGGAAATAGTAGTTTTCTATTTTCTATAAGGATTGGAAATAGCAATGTTGTGCTATATATACCTTGATGGAGTTGTGATCAAATACATGAGTTTTAGAGTTTAGTTTTGATTTATTTTTAGAACCTAATAAAGAGAGTTATTCTTTATTTTATATAGAGAGTTATTTTTACGATCAAGGCTTGCAAAACTTTATAAAGGCGTCCACATAGGCGATAAATCAATGAATAGTAACATGCCACGTCAACGTTTAGAATTAAGTTAATTTTGTTTTTGGTTGATAAAGGGAAACTTACCATTAACAAAAAAAATTTAATATTATATTCTAATTGTCAGTTGAAAACTTCCAATTTATATCTTTAAGCAAATAGGAAAATTTAAATAATAAGAAATTAAATTTATAATTATACAATTCGTATCTCCTAATCAAAAACAAAAATGGAAAATTTCTATTTAAAAACAAAAAAACTAAAACTAAAAGAGATTAGGAAATTTACCTCATTCACAAGTTGTCATCTATGCTATAAATAAGAGCTCAAACGTAAAACTTTGGATGTTTACTTTTTTCATTAGGTTTCATTCTCTGCTATGTATGTTTGATCGTGTACACCATCTCTGATGGATTCTTTGTAGTGATCTAATCTTGGTTTGATTAATAACGTTGCTAATTTGTTTTGTTATCCTTTTGTTCTATTGATTTGCAGGTCCATGAAGCTATTATCTACATGATATTTAAGTTCTTTATTTGGTCAAGCTGTTATCATAACAATGTGAACCTTGATTGGACGGTTTTCTGGTTCGATTTTTAATTTTTAATCGTTCGGTTGGACCGGGTCGGTTTGGGGAACCCTAGGGTTGCGTTTATATGTTGTTTGGCCGTGTTTTCTAGAAGGAAAACAGAGGCAAACATCAGAGATAAACATCCCAAGAGATTTGTGTTAGGTTTGAGTGTTCGATTCGTGAAAGGAATCGTTCTTGTGGTGTTTTGGTGTAAAAAGGAGTAGGTTTTCGTGGATTCTAGTGGTGATCAAGGCTGATCTCGTGCCTAGTCTCAATTCCATCTTTTTTCTCTTTCGAAACCTAAGGTGAGTGCGTGACCATAGCTTCTGGGTCGATGGATCGTTAGGGTTGCTTGGTGATAGGTTTGTATGCATTGATTGATCTTGTGGTGATTGAATTGTGGCTGTGTATGCTTGTTGTTGTGTTGTGGTTGTTGTTTGTGCAGGTTTTTCGTACTGAAGCAGAGGAGGAATCGATCCGAGAGGATTATGATCGGTTCCCACGATTCTGCTAGGGGCCCGTCGAACGACACACATGAGGTGTGTCGAACGACAGCCAGTATGAGGCCAGTCAAACGACACACATGAGGTGTGTCGAGCGACAGCCAGCATGAGGCCTGTCGAACGACAGCCAGCATGAGGCTTGTCGAACGACACACATGAGGTGTGTCGAACGACAGCCAATATGAGGTCTGTCAAACGACACACATGAGGTGTGTCGAACGACAACCAGTTCAGAGTGTGACTATTGACACCAGTGGCAATCGACACATACCTGTTTGGGTTGTGTTGAGCCATTTGTGTGCTGTGTGATATGTATGTTTGCCTGAGCGGTCCATCGTGCCTGAGTGCGCAGTCGTAGATGGGATGACCGTCTTACTGGGTATTTATGATAATACTCACGCATCTCTTTTTCCCATGTGATACAGGTAAAGGCAAAGTGTGATCGTGAAATCACGGCTACGAAGAGGAGGATGATCTGGGATCTCGGTTGATTGTTTTGTTTCATGTTGCTGTTGCGTTAGAACTGCCATAGGTTGTTGGTTTAGTTCTGGAACGCTATAATTGGCTAATGTTGAGTTGATTATGTTGTTATCCGCTGTTTCTTGTGTCGTTTGCTTGGTTGTTGAGGATAGCATTTATGGGAATGCTAGTCCGAGACCAAGGTTTGTATATTTTTTTTCCGGGTCGTTTCAGTTTGGTATCAGAGCCCTTACGGTTTGAGGACGGGTTAGAACTGCTAGGATTGTAATTTGGTTAAAGTTGCAATTCTGTGAGTTGGGGTTCTAGATCATCTTCCATCGAGCCTTCAAAGAGATTCTACGGTAAGTGTTGTGTGTTTTGTGTTTTGTCCTTTAGTGCTTAACGTGTGCTTTGGTAGTACAGTGTGTTGGCTAGAGGCACTAGAGAATGTGGTGGTCGGTGACTAGTGAGTGAGTCGGCTGGAAATGCGGCTCGGGGTTCCACGTTAGAGACTGTGACAAATCCGTAGACGTATCAGGAGGGTCTGTGTATTAGCGGGAGTGCCAGTGGGAGTGCCCGTGTGATAGCCAGTGTGAGGGCTGGTGGGGCCAGGGCTGGTACTCGAGCTGGTGCTGGATTGGCTCGCTGTTCGGGTGCGCCCGCAGGAGTCCAAGTGATGAGATGATCGTCTGACAGATCTGTTGCAGTAGTTATTGTGGCGGGCACCAATGAGTGAGTCTGCCGGGAGTGCGGATCAGAGTGTTTTGCATGTGGCTGAGAGTGATCCGCAGACGCTTCAAGACGGCTTGAGCACCATTGAGACTGCTATCGTGCAGCCAAGTGTGAGCGCTAGTGTGAGGGCTAGTGGGGATAGTGTGGTCCAGGCTGGCTGCCGGGGGCCGGTGTGGTTCCTCGTGAGGTTGGTAGTGCGGGTGCGCCCGTGGGTGGGGCTCAGGGTCGAGATGATCATCTGGTGGATTGGCTTATGCAGTTATGGGAGCGGTTACCGAGTACGGTGCCTGTTAGGCTCCGGTGATGCCACGAGTGGCAGAGGTGCGGCAGAGGGCTGCGGTTGTTGGTAGGGTTCCGTCTTATCTGCGGATAAGGGAACAAGTGCAAAGGATTGGTATAGGATTCTTTGTGAGTGGTGTGTTGCAGCTAGGAGAGTTCACGCAGAGTTGGCCTGGGCGGACATTTGAGCAGAGTGTGATGCCAAGTCCTTTCCTCAAGAGGCTGCGGATCGTTTAGAGACGAGGTTTTTGGAACTGGATCTGGGAGAGAGATCAGTTCGTGAGTATGATTTGGAGTTTAATCGACTCATGGTTTATGCTGGTTCATGCTGGTAGGAGCATGGAGGCCGAGGATAAGAGGTTCTTGAGAAGACTTCGACCAGGTTGGAGGACACAGTGCGGAGTATCTAAGTATGCTACGAGAGCAGAGCTGGTTGAGACTGCTGGATGCGTTGAGGAGGTCATGAGGGAGAAGGTTGTGGTGGTTAGTCAAGCTCTTCAGTTTATGAGGCCTCTGCAACAGGTAGTACCTGGCAAGGCGGCAAGCCTATGCAGAGACAGAAGAAGAAGTGGGAGGATACTTCCGGGTTGAACTAGAGTGGCCGAGGATGCTTCGGGTGTGGAAGCATGGGTCATAGTTGGCGAGTAGGTTTCTTAGCACATGGGAGTTGTGTGGAGACCTTGGTAGTGGGCAGTAGTAAGTCCCACGTGTGGTTTGAGTTTGGAGCATCATTGCTTCATCACTCCGGAGCGTGCTGAGTAGAGCGGTATTCGGAGTGGTGCTGGTCAGCGGATTGGACCGGTTATGGTTGTTGGAGGAAAGTTACTAGTTACTCATGGCCGGGCGAAAGGCGTGGATATTCTAGTGGCTGGTGACTTGGTGTCAGCGGACTTGGTGATTAGTCCAGTGGAGCTGTATGATGTTATCCTGGGTATGGATTGGTTGAATCGGTGTGGTGGTGGAAACCTGCACAGTTGAAATAGTCAGTGGTCTAGGTCTGAAAGCTCTGAGATGAAGAACCCTTAGTGAAGATCTCAAGAGAGTTTGTTATTAAGCTTTTGCAATCATTACAAGTAGTTTCTGTGTAAAATTAAGGATCCCCTCTTTCGAGGTGTACAAGGTCTATTTATACAAATCTAAGTCGGCCTAGGTCTACGCCTAAAGAGATAAGGTCGAATTCCTGAATCTTCGGGATTCTCCCCCAGCGTAGTCGGCGGCTGCTTCTAGGTCTTGACCTCGTCCTCGTCATGGGCCCAAATCCGAGAGCTCGTCTTCTGGGCCCAGTCTTGTAGTAGAGGTCGGCGTGACTTGTTACTCGTGGGCTCCCGACTCGTTCTCTCCAATGAGGGCCTTCTGAGCTCGGCCCATTCTCTGAAATGATCGCAACTGTCTTTTGGAGTGTAAATGACCACTACAGACGTCGTCCTGGAAAGGTGCCGGTCCTAGTCCCAGTTACTCTGGAGAGCCTGTCCCAGAGACAGAGCTGGTCCCTGAGACAGAGCTGGTCCAGATAACTGCGCGCCTACCTCTGGTACTTAGTCATTTTAGAGAGCTCGTCCCAGAAAGCAAGAGAGCTGGTCCCGAAAACAGAGCTGGTCCAGATAACTGCGCGCCCACCTCTGGTACTTAGTCATTTTCTTGACGATCTCTACTCGAGTGAGATCTGACCCCAACAGTTAGCCCCCCAGCTCGGTAGTATCAGTTGTGATGATGCCGAGGTAAAAGAGTCGTAGTGAGGTTTCAAGAAAATGTACTGCTTGGCCTGCGTCCGACGAGACGAGATAGTGAAAACTTGTTCTGAGGACCTGCCGACGTTACTGAGCTTGCGTGTTCATGTTTAACGCATAGCTCAGTAAGGATTTTCAATAGGTTTGTGTTTCTGATTTTGTGTTATAAAGTTTGGAGGAACTGGTCCTGTAAAGTCTGTAGAGCTTGTTCGCGTTAAAGCTCGTAAAACCTGTTTATCTTGCCCAGCTCTCACATGTTCATGTTAATGTTGAGTTGGGCGTCATGTTTCTGTTTAGTTGCTTTCCGGACTTGGTAAAGATACTGTTTTTTCCGGAAGCTGAAAATTTAATTCCCGCGGAAATTTGGAAATTTAAATTTCTTTTAGAAATTAGAATTGTTGATTCCCGCTGGAAATTAAACACTTGATTCATTTCAGAAATCAGAATTGTTCCCGCTGACTACTGAAACGTGCCATTCCAGGGTTTTGACAGTGGTGCTATAAATACTCCTTTCCCTTTTCTTTTTTCCATAACTTCACTCCACCAAAAGAAATGTAGTCTCTCTCTCCTTTCTCCTTACTTGTTTTAGATCTAGGGTTTTTGTTTACGTTTTTTTTTTTTTTTTCTTTTTCTTCTTCATCTTACGGACACCGCCGCCTAGCCCAACCATTTTTACCGACGAAACCATAATTCTCCGGTGAGCTCTTCGTTCTCTGTCTCTGCTCGTCCTCGCCGTCACCGAATTCTCGGTGGGTCTGCTGTCATCGTCGCCCTACTCGGCGAGCTCCGGTTCGACGTCTTCATTCGTTGGTGATAGAGACGACGAAATTCACCACTGTTTCCAGTGCTACTTCAACAAATCCTATCCTCGGCGTGTTCAAGCTTTGCTCGTTCTATAACCGAGATCTCGTCCTCCATCAATCCGGTTGAGAGTCGTTGTCCTCGGGAAGCTCTGTTCTTATTTGGCTTCGTTCGTTGCCTCTGTTTTCCGATCCATCCATCTCCGTCGTCGCCAAATCTCAGTCCCGACGAGCTTGTTCTACGAGGAACACGTCTCTGCTTCGTCGGCTCGTCAAGATCCGGGGAGACGTCATCGTTCTTGGAGGAAACTTGGCCGGAAAGTGAAGCTCAACCGCCGAGAGTCTCGGACGACGAGGGGACGGTTTCGATGCTGAGATTGATTCACAGGGTGAACTATACTGTCTCTTGCAAGCCTATCCCTTAATTTTTAACACTGTTCCAACTTCAAGTTTGTTTTCGTGCTGAGTCGTATTGAGGTTACGGTCAAAGAGACTAAACGTCGCGGGGTTTGTTCTTAGGCGGAGAGCTCGATCTCGGCCTCGCTTTGCTTCTCAGTGATATAGAAAACGCTGACGTTACTTATTTGATCATCATTTTACGGCGAGAGCTTGTCCCGGACAGTGGTGACGACGCCTAGGAGCTTGAGAACGGCGATGGTTTCATGACTTGTTCGTGTCAAGAGAAACTGGATATAACCGTCACTCCGATGGTTTGTGTGAAAGCATCGATCTCTGTGATGACTTAAGATTAGCAATCTTTCGCGGTTTCGAGGTTGTTGTTGATGATATCGTCGGTGTTGAATCGTAGGAGCTCATCTTCGTGATTTGGGGCTTTGATTCGGATTCAAAGGAGACGAAGTTGAGTGTTTTGTTAAAGTAAAGACGAAAATTAGAAGTTGTGCTCCGCTATCAACAAGGCTTCCGGTTCTTGTTGTGTTAAAGTGTTTTCGAGAAATATACGAGAATTTGTTATAAGGTACCCTTGTTGATAGCTTGATTTGTTGAGGAAAAACAGAGCCGATCCCTATCCATTAGTTAGTCACCGTTCCAAACTTATCATTAAAAACGAGAGTTAGCTCCGTGACGACTTCGAACCAATACCACTGATTTCGGCAAGTCACTGAAAACCTCAACAAACCCCATTGCGTTAAGCATCGTCATCGTGGCTTTGGTACTTTACTATTCCCGAACGTTGTTTCAATGTTAAGTCCCACGCCCTCTTTCGAAAGATTCCTTGAATCCATTTCGAAGCTAAGGACCACCAGTCTGGAGAGCCTAGGACCGAGTTTCGAAATGAACTGTTCCGATGCAGAGTCTAGCTCTTGGCTTCGCTCTTGTAAGGATAAAGACGTGACTCGAGTCCTTGTCTCAGATGTGAATGATGCATTGAATGCGCATAATCCCTCTCTTTTCGATGAACAGCTCGTCGATACTCATATTCAGAGAAAGTGCCAACTACTGCATCTGCTTTATTTGTGCCCACTACTGCGCCAACCACTACTACATCTGCTTTAGCCGCGCCCACTACTGCGCCGACCACTACTACACCTTCTTTAGCCGCGCCCACTACTACGATTTCTATTGCGACCACTACTTCACCTGCTTTAACTGTGCCCACTACTGGGTCGACCACTACCGCTAATGGTGAGCGAAGTTGGGTAGTTCTCTATTGGTGACGAAGATGCGGCCGAGGATAGACTAGGATTGTGGATATCGTTGAGGAGACTAGGACCAACGAGTCTTCAAAAAGACGAAGACCGACGAGGTGTTTCAAAAGACCAGGACCGACGAGGTAGTCGAAGAGACAAGGACCGACGAGGTACTCAAAGAGACAAGGACTGGCGAGTCTTTGAGAAGACAAGGACCGAGGAGGCAGCAGAGCCGACTACCATGACCACTCCTGCGGGGATCGTTGATGATGAGGGGATTGTCCCTTAGTTGCTTTGTGCGCCTGTTAGCGCTTATGTTTTAGACTTAACTTTTGATTTTGCGCCTAGATGGCTTGTGTTATAAAACGTGATAATGAATGCAACTTTTAATTTGTTTCTATTTGAATCCGTTTCGTTGAAACCTGCACAAGTTGAAATAGTCAGTGGTCTAGGTCTGAAAGCTCTGAGATGAAGAACCCTTAGTGAAGATCTCAAGAGAGTTTGTTATTAAGCTTTTGCAATCCTTACAAGTAGTTTTTGTGTAAAATTGCGGATCCCCTCTTTCGAGGTGTACAAGGTCTATTTATACAAATCTAAGTCGGCCTAGGTCTACGCCTAAAGAGATAAGGTCGAATTCCTGAATGTTCGAGATTCTCCCCCAGCGTAATCGGCGGCCGCTTCTAGGTCTTGACCTCGTCCTCGTCATGGGCCCAAATCCGAGAGCTCGTCTTCTGGGCCCAGTCTTGTAGTAGAGGTCGGCGTGACTTGTTATTCGTGGGCTCCCGACTCGTTCTCTCCAATGAGGGCCTTCTGAGCTCGGCCCATTCTCTGAAATGATCGCAACGGTCTTTTGGAGTGTAAATGACCACTACAGACGTCGTCCTGGAAAGGTGCCGGTCCTAGTCCCAGTTACTCTGGAGAGCCTGTCCCAGTGACAGAGCTGGTCCCTGAGACAGAGCTGGTCCAGATAACTGCGCGCCTACCTCTGGTACTTAGTCATTTTAGAGAGCTCGTCCCAGAAAGCAGGAGAGCTGGTCCCGAAAACAGAGCTGGTCCAGATAACTGCGCGCCCACCTCTCGTACTTAGTCATTTTCTTGACGATCTCTACTGGAGTGAGATCTGACCCCAACAATCGGTACATAGTTCATCTGGATTGTCACCGGATTCGAGTGGTGTTCGAGCTTGATGGTAGTAGGTTGGTTTACCAGGGAGTGAGACCGACTTCAGGTAGTCTTGTGATATCACTTGTCAAGGCTGAGGCGATGATTGAGAGGGGTTGCAAGACTTACTTGGCCACGATTGTGTTGTCGGAGTCTGCAGGTGAGGGATATTCGGGTTATCCATGACTGTGAGGATGTCTTTCGGTCATTGCGGGGATTGCTGCCGTCGCGGTCAGATCCTTTTACGATTGAGTTAGAACCTGGGACGACACGGTTATGTAAGGCACCTTATATAATGGTTCCAACAGAGTTGGCAGAGCCGATGTGGCGGATAGAGGATTTGTTGTGTGACGCCCGTGAACCAAAAACTTAGAGAAGATAATTGAATTGGACCGAATGGTTTAATTTTAATTGTTCGGTTTGGCTGGTTTGGGTTAAGGGAATCATATGGCTCATTTATAAGAGAGATCAGCCTCTCTTTTGTGCATAAAAACGTGATAGAGGTTGAAAAATTGGAAGAGAAGAGAAGAGGATTAGTTTTGGTGTTTGTAGAAAAGAATGAGATGGAGACAGTTCTGACGCGTTTTAGATGAGTTGAGAAACGGACTGTCTAATCTATTTGGATTGGAGTAAAACTTTTTGTGTAAGTTCTCCACTCTTATATCTATCTTTACGCGAAATCGGATTGTCATTTGGATGAGTATTCTAAGATTTATTGTTGTTTTTCCAAGAGAGGTTCGTGCAGAATTGGATCTGCGATCAGTCCACTTCGTGGGTGTTTTCCCGTCGAACCAGAAGGATTTAGGAGACGATCTGCATATCGTTGGAAAAATCTGGGTCTCACGATTTTAGACCAGGTTTCCGATGATGATTCCGAGTTAATCTCCATTCTCAGTGTGCTTTCGAAGTCGGCGTGTCGTTTCTGTTTTTAGAATACCCTAATCCGGTTTAGGAGAAACTTCAATTGGTTAAGTTTAGTTAACCAGATTGGTTTGGTTTGGTTTAGTTAACCAGATTGGTTTAGTTAACCAAATTGGTTTGGTTGATTGGTTTAACCGACTATTTCTGTTTGGGTTAACCAACTGGTTTGGTTTGCCTTGTTCATCAGGCAAAGGAGGAGAGTTGCCAGAGGTTAAGGTCTGAGGCAACTGATAGGCTAAAGTGAGTGCGTGACCATGGTCCCAAGTGGATGGAACATTTGGATTCCTGGTGATATGTTGATAGATGGTTTGACCTTTTGATTGATTGAGATATGTGTGTTGTGCGATCGTTGTATGGTGTTTGGCTAACGTTTTATTGCAGGTGATCGACACTACTGTTGTTTTGTGTTGTGTTCGTTTGTTGTGATGTGTGTTTGCTTGGTGTTTCATTTATCTTGGTAATTGGCCAAGTAGATGGGATGACCGCCTCACTGAGTATTTGTGATAATACTCACGCATCTCTTTTTGCCATGTGATGCAGGTAAAGGCAAAGTGTGACCGTGGAATCATGGCTACGAAGAAAAGGATGTTCTAGGGTCTCGTGTTTGGTGTTGTTTTAGTTATTGTTGTTAGAACTGGCTAGATTGTTGGTTAGTTCTGGAACTTGATTGGATTTGTTGTTGAACCGGTTATCTTGAGTTTTAATGGAATTGGTTGTTTGGTTTAATTTGTTTGTTATCCGCTGTAGTATTGTCTGTGTGGTTTTGCTTGGTTGTTGAGGATAGCATTTATGGGAACGCTAGTCCGAGACCAAGGGTTTAATGTTTAAAAAAAAAAAACGGGTTGGGTTGTTTCAGTTTGGTATCAGAGCCCTTACGGTTTTAGGATGGGTTAGAACTGCTAGGATTGTAACTTGGTAAATTTGCAATTATGTGAGTTGGGGGTTCTAGATCATCTTCCTTCGAGCCTTAAAATAGATTCCACGGTAAGTGTTGTTTGTTTTGTGTTTTGTTCTTTAGTGCTTAGCATGTGCTTTGGTAGTACAGTGTGTTGGCTAGAGGCACTAGAGAATGTGGCCTTGGTGGCCGGCGTGACTGTGGAGGTCAGGATGGTGGTCGGGGACCAGTGAGTGAGTCGGCTGGGGATGCGGCTCAAGGTTCCACGTTTGAGACTACGACAGATTCGTAGACGTATCAGAAGGGTCTGTGTATTAGTGTGAGTGCCAGTGGGAGTGCATGTGTGAGAGCCGGTGTGAGGGCTGTGGGGCCAGGACTGGTACTCGAGCTGGTGCTGGATTGGCTCGCATGCGGGTGCGCCCGCAGGAGGAGTCCAGGTGACGAGTTGATCGTCTGACAGATCTGTTGCAGTAGTTATTGTGGCGGGCACTGGTAAGTGAGTCTGCCGGGAGTGCAACTAAGAGTGTTGCGCATGTGGCTGAGAGTGATCCGTAGACGCTTCAAGACGGCTTGAGCGCCATTGAGACTGCTAGCATGCAGCCAAGTATGAGCGCAAGTGTGAGGGCTGGTGGGGATAGTGTGGTCCGAGGTTGGTTGCCGGGGGCCGGTGTGGGTCCTTGTGAGGTTGGTAGTGCGGGTGCGCCCGCGGTTGGGGCTCAGGGTCGAGATGATTGTCTGGTGGATTGGCTTCAGCAGTTATGGGAGCGGTTACCGAGTGCGGTGCCAGTTAGGCTCTGGTGATGCCATGAGTGGCAGAGGTGCGGCTGAGGGCTGCAGTTGTTAGTAGGGTTCTGTCTCTTAAGTCTTGGCAGCAGGTGATACCTGGCATGGCGGCAAGCCTGCGTAGGGACAGAAGAGGAAGTGGGAGGATACTTTCGGGTTGAGTTATAGTGGCCGAGGATGCTTCGGGTGTGGAAGCATGGGTCATACTTGGCGAGCTTGTTAGGTTTCTTAGCACATGGGAGTTGTGTAGAGACCTTGGTAGTGGGCAGTACTGAGTCCCACGTGTTGTTCGATTCTGGAGCATGATTGCTTCATCACTCCGGAGCGTGCTGAGTGAAGCGGTATCCGGAGTGATGCTGGTGAGCAGCATGGGCCGGTTATGGTTGCTGGAGGGGAGTTTCTAGCTACTCATGGCCGGGCGAGAGGAGTGGATATTCTAGTGGCTGGTGAGTTGGTGCTAGCGGACTTGGTGATCAGTCTAGTGGAACTGTATGATGGCATCCTGTGTTTGGATTGGCTTGATCAGTACAAAGTTCATCTGGATTGTCACCGGGGTCGTGTTATATTTAAGCGTGGTGGAGGGAGGTTGGTTTATCAAGGAGTGAGACCGACTTCTGAGAGTCTCGTGATCTCTCAGGTGTAGGCTGAGGCTATAACTGAGGGGTTGCGAGGCTTACTTGGAGACTATTGTGCTGGCAGACTCTGTAGGTGAGGTTGCAGTGAAAGATATTCGGGTTGTCCAGGACTGTGAGGATGTCTTTCGGTCGTTGTAGGGATTACCGTCGTCGCGGTCGGATCCTTTCACGATTAAGTTAGAGCCTGGGACGACGCCGTTATCTAAGGCACCCTACAGGATGGTTCCAGCAGAGTTGGCAGAGCTGATGAGGCAGCTAGAGGGTTTGTTGAGTTAAGGGTTCTTTCGGTCGAGTACTTCACCGTGGGGAGAATCGGTGTTGTTTGTGAGGAGGAATTGTGGTAGTTTCCGGTTGTGCTTCGATTACCGAGGGCTTAACCGAGTCACTGTGAAGAACAAGTATCCTCTTCCGAGAATTGATGAGTTGTTTGATGAGTTGAGAGGGGCTACTTGGTTCTCCAAGATTGACTTGGCATCCGGTTACCACCAGATTCCTATCGATGAGGCAGATGTTAGGAAGACGGCTTTCAGGACTCGGTATGGGCATTTTGAGTTTGTAGTTATGCCATTCGGGTTGACGAATGCACCTGCGGCATTTATGAGGTTGATGAACAGAGTTTTCCAGGAGTATCTGGATAAGTTCGTAATTATCTTCATCGATGACATTTTGGTGTATTCGAAGAGTCTTGAGGATCATGAGGTACATCTGAGGAGAGTTTTTGAGAAGTTGCGGGAACAGAAGTTGTTTGCCAAGTTGAGCAAGTGTAGTTTCTGGCAGAGAGAGATGAGATTTCTGGGTCACATCGTTTCTCCAGATGGAGTTTCTGTGGATCCGGCAAAGATTCAGTCTATCCGAGATTGGCCTAGACCGAGGAATGCTACTAAGATCAGGAGTTTTCTTGGGTTGGCAGGTTATTATCAGAGATGCGTCAAAGGTTTTGCGAGTATGGCTCAGTCTATGACGAAGCTGACAGGGAAGGATGTTCCTTTCGTGTGGTCTGCTGAGTGTGAGCTGAGTTTCGCGAAGCTGAAGACGATGTTGACTAGTACACCAGTGTTGGCGTTGCCTGAGTCGGGTGAGCCTTACGTGGTGTATACAGATGCTTCGGGAATTGGTTGGAGTTGTAGCAGGTTATAATCTGTTTAAAGTTTATGATCGTGGTGAAACTTATTTAGAGGCGGATGCTCTTAGTCGGAGGCGGTATGCTTTGGAACAGGAGCAGGATGTGAGGCATTGGTGGGTGATATTATTACGTTGTGGATGTACGTTATCTCACGAGAGCCGTTGGGGCTGGAGCCAATTAATCAGGCAAATCTTCTGAGCAGGTTTCGTGTAGCTCAGGAGAAGGTTCAGGGTTGGTTTGATTCTTCTAAGGTTGCAGGTTTTGGTTATTAGGTCTCGGCGATTGAAACTATCTTAGGGCACAGGTGAGCATGTGGGCCTAAGGATGAGGTTTTGAGGTAGGATATTTCTGTGAGAGGCTCATGTGAGCATGTTTTCTCTATTCATCCGGAAGCGACAAAGAGGCATAGTGATCGGAAACGGTACTATCACTGAGTCGGGATGAAGAAGGATGTGGCTAACTAGGTCGCAGCTTGCGATAAGTTGCCAGTTGGTGGGGGTTGTTTACCCATTCCAGAGGAGAAGTGGGGCATGTTTTCCTTGGATATTGCGGCAGTGTTGCCGGTTTCTTGGACTCATGTTGTTATTTGATTGACTGCGGATCGTCTATCTATGTTAGCACACTTTCTGACCATTAAGATAACCGAGGGAGCAGCGGTTCGGGTTATGAAATATGTGAGTGAGTTAGTGCGGTGGCTTGGAGTGCTAGCGAGTTTTGAGTCAGACAGAGATTCGAGGTGCACTTCTGAGTTTGTGCGGGCTTTCAGGCCAGTAGTGGTATGGCTACTTTTGAGTTTTGTATGGGAGGCCATGTCGCACATTTTATGCTAGATCCAAGTGGGGGAGAGGAGCATGTATGGTGCAGATCATGTTCAGAAGACGATGGAGAAGATTTGTGTTGTGAACTGAACATGAAAGAGGCTCTTGATCGGCCGAGGAGTTGTGCCGATGAGAGGAGAAATGAGGTAGAGTTTAAAGTGGGAGATAGAGCGTATCTCAGAGTGGAGATGTTGCAGGGTTCTAACAAATCCATTGCAGAGGATAAGCTTAGTCGGTGGTTTATGGTCTCGTTCCGGGTGGTGGAGCGAGTGGGACCAGTTGCTTATCGTTTGGAGCTACCTCAGATCATGCAGAACTTTCTTGAGTGTTCCATGTGTCGAAGCTCAGGAAGTGTCTACATGGGTCTTGGGGGGTAGTGGAGAGGATTACTGCAGATCTTTAGTTTTTGGCGGTTGAGTTGAGGCCGCTAAGGATCCTTGAGAGAAGTGTCTAGATCTTGCGCCGGAAAAGGGTGCCGTTGTCGAGAGTCTTCTGAGACTGTGACGGTGTCCAGGAAGAGACTTGGGAACCATAGGTTAAGATGAGACAAGGTTTGATTGTGGTTTGTGAAGCAAGCCGGGAAGTGAACTGGGTTTCGTTGGTTCCAATGTCTGGTTTGGTAGTGATCACCAGGTGTGGTGATGTGGTTGGAATTATGTATTTTCGTTTGAGTTGGAACGACTATGACATTTTTCCGGTTTCATAAGATTTTGTTCTTATGATGTGGTCGTGGTGGCTGTGGTAGCCATGAGTGCGGATGTTATGGCTGTGTAGCCATGAGGTTCTTGTATATTGGCGTTGGTAGCCTTGAGTAGGTGGTTAGAGGATCTCGAAATAGAAGTTTTATAGTGGTTAGAACTTGTCTATTTCGGAGAGACTCTAGCAGGGGCACCCTGTGTGATGGGTTGCCCAGATGACCGGGGTATTGGTCATGTGTGTGTGGTTAGAGGACCTTGAAATGGAAGTTTTATATTGAGTAAAACTTGCTAGTTTCAGAGGAACTCTAACGGATTATGTGTGGGTTGTGGTTAGAGAACCTCGAAATGGAAGCTTTATAGTGAGTAGAGCTTGCTAGTTTCAGTGGAACTCTAACGGGGCATATGTGTTATGCGTTTAGAGAGTCTTGGAATAGAAGTTTACTATGGGTAGAACTGTCTAGTTCCAGAGAGACTCTGTTGGGACATCCGGGTGATGGATGGTCCAGATGATCTTTGATGATCATGTTTGTGATGGTATTCCGGGTTGGGAGTATCATGGTGAGACCTTGGGAGGTAGTTCCGGTCAGAGGTGCATTATAGACGTTATGAATTGATTGCATAGCTCGGAGATAGACATTGGTTCTTTCTTGGAGATGAGTCTCCGGCAGATATAGCTCACACATGACCAAACAAAAAAAACACACCCAAACAGAATCGAAATGAAGACTCCATAAGACTAATTGTTCGGATGAGCAAACACCATTCTTGGTTCTCAAAGTTAAAGCTTTCAATATACAAGAAACCTAAGCTTGCTCAAGTTCCATATGTTTACTCTTATAAACTAACAGAATCAAAGCGAACAGAATTCTTGAATGTATCAATTCGCTAACAGTTATGCACTAACCAAATCCTAATACAAGTTCCACATAGAGTCAATAAGCTACAAGACCTAAATCCATCACCATTTATAAGAATTTGTGCATTAACACAAAAAAGAGAAAACATATGTTACCGGAGTCTTGCGAGAGAAAAAGTGTTATGGAGAAGAAGTGAAGCGAGAGAGACCCAAGAAACCCAAATCGAAAGAGAACAACAAAGACATAAGAAGAAGACAATCACTTGAAAACTCTGCTAAAATCTTGCTTCATTTCCACATTGTTGTCTTTTAATCTTGCAATAAAATCAAAATAAAATGAAACATATTCATACCCATCCATGGCTTCTCTCTCGGATTAAGATTAGAGAGACTAAGAAGGAAGTAGAAGAGTGATGGTGCTTTTGTTGAGAGAGTGTTTGTTGTCTTGAGAACATAGAGGTTGGTGTCGTTAAGAGGTCTCTCTGGTTCCAAAAAAAAAGTTATTTTGGCTTTTAAAAAATGTGACAAACTCAAGCCATTCATACTTAACGATGAGATTTTAACAAATGTGACAACTTAATATAGCTAAGGATCAGATTTATGCAAAACATATTACAGTGAACCTCATTTATCATTTTTTGTGCAGGCGCAAGAAAATATTACGGCAACAAACCACAGACAATTGTAGTTGAATGATCCAAAAGCAGAGACAATATATAGAAACAAAACAGAGAAAATCCCAACTCTTCTAGATGTAGAATATAAGCAAAAAAATATAGAACTGATAAAGAACACCAACAACATAAATAAATTAAGTATCAAACAACGATAAGCAAATGTTAACATGATGCATTGATGCTTAAACACATTTCGTCTTCTCAGGATGCTTCTCAGTTTCATAAACTGCTTTGAAACAAAAGTTTAGTGTTAGATTGAACACTTTTCATTAGTAATTGTAATAAATGTATAATATAATGAAAGTCACGTACTTTAAGCATGTACTTTAAGCAGATCACCTATTTCTGGATTACATATGTGGCCACTAGAAACATCGTCCTATGAAGCAAAAGCAACGTCAGGATTAGATTCACCGTCAACCTCATCTGGATCATTTGGATCACCCATATCATATACATCTCTAGGCTGAACATGAACGGCGATACTCCATTCTACTTTCCAAGGATCTTTTACATAGTATACCATTTTTGCCTGAGACGCCAATACATATGGCTCATCCTCCTCATTATCACCAATGTGTAACAAGCGTGAAAAAATTACCAAATGATTATCATATGCATCCATTTGATATCCTCGTTCCGTACGAGTGTCAGCCCATATGCACTTGAATAATACAACTTTGAAAACCTCGTAATAGTTTAACTCCATAACTTCAACTAGATTTCCATAGTAAGGTACAGTTCCTGTTCTTGGGTTAGGATCACGAGAACTAGCATAACTCATAGTCTCTGCAGCCACATAAACACCACTATTTTGTGTTTTCAAGTTAGCCTCTCTTTCGGTTGTCTGAAATTTGTAACCATGGACATTGTATGCTGTATATTTCAACTTTTCCGTCAAAATTAATTTTATTTTGACGAAAGATATGATCTTCTGGAAGAAAACGGCGATGGCACATAAAACAATTTTTTTTCCCATGGCGTAAACGTTGTCCGGTGCCATCAAAATTGCAGCTTGGACAAGCTAATGTTGTATACGTATTCCAACCTGACAAATTTCCAAGACCAGGAAAATCACTAACTGTCCACATGATGGCTGCTCGCATGTCAAATGTTTCTTTTGTAGAAGCATCTAGCGTTTCGATACCATCAGCCCATAACTCCTTCAACTCTTTGATAAGTGGTTGCAAGTAGACATCAATATCATTACCATGTATTTTCTTTCCAGGGATAACCATAGAGAGAATCATTGATGTTCGCTTCATCGACATCCATGGTGGAAGATTATAAGGAAATAATATCACTGGCCAGATGCTATAACTATTACTCATTGTACCAAATGGGTTAAAACCATCAGTCGCCAAGCCGAGTCTAACATTTCTTGGATCAGATGCAAATTCGGGATATTTTTGATCAAATGCCTTCCAAGCCTTTCCGTCTCTTGGATGTCGAAGCTTACCATCATTGTTACTAGCAGTTGAATGCCACTTCATGTGGATAGCAGTTTTTGATGACATGAATAAACGTTGCAGTCGTGGCTTTAGAGGAAAATAACGCAAAATCTTTGCAGGAGAAAGTTTTTTCCCATTCGCTGATGCTGCATTCTCTAATCCATAGCCTGTTGTTTCTGATCCAGAGACTGTATTTTCTGATCCAGAAACTGTATTCTTTGAAGAATTTGTTTCTTTCCAACGAGAAGCTTCACAAACTTTGCAACGTTGCAGTTCTGCATCTTCATCCCAATATAACATGCAATCATTTGGACAAGCATGTATTTTCTCGTAACTCAATCCTAATTTCCGAATAACCCTTTTCATATCATTCAGTGAACCTGGCAAGTTGGCATGAGTAAATGCTTCTTTCAACAAATCAAGCACCATGGATATCCCCTTGTCACTAATCCCAAACATACACTTGATATGGTACAACTTCAATATAAAAGACAACTTCGTGAACTTAGTGCATCCCGTATATAGCTCTTGAGTAAAATCAGTAAGCAAATCATCAAAACGTTCTCCTTTTCCACTTGAAGTTGATGGTATATCAGTGCCCATAGGTTGCTCAGGCGATGCATGTTCATAACCCTCATGCATATTCATACTAATATCAGGAAAAAGATCATCCAAGAGATTTAAAGTTGAATCTAATTCAACCGGAGCAGTATGAGGAGATACTCTTGCATTCGTTGTGACAGCTATTTCCTCTCCATGAAATATCCAACGTATATAAGTACTCAAAAAGCCATAACACATCAAATCACCTTCAATATCTTCTCTTGACTTAGTTTTCATTAGACAACAACGGTTACATGGACATTTTATCATGGGTGCTTTTGAATTACCAAAAGAAAAATCCAAAAAAATTTTCACTCCTAGTATGTAATCTTGAGATACCCGATGTTTGTTTATCCATGACTTATCCATTAAAACCTGAAAAACCAATTTAAGCAATCTATTAGTTTCAAAAATTCACGAACCAAACAATAAACTTTAGAACTCATAATAGTTCTAATCGATAAAATAATGAAGAAGAACAATATTTTATACTCTTGACATTAACAACGAGTTAGAAGAATCACCAAAGTAACCTGCGCGAATCGAAAGCAAAATAAACAATTGATTTACACCTCTTCACCAATTTATAAGATCTTTAAAGAATATGCCTTTGGCATATATAACTCAAATTTGTCATCATGTCAAAGACCTATGATCTGAGGAAATTCAATGGTCAAAGGAAATTCAAACCAAAATCATTATAAATAGCATAACTCACTAATACAAATAAAAGCAAATTGACACAATCACCTAATCAAAGACTTTCTATTATAAAAGAAAGACCCTAGAAATCTTGTCGTACTCAGAAATTTTCAATCTCAAATACATGGTAACAATTTTTTACAAAAAAGCATAGTCAAAACTTTACGAGACTATGAAAAACATACCTATACCAAAGAAGATCTTAGATTGATAGAATTATGGAAACGAAGCTATGAAAAAGGAGCCGTAATTGGCAGCTTGAGATGCAGGAGCTAAAAGTTCTTGATAGAACTAATTATTTAGTTTTTTTTGTCGTCATTAATTAAGTGAAGTAATTAAGGCAAAATACAATCTTTTTGCTTAACTGATGTTAAAATATAAAATAATTATATCAGTTTTAACAACTGAAACAAATTTACAACATTAGTTTAACGTAATTAATAAAAAAAATATTAGCATCAGTTTCTATTGATGTAATTTTTTAAATCATTATTATAAATGATGTTAACAAAAACTATTAAAAACATCAATTATCTAATTGATGTAAATTCATATTTTTGAATCAATTTCGTTGAAGTGATACAAGTTAATATAGATTTGTATCAATTTTATTAAAGTGATGTCAAATTAGATATTATCAACATCAATTATTATAATTGATACCAAAAGATATATATTTGTTTCACTTATAAATAAGTAATTTAAAACAATATCACTCAGTTTTATGATGCAATTTAAATGATACTACTTACCCTTTTTTTGTAGTGTAAGGAAAAAGATACAGTTTGCTGCTATGTGCCTTGAAGAGATGTATGGAAAAGACAATGGTTCAGCTACGTGTTTGAGTGGCATGTATAATAAGTATTCAGAGATGTACAATGATGCTCAGCCTCCTTCTTAGGCTCCTTCTTCATCTCAAACTCAATCTCAATCTCAAAGTTCTCAAGAGCAGCAAAGAGATAGAGTTTATGACTTTATTGATGAAGAGATGTTAGATTGTTACAATCCAGGGGAGCAAAGGTACAATACATTGCTTAGTGAGACTGGTGTTAGGGACACAAATGAGTTGGAAGCATATATAAGGGAGAAAGTAGAGAATCCTCAGTTGATGAATGAAATAGAGTTTGATGTGTTGTCTTGGTGGAAAGTCAACAGTGGCCAGTACCCTATCTTATTAGAGATGGCTAGGGATTTATTTGCTATGCAAGTTTCATCTATTGCCTCTGAAAGTTGTTTTAGCACCAGTGGTAGAATCATTAAGTCGTACAGAAGTTGTTTGACACACTATATGGTTGAGGTCTTGATGTTTACTGAACAATGGATGAAGCAAGACATCATATTTGAAGAGAGGGTGCTTACAAATGCTAAAATCCTTGCTAAAATCATTGAAGTGTCCGAGTACTTAGTTTTGGCTAGATGTCATTAAGTCTTTTGTTTCTTATTGTGTTTAAGACTCATCTTTCTTTTGATTCGAAGACCTTTGTTTCTTGTTGTTTTCATCGGTGTTTCTTTGTGTTTTGGCTTCTTCCAATCAACACTTGCGTTATGTTTAGTTTTTTTTTTTTTTAACTCTTTTTACTTGTGTTACATTGGTTTGATGATATTAGTGTATGAAACATGAAAAACAAAGTCATTGTTCAGGTTTGTTCGGATATATCCGAACCCAAAGTCACCCGACTCGAACCCGACCCGTTTGTTTATATTATCCGATCGGGTTCAAAAATCCAATACCAAAATACGCGAAATATTTTATTAAAATTAAAACGTTATTTTGTTTTTTGTTGACAGTTAAAACGTTTTGTTTACAATTCAAAACAATATAAACCCATGGCAAAAAAGTTAAAAAATATGAAAACATATTTTGTTGCGATTTTTGTTTTCAATCCGTCAATTCGACAAAAGCCTAAAGCTAACGTAGTAGTAAAGTGATTTGTTATTTCCAAATGTTGATGCTTGTAAACTTTTCTTTTTTTCTGAACAGATTTCTACACTAGCTCAAATTCACAAGTTAATTTTTTTTTTTTTTTTGTTCAACCACAAGTTAAATTTTAAAAGTCAGTAAATTTACAAAGATTTTTCCTGTAGAAATGAGTAAAAAATCGATTAAGAATACTGAAACCAATAAAACCAAATAATTCATAAGGTGACCTCTACCTTTCTCTGGAGAAGGACGGATACACACAATATTCTCCAAATGTTTATCTACAAATCGTCTTTAAACAAACTGTTTCTGATATCAGACTGTGAAGTAGAAACTGAAAAGCACACAAAAGGTAAACACGAAATCAATATAACAGCCTAATCATACCAACCAAGGGCACTTTCAACTTCAGTTCAGCGAATAGGAAATTAGGAATACACATTTTATACATAAAAGAAAAGACTTTAAGCATAAGATATTCTACTGTTACATTCCTATCCACAGCTTTTCATCTAAAAATATTACAACACACAAGTTACCCCAAGTTTGGGTACAACTGCTAATTTTCCATAGCCGCATCATGAAGGGGAGAATCATGAGCCAGAGACTGCAGAAGAGAGAAACACCATGAATGAGTTTAGTTAACAGCTGCCTCAGATTCCATTAGTTACCTATTTTTATAATCCGATTCAAGCTTACCTGCTCTTGAGAGCGGAAATACATGAAGGGTGTGTAGTTGAGGAAGTTGGAGACTCTTGAAGTGTATATATCAGCATACCTGAAACCAATTTTTAGGGAGGTAAGTGTAGTTAAAATTTGAGCTTACAAGTTGCTCAGAGATGCAGAGAAGAGGCATATATACTTTTCGATTTGTCTCATCAAGTGGCTTTTATCCCACAAACCCGCACGTGAGAGGAAGCCCCACCTGGAAAACAGCCCATGAATTATGGGTCAGATAGGTCCTTTTCTTTTCACTCCCGGGCCATCTAAATATGATATCACAGTCTTTGTTCTTTACCTTTTGTTGAAAAGCTCGCCGTCTGATTCCAACATCAGACCAATCTTGTCATCTAGTCTTTGCATGACAATGAGAAGCTTCTGCATGGTCTTTGTCAATTCTTGATCATCCAAGTTGGTAGCAGCTAGGGTCTACAATGAAAAGAGAAAGGGACACCTTATGAGCAATTTCCATCACGAATCCCTATTCTCTTATCTGAACATATTGCCCACTGTGTTCAACACAAGGAGAGAACAGGACCTCTAGATCTTGTGAGGAGATAAACACACCTGAGCTGGACGGCCTTTGCTTCTTCTTTGAAGAGCAAGTCGAAGCTGGTTAAACAGATCCCCAACAACCTCTTTTTGATTTATAAGCTCTATTAGCTCTTCTCTGTGACCACGACTCCCAATAAGCGCCATATACTGCAAAGAAACAAGACCAAATCAGTTTCAACGGACAAAAGCACTCTTCTCCAAGTTGGGTCATCTATTGATTTTATAGTTCAGGACTTAATTTATTAAAACCTCTTCTTCCAGTTCACGGCAAATAAGTGCAGTTCGCCACCTGAGATGAACTTTGGACACACTGACATCAGTGTAGATATGGTCACCAACATACAAAATTTCATCTCCATGAACGTTGAGTGAACTCTCTATCATCTGAGCACTTCCTCCCGAATACAAACCTCCTATGGCAGATAAACAGTGAGAGAAGGGAGAAATTTTCAGATTTCTGCACAGCCAAATTATCAGCTTACGTTCAGTAGAAACAATGTGACATCACCTGTTTCAGCCTTGAAGCATGGACGCATCAAACCCTCTCCAGTCACAACCTCGTACAAAGGGTGTGACATCTGGAAGAACTCTGGTTTCCTAGCAGAAACTATCACCTATGTGGGAGTAAATTCTTATGCGAAATACTCTCTGGAGAAACGACCGCTTTACAATTAAAATGCAGAAACAGAATCACTTTGCTCACCATGTCGAAAAGATCTCGCCAGTCCATGTCATTGGGGAGGAATTTATTAAATGAATGCTTCATCATTTTGTTCGTGTAGTGATAATCTGAGTTTGTGATAAGCAATAGCTTTTTACCAGCCTGTGAGCAGATAGTACGATATTAACAACTGAAACCATCATAACTAGACATTTTATGTAAACACTGAAACATTACCTCCTTTTGATCTAAAAGAGCTAAAGGCAATTCTGGGTCCGGCTCAACAAATAGTTCTGGCTTGGACATTATCTCACTCTGCAAAGTAACTGTCATTTACTAGGGACCTTCAAAACCACATTTTAAGAAAATGTTTACAGAATGGACAAACTATGAACCTTAAGTTGTCCTTCAACATGGGCTCTAAAGAGAGCTTTTGCAACAGCCTGAAAGCATTAACTAAAGATAAATAAACATGCAAAGGTTTCAATTCCATGAAATTTAGGTGCGGTGAAACACAAAACCTTGTATAGTCCTTTATAATCAAGAGTGCCAAGATCTGTCGAAATAGACCCATCATCCAATCTATCAACCATCTGACATAATTTGAACCATAATTGCTCAGCAGAAATTCATGTAGAAAGTTTTGCAAAAAGAAAGGTCATGGGGGTGAAGCCTCAGTTGAGAAAACAAACGTGAACACTGTATGTGTTACAAATCAAGAAAGCAGATTATGTCCAACATTAACTGCAAATTATTCAGCAACCATTTCTCATAATAAATGAATGTACAGTACCTGCGCATAAGCCAGAGCCTCTGAAACTGAAAAAAACGTATTGAGAAACTCCCAACGACTCTGATTCCGCAGATCAACTAACTCCCTTCCATAGATCTCACTTTCATCCATATAAAGAAAAGAAGAGAATAAGACTTCCTTTTCAGAAAGACAATTCAAGTGCCTTTTTCTTCACATGGCTACCAATGGTGTTCAAAAGTCAATCATACCTGACAGCTTTATTTGATAACATCTGTGTACCATGCATGGCTCTCTTGACATATCCAAACCTATCGGCCTTGACTAAATTGCCTTTCTCTTTGTCGATCATGAGACCCCTGATAACCTATCATAAGAGATGACATATTTTGGGATTAGTAGTAAAAAACATATAAAAAATGACAAGAATAAAGACATCACCAGTTCCGGATCAAAAGCAAGTCCATCGACAGGGAAGCCCATGTGTTTAAGATTTTCCATGCAATAGTCATAAGCCCTTCCTTCCCAAGCCTGATCAAGGTCATAAATTCGAATCACTTATTTCCTACTTATGTATGAGAAAAGCTGAACTCACCATGACATTGTAGTGCATCAAAGTGTAATCCATATCATATCCGATAGCACTGATGGACCGTAGATTCAATGTACGACTACAAAATATACCACGAGGAGAGTGTTGGGCGGAGAAAGGACCCTGCAAGATGAGGCATGAAAATGTGAGAAGAGTGAATGAGGTACAAATAACCCGAAGAAGAAGGTAAGGATGAAATAACGAACTTGGATACCCAGTTCTCTAATCAAGTTTTCAGCCTTTTGAGCCTCCATCCTAGCCACCTCCTCAATTGGACCCTCCAATGTAGCCTGCCCATTTCCTAGATGAATAAACCAAAAGTTCAATTTTGCTTCGCTCGAGTTCCCTAACCCTTGTAATTAGAATTACGAAAAGTAGCAAAGGAAATGGAACATGTATACCAAGTGACTGGAGAGGATTCAGATTCAAATCTCCCTTGGTGCTTTGACCCAGATAGTCAACTTCATACTTGGAACAAGTTGTAACCGAAAAGACGTCGTCTCCGGCAGCGCTGCACTTGATCATCCTGAGAGATCTCCTCTTGTTGCTTTTCCTCAACTCAGGTAATCCCGCCACTGAAACGGGAGAAGCAAACCTCATCTTCGTTCCCATATCCCCCCACAGCAGCATTCCGTCCAACATCTGATGGGCGCATAGATTCTTTCTTTTCACTCCAGTGTTAGACCGCCAAAACGACACACCATCCACGTTTCAATTCACAAAACGGCGTGCTGTTTAACTTCTCAACAATTATATGCCCTCTCCTATAAAAAGGAGGAGCACGTGCGGATCCAAATGAGAGACGCAATCCCAACAGAGATTTTGGGTAACGAATTGCTCTATTTTCCCTTTTACAAGGATTATTATATCTACGAGTCAAACTTTTTTTTGCTATATTTAAGAAATATAAGTTGAAAGTGGTCTTATCAATCGAATTAGTAAAACTATTCAACACTAAAATAGAGTTTAATGGAGTCGGGTGAAGCACTCACCTTAAAGATACGATCCGGATACACTGGAGTTCGATCCAAGTTAGCAAAATGCAAACTTTTATAACGATTTTGAAGCTACCAATACACCGTATATCGAGCATTCTTCATCAGTTTGGCATTCTTCATCCGGTGTTCTCGTCTCACTTTTCATCCCAACTTAGCGTCCACGTCTCATGTACTCATATCGGGCAAGTGACTGATGTCCCACTACATCATCTCGCTTTCTTTCCGTAGTTCATCATCTCGACCCGAATCGTCCCACATCTTATGCACATGATATCGGTTTATATTGTCGGTTCGGGTATTAATATCCCTTTTATTATTTGCTTCACCCCGTCTTCTAGGCTCCTCCAAACTCCTCCAAACTCTAAATACTGTAAACTACCCGAAAATACAAAGAAAAAAAGCAAAATTCGTAATCTTAAACTTTTAAGTGCTAATCTAATCTAAATGACTAAATGAGACTAAATTGCACTAATTGATATGAGTGTGATGCAAAATATTAAAAGAAAAAAAAGGAGAAAACTAGTCCTAAAGACAAGCAAAAACCAATAACATAACGTGCATTTAAATAGAACTACTTATTGGATTATTGACATGAAATCAACTCCATAAGCTTTAAAATCCTTGAAATTTTAAAGTTTGATGAATTCTAAAAATCTCTACAGTATCCTTGAGATTTGATTTTTAAATATTTATTCATTAAACTCTATCACCAACTGATTTCAAATCCATTAAAAAACAAACACTTTCAAAGTCTTTTAAAGTTGAATAACAGTGGATTTTAATTATTGATTTGAAATCTTCTATTGAATAACATAAGATTTTAAAATCCTTAAGACATGATTTTACAAATATCATATCCAATAACATTAGATTTTAAAATAACAGTGGATTTTGGTTACATTTAAACTTCGTTAAAATCTATCACTGAATAACACCCCATAAGAGTATCTTTAGTGGTGACATTTGCACCATGTCTTTAGAATATATTATTTTGATAGTTTATATTTAAGTTAATTATTTATTTACATATTTAATTAATAAACAAATATAGAACCAATCCTATACTAATATGTGGCAATTAAGGTTCTCAAAAACTAAAGAACATGTCTCAGAGAAAACATTTCTCTCAAGATCTTTTGTACTTTTTAATATTTTTGATTTGTTTATTACCTATAAACCTTGTAAAAAATCACCAATAATAATGCTCTAAGAGCATCCACAACCGTAAATATTTCTGGGTCTCATTTAATAAACTAGAATGAAAATATTAGGCTTTTTGTGTTTTGAGCTTGAGACAGCTTAACCAAAGGTGTTGGTTGGGACGTATCGTTTGTAGTCAGCGGTGACACGTGTCAGAAGCTCGACCGTGTGATTTTCGTTTGATCCAAAGGCCAGATCTGGTTTCATTTGCCGAGAAAACGAAAAATCTTTTCTCCGATGGAGACGAATGCGATTCGCATCGAGTTATTACTCCTTTGATTTTGTCGGATCCAAAATGCAATTTCGAGTTGTTTGATGATCTTCTACGTAACGAGCTTATAAGGTTTTCAATTTTCCTACTTCTTTGTGAAAATTCTCATCTGGGTTTTTGAGTTTTCGTGTTTTGATTCACTCTTGTGTTGTTTTTTTTGCCGTACCCAGACTAGGTTTTAGCTTGATTATCCAGAGAGTGAGTTTAATGGGTGTCTCGTTTCAGATATCGATGATTGGTAAACAATCTTGGCCTGACTACTCATGTTTCTCCAGAACAGCTTAATTCGAAACTAACTGAGAAAACAAATGTATTTTACTGACAAAATTCGCTTAATTTAGTGTTTTGTGAATTAGTGTTTGAGTTTTATGTTTGATTTAGGCTATTGTTGAAAGCCATGTTCGTGATACTTCTGGGTCTTTGACTGATATATCTCCAGGTTAGCTTCTTAAACCACTTTGATTTTCTCATGTTTTGCTAAATTTGAGCTATGTGAAATTGAATGTATTTGCTTTTTTTATGTAGATCATGAAGTTTCTTTTAGTCCATGGAACCCTTCCTTCTCTGATTGAAATTGAAAATTGATTTCCTTGCTTTTGAAACTGCATATGTGTGAAATTTCTGATTTATGCCTTGTCTTCTTCCTTGTTGTTTCTTCTTATAATTGGAGTGCTTTAGAATAATTACTTAATTTGTCTTACAACATATAAGAAACAAATCAATTCTGAAATTGCAGTATTTGATCAGTGGAGATATCAAATCGATTCATGTTAGTGTATTCTTAAAACCTTGCAGTATCTATAATGAATTGGTTGTTGGTCTGCATTTAACCTGTTAGTTGGTAGTATAAAATAAGTAATCAAAACTGTAATGGTAAGTGAGTAATGAGATCAGATCGTGCTTCTTTGTGCTGAGTCTTTCTTCATTTGTTGTTGTCATAATTGATATCTTTCAGGTGCTTCTACATGGAGGACAAGTGATTTCTTGGAAAAATGAAAGGAGGGAAGAATTGCTTTATATGAGCAGCAAGGTAAGCTGTCCAACTATTGCTCCATAGCTTCTCATTTTCTGTCATGTGTAACTTCGATATGTTGATGGAGATGAATTCATATTCCTTCTAGTGAGCTTTCCTTTGCACTATGTATCCTGTGGCACTAAATTAGAAGCTTGAATGTATAACTGCTCAATGAGGAATGAAGCAGGATGTTCTTAACTGTTATTTTTATTTGATTTGTCTTGTTTAGGCTCAATATAAGCCACCACCAAAGGCGGTCAAAGCTAAATCAATTCAAAAACAAAAGGATTAGACTTGAACTTATGAAAGATCATGTTATTGTCTCTATTGGATATGTCTACTTTTGCAAGTTCCTTGTGTATTGTTTTGAGTTTGATCTTAATTTTGTTACTTCTTGGTGAGTCTCAAAGATTGTGAGTATCACCATTATACATAGATAAATTAGAAAAATTATTGTGAGTCTCAATTATTGGATGCTCTAAGGTTTATTAGTAGTGAATGTAAGAGAGAGTAACATAGAATGATCAACAATACTAAATTCTTATAAAATGATCAACATTTGTTTTTGGGGAATAGGGGTGAATAACACAAAAAAAATTTAATAACGGCGTAGCTCAATTTACTGTGCTCGTCAACAGTCTCTGTATTTTCTGTATTTCGTGCGGAAATGTCCTCGAAGACAAAGTCAGCTTTTCACCGTTGACCGACCCAATAGATCTGAGTTTTCGTCTTCTCAACATCTCAGAGAAAAAAAATACAGTACAAAAACTAGGCTCTCTCTCTCTATAAAATTCGACACATTAACGCAACTTTTATGAACCCAGATTTTGGTTTCATGAAACTCGAAGACTCACACCAATAGTTAGGGTTACGGGAAAATTCCGCATAAGAGGGGTATAGGAGAATTGATTCTTGCAGATCTAGTTGATTGGAGAAGTGATACTTATAGAGGAGGTCAAATCCGATTTCCCTTAACGATTCAAAAAAGGTAGTGGTGAAAATTGTTAGTAAATTGTGTTCAAATGGTTTTGGGATCTGTATATTCTTCTCGATAACCTCTGGTTTTAAGAAAATGTGTTAGTTAGAGTGTGTAGTGTAGAAATTGGTATATACATGAAAAAATTACGAAGTTGGTGGGTTACAAAGATTCTGGGTTTTTAGTGGGTTAATTAGGTGAACCAATGTTGTTGGTTTATGTATGGAAATATGTGTGATTACTCTGTTATGTTCCTCTATCAAGATTGTCATTTAAATTGTCCCTCTTACATGTAGGTAAAGACGTCTGAGAAAGGGCTTCCAAAGCGGATGTTCGAAATGTGATTCGCGGCTTTGTTCATACGAAGACCCTTGTTTTTGGTTATGCAGAACTAGGCCACTTTGGTCTATACTATAAACTAGGAGACGCATGTATATACTATATTTACTGGTTTGATAAATATAGTATTCCCTCCATCCAATTTTAGATGATTTTCTAGGAGAAAAAATTTGTCTCAAATTAGTTGATTTTTTCAATTTTCTATACAACATTTATTGTGTTTTTATTGTTTTTGGCTGTTTGAATTCTGCAGATTATTTTTTCATTGGTTGAATCATTTTGAAATTGATGTTCTATATTAAAAAAAATGAACAATTAAATGGTTTCTTAATTTGTGTGTAAAAATCTTAAAGATCATATGTGACACTCGTGAACCATTTTTGAGGAAAATTGAGGGGGTGTCGATCGACACACGTGGTGTATGTCGAGCGACAGGGTCCTTAAGGGCTGTCGTTCGACACCCATGGTGTGTGTCGATCGACAGGTCCATAATTGGTCGATTTTCTGTTTCGATTTTTAGTCGTGCGGTTGGGCTGGGCCGGTTTGGGGAAAACTAGGGTTCGTATTTAAGCCTTTTTGGCTGCATTCTGAACGAAACAACAGTCTCAAAATCAGTGGAAAAGAGTCTGAGAGGAGTTTCTCTTGTTCCTGATAGTTTTGTGAGTTAGGGTTTCGTTCTTGATCGTTTTGGAGTGGAATTTCGTGGTGGTTGTAACTGTTTTCGTTTCTACCCTCAATTCCCATCAATTTCTACCAAAAATCCAAGGTGAGTGCGTGACCATGGCTTTTGGGCCGGTGGATCGTTAGGGTTGCTTAGTGATAGGTTTGGACGAGTTGATTGATCTTGTGGTGTTTGTTTGAGACTGTGGTTTGTTGTTGTTGTTTGTGATTGTTGTCTGTGCAGGTTTTCGTGTTGACGCAGAGGGGGAATCGATCCGAGAGGATTATGATCGATTTCCTAGGACTCTGCGCATGGCCTGTCGAACGACAGACCAACACGAAGGCTGTCGAACGACACACATAAGGTGTGTCGAACGACAGCCAGTGCACATACTGTCGATAAACACCTAGTGGTTGTGTCGATCGACATGCATGTACAGAAGGTTTCGATCGACACCTAGTGGTAGTGTCGATCGACAGCCTATCTGAGTGGCTGTGGTTGAGCTTTTGTGTTTATGCGTTGTTTTTGTTATATGTTTGCCTGAGCGGTCCATCGTGCCTGAGTGCGCAGTCGTAGATGGGATGACCGTCTGACTGGGTATTTATGATAATACTCACGCATCTCCTTTTTTCCATTTGATGCAGGTAAAAGCAAATTGTGATCGTGGAATCACGACTACGAAGAGGGAGATGATCTGGGGTTTGTTTTTGTGTTGTTTTCCTTTATCGTTTTATAACGGCTGTTTAGGTTGCTGGATAGTGGAATTGATATTGTGGAACTTGTTGATTGGATTTGTTGTTGAACCGGTTATTTTAGTAGAATTGGTTTATTTGGTTTAATTGTTTGGTTATTTGCTGTTGTATGGTCTGTGTGTTTTGCTTGGTTGTTGAGGATAGTATTTATGGGAATGCTAGTCCGAGACCAAGGATTTATTGTCAAAAAAAAAAAACGGGTCGGGTCGTTTCAGTTTGGTATTAGAGCCCTTACGGTTTTAGGACGGGCTAGAACTGTTAGGATTGTAACTTGGTAAATTTGCAATTCTGTGAGTTGGGGGTTCTAGATCATCTTCCTTCGAGCCTTCAATGAGATTCCACGGTAAGTGTGTTTTGTGTTTGTTTGTTGGTTTTTCTAGTGCTTAGCTGGGTACTTTGTTAAGTGCAGTGAGATGGCTAGGACTACTAAAGAACGTGGCCGTGGAGGCCGAGGCATAGGTCGTGGTCCTGTGGATGAGCCAGTCTTGAGTGAGGCTCAAAGTTCCACGCGTGGGCCTGCGTCAGTTCAGCAGACTTTGCATGATGGTCAGACCGCCAGTGTGACTGCCAGTGCGGGGGCCGGTTTGGGTTCTGTTGGGGCTGGTTTGGGTCATGTAGGGGTTGGTTTGGGTCCCGTTGAGGCTGGTGGTGTTGGCGCAGCTGGGGGTGCGGTCGCGGCCGCAGGTATAGCCCAGGCTGGTGATGATCGTCTGGCTGATCTGTTGAGGCAGTTGTTGGAACGGTTACCGGGTGCGGTGCCAGTGCAGGCTCTAGTGTTGCCACGAGTAGGAGAGGTGCATCCGAGGGTTGCGGTTGCTGAGGAGGTTCCGTCGTATATTCGGATGATGGAACAGATGCAGAGGATCGGTACGGGTTCTTTTGCAGGAGGTGTTAAGCCTGAGGAGGCTGATGAGTGGAGGATGAGGATGAAGCGTAATTTTCACTCGATTAGGTGTCCAGAGGGATACATTGTTGACTTGGCAGTCCATTATTTGGACGGTGATGCACATCTCTGGTGGAGGAGTGTTGCAGCGAGATGGGCTGGGATAGTGATGTCATGGGCAGACTTTGTGGCGGAGTTTAACGCCAAGTTCTTTCCTCATGAGGCGTTGGATCGTCTGGAGGCGAGGTTCTTAGATTTTGCTCAGGGAGCGATGTCTGTTTGTGAGTATGACGTGGAGTTTAACCGACTCTTGGGTTATGCTAGTAGGAGCTTGGAGGATGAATAGGCACATATTCAGAGGTTCTTGCGGGGACTTCGGATAGACTTGAGGACTCGGGGCAGAGGCATCAGGTTTGTGACTAGAGCAGAGTAGGTAGAGACTGCTGCACAGATCGAGGAGGACCTGAGGGAGCAGGCTGTGGTAGTTGTTCCAGCTGTTCAGCCTAGGAGGCCTCAGCAGCAGGTGCAGCAGGTGGGTTCTAGGAAGGGCGGCAATCCTGCCTAGGGATAGAAGAGGAAGTGGGAAGATCCTTCAAGATCGGGTCAAAGTGGCCGAGGGTGTTATGGTTGTGGGAGTTTGGACCACAAGAGGGCGAGTTGCCCTAAGCAGAGCGAGGTTCGAGCGGCTCGAACTTGTTATCAGTGTGAAGAGTCGTGGCACATCAGGCCGAACTGTCCTAAGTTGCAGCCGTTGGTAGTGGTTGTAGTCCAGCCAGTAGCTCAGTATGGGCCGGTGCAGCCTGTGGATCAGATTGCGGCGATGCAGCGTCCGCCGGCTATTGCAGCGTCCGCCGGCTATTGCAGCGCCGGGTGAGCCGAGCTCGAGGCCGATCACAGCGTAGTGTAGAATTTTTGTGCTTGTTTTGGATTGTTTACCTTGTGATAGAAAGTTAGGTTTTTTAGCACATGAGATTTGTGTATGGACTTTGTTTGTGGGCGAGTGTTAGTCCCACGTGTTGTTTGATTCTGGAGCATCGAATTGCTTCATTACTCCGGATCATGCTGAGAGAAGTGGTATTCAGAGTGATGCTGGTGAGCGGACGGGACCGGTTATGGTTGCTGGAGGGGAGTTCCTAGCTTTGCATGGCCGGGCGAAAGATGTGGATATTCTGGTAGCGGGCGAGTTGATGCCATCAGACTTGGTGATTAGTCCGGTGGAGTTGTACGATATTATCCTGGGTATGGATTGGTTGAATCGGTACAGAGTTCATCTGGATTGTCATCGGGGTCGAGTGGTATTCGAACGTGGTGGTGGTAGGTTGGTTTATCCGGGAGCGAGACCGACTACAGGTAGCCTTGTGATCTCACTTGTCCGGGGTGAGGCGATGATTGAGAGGGGTTGCGAGGCTTACTTGGCCACGATTGTAGTGCCGGAGGCTGTTGGTGGGGTTACTGTGAGAGATATTCGGGTTGTTCGGGAATTCGAGGATGTTTTCAGTCGTTGCAGGGATTACCGCCGTCTCGGTCTGATCCTTTCACGATTGAGTTGGAACTCGGAACGACGCCGTTGTCTAAGGCACCTTATCGGATTGCTCCAGCAGAGTTGGCTGAACTAAAGAAGCAATTGGAGGATTTGTTGGAGAAGGGTTTTATTCGACCGAGTACTTCACTGTGGGGAGCACCGGTGTTGTTTGTGAAAAAGAAGGATGAAAGTTTCCGGTTGTGCATCGATTATCGAGGGCTTAACCGAGTCACTGTGAAGAAAAAGTATCATCTTCCGAGAATTGATGAGTTGTTGGATCAGTTGAGAAGGGCTACTTGGTTCTCCAAGATTGACTTGGCATCTGGTTATCACCAAATTCCTATCGACGAGGCAAATGTCTGGAAGACGGCTTTCAAGACTCGGTATGGGCATTTTGAGTTTGTAGTTATGCCATTTGGGTTGACAAATGCACCGGCGGCATTTATGAGGTTGATGAACGGAGTTTTCCAGGAGTATCTGGATGAGTTCGTGATTATCTTCATCGATGATATTTTGGTGTATTCGAAGAGTTTTGAGGAGCATGAGGTACATCTGAGGAGAGTTCTGGAGAAGTTGCGGGAACAGAAGCTGTTTGCGAAGTTGAGCAAGTGTAGTGTATGGCAGAGAGAGATGGGATTGTTGGGTCACATCGTTTATGCAGAGGGAGTTTCTGTGGATCCGGTGAAGATTCAGTCTATCCGAGATTGGCCTAGACTGAGGAATGCTCTTGAGATCAGGAGTTTTCTTGGGTTGGCAGGTTATTATCGGAGATTTGTCAATGGTTTTGCGAGTATGGCTCAGTCTATGACGAAGCTGACAGGGAAGGATGTTCCTTTCGTATGGTCTGCTGATTGTGAGCTGAGTTTCACGAAGCTAAAGACGATGTTCACGAGTACAACAATATTGGCGTTGCCTGAGCCGAGTGAGCCTTATGTGGTGTATACATATGCCTCGGGAGTTGGTTTGGGTTGTGTGTTGATGCAGTAGGGTAAGGTGATTGCGTATGCTTCGAGGCAGTTGAGGAAGCATGAGGGCAATTATCCTGTTCATGACTTGGAGTTTGCTGCATTGATCTTTGCGTTGAAGATTTAGAGGTCTTATTTGTATGGTGGCAGGGTTCAGGTGTTCACTGATCATCATAATCTTAAGTACATTTTTACTCAGCAGAATTTGAATGTACGACAGAGGCAATAGTCGGAGTTGTTGGCTGATTATGACTTGGACATTGTTTACCATCCGGGTAAGGCTAACACTGTGGCAGATGCTCTTAGTCGGAGGCGGTATGATTAATCTCAAGAGCGGGATGTGGAGACTCTTATGAGCATGCTTAGTACTTTGAGGTTGTGTGTTACTTTAGAGGAGCCGTTGGGGTTAGCGGCAGCTGATCAGGCGGATCTTTTGAGCAGGATCCGAGTAGCTCAGGAGAAGGATCAGGTGTTGATTGATCTCTCTAAGGCTGCTGGTTCTGAGTATCAGGTTTTTGCTAACGGGACTATCTTAGTGCATGGACGAGTCTGTGTGCCTAAGGATGAGGACTTGAGGCAGGAGATTCTGAGAGAAGCTCATGCGAGTAAGTTTTCGATTCATCCGGGAGCGACTAATATGTATCGGGATCTGAAATGGTATTATCATTGGGTCGGGATGAAGAGAGATGTGGTAGATTGGGTCGCAGCGTGCAATGTTTGTCAGCTGGTGAAGGCATCAGGTTCCTAGTGGTTTATTGCAGAGTTTACCCATTCCAAAGTGGAAGTGGGACATGATTACCATGGATTTTGTAGTAGGGTTGCCGGTTTCTCGGACCTATGACGCGATTTGGGTGATTGTGGATCGACTGACTAAGTCAGCACATTTTCTGGCCATTAAGAAGACAGATGGAGCTGAGGTTTTGGCTAAGAAGTATGTGAAGGAAATTGTGAGGTTGCATGGTGTGCCAGCAAGCATTGTGTCGGATAGAGATTCAAGGTTTGCTTCAGTGTTCTGGAGAGCTTTTCAGGCTGAGATGGGCACTAAGGTTGACATGAGTACAAGTAATCATCCTCAGACGGATGGGCAGTCCAAAAGGACGATTCAGATGCTTGAGGATCTGTTGAGGATGTGTGTGCTAGATTGGGGTGGTCATTGGGCGGATCACTTGAGTTTGGTGAAGTTCGCGTATAACAACAGTTTTTAGGCGAGTATTGGTATGGCTCCTTTTCAGGCGTTGTATGGGAGGCCATGTCGTACACCACTATGTTTTACCCAAGTGGGGGAGCGGAGTATTTATGGAGCAAATTTTGTTCAGGAGACGACGGAGAAGATCCGTGTTGTGAAGTTGGACATGAAAGAGACTCAAGATCGGCAGAAGAGTTATGCCGACAGGAGAAGGAAATAGTTGGAGTTTACAGTCGGAGATTGGGTGTATCTCAAGATGGCTATGATGCGGGGTCTGGACAGGTCCATATCCGAGGATAAGCTGAGTACGAGGTACATGGGTCCGTTCCGGGTTGTGGAACGTGTGGGACCAGTTGCTTATTGGTTGGAGCTGCCTCCGATCATGGAGAAGTTCCATGATGTGTTTCATGTTTCGAAGCTCAGGAGATGTTTGCATGCATCTGAGGAGGTAGTAGTGAAGATTCCTGCAGATCTTCAGCCTAATCTGACTGTTGGGATGAGACTGGTTATGATCCTTGAGAGAAGTATCAAGGTTCTGCGCCTGAAGAGAGTGCCGTTGGTGAGAGTCTTGTGGGACTGCGACGGTGTTCAGGAGGAGACTTGGGAACCAGAGGCAAAGATGAAAACAAAGTTCAAGAAGTGGTTCGAGAAGCAAGCCGAGGAGTGATTTCGTTTTTTCTTTGTGGTTTCCAGTTTCGGTTTTGTGTTGTAGTCACCGTGTGTGGTGAGGTTTGTGGTTGTGGATTATGTATTTTCATTTGTGTTGTAATGATTATGACATTTTCCAGTTTAATAAGATGAGCTTTTCTTATGTTGTGAACTTTGTTAGTCATGTGTTTGTGTGAGAGTGTCTCGGAATAGAAGTTTTACGGTGGTTGGAAGAGACTCTGCAGGGACATCCGGTGTGATGGATGGTCCAGATGATCTGAGATGATCATGTTTGTAATGGTATTCCGGGTTGGGAGTATTATGTTGAGACATTGGGAGGTAGTTCTGGTCAGAGGTGCATTATAGACGTTAGGAATTGATTGCATAGCTCAGAGATAGACATTGGTTCTTTCTTGGAGATGAGTCTCCGGAGATCTTGAGAGATGCGTCTCTCCGAGGGATAGTTGGTTCCCTGCATACCGATCGTTCGTCAGGACTGGGAGGACTGAGAGCGTGCGGGTATGGAGATAGTTTAGGAGATTGCGATCTCTGGCAGATCTTTGAGAGATGCGTCTCTCCAAGGGATAGTGAATTCCCTGTATACTGAGAGCTTGATAGACTATGTGTCTTGATGGTTTGAGGTGTGAAGATGGTTGGTATCAAACACCGTCAGGACTGCGCGGACTGAGGTGGATTGGTACTAGGCACCGAGAGCTAAGGGGTGACGATCCCAAGAGCTAGATGGTGGTTATGAGTTATGAGCTATTAGCAATCAATGTCTGAGACGGGTCTATATGCATAGGACGGATGTGAGCCTCAAAAGGGTCTGGGAGATGTAGTCTCCGGTGTTACTGGCAGGTTGGCCAGGTGTTTAGCCTTGTGGGCTGTGTTTGAGGATTCAAGGACGAATCCAGTTTTAGTGGGGGAGAATTGTGACACCCGTGAACCATTTTGGAGGAAAATGGAGGGGGTGTCGATCGACACACGTGGTGTATGTCGATCGACAGGGTCCTTAAGGGTTGTCGTTCGACACCCATGGTGTGTGTCGATCGACAAGTCCTTAATTGGTCAGTTTTCTGTTTCGATTTTTAGTCGTGCGGTTGGGCCGGGCTGGTTTGGGGAAAACTAGGGTTCGTATTTAAGCCTTTTTGGCCGCATTCTGAACAAAACAACAGTCTCAAAATCAGTGGAAAATAGTCTGAGAGGAGTTTCTCTTGTTGCTGATAGTTTTGTGAGTTAGGGTTTCGTTCTTGATCGTTTTGTAGTGGAATTTCGTGGTGGTTGTAGATGTTTTCGTTTATAGCCTCAATTCCCATCAATTTCTACCAAAAATCCAAGGTGAGTGCGTGACCATGGCTTCTGGGCCGGTGGATCGCTAGGGTTGGTTGGTGATAGGTTTGAACGAGTTGATTGATCTTGTGGTGTTTGTTTGAGACTGTGGTTTGTTGTTGTTGTTTGTGATTGTTGTCTGTGCAGGTTTTCGTGTTGACGCAGAGGAGGAATCGATCCGAGAGGATTATGATCGATTTCCTAGGAATATGTGCATGGCCTGTCGAACGACACACACAAGGTGTGTCAAACGACAGACCAGCACGAAGGCTGTCGAACGACACACATAAGATGTGTCGAACGACACACATAAGATGTGTCGAACGACAGCCAGTGCACATGCTGTCGATCGAGACCTAGTGGTTGTGTCGATCGACAGACATGTACAGAAGGTGTCGATCGACACCTAGTGGTAGTGTCGATCGACAGCCTGTCTGAGTGGCTGTGGTTAAGCCTTTGTGTTTGTGCGTTGTTTTTGTTGTATGTTTGCATGAGCGGTCCATCGTTCCTGAGTGCGCAGTCGTAGATGGGATGACCGTCTCACTGAGTATTTATGATAATACTCACGCATCTCCTTTTTTACATGTGATGCAGGTAAAGGCAAATTGTGATCGTGGAATCACGGCTACGAAGAGGGAAATGATATGGGGTCTTGTTTTCGTGTTGTTTTCCTTTATCGTTTTAGAACGGCTGTTTAGGTTGCTGGATAGTGGAATTGATATTATGGAACTTGTTTATTGGATTTGTTGTTGAACTGGTTATTTTAGTGGAATTGGTTTATTTGGTTTAATTGTTTGGTTATCCGCTGTTGTATGGTCTGTGTGTTTTGCTTGGTTGTTGAGGATAGTATTTATGGAAATGCTAGTCCGAGACCAAAGGTTTATTGTTAAAAAAAAAAAAACGGGTCGGTCGTTTCAGCATCTAAAATGGGACAGAGGGAGTATATTGTAGTATGTGTTGGTATAAATATTCTATCTCCATTGGTTATAAGAAAAACACGAATTTATGAACTGTTTTTGGTAGACACACAACAATTTGGCCATAATATACATATCTTATGCAGGCTGAAGTCAAGTCTTTGTTGAGTGAGGGGATAGAAGGCGAGATGGGTCCATAGGTTTTTTTGATGAGATGGAGATAATTCAGTGACACATTTGTCGAAATGATTCTGGAGGAATACCCTTTTGAACAAAATGTGTAGGTAGGTGGTGTAAAGGTTGTGGATATTGCTAGAAAAAACGAGAGAAAGTCATGTCTCTGCACAAGAGGAAGAAGACCCTAACACTTACCATGAAGAAAATGTAGTCGTTGAGCCTGCCTCTGAACATGATGAAGAATACCCTAACCCTAGCCATGAAAAATTGTAGCTACTAGACCTAAGAAAGAAAGCGAGGATGAGACTCGAACGTGAAGATCATATATGTTTCTATATTATTTGACATGGTTAAATAGTTTTCATAGTTTAAAAACGTGAAGCTCATATCTACAACACTACATAACAACAAATATGTCGTTTACTACCTAAATTGTTCTAGATCACCATGAAGCACGTACTCTTCAGATAAAGCTAACCACAATCTTGCCTCCTCTTGATTCCAGGGGTGTGGACACTTACTTATGCCGGAATGCAACATGCACATATGTAAAGAATTTCTCCTTTAAGGCTACTTGGGAACATCTTCGTGATCGCTCTCCTATTGTGCCTTTGAATAAGGTAGTATGGTTCAAAGAGTAAATCCCTCGTTGCTCGTTTATAACTTGGTTGGCAATGATGTCAAGACTACCAACAAGGGATAGGCTTAGAAGATGGGGCCTTAACGTTCCGGATTTATGTGTTTTGTGTTCTGAAAAGCAAGAGACACACAACCATATATTCTTTGAATGTCAGTTCTCTTCGGAGCTTTAGAACAGTCTCACTAATGTGTTTTGGTTTCCTCATCCGGTTGATATACACTCGGTTGCATCTTCTATCTTAAATGATCGGGACCTTGCTCGCTCAGGTAAAGGTGTTGTGGCCAAGCTTCTTCTTCAAATCTGTGTTTACCTCCTATGGAAAGAACATAATCGTCGTATTTTCGTCTCCACTACCTCGACTTCGTTAGCAATCCGGGCTGCGGCAGACAGGTTGATTCGTGATTGTCTACTCCCGTTCCCTGCTACAAGTTCAAGTGCATCGTCCTCTTCTCTCCTTGAGATGTACTTTAGTTGTGTTGTAGGGCTTTCTTAATTTTCTTTTACTTTCTCTTCTAGTTATTTTGTAGTAAGATGTTGTGGAAGCTGAATTTCGCACTAAGTATTTATTAGAGAATTCGGAGAGAAACTTTATGGCTTTAAGAAATGTATAGGTCTAATCGAATGAACCGATGAATGAAACGTAAACGGCATTTTATTTATCAACAAACAAAGAATACAATGAGAATATAAGTCAGTTATGAGCAGCAACTATCTAGTACTTTAGTCGAGTATGCGTGTGTAAAAGAAGTTAGGTCGAAATCTGCCTCTTCCCATTGTATTTATAGCTCCTTCCGCTTTGTGCGTAAGCTCCGGAAGCCCAAGTCCTCACCGAGTATCTCTGGGCGTTCTGTTGTGATCTTCCAAAAATCTCGTAGCTGGAATAAGTCCACGATCTATGGTTGACTCGTTCTTAGCTATAGCTCCTTTTTGGACTTCTCTGTTCGTCTGCGGGTCCCAGTCCATTTCGAGCCTGATTTACTCCTTTAATGGACCGTAAGTGGGCTCGGTCTTGTCGGAGCCTTAAGCTTTCGCGTTATTCTTCTTTACTCTGGAATGACTTCTTCTGAGATGGGCTTTTAGCTGGGCCGGATTCGATGTGACGAATCCAGCTCCAACAGATGTTAAACAACATTGTAAAATTAAAATGAGAAAATGGTATAAAATTTAACATTCATACCAAAAAAAAATAGTTCAAGATCAGCAAAGATGTTGACATAGTACATCAAAGGTAAAGAAGATAATACATTTGCTACATGGAGAACAAAGAATTTGACAAATGCTTTGTAAGTACTCACGTGTGCAGGTTGAAACCGTCAATGCATATTTATCATTTGTTAGTTTCTCCATTAAATTTATTACATGGTTATTATTAGGACTGGGCACGGGACGGGTATCCTTATATTTTTGATTACCCTTGACCCGACCCGACCCTAACGGGTATCAGAAAAAACTTATCCTTACCCGACTCGGAAAAACGGGTACCCTAAAAAATGGATACCCTGTAAAAAACCTTTGACCCTCCGGCTACCCGGCCCTGTTACCCTTACCCGCATTATTACAATATAATTTATCGATAGAGATTAATATAGCGAAAAATGAAGATGACAAAATTTTATTAAACAGTATAAACCCGAGATTAACTGGTGCATAATCCGAATGAGCCAAAGCAAAGTTTAGGGCAGCTTTTGCCGAAACATCAGTATCGATATTGTTTAGCCTTTAAACATGCTCAAAGTTTATATTTAGATCTATAGAGAATCTAATTTTTTGTGGTTTGGATCTTTGTTTAAACATTTGGATTCATTGTTTCGAATATGAAGCTACTTGGAAATGGTGTAGAACTCTGTTGGCCGCATAGATTATAGCAGCACGCAACGCCAAAGCCTATGCCATTAGGGTTTTGTTCTATACTTGAGAGGAAAATTGGGTGGTTGAAAAGTATAATTTAAAAACACTAGCAATATATAGTTTAAAAGATATAAAATTACAAATTTCAAATATAAGTGGTAAAAAATACGAATATTTATTGGGTGGGTAACAAATCCAGTAAAGAATATATAAGAGTTGGGTATCGGGTATCTTTGCAGGACGGATAACGAGATGGATAGCTAAAAAAAGATGATACCCGACCCTTATCCGCGGGTCATTGGATTATCATAGCCTTTACCCGACTCGGAAATCACGGGTACATTTTTTTTGAAGCCGGCTACAAGCTAGGTAACGGGTAAAAGACGAATAAAGGGTATCTGTGCCCAGGCCTAGTTATTATATTAATTATAATTCAAATCTTGGCTACTTTCGTGATTGACCCTTTTTTTTAACTAAATGGTAATTATTTCATATAAAATGAATCGGTTTAGATTTACAATCGATTAGAAAATTCCACGACAAAAAAAGATTAAAAAAATATAGAAGTTTTGAAAAGTTTTTCAGTCCGTTGATTCGACAAAACACGAAGTTAATGGATTCAGACGAAGTAATGATGATGCTCCTTGTTCTTACCAATTCTATTTCTGGAGATGAAACTGCGAGAACGAACCACAAAAGCCTAAAATACCTTGGTGCCAGGCAATAGCCTTAAATTGATCAACAATTTAAACCCACGACAACTTGTCGATTTATTATACTCTTAAATTCTTCAGAAGAGTTTCTCATATCTGACACTTATAGAGCAATATCGTTTGGTAGATACAATAAATTATTCATACAATTTGAATTACAACTTTGATACAAACTTCTTCACTTGGTCCGGAGCATCTTTAACATGGTCCGGTATTGGTACACCGCAGAAGAGAGTAACCCTGGATGTTGATACCATTATCTTGTTGTCCGGTTCCTCAGTTTTCTTGGTTTTCCATAACCGGACCTCCCATACCTAATTACATACAAATTTTTCATTCTCTATTAAGCCACCCTTTTATTTAGTGAAGTACAAAAATTGTTCGATTTCAAAAATATAATCACACACTAAATCCATGATGCTTTCGAACGGAACTTTTAGGTTGAGTCTACGATAATATTTCAAATGTATTCATGAAACTTTCGTTTAGTCAAATGTATGCAAAAACAAAAAATGTCCGACAAGTTGGTACACGACCTGCTTTTCAGGCCGGAATATTGTATAAGTCAACTTACTAGTTATTTCGTTTCATTTCCCTGATATATATATATATATATATACACACACATTTTTTTTCAGTTTCATGTTAGGTTAAATATTTTTTTTTGAAAAAAATATATATTTTGTTTGGAAAAATATAAATAATGAAAGATTTAATGAAACTCGCTCACCAATGTGTTATTTAACGTTTACAAATTCAATAGTTATATTTCGCTTCACAATGGTTTATATATAAGAAATCACATATATATTTTTGGATATATAAAAATAAATTCAGATGTGACAAAAAAGTTAGAAAATATTGTAAATATCTTTAACTTTCTTACCATTTTATTATTGATCAAAAACATAATTTTAAGTTATAAATTATAATCATCATTAGTTGTAATTTGTTTTTTTGGCTGAATTATAAAGGAAAAAATAGACAAAGAAATACGAACTTGTCATTTCTACGAAATAATAGCTGATGAATTGATAAATTGATAAATTACATTTGATTACGTTTCATATTTATAAATTTAATTTAAAATAGGTCTGCTATATTTTAACATCCAAACAAAGATACGTATATTTATATACCTCGATCGGTATTATATACCTGAATATTTTTGCCAACGGAAACTGGAAACGATTCGGCGAAGATGGAATCGCCGAGGGCAGCCGGTCGGAGGTGGTGGATGGAGAGATGGATACCAGCGACGCGTTTATAACCAGACGCAATTCCGGCGCCGAGACTGGCGAGTCCCTCGGCGATGAGAGCGGATACGCCGCCGTGCAAGACTTTGAATGGCTGGCAGCATTCGGTAGTTACGGTGAGGCGTCCGGAGACTCTGGTGGCGGAGAGCTCTTCGAACACAAATCCTAAGCTGTTAAGCGGCGGATCAATGATAAATTCCGGTGGTTTTGGATCCATTCTTAGGTTTTAACGATCGATCAAACCAGGTTTCTTTTTTCTCTGTTTGTTTTCTCGTGGCATCTCATTTGTTTATTGGCTTTTGAATGGAAAGAAGTTTACTGGGCTTATCCAGACGAAAAGCCCACCTTCAGTTGTTCCTCTAAAAGTCACAAAAACAAAAACAATCTTGTCAAGTAGAAACTTGTTCTGTTATTATCAATCTATTTCAGATTTGGTCTGGCATTAGAGGTAGAAGAAGAAGAGGAGTATAACAAAGAAGACGCAGAGAAACTGGTGCTACTGCTTCTGAAATACACAGCCGCTTGCTGCATAACAGAGGAATGCGAATCATCTCTGCCTTCTCCACCATTATTCTCAACTACTTTCATTGGTTCCTCTCTTTCTTGACGTATCTCACTGAGCATAGCAGCCACATCTTTCATTGTAGGCCTGTCTTCGGGTATCGGATTTATGCAGAGAAGCGCGACTCCTAGCGTCTGAAGCATCTCTTCCACCTCTGACTCTGGCCTCGCTTGCAATGCCTGGTCTATTACTTGTATATCTCTGATTTTCTTCACCCAATCCACTATGTGTAGTCCGTCTGGTATCGTTGGATCGATCGGTTGCTTCCCCGTTAGTACCTCGAGAACCACTACTCCGTAGCTATACACGTCGCTTTTCTCTGTTATCTTCAATGAGTATCCGTATTCTGCATAAAATTGCAGTAGAAAATGGTGTCATGCTTGGACATATGAGCCGAAAGTGTTTAAAGAAACTGAATGGAAAATGTCTTCATAATCCTAAAAAACCAAATACAAACCAAATTGAAATGTAGAAATTACCTGGAGCTATGTAACCATACGAACCAGCAATGGTTTTAGAAGAGCGAGCAAAGTCGCCATCGTCAACAAGCTTGGCTAACCCGAAATCTCCAATATATGGTTCAAAATCAGGGCCAATCAGAATATTGTTAGCCTTGATGTCTCTATGAACAATGGGAGGAACACAGTCATGATGCAAGTAAGCCAAACCCTGAGCTGCACCGAGTATAATCCGGTACCTCACCTCCCATCCCAAGCTACATACACCGCTCCTCTCGTGAAGCAGACTTCCCAAACTCCCATTCGACATATAATCATACATGAGAAGTCTTGTGTTCTTGTTCCAACAACATCCCAAGAACCGGACAATGTTCTTATGTCTGATTGACCCAAGTGTCTTGACTTCAGCTGAGAATGAGTCTCGAACTCCTGATGTCTTAGTTTTCTCCTTCAGATTAGCAACTTGCCAGAGTTTCTTCACTGCGATGACTTCTTGGTTAGGCATTTCTGCTCTGTACACTACCCCGGAGCAACCTTTCCCTATAACATTACCCTCTACCAAACACTTGAGTACGTGTTCCACTGTGAAGTTGAGTTTCTGAAAAGGTGTGAATTGCCATGTCCATAGATTTTCTCCCATCTCTGAATCGTTATCGTCCCGAATCATTTGCCTTGCCCGTAAAACCGCCAACACGCCTAATACCGCTAGAACCGCGGTCACGCTGATTAGCAATCCAATGGCTATCTTGAGTCTCTGTGAATGCACAAAATCTTCACCGTGCTGTGTAATTAACCGTGTACTGTTACTGACAAAACAAGACCTTAAACCTTTGGAACAGAGTCCATTGTTTCCTTCCATCTCCTCTGCTATTAGCTGTCTGAATACTTTACTGTCTGGAAGATAACCCGAGAATCTGTTGTGCGAGATGTTCAAAGAAACTAAGTTCTCTAGACCAGAAAGCGCAAAGAGGTCGCCTGAGAGCATGTTGTGTGCAATATCCAGCACGGACAATCGGTTAAGGGCAGCAATCCTTGCAGGGATAAAACCATCTAATGAATTCCAGCTCAAGTTTAGGGAAATGTCTAAATCTTCAATATCAAAGAGTTCCTCAGGTATGGTTCCGGAGATGTTATTACTGCTGAGATCAAGAAGCTGAAGATTCGTGCAGTGACCGAGAGACGGAGGGATTCCTCCACTGAAGGAATTCTTACTAAGAATGAGCCGGTTGAGCGAAATTAGCTGACCAAGACTATCAGGAATCTTGCCAGTCAGGTTATTTGAAGAGACATCAAATACCTGAAGCTTTGTTAAAGAAGATAGAGAGGGAGGAAGATAACCTCGAAGAGTGTTGTTGCTCAAGTTAAGCATCTGGAGTTGCCTGCAATTGCTCATCTCCAAAGGAACCGGACCGGAAAGATTGTTTTCAGACAAATCGAGGAAGCTAAGGTTTTGAAGAAACCCTATTTCTTTAGGGATATCTCCGGTGATCATGTTATTGACAAGCCTTAATCTGACAAGCGACGAGCAGTTTCCGATATCTGGTGGGATAACACCGGAAATGGCATTAGATATAAGCAAGAGCTTAGTCAGATTACGAAGCTGGAACAACCCGGCAGGTAAAGCTCCAGTGAGGAAATTCTGAGACAAGTCAAGAGCTTGAAGATTCTGACAACCGGCTAACTCCTTAGGAATACTGCCTTGTAGCTTATTCTGCCATCCGAGAAAGGTGTTGAGCTCCTTGAGCAGTCCAATCTCAGGAGGAATCAGACCAGAAATCTGATTGGCGTCAATCTGAAACTGAACAAGCCGTGTGCAGTTGCCTAGAATGGAAGGTATAGACCCGGTGATGTTGTTGCTGCTAAGCATAAGCTCTTGGAGATTTGACAAGTTACCGAACGATTTAGGGATGGTGCCGGAGAAATAGTTCATAGAAAGATCAATGGCGTTTAAGCTTTTTATGAAACCAATCTCCTCAGGAATGGGCCCGTGGAGATTATTCTGCCATAAAAGCATCTTCTCTAGGTTAGGAAGCTTTCCCAGTTCTAGTGGAAGCGTGCCGGACAAGTCATTGTCGTAAAGAAACAGATTGATAAGTTGAGAGCAGTTTCCAAGCTCTTTAGGGATCTCGCCTGAGAGCATTGCAGAGTATACGGATAAAGACTGGAGCTTGCTTAGTTTACCCAACGAGACAGGTAAATCACCTGATATCTTCGTTGCGGCCAGCCCTAAAACCTTCAGATTCCGACAGTTTCCGATCTCCTCCGGGATCTTCCCTGAGAGCTCTGTGTTTCCTCCGGCTCTTATGCTCTCCAGAGTCGAGATCTTCCCAAGCTCCAGCGGAAGATTCCCGGTTAAGTAATTGTCGAATATCTGGAGATTCTTGAGAGCAACGCAGTCGCCGAGTTCCGGTGGGATCTTCCCGGTGAGGCCATTGGAATTTAAGTTAAGTTCTTGGAGATTCTTGAGCTTCCCTAGAGCGGGAGGTATTTCACCGACGAGACTGTTGGAGCTTAAGTCGATAACTCTGAGTTCAGGGCAATCTCCGACATCGGAGGATATACTTCCGGTGAGGTTGGCGTTGGAGAGAAGGAGTTTCTCAAGTGAAGAAAACAAAGAGATGTTAGGAGGGAAAGGTAATGCTAGCTGAACAGAGACGACATTGATCTCTGTCACGAGGTTGGCTGAGGAGGAACAAGTGATGTAAGGCCATTGACATGGGTCGGAATCGGAGGGATTCCAGGCGGAGAATACTGAAGGCGGCGAGCTCGAGCTGTGAAGCCAGGAAATCAAAGCTGCGACTTCATTGGTCGATGCAGAGGCCGAGGAGATGAAGAAAGGTAGAAACAGAGAGAAGAAGGTAATGGCAAATCGAGAAACAGTTAAGGGTTTTCTTGGAATCGGCATTTCCAAGATTAGAGTTTTCCTTTGGCTCTCAAATCCAAAACCACTCTTCCCGGTTCTGCATCGATTCGACTTTCGAGTCTCTCTCTTTTGCGTAGGGTTTAGGGAAGTTTACTTTAGAGATAAGCAAGAAGAAATATAGAATTAATAAACTTCATATGCTCTGTCGTTTTCTTTCACCTCGAGGTTCTGTTTTTATTATATTCAGACTTCATTTTTTCTATAATTAAGTACAGTCATTAACTTTTCTTTGAAATCCATGACAATTGACAATAATGATTTCATATGTACGTACCACTTTATGATTTAAATTTTAAACAATCGTTAGTTTTCTCTTCAAAATAGTAACGTATTTTTAGGTTTCATAAATAATCTTAAAGGAAAAAATACTATATCTTTAACCTTTCTGCAAAAAAATATATGTTATAGTTTTACTTTTGTGTGATTTGCTCTTTGGAAAACTAATTTAGAGCTAAGAATAAGAAATGGAAATTTGAAATACAACAAGACTAAATCTGAAAGGGGAAAAAAGCATGTGGTTTTGCATTGTTTTCCTCAAAATTAGTCAGGATTGTGAGTTGGTTTGTTTTGGAGACCTGAGCCGAGCGTTTAAGATTCTTCCTCGTTTGAAGTAAACTCCGTGTATTACTATATTAATACACTAATATGTCCATAACTTGGCGATAAGAAAAACAATCTTACTACAAAGTAAAAGAGAAGTCGTTCGAGGAAATCGCAACATGTATATATAATTGTAACTTACCGGATCGCGATACGTGAATATTCTATTTCAATCAAGCAAATTTCCAAAATTGAACAAGGTGAATGTCATTATGTTAAAACCAAAATAAATAAATACATTAACATATTTTTTATTGCAAAAAAAAAGAAGACAAATTCTATATACGGCAAACCATCAAACTAAAAAATAAACGAAAGATATAGAAAAGCAAATTTTCAATAATGAACAATATGAATAACATTATGTTAAAACCAAAAAAATAAAGACACACTAACATATTTCTTAACCAAATTCTACGACGTCACATTAAAAAAAAGAAGGAAGTATATAGAATCTAACCAAATTCTATACGTGAAAAAACGTCATAACACAAAAAAGAAGAATATAGAAAATCAAATTTCCAAAATAAATAATATGAATAACATTATGTTAAATATCAAACGTACCAAACACTATATAATAACCACCTCTCATATTTTAAATTTTACCACAATACCTTAATTTTCTTCAGGAACATGAATTCCACAAATCCACAAATCAATGAAAGCTAATTAGTTTCGATCAATTAGATCCAATCATCCAAATTGTGTTTACTATCGAACTATTGCACGTATTCTTCGAAAGGGGAAAGCGAGACATCTAAAAGCAAACAATGTACTTGTGGAATGCAACTTCTTTTACTTGATGAAAATGTTAGTATATTAATTATCAAATTTTAACTTATTCGAATTATGAAACCCTTACCATATCTTCTCTTTGATTTCTCCAAATATCAAACGTACCTTATACTTGAAGGTTTAGAGTTTGTATCTAATATATAAAAGGAGGATGACACTCTCCATCCTCCTTACACGTCATCAACTTAAAGCTTTATGAGCTTGCCACGTTGGATTTGGTCTCACGCTTCCTACAACCAAGAAACACTTATTGGGCTTAACAATCAAAAGCCCACACAAATAATCAATTCCCCTTAACCTAAAGCCCACTTACTCTCTTCCCCTTCCCCACTGACTATCCTCCTCCACGCCTCTACAAACCGAAACTTCACATCTCTCCATCTCCTCATCTATCCGACACTTCAGCAACCGAAAGGATTTTACCTTTCAATCTTTTCAAATTTTCTGCTTTTCTCCATCTTCTTTTTCGAGGGTTTATTGCAATAAGTTATGATCAAAATCTAAAGAGAATAAAGGTTTCTTTTCATCTTTTTCGTTTTATGATCCTATTTTAGCTCATCAACCTCAATAGTTCTACCACTAAAAAACTCTGCTTGCTACAATGTCGTCTTTGCTTCATTACGTTACCGTAACCCGCGTACTTACTTCTCCGATGGTAGCTTTGATTTCATCTGTCTCAAATGTCTTATGAAAAGGCGTGAGGTCCTTAGAAATCTGGTATGGTTTTCATTTGAGTGCAAAAATGTTCCCTAAAACTTGTTGAACATTGGAAAAGTATACCAAATTTTACAACATTGGAAAACTACCCTTAATATTGAACAAATTATCATATTAGATATGTTGATAACTGAAACGACCCGACCCGTTTTTTTTTTTTACATTAAACTCTTGGTCTCGGACTAGCATTCCCATAAATGCTATCCTCAACAACCAAGCAACAAAACAAGCAACCAGCGGATAACTCATATAATTAAACCAAGCAATTCATTCCATTAAAATAGCTAAACCAGTTCAACACAAATTCCAATAAAAACCAGCAACCTAACCAGATTCTAAAACAGAAATGGAAAACAATCAAAACCACACAGCACGAAACCGAGACCCTAGATCATCTCCCTCTTCGTTGCCATGATTCCACGATCACAATTTACCTTTACCTGCATCACATGGAAAAAAGAGATGCGTGAGTATTATCATAAATACCCAGTGAGACGGTCATCCCATCTACTTGACTATACACACAGGCACAATGAACCGCTCAGGCAACACAAAAATAACAACACAAAACAATCATACACGTATAAGAGCTCAATCAACCTATGATAAATCAATCCATTCACCCAGATAAGCCATGGTCACGCACTCACCTTAACGAGAAATTCGCACAGAAACGGATTTTTCCACCACGCTTTCAAACACCAAAATAATCACCTAAAATAATCCGTTAATCACAAAAATATGATTAGCATACCATCCGAAAGATATTAACGAGACAAATCCGAAACTGAAATCGGTTTCCCCAAAACCGGTCTAAATCATACCGACCCGGTCCGAATTGCACTCGGTTCAAAACTAACTTATGCTCAAATTTAAAACGGATTTCACGTGAACATTTATAATTTTTCCAGCAGTCCAGAACCGGTTTAAAACTCTTAAGAACCGGTTGAAAATAAACCAATTGCAACAACTATCCCAAAAACTAGCAAACTTACCGATCAAAATTCGATCAACTCCGACCTCTATTCTTGAAACGGTAAGCAGTGTTGGATTAATGAGATAGACTAGTTTCCAGAAAGCTAGGTAATGCACTCCAACTCTTCCTGAGATTAAATCCACCATTAAAGAGCTTAAAGCTCACTTTCATGGAGAAAAAGAGAAAAAGATGGATGAAACTTACCCAAAGCTTCAATGAACCTTGAACTGGCTTAAAACTAGTAAGTTAGCAATAACAGAGACGGATTAACTCCACAACTCCAGCAAAAATCCGACCTCACTCACCGGAAAGTTTCAACACGAAAAATCCGGCCAAAACTCTTCAAAACTCGCAAGATTTCTCTTCAATTTACGGTGAAACAAGTTTGGGGCTTCGAAACGCATATAAGTATAGTATGATAAGGTTAAAATATCCGGATTTACAGGCCATAGATTGATCCCACGATTTTCTGAACAAGAGATTGCCTCAATCTTTGTTTTTGCCATCTAGTCCTTCAGTTATTAGATACTTACAGATACGGCTTAAAACTTCCAAAATAATTAGAAAACCCCCTAAAAGTATCATGAACTTTCAAATTGATCAATTTAACCTAAAATCAGTATCTCTACTTCCCGTTCACGGGCGTCACAATTCTCCCCCACTACAACTGGATTCGTCCTCGAATCCTAAATCACTTCCCACACGACTAACCCCCTGGCCAACCTGCCAGTAACACCGGAGATTACATCTCCCAGACCCTCTCGAGGTTCACATCCGTCCTATGCATATAGACCCGTCTACGACATTGATCGCTCATAGCTCATAATCACACCCTCTAACTCTCGGGATCGTCACCCCTTGAGTTCTTGGTGCCACATATCAACCCACCTTAGTCCACACAGTCCTGACGGTGTTTGATACTAACTATCTCCATACCCCTCACCTTCAGAACACATAGTCCTTCAGGCTCTCGGTATGCAGGGAACCCACAAATCCCCTGGAGAGACACAACTCTCAAAGATCTGCCAGAGATCACAATCTCCATGAACTATCTCCATACCCTCACGCCCCCAGTCCACGCAGTCCTGGCGAACGATCGGTATGCAGGGAACCCACACATCCCCTGGACGACTCAACACTAGATGTCTATAATGCACCTCTGACCGGAACTACCTCCTAAGGTCTCACATGATATTCCCCTCCCGGAATACCATCACTATCGTGATCATCACTATCGTGATCATCACAGATCACCCGGACCATCCCTCACCTCGGATGTCCCTGCAGAGCCTCTCCGGAACTAGACAGTTCTAACCACCGTAGAACTTCTATTCCGAGACTCTCCCACACACACACACACAAACTGTTAGAGTCCCCACCGAATCTGGCAAGTTCTATCCGCAATAAAACTTCCATTTCGGGGTTCTCTAACCACAACACATGACTCTCAAAGTCAAACACATAAGAAAAACACTTTCTTATTCACTGGAAAAATGTCATAATCATTACAACTTAATGAAAATACAAAAATCCACAACCAAAAACCTCACCACACACGGTGATCACAACATAAAAACTGAAACTAGAAACCACAAAGAAAAACGAATTCACTCTTCTGCTTGCTTCTCGAACCACTTCTTGAACTTCGTTTTCATATTTGCCTCTGGTTCCCAAGTCTCCTCCTGAATACCGTCACAGTCCCACAAGACTCTCAACAACGGCACTCTCTTCCGGCGCAGAACCTTGATACTTCTCTCAAGAATCCTAACCGGCCTCATCCCAACAGTCAGATTTGGCTGAAGATCCGCAGGAATCGTCACTGCTACCTCCTCAGAAGCATGCAAACATCTCCTGAGTTTCGAAACGTGAAACACATCATGGAATTTCTCCATAATCGGAGGCAGCTCCAACCGATAAGCAACTGGTCCCACACGTTCCACAACCCGTAACGGACCCATGTACCTCGTACTCAGCTTATCCTCGGATATGGACCTGTTCAGACCCCGCATCATCGCCATCTTGAGATACACTCGATCTCCGACTGCAAACTCCAACTCTTTCCTTCTCCTATCGGCATAACTCTTCTGCCGATCCTGAGCTTCTTTCATGTTCAGCTTCACAACACGGATCTTCTCCGTCGTTTCCTGAACAAAATCAGCCCCAAAGATGCTCCTCTCCCCCACTTGGGTAAAACATAGCGGAGTACGACATGGCCTCCCATACAACGCCTCAAAAGGAGCCATTCCGATACTCGCCTGAAAACTGTTGTTATATGAGGACTCCACCAAACTCAAGTGATCCGCCCAATGACCACCCCAATCTAGCACGCACATCCTTAACAGATCTTCCAGTGTCTGAATTGTCCTTTCGGACTACCCATCCGTCTGCGGATGATTAGCTGTACTCATGTGCACCTTAGTGCCCATCTCAGCCTGAAAATCTCTCCAGAACACTGACGCAAACCTCGGATCTCGATCCGACACAATACTCGCTGGCACTCCGTGCAACCTCACAATCTCCTTCACATACTTCTTAGCCAGGACCTCCGCTCCGTCTGTCTTCTTAATGGCCAGAAAATGTGCTGACTTAGTCAGACGATCCACAATCACCCTAATCGCGTCATAGGTCCGAGAAACCTGCAACCCTACCACGAAATCCATAGTGATCATGTCCCACTTCCACTCTGGGATCTGTAAACTCTGCAATAAGCCACTAGGAACTTGGTGCTCAGCCTTCACCAACTGACACACATTGCAAGCTGCAACCCAATCTGCCACATCTCTCTTCATCCCAACCCAATGATAATACCGTTTCAAATCCCGATACATCTTAGTCGCTCCCGGATGAATTGAAAACTTACTCGCATGAGCTTCTCTCAGAATTTCCTGCCTCAAGTCCTCATCCTTGGGAACACAGACTCGTCCATGCACCAAGATAGTCCCGTTAGTAGAAACCTGATATTCGGAACCAGCAGCCTTAGAGAGATCTAACAACACTGGATCCTTCTCCTGAGCTACTCGGATCCTGCTCAACAGATCCGCCTGATCCGCCGCCGCTAACTCCAACGGTTCCTCTGAAGTAACACATAACCTCAAAGTACTCCACTCGCTCACAAGCGCTTCCACATCCCGCTCCTGAGATGAGTCATACCTTCTCCGACTAAGAGCATCCGCCCCTAGCTAAGTTCACCGCGATAGTAAACTAAAGGTAAAACTCAATCTTCTACAACTTCTCCTATCACTTCCGCCTCCTAAACCAAAGACCACCGAAAAGGAACCTACTCCACTAACCACTTGGTCATGGAATGAGCCGTACTCCCAAGGCCTTTTGATGCAACTCCTGAAATAACCTGCCCACCGAGAACTACTACACTTAGTCTCATTCCTCGGTCTAGGCAAAATCTCAGCTCGATTGATTTATAATCTCTTCGTTGATTTTTTGCTCTATTGATTTATTTAAACTCCTGACTTATTTTTTTTATGTTCGTCGACTTAATTTTCAGCTTGGTCGACTTATTTTCAACTATGGATTTATATTTGTATTCGTTGATTTTTTCTTTGTCGACTTATATAACCATTGATTTATTTTTTATGTTCGTCGACTTAATCATTAGATTCGTCGATTTATTTTCAACTATGGATTTATATTTGTATTTTGGATGAATTTTCCTTTGTCGACTTATATAACCATTGACTTTTTTTTTTTGTGTTCGTCGACTTAATTTTCAGATTCGTCGACTTCTTTTCAACTGTTGATTTATATTTGTCTTGGTTGACTTTTTTTTTTGTCGACTTATATAACCATTGTCTTATTGTTTTTATGTTCGTTAACTTTATTTCTTGTATTCATCGATTTATTTTACACTATCGATTTATATTATGGTTTGTTGACTTTTCACTTTGTCGACTTTTTAAACCACTGACTTAATTAGTTTGTTCATGGATTTAACAAATTAATATCTAAATTAATTAAACTGTAAATTATAAAATTAATAGTTGCGACAAATAGTTGTGTCGTTGTGTTACCTAAGTTGTCGTTCTGATTATACCTAAATAGTTGTGGAGTTGGTGGTGGTGGAGTTTATTGTTTTGGTTGAAAAGAAAATAAAAAGAAATGAGTATCGTCGAATATTTAAAAGGAATATAGAAAAAGATTAAGCTAAAAAGGCAAATGGTTGGATTAAATATTTATTAATTTTAAAACTTATATTAATTTTTATTTAAAACTGAAAAATCAAATTATTTTGTTTAAAAAGATTAATGATTAATTAGTGGTAAAAATATCATTTCATACTAAAAATAGGGTAGTTTTCAAATGTTAACAAATTTGGTATAATTTTCAAATTTCCAAACAAATTTAGGGTAGTTATCCAAATCCCCCTTGTTTCATTGCGTATTGTTCTTAGATTCAAGGTTTATGTGTTATCTATAGATTTTGAAGTTTGACCTTATTAGTAAAATTTATGTCTCTATTTGTTCTTCTGAGGATTTTGTTAACAAAAAGAGAATGTTTTGTTTTGATATTTCACGAAATTCTTATTTCACATGAAATTTGCAGAGTCTCCTAAATTTATGTCTAGATTTTATTCATACGGTTCTGGTATGGTATATATAGTTCTCATGATTGATCTTGGTTTTGGGGAGACATTTAGTTTGTGAACATGGTAAACTTGTATCTCTCTCACGCTCTCTCACTCTGATTGGAAGTGAAAACATTTCAACACTCTGAACATGTTAGATCTTCTCCTGTTTCGTTAGGGAACTTTTCGAACTCTGATTTTTTCCAGTCCATTTAGAATCAAATGATCTATGCTTTCAGTCCAAAACAATAATCAATTACAGAAGAGATGAGGTGATAAGAAAAGCATAGATCATTAGATTCTAAATGGACTGAAAAAATCAGAGTTCCAAAAGTTCCCTAACGAAACAGGAGAAGATCTAACATGTTCAGAGTGTTGAAATGTTTTCACTTCCAATCAGAGTGAGAGAACGTGAGAGAGATACAAGTTTACCATGTTCACAAACTAAATGTCTCCCCAAAACAAGATCAATTCCGAGAACTATATATACCATACCAGAACCGTATGAATAAAATCTGGCATAAATTTAGCAGACTCTGCAAGTTTCATGTGAAATAAGAATTTCGTGAAACATCAAAACAAAACATTCTCTTTTTGTTAACAAAATCCTCAGAAGAACAAATCACTACAAGAAAACAGGCGATTTGCGACTCTCAAAAGCGTCACAAGTCCGTCACAATATGACCATTTGCGACATATTTGTGACGGAAAAAAAGTGTCGCGAAACTTTCGCCGCAAATAAATAGTGTGGCCAATCCGTCGCACATTTGTGACGGAATTGTGTCAAGTGCTAGACGTCGCAAGTTTGTGACGAATTTGTGTCGGTTTAATGTTGTCATAAACTAGTGACGAAAGTGCGACGAGAATAGATTTTGCGACTGATTTGCTACGTAATATATTAGTCGTACATGCGACGAAAGTGTGACGGTACTTGTCGTCTTAAAGGTGTGACGAGTTTGTGACAAAAATATGTGTGGCAGTTTAGTCATAATAAAGTCACAAACATAAATAACAGATGTAGCAATTCCGTCACAATGTGTGACGAAATTGTGACGAAAATTTTCTTTCAACAAAGCTGATTTCAATTGATTTTTAGTTCATATTATATTGTTGATTCAAATCATTAATTAAGAAATTCCTAATGTATACACAGAAACATAAGTTTATAGATACCAAAAAGTTAATTAGAATACAAAAAGTTAATTAACTACAAAAGAAAGTAATATACTTAACAAAGTTTTTTAAGTTATCATAAATCTAATATGGCTAAGGTGGGGTTTGAGGATTGTTGCGAACAGCTTGAAGTCGAGGTAATTTTGGGTCTTAGGTCGTACGGTTGGCCTCTGAGGTATCGCTGACTGCCTTTTCTGCCATGTGAGCTGCGATGCGAGGATCAGAATTCTTCAAGTAATCGAGAAGCTTCACCACTTCCGCGAGCTGATCCTGACCTTGGCTGTGCTCTTCATCGCGTTTTCTTTGTTCCTCATCACGTCGAGCATTTTCGAAATCGTGCAGAGCATTTTCCTCCTCCTGTAGAGCTATCTTCCGATTAGCTTCGTCAAGCTGTTGGAGGATCTCGGTTAGGCCTGTCATAGAAGAGCTTCCATTGCTTTCATCACGCTTTCGTTTCTTATGTGAGCCACGCTGTTGGCCAAGTCCATATGGGATACCCTTGGAATCTCTCATTGTACACTAATACAAAAGAAAAATGTGCAAGTAAGAACAAGTATATAAATTCTCTAAAAGCAGTATATTCAGATGAATAACAAAGATTAACTTGAAGAAGAAGTTGTATAATGTAATGTCAGACACATAAGCAGTGTAATGGCAGTCCATAAGCAGTTTAATGCAAAGTGAATAACAGTGTATAAGCAATAACAGAAAGCATGAGTACATACCAAACTGAATAGAATAGAATTTGTTAGAAAGTAGAGGCGATAGCGGAATACCTTGAGAAAGACATTCTGTTCATCGACTGTAAGTGTGTGTTGAGTAGACTGTTCAGAAGATCCTTTTGGCCCGTTTCGATCCTCCTCAGACGTAAGTTGTGCAAGTTCTTTGTCATACGCCTCAGCAACTTCTTTCGCCTTGTAATCAACAAAGGTACTGTCTTGCTTTGTGTGTGTCCTCAGAAACACTTCACCCCATGTCACAGGAGGACCATATTCCTTCTCCTGTAATGATACAAAGAAGTGTTACTGAAGAGTTGTAGATAAACAAATCAGAGGAAGTGTTGATGAATTACCAATTCGTGTTGTCGTCTCAAGAATGATTTCTGGCCAGACGTGTGCTTTGAGATGCCTAGACCTCCACGATCAGAGTTGCGGCAGTCTGAAGCAGTACTGCTCTTCTCCTGTGCCTCAGGAGTTTCCCAATATTGGGTCATTGTAGCCCAAAGTCCACGACGGATCCAGATTGGCCTCTTACCACCCCTCCTAGCCCGGCTAATGATCCCTCTCAGTCTCTTTTTTGCAATCTCATTGAAATGCCACTTCACAGTTGAAGTGATCCCAAGTTCCCAGTTGTACATCCGCTACACAAGGTGTGTCTGTTAGTAGTGATATACAAAGAGGCATAAAACACGTACAACTTAAATACGAATGGAGGTGTTAACATCGAAAGCTTACCGAAAAAGTTTTGAACAAGCGCTCTCGGACATGTATAGGAGTAAACTTCCAACTGTAGTAAGCTTTATCAAACTTACTACGCAAAATATCACCAATCACATGAGACAATTCTCCATCGTCTCGATCAAACCTTAGACAAAATTAGGAAAACATTGTTAAAATATGAACATATGCATTAAGATACAGTTAAATTATGAATAAACATGACAGCTGCCTATGATTATGTTCAGACACATGGTTAAGCAAATTCAGTGAACTGAGTAACAAAAACGTACCATATCGACTTTAACGGTGGGATTGGATGCTGAGACAACCTCATCAATTGTTCTCGGCCAGGAAGCCGCATAAGGTTATCCAGTAGCTCGTCGAAGTCTTGATCCTCTTGATCCTCTTGATTGGAAGCATCAACTTCATCTTCATCCTCTATATCCTCCACCTCGATACCCATGTTGTAATCTTCCTCTTCTTCTTCCTGGAGAGCTCGAATGTAATCAGGTTCCACAAGAGGAGGAGCCTCATTGTTGATAACCGGAAGCGGTTGTGTGTGAAGAGGTGGGTAGCTTGTTCTGGACAGTGATCCGGAGATTGTTTGTTCAGAGGAACGAGCTTCCCTTGCTCGAGTTCCACTGTTCCCTCCAACCTCAGATACGACACCTTCAGCTGCTTGTGTCCCTACTCTGACTGATTTCTCGGACACTGATCTGCGTCTAGCTCCAGATTCACTACCACCGGGTCCTGGTAAACCGGCTTTGCAGTTGGACCCATTACCACCACCGGCTGCGGGTAATATTGGTTGGCGTTTCGAGGCAGCTTGACCACCACTGGCTTCAGGTACAGAACCTTGGCGTTTCGAGGCAGGTTGACCACCACCAACTTGCGACGTACCAGCTCCGTTGTCGACTTGTAGGTTGGCTCGACGACGAGGAGGAGCTTTTTCTCGACCACCAACGATCCCTTTACCTCGACCACCGACGATTCCCTTTCCTCGACCACCGACGATACCCTTTCCTCGATTACCAGACCCGACGTTTCCTCTACGCGCGGTAACATTACAGAACGGAGGTTTACTGTTGGGATCTTGAGCGTTCTGAGGCATGACTGAATAAAGGCAAAAGCTTCGTGTTTGGAGAAGAAGAGGTTTCGAAACGAAAGAGAGAAATGAAATTAGGGTTTTCGAAACGAAAAAGAGAGAAATGAAACGACAGACAGAGATTTGAGTGAAACCAGATGAAGAGATAAAGGAAATCGGAAGAGAATCGATCGGAAAATCGATTGTTCTTTCTCAGAATCGCCTTCGATTCGAGAGAGAAAATGAGATTAGGGTTTCGTGAAAAAATGATTTGGGGATCTCTGTTTTAGGTTTGTTAACCCAAAACGTCACAGTTTCGTGACAAGTCCGTCACAACGCGAAAAAATTGGGCCCAATTTCAGTTAATTGGGCCACAATGTCGAAATGAATTTGAAACCCATTAAGTAAATGTCACAGATTCGCCCCAAATCCGTCACAATGTGTGACCGATTTTTGACGGATTGGTGATGCTTTGTTTTATTAAAAAATTGATCCCCCATACCCTAAAACATTTATACACAAAATGTGGTAGCACACACCTTTCCAATCCCAAATATTTATAATATGATCTAATACCATCATTTTATCTTCAAAATTCAAAACTTAAAACCAAAATTCAAGAATTTGGAATGTTAGATTGAAATGATATAAGAGTTTATAATAAAAGTTCATAAACTAATGTTTGGTGGTTGGTAAATAGAAATTTTGTTAAAATCTAGAATGTTTAATAGGTATATTGCATGTAAGTACTCTAATATGATGATGTGCATACCAAATAAGATGCATTTGAACCATATTATACACAATAAATGTCCAAAAACTCGCATGGGGTCACAGATTCGCCCCAAATCCGTCACAATGTGTGACCGATTTGTGACGGATTGGTGATGCTTTGTTTTATTAAAAAATTGAAACCCCATACCCTAAAACATTTATACACAAAATGTGGTAGCACACACCTTTCCAATCCCAAATATTTATAATATGATCTAATACCATCAAACCTTAAAACAAACTTAATTTTCATTAAATCTCATACATACGAAGGAAAACGTACTTTATCTTCAATGATCTTCATCTTCATCTCCGTCTCCCTCTTCATCTTCCTCTTCATCTCCCTCTGAAGTTGATAAATTACAAAGAAATTCATCTTCTGGTTCACTATCTTCAACTTCTGAATCAATTCTTTGTGTTGGACGGTTTTCCTCAACCAATCGAGGGACATCAATTTCTGCAACCATTTCCGTTAGGTTTTCATCGTGTGTTTGTTGGAAAATCACTAACTCCTTCTGGATAAATTTTCCCTGAATCCGACTTCTCGGATTAACTTGTAGCACAGTATGCCATTCTTTCTGAGGATGTTTAATAGCTGGATAAGGAAGATAACAAACTTGATCGGCTTGAGACCCTACCATCAGTGTCAAAATAGTGTTAAAACAAATATATATATGTGTAGTACATTTAATTGAAATTAAATATCATACCTAAAATATAAGGATCGGAGGTGTGATATTTCTCTTTAACAGCTACATCAACAATACCACATTCGCTTCTCCGGATGCCTTTTCCGATTGTAGGGTTGAACCATTTGCAATAAAAAAGTATGACTTTTAGATTCAGAAATCCGGGATATTGGAACTCCATAATCTTTTCCACTTCCCCATAAAAATCATCCTCTTGAGTTGATTCAGAATAATGCTGGCCCCGGACGAAAACTCCATAATTCATAGTTTTTCTCCTTTCTCCGTGTTGTTTTGTGTGAAATAAATATCCTCTCGTAAAATACATGGGCCATGTTCTAACTTGATTTACAGGGCCTTCCAGCATATCAAAAACCCACGGCGGAAAGCTTTGTTGGCCCTTTGTGTAATTGACCTACATATAGAAAATATGTTGTAGTAAAAAAAACAAATTCACAATTACGCTTTGTTTCATACGTAACGAAATACATACATATTCACGGATCCATGAGTGGAAGTCAGCATCAACTTTTGCCATAACCTGATCATCTAATAAATTATGATTTTCTTCTCGAATTTGCGTTTCCAACAACCTATATTGAATTGAAGTAAAAGTTAAGAATTTAACAAATTGAAAAATAAATTATTCAAAATTACGTAGTGACTTCGGTTACCTCTCATAGGGCCTAAAATATTCACAATTCCGTAGAATATATGAATGTGCGTTATGATATTCATTCTCGCCAAGCCAATACTCTTTACATTGGCCACTTGGCCGACCTACAGCTTTGAATATATCGGGCACCGTAATGGGATATACAGGTACTTCACCTTCGTCATACCGACTTATCCTACAGACCATCTAACATTTTAATTAAGGTAAATTTACCTTCTTCTGCTAGCTGTAGAAATCGTAGAGGCAAAGTGGTGTTGTGAGAAATAAGATATCTCATCATTCATGTACGACTGAACAATTGATCCCGCTGGATATCTTTTGTTCTTGGCTTTGCCTTTCAAGCGTTTAAAAAATCTTTCGAATGGATACATCCACCTATATTGTACAGGACCACCGAGCTCTGCTTCGTATGGTAGGTGGATAGGTAGATGCTCCATCACATCAAAGAAGGAAGGTGGAAAGATTTTTTCTAAATTACACAATATCATCACAATGTTCTCCTTTAGAATTTGGACGCGGTTTATATGCAGCGATCTACTGGAGAGGTCACGAAAAAAAGCTCCAATCGCTGAAAATTAAATTATAATGAGTATATATACTATAAATGTCGAAATGATCAAGATGTAGTTGTGTATTTATACCTGATAATGCTTGGTGCACGTTGTGAGGGAGAAGTTCTGCAAATACGAATGGAAGTAATCTTTCCATAAATACGTGACAGTCATGACTTTTCATTCCCGAAAACTTCCCGGCATTGATGTCGGCACAACTAGCTAAATCTGCTACGTACCCATCTGGGAATCTAACTTCATTTTTCACCCATTGAAGTAATGCATCTCTTGCTTTTGTAGATAATCTCCATATCGGAAATGGGGCGTTTCCACGAGCATCTAGATGTAATTCTTTTCGAGCATAAAATGTGGCGATATCTACTCTTGACTTGATGTTATATTTTGATTTATCTTTGACATTCATAACAGTGTACAAGATATTTTCTTCAAAAAATTTCTCGATATGCATCACATCAAAATTGTTCAAAGCGTCAAATCCTTCCAGTAAGGTAGCTCCCAAAATATGCTCTCTTTATGCCAGTTATGCCAATCTCCATATCCATCAGGTTTTCTTTCATGTCCATTTCCACCGACCTCAGAAGTTTTAGAGGCCCCTGCATATCGTATACTCTGCAAAACTTCTACACCACTCAACACTCTTGGGGGATCGTCGTACAATGCGTGTTGTCCCTTCTTGAAATTAACTTTATTCTTCCGTAATGGATGCTCGCTGGGCAGAAATCTTCTGTGACAGTCGAACCAACATGGTTTCCTACCAGCCGGCAATCGGAAAGAATTTGTATCACTCATACAAACTGGACAAGACAATTTCCATGTGTAGTCCAGCCCGACAACATACCATATGCAGGAAAATCGCCTATCGTCCACAGAAGAACCGCTTTGAGGTTGAAGTTTTGCTGTAACGAAATATCATACGCCTCAACTCCATTATTCCATAAATCTTTTAGCTCCTCGATCAATGGTTGGAGGAATACATCAAGACTGGCACGCGGGTGATTTGGTCCTGAATTCAAAATTGTGAGAAACAAATACTCACTCTTCATGGCCATGTCAGGAGGTAAGTTGTACGGTGTCATGATCACAGGCCACAACGAATGATTTTTGGACATCCCAAATGGATTAAACCCGTCTATACACAATCCTAGATAAACGTTTCGCGTTTCCTCTGCAAAACTCGGATACATTTCATTGAAATTTTTCCACTCCGCAGCGTCAGATGGATGGCACATAACTCCGGTTTCTGACTCGTGCTCAACATGCCATCTCATCGCTGCTGCAATCTTCTCTGATTGGTACATCCTCTTCAATCTATCACCGATAGGTAAATACCACATACGACTAAATGGTATTTTTGTTCGTCCCCGGCTATCCTTATATCTTGGTTTTCCGCAAAATTTACATTGCTCCAACTCCTCATCTTCTCTTCAGAAGAGCATACAGTTATCTATACATACATTATATGTATGATATGGCAATCCTAGCTTTCGCATCAACGTTTCTGTCTCATAGTATGAACCAGTGGCCTGATTAGGCTGTGGTAAATACTCTGAAAACGTTTCCGCCCAATCATCTATGCAATTTTCAGACTGATTATGGTCTGTCTTGTGGGTCATGAACCGCGCAGCTAATGATAGCTGTGAATGGCCTTCCTGACAACCATCATACAATGGCGTATTTGCAGCTTCTAACAAGTCATAGAATTGTTTTGCCTCATGGGTTGGTTCTTCATATACATGATCATTACCACTTTGACCATGTTCATTATTATGATGATAATCATTAAATGGTGTAGAACCATGAAACGCATCATTTACCATCCCAGTGTAGACATCCCCCCCATCATTTCCCATCCCAACATCAAATTCCGCCCCATCATTTCCCATCCCAACATACAAATTCCCCCCATCAGTTCCCATTACACCATAAACATCCCCCCATCATAATTAAATTCTTGATTATTAGTAGTAAAACTAAATCTACATTCCCGTGATGGCTACTAGATCCTCCCCCAACTACATTATAATCTTCCCCATGTTCATACCATACATGATAGCCTGGCATAAACCCTCTACTATGTAAATGGTCAGACACAGTTCGAGCTGGTCTTATCCTAGTAGAGTTTTTACAGAGTAAATGGGCAAAGCATCATACCTCTACTACTCCGAGGTAAGTCTTGGATGCTCGCGAAATCGATGAATTGTTGGACTCCATCCAGAAACTCGCTTGATAGATTATTGGTGACCGGATCGATTCGGTTGTACATCCATTCTCTATATGAATTCCACATTTTGTTTCTCTCCAAATTTTTTTTTATAGTAAATATGATTTGTGAAAATGGAAGAAGAATGCTCGTTGTATATATAGGCAGATTAAGTTATCACGCATTTGTGATAGACAAAAATCCGTCACAAAGTTGTGACGGAACTGCGACAAATCTGTGACGAACGTCAATTATTAGGTGAAAGTTAGGTGGCAGTTTGGTGGGAAGTCTGTGCGAATTAGGTGAGTTGCCGACATGGTATTTATCACGTTTTCAACAGCCTTTGTTCTTACCGACATGAATTTTGTGACTGAATTATGACGCTTTTGCTACTGATTGTTTCCGTCGCAAATGCGTAAAACAGTGTGACAGAATTGTGACGAAATGCACGTCTCCGTTCTGACTAAAAAAAATGTCGCAAATCGGTCGCAAATGTGTGACGCTTTTTTGACCGTTTTTTAAGAGTCATCCGTTCGTCATTATTCCGTCGCTGATTTGTGACGACTTTGTGGCGAATATTTTGCGTCGTAAAAGAGTGACGTTTTTATCTCCCCTTTTGCTTCCGTCGCAATGTGGTCACCGTTTCGTCGCAAAAGCATCACAATAGTTTGTGACGGAAAAATTAGTCACAAACGGCCGTCACAAATGGCCTATTTTCTTGTAGTGAATAGAAACGGAAATTTTACTAATAAGGTCAAACTTCAAAATCTATAGATAACACACAAACCTTGAATCTAAGAACAATACGCAATGAAACATTTTTGCACTCAAATGAAAACCATACCAGATTTCTATGGACCTCACGCCTTTTCATAAGACATTTGAGAGAGATGAAATCGAAGCTACCATCGGAGAAGTAAGTACGTGGGTCACAGTAACGTAATGAAGCAAAGACGACATTGTAGCAGGCATATATTTTTAGTGGTAGAACTATTGAGGTTGAAGCGTTAAAATAGGATTATAAAATGAAGAAGATGAAAAGAAACCTTTATTTTGTTTAGATTTTGATTATAACTTATTGCAATAAACCCTCGAAAAGGAAGATGGAGAAAAGCAGAAAATCTGAAACGATTGAAAGGTTAAATCCTTTCGGTTGCTGAAGTGTCGGATAGATGAGGAGATGGAGAGATGTGAAGTTTCAGTTTGCAGAAGCGTGGAGGAGGATAGTTAGTAGGGAAGGGGAAGAGAGTAAGTGGGCTTTAGGTTAAGGGGAATTGATTATTTGTGTGGGCTTTTGATTGTTAAGCCCAATAAGTGTTTCTTGGTTGTAAGAAGCGTGAGGCCAAATCCGACGTGGCAAGCTCAGAAAGCTTTAAACTGATGATGTGTCAGGAAGATGGCGAGTGCCATCCTCCTTTCATATAGTAGATTATTGTTTTTCGAAGGCAGATTAATCCCATCTACTGAACAAGTCGCCATACACTGCTCCTTGCTTAATCCATTAAAGGTGCAACTCAAGAAAATGTAATTTTGCTCATCTTTCCTAACTTTCAACTTCTCTGATCATGAATGATAGAGATGAGAACAAAATTATCACGATTTTGGATAATGATGTGTACTTGCATAGTTAGGTCTTTCTCATTAACCTTGGTAATTGTTTTATTGATTCTGTTTTCAGATTAAGTGAAAGCTTAGTCTTCAACACAGAGCTACCCACCTAGCCATTGTTGGTTGGAGAGTAATTTGTGATGCTGCTGATGCTACATGTAACATATGAAACTCTTTCAGATAAAAGCAATACTATTGTGAAGTTCTCACGTTCTGCACTACTTCAAAAATTTAGTCATCAACATTTCATTCCAATCTTCTTGCCTAATCACTAAGACCGCATTAACTTTTTTCCTTATAGAATTCAAACACATCCTTCGTCATATTGTGGGCCTGTTCGTTTGCCTGCCGCATGCGGCTGCGGCTGCGGCTTGCGGCTGCGTCATGCAGCTTGCGGCTGCGATTGTTGTTCGTTTGTCATGCGGCTGCGTCATGCGGCCAGACGCAGCGTCTAATCGCTGTTCGTTTGTGTGCCGCTGCGGCTGCGGCTGGAATTTTAGCCGTAACGCTAATTTTTAAACGCAGACGCTGAATTTAGCTGCGGCCAAAAATTCCTGACGCATGACGCAGCGTCTGGCCGCATGACCCAGCCGCAGGTACCTGCGGCAGGCAAACGAACAACATTTTGCCGCATGACACAGCCGCAAGCCGCTGCGGCTGCCAAACGAACATGCCTTGTTTCTTATGGTAGGAAGTTTCTATTAGAGAGATATGATTACATATCAAGAAGATACGGCATTAACTAAGATTAAGGAGATCAAGGAGAGTATTACGTGATTGATACATTTTCTGTAATTAGCTAACCTTAGAACACTCTCCTCTTTATATATATATACACGAATGTAATCACACTTGATATATATAACAAAATACAATTTCTATATGGGTATCAGAGCAGAATCGATACCCTAAGTTTTTTTTTTCCTGAGCTGCCTCTCTCATTCTTCCTCATCAAAAACCCTCTTTTCGTTTATTCCTCTGTTTACTCCTCTCCATCATGACAACCACGGCTGAAACCGTTGACACTACGCAAGCTCTTCTCAACATCAACATGTCCAACATCACCAAACTCACACCAACAAACTACATGACATGATGCCTCCAAATCCAATCTCTACTCGACAGATACGCGCTCACCGGCCACATCGATGGCTCCACTCCATCACCGGCCGAGACAATCACCACCAACAACGTTGCTACGGTCAATCCGGCTCACACAAAATGGAAACGACAAGATAAGCTGATTTTCAGTGCTCTTCTAGGCACTCTTACTCCGTCAATCCAAACCACGGTTACCAAAACCAAAACAACGGCTGAGATGCCGACCACCATTGCATCTATCTACGCCAACCCAAGCAGAGGCCATGTCATGCAGATTAAGGAACAACTCAAAAACTGCACCCAAGGCGAGAAAACGATCGATGATAACTTTCCAGCTTTGACCACTCGATTCGACGAGCTTGCTCCCTTAGGAAAGCCCATCGAACATGAAGATCAGATTCAGAAAATCCTTGAAGGATTACCCGAAGACTACAAATCTCTTGTCGGACAAGTCGAAGGCCGTGACACTTCTCCATCCATCACCAAACTCCATGAGAAACTCTTCAACAAAGAAGCCAAGCTCATGTCACTCATCACTACTGCTCCCCACGTGATACCTATGTCTGCAAACACGGCTGCATCACGACCTCGACCCTACCAAGGCAAACAACCTCAACGCTCAAACTTCACCTGGAACAAAAACAACCACCAATCGACCATCTCGCACAAGTTTGAAACTCACAACAACAACAGAGGATACCAAGGAAAATGTCAAATCTGTGGTGTCTTTGGGCATAGCGCAAAACGTTGTAATCAGTTACAACAATTCTCAGCCGCTCAGCCCAATTAAATGTAACCCTTTCGACCATGGCAACCACGGGCAAACTTAGCTACTGCCACTCAAAACCCCACTTAAGCATGGCTTATGGACAGCGGAGCAACATACCATATGATAAGCGACCTCCATAACCTAGCCGTTCATCAACCATATCATGGACAAGTTGCGGTGCTCATTGGCGATGGCTCTGGACTCGCAATCACACACACAGGTTCCCTCTCTCTACCATCTCAGTCTCGTGCTTCATCTCTAAATCGTGTGCTTTGTGTTCCACATATACACAAAAATTTAATCTCGGTTTACCAGTTATGCAACAACAATAACGTCTCTATTGAATTTTTCCCTGCTCACTTTCAGGTGAAGGATCTGAGCTCGGGGGTCCCATTGCTTCAAGGCAACACCAAGGATGAGCTGTACGAGTGGTCGGTCTCTCCCAACACCTTAAAATCGTTATTTGCTTCCACAAACCCAAAACTATCTACCTCGGATTGGCAACACCTTAAAACTATCCGTCCACTCACATTATCAAAGCTGTTGTTTCTCGTTTCGCTTTACCATGCTCTCAATCCGTTCAACATTTTTGTTCAGATTGTTCTATTAATAAAGCTCATAAACTTCCCTTTTCTCAAACATCTGTTGTCTCCACAAAACCTCTCGAATACATTTTCTCCGACGTATGGAGTTCACCAGTTCTCTCTATAGATAACTACAAATACTACTTGGTTATGGTTGATCACTTCACTCGATACACTTGGCTTTATCCACTCAAACTCAAGTCTCAAGTCCGGGAAACATTCATTGCATTCAAAGCTCTAGTTGTAAATCACTTCAACACAAAAATCAGAACATTATACTCTGATAATGGTGGTGAATTCATAGCCCTACGCTCGGTCCTCTCGACACATGGAATTACGCACCACACCACTCTGCCTCACATACCGGAGCACAATGGCATTTTAGAGCGAAAGCATCGTCACATTGTAGAAACGGGTCTAACTCTTCTTACCCACGCTCGCATGCCAAAAAGCTACTGGACTTATGCTTTCTCTATAGCAATTTATCTCATCAATCGATTGCCGACTCCGGTTCTCAACATGGAATCACCGTATCAAAAGCTCCATAGCCAAGCTCTTAACTACACCAAGCTCCGTGTCTACGAATGTCTCTGTTTCACGTGGCTACGACCCTACAACAAACATAAAATCAAAGATAGATCCACCTCATGTGTATTCATCGGCTATTCACAAACACAGAGTGCTTATTTGTATCTTCACCCAAGCTCTGGGTGTATATATGTCTCAAGACATATAACATTCAATGGGCAGTCATTCCCATTCCCAGAACTCATAAAACCATCCAAACCTATCCCCACCACTACAACGACACCAATGTCCACATCAACACCGATCACCTCTATTTCACTATCCTCACGACCAACCCCGCCGCCCCTCGTACACTCGTCATCACTGGAACCCGATGACTCAGGCCTTCACTCACCATCAACGTCAACTCCTCCGGCAACCTCTGCAACTCCTCAGGTATCGCCTCTGTCTCTAACTCTCCTTCTCCCTCCCATTAATTATCTGAGCCCACTGCTCCAAACACACATGGGCCAGAGCCCGTGGCCCAGCAACCACAACCTTCTCCAATTAATCTCACCAATACAGCCCAAACACAAAACCCCCAGCCTCCTCCACCACCGCTACCACCCAACAACCACCACCGGACCATGGACACACAATGACGACTCGTCGCAAAAACCAAATCATCAAACCCTCCTTAAAGATCATCGCTGGCGTGGTGCCATGTCAGAGGAGATCATCGCGTTTTCCCGGAACCAAACATTTGATGTTGTTCCTCGTCAATCACACTTCAACATCATAGGATGTAAATGTTTCTTCAAAAACAAGTTCTTATGAACCGGATATCATCATTGTTGCAAAGCTCGCCTCGTCACTAAAGGATATAATCAAAAACCTGGCTAAGACTACACCTAAACATTCAGTCCCGTCATCAAATCCACCACCATTCGCCTTGTTTTAAACATTGTTGTCGCCAATGCGTGGCCGATTCAACAACTCGATGTCAATAATGCCTTCCTCCAAGGTACACTCGAAGAAGAAGTCTACATGGAAGAACCACCTGGATTCGTCAACACCGATCATCCTGATCACGTTTGTCGTCTCAAGAAAGCAATTTATGGTCTCAAACAGGCCCCCATAGCTTGGTACACCGAACTACACACGTTTCTCATCAGCCTTGGCTTCACTAACTCTCTCGCAGACACGTCTCTCTTTGTGCTTAAAAGTGGTACACAATTTGTCTATCTCTTGGTTTATGTTGACGATATACTTATCACAGGAAACAACAAATCCGCAATACAACAAACTCTCAATCTCTTAGTGGAACGGTTCTCCGTGAAAGACCCTGAAGATCTCAACTACTTCCTCGGACTCGAAGCACATCGCACCACCGTAAGCCTCCACCTCTCACAACGGAAGTATGTCCTTGATCTACTCCACAAGTATAATATGACTAACGCAAAGCCCGTCACAACTCCGATGGCAACATCACCAAAACTCAGCCTTTTCTCCGGCGTTGCTCTCTCCGACCCCACTACCTACCGCAAACTGGTTGGTAGCTTGCAATATTTGGCCTTTACCAGACCCGACATTGCATACGCAGTCAATCGGTTATCCCAATTCATGCATCGTCCAACGAAAGATCATTGGCAAGCATCCAAATGGATTCTTCGATACCTCGCTGGTACTCCAACTCATGGCATATACTACTCGGCGAAGAATAGAGCCACTCAATGCCTACTCGGACGCTGTTTGGGCCGGAGACTCCGATGATTACGTATCCACCAATGCGTACATCATTTATCTTGATGATCACCCTATCTCATGAACATCAAAGAAGCAAAAGGGTGTAGCTAGATCGTCTACGGAAGCCGAGTATAGAGCAGTCGCCAACACCGTAGCTGAACTATCTTGGATATGCAACATACTCACCGAGCTCGGTATCACACTTTCAAACCCACCAACCGTTCATTGTGACAATGTTGGAGCCACGTTTTTATGTGCGAATCCGGTCTTACATTCCCGCATGAAACATATTGCCCTAGACTACCATTTTGTTCGCGATCACATTCAAAAAGGAGCTCTTCGCGTCACACACGTCAACACCAAAGACCAGCGTGCCGATGCCCTCACTAAACCGTTAGCACGAGCTCACTTCATTGAACTTCGGTCCAAGTTGGAGTGACTAACGCCCCTCCATCTTGAGGGGGCGTATTAAAGAGATATGATTACATATCAAGAAGATACGGCATTAACTAAGATTGAGGAGATCAAGGAGAGTATTACGTGATTGATACACTTTCTGTAATTACCTAATCCTAGAACACTCTCCTCTTTGTATATATACACGAATGTATTCACACTTGATATATATAACAAAATACAATTTCTATAGTTTCAACTACACCGCAAAAGACGTTGGTAAGTATAATCGGTAGTGTTTTTGTATATTCTTGTAAAGTTCTATCTCTTTTTAAGTTCTACATAGTAGGTTGGCAAGCTTTTCAAATATGTTGATGTATTTTTCTTAGGTACTTGGATATGACGGTGGCTCAAATGCTGGTGACTGATAGCAATTTTAGCGATGAAGATTTCACGAAGCAACTTAGCGAAACAGTAAAATCGATGCTTTACATGAAGGCTATTCCAATTTTCAACGCGAATGATGCTATAAGCACTCGAGATGCTCCCTGCAAGGTTTGCTTTGACATAAAGTTCTACTACTTTTGGATATTTGCGAAATGTCTAGAGTAGGACGAGGGGAAATGACTACAAAAGTTGAAGCTGCTCTTAGTGCAGCTAATGGTGGAATAACCAGGTAAAAAGGCTCTTCCGTATACTCATAATATACTCTTCATAGCTCAATGCTTGTATAAAAGTTGAAGCTAGCATATATCTACTATGTTTTCCTCGATGTTTAAGGCTTTAACCACTTATTGTTATTTCCTATTTTTAAAGCAAAGAAATTGTTTAGTGTGATTCGGGATAGAAAATGTCTATAATACGGGTTGGTAATCGTCTCCAGCTGTCGTTCTGCATTTCCTTAATTCCTATATGTTAAAAGAAATCTCCCACATGTTAGTATATATTTCTCTGTTCAATCTTGGTGTTTGAAAATATGTAGGACCAAAGATTGTAAACATTCTCATTTAGTTAATGTCATTATTATGCAATACAAGAAACTAACAAACCTCTTGTGTATTGAATGAAATATTAGTATAGTACGATAATGATATGACGAGTAAATCCATAAACATTTCTATTGTTCTATTCTGATTTCCAAATTTTACCGAGTAAATAGAAACATAATTCTTTTCCAGGTGGACGATTTGGTTGACATTCTATAGAATACATACAACCACAAACATATTTCGGTCAATAGAGAACATCATGCACTAATTTGCAGAGTCGGGCATAAAGCATTCGGACACGGCGATAATGTTTAGTCTATACATGGTTGTTGTCTCATTTGATTCGCTTGAGTCGTGATCTTTTTGAATAGTTCATCTTATTTTCATGTCACCCTTTGAAGTTTGTTATGAATATAAAACTTATTGGCAATGTCAATAATTTCTTATTGTGTTCTTAATCTCCTTCACGTTTCATTCTCAACAATAATCGTACATATGGGTTTAAGTTAGAGGAATTCCCTCATATACCACTCTTTAAAGTTTTTTTTCCAAAAATACCACATTTTTTTCTAAAGTTCCAAAAATACCACTTTTTAAAAAGTTGATTTTTAAGGTTTAAAATTTAATTTTTTTGGGTTTTGGTTAACTATTCAAACATTAGGGTATAGTTTTAGGGGGTAGGGTTTGAGTTTGGGGTTTAGGGTTTAGTTTTGAATGTTAAAAATGAATTTCTTAAAAAGTGATATTTTTGGAACTTTGGAAAAAAAATGGTATTTTTGGAAAAAAACTTCATGGTGGTATTTTTGGAATTTTTTTTTTAAAAATGGTATTTTTGGAAATTGCCCTTTAAGTTATGAGTATGACAACACAATTTTAGTTTCATTCCGTTTGTCATGAATTTAGAAAATTAAGAAAGAATAAAGGAAAAAGATATATAACCAAAGTTTTGTTGGATTTCGGTTTATACCTTACCTTTTTCTTTCCAATGCAACCAAAACGGAATCTCTATCGCTTTTATGATATTTAAAAACTATTAAACTTTCTACAGGTTCTATTAAACTATTAAGGATCGGCAAGAGGAGAGCCTCAAATTAGAAAAGAGCCAAAGAGGTTAAGGAGTCATTGGCTAAAGATTTTCCTAACTTCTACAACCATCATTTAGCTTTCCCTCTGAGTTCGAACCCATAATAGATTAATAACAAAAACTTAAATTCTACAAAGACATAATAGGTTTGGTCCTCTTCTTGATTGTCTACTTTATACCTTAAGTTTCTTCAATTTCAAACAAAATCACAAATTTCTTTAATTTATGATTGTCCACTTTATACTTTAAGTTTAATTATTATAGGACTCCCTTACTTCTCGAGATAACATCTTGCTTACAACTTTAAATTTACAAAGAATGTCTTGAACTGTAAACAATTCTCCAAGAAATTATAAAGCGTAGTTTAATTCTAAAGTTCTTTTGTTTAATTCGTTTCTAGAGTCTTTTTTTTTGCTGCTAAAACAGTTTCTAGAGTCTTTTATGTACAAACAAAATATACGATAAGTCGATAACTTTCCTTTTTTTTAAACATGGTTAAGTACAATAGTTAACATATCTTGTATATAAACAAACACAAAGGAAAAATACTTAGATGTATGTATGTTCTCATGTACTTCTTGGGAGCAAATGAGAAAGACAACATCAAGTTGTACACAATTTTAAAGTTGTACAATGCTCTTTCATTTTTACAGTGTCCGATCAAAACTTTTATTATTATAAAATTAAACATAACAATTAGCTGAGATATGTTCTACGTGAATGTCAAACGACTTTTAAAAATACAGTATCAACTATCAAGTATGTATAGAACAAGAAAATATCTTTCCAACTTCGTTATTTGACATCTAAATATATATAACTAAAACAATAAAATTGTTTTCCATTTACTAATCAAAACTCGCGCGTATGCGCGGGTGTTCACCCAGTATGTTTAAAAGTTTAAATTTTAATAAGGACAATTTCCAAAAATACCATTTTTTAAGTTTTTTTTCCCAAAAATACCACCTTCAAGTTTTTTTTCCAAAAATATCACTTTTTTCCAAAGTTCCAAAAATACCACTTTTTTTAAATTCATTTTTAACATTCAAAACTAAACCCTAAACCCTAAACCCAAACCCTACCCCCTAAAACTATACCCTAATTTTGGAATAGTTAACCCAAACCCAAAAAATTTAAGAAGAATTCCTTCATATACCACTCTTTGAAGTATTTTTTTCCAAAAATACCACCTTAATGGTTTTTTTCCAAAAATACCATATTTTTTTTCTAAGTTCCAAAAATACCACTTTTTTAAAAGTTGATTTTTAAGGTTTAGAATTTAATTTTTTTGGGTTTGGGTTAACTATTCCAAAATTAGGTTATAGTTTTAGGGGGTACGGTTTGGGTTTGGGGTTTAGGGTTTAGTTTTGAATGTTAAAAATGAATTTTTTTAAAAAGTGGTATTTTTGGAACTTTGGAAAAAATGTGGTATTTTTGGAAAAAAAACTTCAAGGTGGTATTTTTGGAAAAAAACTTAAAAAGTGGTATTTTTGGAAATTGCCCAAAATTTAAATTCTAAACCTTAAAAATCAACTTGGAAAAAATGTGGTATTTTTGGAAAAAAAACTTCAAGGTGGTATTTTTGGAAAAAAGAAACTTCAAAGGGTGGTATATGAGGGAATTCCTCTTTTAATTTTAATAATACATACGAAGATTTAATTTATTCAAATCGGAAATGTTTTCTGACTTTTTCTCACTTTTTCTAATTATTTAGCAACAATATATTGATGTTACTTATTTTCAAGTTATTTTGTTATTGTATGTAATTGTATTTTATGAAATTTGTATAGCAATATAAGATTTCAGTTAAAACTTGACACGTCTAAAATTTCGTGATTGCATTATTTATTGAATATGATCAAATATGTAATAAAATTCATTAAAAAATGTTTTTTGATATATTATTTGAGACTTTTTAATTTGTTTAGAATGATTTAAAAAAAAAATTATGGGTGATTTGGATCAAAATCTATTTTTTATCTGCGATTAACAAAATATACTTTTCAGATAAATAAACGGGATTTTAATTTAAAATATAACTATAAACATTATTATTATACAATATCGATATTTAATATCTCGCACATATTATGCGGGACCTAATCTAGTTGGTAATAAAGCAATGAAGTAATACTTTAAGGGCTGAACATTAACTATGAACCAACATAAACCGAACATAAAGTTAGATTCAGTTTTTTTTTGCTAAATGGTAAATATTTCATTTATCATGAAAACAATTTGGTTACAATCGAAAAACGAATACCCTATTTGATGCGTCCAAGGCAAAAAAGATAAAAACAAAGACGCATAAATACACGACGGTTTTCAGTCCGTTAACTCGACATAGAGACAACCCTATGGAGTATAAACGAAGTGATGACGATGATGTCCGTTCTAACCGAACCAAGTGCTCGAGAGGAGGTGCAAGATGAAGCTCCATAAGCTGAACAATCAACATGAGTATACTAGAAGCCTTTCTCAGGAAGCCCATCTCTGAGCCGTCAACGGTTAGCGACTCATTGGCACTTGTATCACATGCACCAACTGTGCCATGTGAGGGCAGCCTTAGAGTCGTTTCCATGAGCTGGCTCAGACGAGAAACAACGGACTAGCAACCACTAGCCTTACTTGTCCTCTAAGACACAACCGGAAGCCTAAACTACAACACTCCTCAACACAGCAACAAGAGCTGCAAGACACGAACACACACCAGGCCAAGATCCCACCAAAACTACCGGAATACCGCAATGCAACACTAGGAGTCAGCACAATAGCCACCACCGGAGACTGTACCAAAACCAATAATGCACCACAATAATGATCGGAGAGGTTCACGAAGGAAAAAGTGACAAGGTCTCACACCCTATATACCACAAGGATCGAACACTACAAGTAATTGGTGCTGTCCAAACACGAGTAGATAACTGATCCTATCGAAGAGCCAACTTGTCACTAGAACCTCAGAACACAACCAATCAACTTAACCTTAAGCCAAGTCCAAAAGGGGGCTAATAGAGATTGAGGTTCCAAGAGAGAAGATATGAAATGATACAAAACCATTAACGCAGACAAGTAGAATCGAAACGGTCTTGAAAATCACTACAACGCTTACCACAAGAAGACAACAAACGAACTTCAGACGGGGACATAGGCAACTCACAGCCGGACCACAACAAACCTCAAGTGAGGAGTACATTGGAGAGGAGCCGAACCGCCGGAGAAGAAGTTCGAGTCACGGTGGAGCTTCCAATCGAACGAATGGAAGATGGCGAGTCCTCGACGGATTGAGAAGATAAACCAGCCAGTAGACGCCACTCCAATATGGGTTGAAGCTTGCTTGACCACCAAAGACGCTGTGGAGGAGGACATCTAAGAAGCAGATCCACGTCGGTCGAAATCACGAGAGGCAAGGTCTGGGTTTTAGCTGATCTCCGCGCTTAGCATACACCATCGACTAGCAATCTAACAACGACGGAGAGAACCCAGTCCTCTAGACGCGGCCGTCACGCCCGACGGTCCTCATATCCATTCACCGCAAGACTCAGGGAAGAACTAGTAGATCTCGTTTGAATCAAGTGCCAAAGAACAAGAAAATAGATTAGGAGGATTGCCCTCTCACAGATCCGGTGAAACCGGAACCGGAGAGGCGAGCTTCTCAGAGAAAGATTTGTTCGACGGCTGTTTTTGGGGTAGAATCGTCGCGCGTGATGTACACGCGCTCGATTCTCTCGGTGGTTTTTGATTTTACTGTTACATATGAAATTCTTGAGCTGCTAGGAATTTCAGTTTTGATTTTATGGCCAAAAACATTTCTCGGTAATTTTGAAAAATGTATTCAAATTCAGTTTTGTTGAGTAGACATTAACTGATCGATTGGAAACTAAAAATAAAAGAAATAATTACAAAAATGTCACTATCCAAAACTCAAACCTCATATATGTCACATGCACAAACTCAAATTTCATGGTATGTCACTTACACCGATTTATGATCAAAATACCATTCTCTTATACATACAAATATCTGAATTGATTTAATTTGTCAAATAAATATCTGACACTCAACATAATATAAAGTTTATTTTCAACCTTTCTCCAACTTAGATAATCGTATATAATTGTTGAGACCATTTTATTGTGCCCTCTCTCACTTATGAATTTTTCCTGTTTCTCTCTCTCTTAAAAACCAAAAGTCATCATCAAATAAATCTCTCACCACCGCACCAGAAATCTCTTATCACCGATGAAAACAACAGAACCATTAAGACCCATAAATCTCTATTATCATCCTTCCACCACTCACCTCAACTTATATTCGAAGCCAAAGTTACCTGGGATCATTGCTGACTCATTGATAGACACGAAGGAGCTTGATTTCCTCTGAAAATCTAGTTTTGGAAAACTCTTGGATATTCTGATTACTTAACTCTTTTTATCCGACAAACTTGTTCTCAATTAGGATGTACGTACACTAACGTCACAAAACGGTGAAATGTATGTTAATTTTTTCTATGTATGTGAATAGCTACTATATTTACGTACACAATTTTTATTTAGTTTTGGTAAAGAATGTATATGCTATAAGTTTCAGGCTAGAGATGTGAGTTATGAGGACGACGAAGATGTTCATGTAGTCACCATAAAAAAAAAGTGAATGCCCGCGAGAATTCGGAACAAATCCAACTACCGTCATTTGTAAAGTCCAACCACCTGGTACATAACATGTACACCGTCCAATAGTTGTCACCGTATACACTGTCAGACAACTAGTACATCATAGTATACACCATCCGATTACCATCGTTTACTTTATCCGGCAGCTGGTACACCATTGGCGCCATCATCGTGTACACTAGACGACCATCGACACACCACCCATGTAAACTGTCTTCCCTCGAAGGCCATAGCCTGAGTCCAGACATGTTAAGGCGCAAGATCCCTGGAAACCGTAAGCTGAATCCAGAGAGTTGGAAAGGCGAACATGCTCCTTAGGACCGAGCGCATATGACTGATACCATATCAACTACTAATCCTTTTGTTTGGAAAATAAAACAGAAAATGCAACTGTTAGGCTCAATCGAAGTTGTCAATACCTCGAGATTACGTCTAACGATCCATGAGTACTTAACGGTAAAGTAAAAGGAAACTAACGACCCCAAATAGAGTGATGATGTTACTTAGCTAGAGTTGTTGATGATCAATCTTCTTTCATCGGGTGCCCTGATGTCGTTGTTTGCATTAAGTGCGAAGCCGATTTGACCTATGAGGATCTTGTGTCTCCATGTCTCCGGACCTGAACTCTGGTGTAAAGTTAACTAATTTTACACCTAATTTGGCTGAGTCAACTCAAATTTGTGCTTTTTTTATGACGCAATAAAAAGTTGGTATTTTTTTGGGATCAAAACAGAGAGTTTGGTATTAAAATGATCTTGTGAGTTTTTTGCTTCAAATTTTAAAACGACACAATTTTGAAACTTAACAGATAAAATAAATGGCGGTTAACGCTTTTTTAGCGTCTATTAAAGTTGACTATATCTATATCTAATTTGGCTGAGCCAACCAAATTTTTGTATTTTTAACTCATTAGAAAGTTGATACTTATTTTGGTTTAAAACGGATCGTTCATATTAAAATGACCGTTTTCCCTTTTTCTTTTATCACACATTTTTCTTCAAAATTTATAGTTAAAACAGTTTTGGAGAAAAAGAATGAGTGACGTCACTAGAAAAAGAGAAAAATGGAAAAGAGTAAACAACCTCTGCAAAATCCAACCTACACCACTCATACTTTCTTCGTCTTTCCATGATCCATCGATGAAGCATCTGAACGTGTCCTTCACGGCCATAGACTGAAAATTCTGTTCCGTACACTGACGGGGAAGTTCCCTATCCTCATTGGCTAAGAACCATCCAGTAGCCTCCTTACTGGCTAGTTCCACATTCGCTTGGGGTGTTTTGTCCACATTATTAAACACTTTGTCATTTATGGCCTTCCAAAGGTACCAGATGATTCAGAGGAAATACCGAGCATACTCATCAAGTTCTGGTCGGTTTGGAGTACGAGAGAATAAATAATCTATATTGTCCCATAAGTTGTTCGTTGGGAAGACTGGCAGAGAGTTCGGGATATTCGACATGGCCCAACTTTGCCTAGCAGGATGACATGTAAATAATACATAATTGATGGTCTCCTCGCGGTCATATCCATATCGTGGGCAATGTCGGTCTTGTTGTGTATGTCTATGTGCCAGTCTCTCGTTAACCGATACTGCTCCAGAGAGGGCTTGCCATATAAAATGGCAAATCTTTCTCGTTGTTTTAAGCTTACAAACTTTCTCCTTCAAGGGGTTCAAAGATGGTTGTTGGAGTGAATAAACGAAGTCATCATCCAGCTTTTGTCGGGCTACTTCATAGCCGGAACGAACAGTATAAAGATCCGAATTGGTGAAATTCCAACAAAAACCATCTTTCTTTCCGTTCTGTGATAGCCTCAAGGAAAGAATTAACTTGATATCTTCTGGGTCGACACAAGCCCGGAGCCTACCCAATTCTATTTTCTTGACCGTGGGTCAATAAAGTCCGAGACTCATTGATACCTATTAGGATTCGACAAAATACTTCCCACCCTCTGTGGGTGCACATGTGGGATCCACTTGTCAGTCCAAAACCACGTTTGAGCTTTTGATCCAATGGTACGTCTCATACCTTTATCTAGTAAAGGCTGAACACAGAATAGGCTTCGCCATCCATATGAGGGATGGTGGTGCTTTTTGGCTTCAGATGGGTGAGAGTAACGAAAGTACTTTCCTTTCATAACCCTTGCCACTAACAAATTTGGGTATCTGTGTAGTCGCCATAGCTGCTTAGCCAATAAGGCTTGGTGGAACTCTTCATAATACTTGAAACCGATACCCTCTGCATTCTTAGGGAGACACATCTTCTTCCATGCAATCCAATGCATCCCTTTGGAAAAGTCCTTTGTTTTCCACTAAAAGTTTGAGACCACACTCGCGAACTTCCGCAATATACCTTTAGGGAGGAGAAAGGTGGACATAACGTAAGTAGGTAAGGCTTGCGCCATAAATTTGATCATAATCTCCTTCCCTCTTTTGGATAGGAATTTGGCTGACCAACCATTGATTCGTTGGTTCAAACGGTCCTGAACATAGGCTAACACTTCCGTTTTCAATCCTTGTAATTGTTCGGCTAACACTTTCGTTTTCAATCCTTGTAACTGTTCGTGGTCTCTAGCAACGGTGAGAAGGAGGCTAGGGTTTCAAAGCTTAAGTCGGTGATTGAGAAAGCTGCAGAAGAGATGGATGATAGGCCAGAAAGGGTCAAGGCCCACCAGATAGAAGAGGCAGGTGTGTTTGAAGGCTTGGGTCCATTACAACTAACAGTGGGCCAAGGAGGGGCTTTAAGCCCAAATGAGGTTATTTCTCCACTAAAAGACCTTGTCCAACAAGCACATAAAGGCCCACGAAGAATTCAACAAAGGGTTTCAAAAGCATTGAGAGTTAAAAAGAAGATCGGATGTAGCCCCTTTCGGGGCAAACGAATTCATAAACATGTGGCCTTAGCATAAATGGTCCCTTTAGGGCCCACAGTTTTGGCTGGTGTTTTCATATCGTCATCTTCGAAGACGGGCCCGATAGAAGGCAAAAGTTCTAAGGAGTTTAAAGATCTGGTGGTTAAAGTGAAACCACCAGCAGACGCGTAAATGATTCTGAGTTAGAACTGTTAGGGAGCTGATAATTTCTTGACAGTTCGTCGATTGCGTGAATTTCGTAGGAGGGTTTTCCCGGGGATTCTTTTTTTTATGGAAACTAAGCGTGATCACCAGTTTCTTCAAGATTTGCAATTTGAATTTAGTTATGATTTCCTTTTTACGGTGGACCCTTGTGGTCGTATTAACGGCTTAGACCTTATCGCTAAGTCTGAATTTCGCATTCAAATTCTTTTTTCTAATAAAAAATATTATCGATGTAATGGCTACCATTCATGGTAAGAAAGTTTTTCTGTCGTTTGTTTATGGTGATCCTGTTATTACGCTCAGAGGAGTGGTTTGGAAACGTCTCACCCGTATTAGCACTACAAGGTTTGAACCCTGGTTTATGACCAAGGACTTTAATGATATTACTAGACACCACAAAAAAGTAGGTGGTCTACGTCGACCATATAACTTTTTCCTGGACTTTAATCTAATGCGATAAAGTTTTGAAATGGTTGTTTTCCCATATCTGGGGAACTGCTTATCTTGGGTGGGACGCCAAGGCGTGAATGTTATCCGATGTCGGTTAGACCGTTCAATGGGGAATGCGGATTAACATGAACTTTTCTCCCACTCATAAATGGAGTACCTTCGGTTCATGGGTTTGGACCCTGTCTGGTTTTAACGCATATCAATTCTAGACGAATGGTGGGGACGAAAAAGTTCAGGTTTGACAACCGTTGGCTCTCAAAACCAAACTTCGAAGAGGAGGTAAGAACATGATAGATGGACGGAGGATCTGGTATCAAACCGTCTCTTGGATACCAGATTGTCAATTGTCGTAGGACCATTTCTCAATGGCGCAAGCATGACCAGATTATATCTGCAGAGGAGATTGAGGCTTTGAAAGTGCGGTTTGAAGAAGCCCAAAGCAGTGATTCGTCCACGGTGGATGACATTGCGGCCATCCAGGAGCACTTGTGCACGGCTCTGAGGAATTAAGAAATTTAATGGCATTAGAATAATAAGGTAACATGACATCAGAAAGGAATCCAAAACACAAAACATTTCCAGGCGTCTACGAAGCAGCGACGAGCCCACAATAAGATAATTGGAATTGTAACAGAGATGGGGGAGTGGACAAAAAAGAGGATGAAATAGAAAAGGCAGCCACCCAGTCTTCGTAGATATGTTCACCTCTTCTGCGATATATGATCTGGAGGTGTCGTTATCACACATTAGGAGTTGTGTAACCTTGGACATGAATGATGTTCTTACTTAAGAGGTCTCAGCAACAGAAGTCAAGGCGGTGGTGGTTGCAATTCATCCGGAAAAAGCACATGGACCAGATAGCATGACTGCAATATTTTATCAGAAATTTTGGCATCTTATAGGTCCCTAAGTTGTTGAGATGGTTCAAAGCTTTATGAGTACATGGTGTTTGGACGCTAAAAGCAATGAGGTTAACATCTGTTTGATTTCAAAGTCGGAGCAACCACGACAGATGAAGGAGTTTCAACCAATAAGCTTATGTACTGTGAGTTATAAGATTATCTCCAAGGTTCTTTGTCAGCGGATTCAGAGATTTTTACCTACACTGTTGTCGGAAACGCAATCAGCTTTTGTAGCAGGTTCACAAATTACAGACAATATTTTGTAAGCTCAGGAAGTTTTTCATGCTCTTTTGACAAATACGGTGGGTAAACAGGAGTGTATGGCTATCAAAACAGACATGAGTAAAGCATACGATCGTGTGGAAATGAGTTTTTTGAAAGCTCTAATGCACAAGATGGGTTTTGCGGATAGATGGATCTCGTGGATCATGACTTGTGACAACTCGGTTTCTTATAGCATCCTATTGACTGACGAACCAAAAGGAGCTATAAGCCCTTCTCGTGGCTTGAGACATGGAGATTCTCTCTCGCCGTATCTGCTTATACTTTGCACGGAGGTGCTGATCGCCAATATCAGAGCGGCTGAGGAGGCATGAAACATTTGTGGCATTCGGAGAGCCCCCACATCCCCTTCGCTATCTCATATATTGTTTGCTGATGATAGCCTCTTCTTCTGTAAAGCTACGGTGAAACAGTGCGACAATATACTCAAGGTTTGTGAGGTATATGGTAATGCATTAGGACAACGAATAAACCTTAACAAATAGGCAATCACTTTTGGGAAAGACATACCCGAGGCGCTCAGAGTGGAATTTAAGCAACATTTATGCTTACTAATTCTTCAAAACATGATAATGTTATGAAAGATCATTATTATTTTAAATTTTTAAATAAAAATTCCAATAAAATCTTAAATTTTTTGATTTGTGTAAATAAATTTTGAATTTTTATAACCATGCACATTTTATAATTAGTTCTATAGTTATCTGATTTTTTTTTTATATAATTATGTTTAATTTTTTATTAAATAGTTTTTATAAGTTCGATTTAGGTTAATTCAATTTGAAAACTTAATAACCATATTTTCAAATCTATTAGAGATGATTATGAATTTATGTTCATATGTGTTTTGAAAGTAAATTAACATTTAAAAAATAAGTTTAGTGAAAAGGTGCGCAGGGGTTCGAATACTAGTTATTAATTAATCGAATATTATTCTAGTTTAGTTGAAAAATAAGTTAATTAGCTAACTAACACAAATTTGAATTATTAGTAGTGTAATAACTATGTAATAATTTTATTTAGGTGACTAGAAAATAGCCTATGTGTGTTTGACCAGTGTTATAAAATACGGCCTCTATATACGCTATACATTGAAAGACTATACCGTTTTTTACTATACGGTTAAAAATACGGATTTAACTATACAACCGTTTATACAACGATAATACGACCGTTTATACGGCTATACGGTTGTATATATGCCGTATAAACGTTATGTATTCTTTTTTAATAAATATTTTGACAAAACTGATATTTTGAATTTCTTTTTTGTTTAGTTTCAACTACTTGAGATGATAAATGGTTATAGTTTCTTTATATATATATATTTTTTAATTATATATCTAATATATTTTTCATGATTATAACTTTTAAAAATAAATTATATAAATTACAAATGTGAGTTTTATTTAATATATTAATAATGAGTTATATATTACAATATAAGTTGTATATTTATTATATTTATACTATTATACATATATTTATTTTCAAAAACTATTCACTATATATATTTCGTATAAACGTCGAGACGCTATACCAGAGATTTTAATATGGGTAAACCCATCCCATACCCATTAAAACCCATTTAATTTAAAAGTCTATTAGGGCTTCCCATTTAAACCCATTTAATTTACACTTACCCATTTAAACTCATTTAACCCATTTAAACTCATTTAAACCATAATTTTTTTTATTTAACACTTAATTTTATTTTTACATAAATAAATACGGGTTCACAATTTATCACATAAAACCGACTTTATTTCACGCCAAAAACGCAGTTTTACATTTTTCGCAAAAAAATCTACATTTTTGTGTCTAAAGCGAGATTACATGTTTCCTGCCAAAACGAGATTACATGTTTTCCCGCCAAAATACGAAACAATGTTTTTCCGCCTAAACACAATTCAATATTTTACCATCACAAATCAGATTCCGTATTTTCTCGCCAAAAGTAATTATGTGATTTTCCGCCACAACGTGATATCATGTTTTTACCTTTGAAAACAAGATTTTATGTTTTCCCGGCCAAAAACACGTATCAATATAATTCCACATTTTTCTGTCAAAAACGTAATTCCGCATTTCTCCGCCAAAAAACGTGATTCCACGTTTTCCCGCCAAAAACGTGATTTCATGTTTTTACATTTGAAAACGTGATTTCGTGGTTTCCTGCCAAAAACGTGATTTCGCGTTTTTCCGGCAAAAACATGATTCCGTGTTATCCTGACATTTGAGAATGTGATTCTGTGTTTTTCCGCCAAAAACGTGATTCCGTGTTTTTCCGGCAAAAACATGATTCCGCATTTTTCGTCTAAACGTGGTTTCATATTTTCACCAAAATCCGTAACCCATAAAATATGATTTTTTAGTTTCACGATAGTGTGTAATTATTATTTTTCCTTAAAAAGTTAATGAAAAGTTAGAGGATAAATCATTTAATTATTATATAAAATATTTAAATAAGTTTAATTGGGGACCTAATTACTATGTCAAAACCCCATTTATAGGTCTTAATAGGGTTACCCATTTACACTCATACCCATTTAAACTCATTTATGAAACCCATATTAACATCCCTATGCTATACGGTGGTCGACCGTACGTCTAGCGTATAGCATGAACCCTTGTTTTGACAGAACTCTCCTCCACACATGACATAAGCACCTCCGACACTGAGTAGTAATTTTCCAGCCACTCTCCTGTTTTCTAATTTTGATTCTCTTCACCTAATCAATTTCTACTAAGACACAAAATTTGGATACATGTTCTGTCGGTCTAAAATTTATGTACCAATATTGGAAACTGTTAGGTTTCGGGTCGGGTAGAGGTTCGAGTTCATTCGGTTATAGGTTCAGGTAGGGTCTAGGTTCTTTCGCGTTTAGTTGTATTTTGAACAGTTTTTTCTTTTCGAAATCTATAAAAAAATAACATGTAATATGAAAATATTTTAAGCAACAACAACACAAAACATTTGAAGTACCAAATCTAAAATTATAACTACTTAAAAATGTGATAAAATACCAAAATTTAAACTTCAAACTACTTAAAAACGTGACAAAAGATATTAGGTATACACATACGGGTACATGTCTTATCGGGTACAAGTTTTTTCGAGTCTAGAAATTTAAACCCATACAAGTACCTGTAAAATTATGGGTCGGATATAGGTTTGGATTTTTTGGTCGGGTACATGTTCGGGTATTCGGGTCTGTGTGTTTTGCGCATGCCTACCAAAAACCATATGCTTTATGTTCAGACACGACGTGGCCCATCATGTTGCTCTATTGTCATTAAGGGCAAAATGGTCACAAAATACACATTATATATAACTTGTCTGCGTCCACAATATTTTTGGCTATTTGGTGAATTATACTATTTGGTGTTATATTTGCCAATTTCCTTTGATAAATTTAAAATTTTATTCTTGTTTATTTTTGAGTAATTAGCATGTATATTAGTGTAGGTACAAATAGTTAGTTATTGGACACTCTAAAAATCATAATTCATTAACTAATATAAAATTTCAAAATTACCCTTATGCTATTACCCTTAGAGTGTTTAGTTTGTTTCCATAGATGTACATATGCTTGGTTGAATTTTTGTAATTTAGCTATGCTTTAGACTTTGTAACTTTGATTAGAATGTCCATGTTTAATTCGGTCTGGCATGTCCCTTTTATTTTGTTCTTATTTGGTGTTTATTTCATTTTGTTTTTGTAGGTTTAACTTGAGAGGTGAAGGATCAAAGATAAACAAAAAAGATGGCTAATGATGTAAGTAATTTGTCGGTTATTTATTAGCTAATCTTGTGACTGATTGAAGAATTGTTGTTTAGAATTGGACCGATGAAGAATGTCAGTATTTTTTGAATCTCTATGCGGCTGAGAAAAAGAAAGGAAACAAAACGAAAGTTGGGATGAATCAAGAGGGGAAAGAGTTCATTATAGACAAGTTTGGACAGAGATTTGGGGGATACCTCATTTGGGATAAATTCAGAAACAAGTATGATACTTTTAGAAAAGCATACAATAGATTTCAGAGGTTAACTCACAATAGAACTGGTCTTGGATATGATGATATGGGAAGACTGGAAATGACTGATCATTAGTGGAACGAACTAGAAAAGATACCATTTCATTCCTCATAAACTTTTAGCCTCTCTCTCTTTCTTTCTTTCAACTTTTGGGGGAATATTACAGTACCTTCTGTTTTCTTGAAATTACCAAGTTTTTCTCTGTTCTCTTTGATGATTACGATGTTTTATGGTGATTTCTAGTAAAGCTTAGCTTCTGTGAAAGAACACTTTTTATACAAGTTCATTGATTGGTATAGAAAGAAAGAACACTTTTTATACAAGAAAGAACGCTTTTTTGGCCTTTGTGATCACTCTTTTAGTTTAAAGCTTAATCCAAGCTTAATCCAAGCTCTTTATTTATCTTCTGTTTAGTAAGATCAACCATCAGCTTGACTAATAATTTTACTTTTTGTTTATTTTTGTTATGTAGGAATGGCCAGTTGCTGAAAAACAGAGACTTAAGTTGCCTCCTAATATGGATGTGATTCAAGAAGAATTTTGTAGTGTTAGTGTGACGGGAGGAGAAGGATGGAGTGCTCAACAAAGAGAAGCTAGTCTAGACTCTAGAGTGGATGGAGATGATGATGATGAAGTTGAGTCTGTTGATAAAGAGATGCCAATACCCGAGACACAAAGCCAAGCTGTAGAGACACAAACCCAACAAACCCAACAAACCCAAGCTGTAGAGACACAAACCCAAGGTGGCTTCAAAGAAAATAAAGCGTAAGGAGAAAAATATAGTCGTACAGACTTCGGTTGCACGGAATAATATTCTTGCGCAGAAGAATAAAATAGCAGAACAATTGTTGGAGCGCGAATATGCTTCTTGTGTTGAGCGTGTATTAGCAATACTGAATGAGTTGCCTGGAGTTAGGAAGTGATCTCTATTTCATCGAGCTTCGATTGATCACCTTTTAGCTGATGTAGTGAATCGGCATGGTTTTATAGCGTTTTATAGTGATGCAAATAAGATTAGTTATATGGAGCATAGGACCGGAACAAAACTCGATGATTGGCTTATTATGCTTGTGTTTTATAACATCTTTTAAATGATTTTTTGTGAACACGTTATGAATATTGAATTTTGTTATTGAAAATTTGGTTTTCTGTGCTTTTCTTACTTTTGCATATAAGTTTAGTCGGATGCATACTTTTTTATCCATGCATACTTCCATGCATACGTTCGAATACTTCCATGCATATAAGTTTAGTGACAAAATGTTAACTTGGATTTTTCAATATTATTTTTCCAGATGGTTAGAAGATGGATTTTGGAGGATGATGATGATGATGAAATTGGTTTGTTTGATTTGCTTAATGTTGAGAGAATGAATCATAGAACGGATCGAGGAGCGGGATGGCGTCTTGTTCAACAGATTATGGACGGATCTGACCAACAATGTTATGATATTCTTCGGATGAACCAAAGAACATTTGAAGCTTTATACAATATGCTTACTAGGCGATATGGATTACAACAGTCGGAAAATGTCTATGCTGAGGAATCTGTTGCTATGTTTCTTGAGGTGGTTGGTCAAGATAAAACTATATGGGTAATAGCTGAAAGATATCAACGGTCATTGGATACAGTGAAAAGAAAACTTGATGATGTTTTGAGTGCTCTCCTCAAGTTTGCAGCGGATACACTAAAACTAGAAGAAGGTGAGTTTAGAAGAGAAGTTTTGAGGAATGATGATCGATATTGGCCTTTTGAAGATTGTATTGGAGCACTTGATGGAACTCAGGTCCCAGTTCGCCCTCCTAGTGGAGCTGCATCAGAACCATATAGAAGTAGAAAGCAGGATCCTACGATGAATGTCCTTGCTATATGTAATTTCGATATGAAATTCATATATGCATATGTCGGTGTACCAGGTAGAGCACATGATACAAAGGTGCTGACTCATTGTGCGAAACATGAAACGTCTTTTCCAACACAGCCTAGTGGAAAGTACTATCTAGTTAACTCCGAATATCCCACTAAAACAGGGTATCTAGGTCCTCATCTAGGATGCGATATCATCTTGATCAATTTGCTAGAGGAGGACCACCAAGAACCACACGAGAGTTGTTTAATCAAAAGCATGCGGGTCTGCGATCAGTGATTGAGTGAACATTTGGAGTATGGAAAGAAAAATGGAAGATTTTGGATCGTAAGCATCCAAAATATGGTTTGACTAAGTGGATCAAGCTTGTAACAACGACAATGGCACTACACAACTTCATACATGATTCACATCGGGAGGATTCTGATTTTGTACGTTGGCAAAACAGAGAAGAATATCGTGCTCATGGTGATGAAGAAGAAGAAGAAAAAGAAGAGGAAGAAGAAGAAGTTGAGCATAATCATGGTGGACATTTCCCATATGAGCCATCCTACTAGTGATAGAGCAGTGGAAGCTTTACGTGAAATCATCACAAATGAGTTTGCTAACAAACGACGATTACCTTATTAGATTTTTTTAATTTATAACTTATTGTATTATTTTCATCTTAATGGTTTTAGACGAAATGATTCATATATGTTCGATTGTGATGATAAAATATGACGAAATGATTCATATATGTTCGATTGTGATGATAAAATCTGATCGGTGTGAAATTGTCTGATGATATTTTATGACTTATGATGTGTATTTTTTTAACTAAATAATTTGGTTTAATACCTTTGTTTTAATTTAATTTATGATTATCACAAAAAATAATTTACAAACTATTTTTTATTAAGTTTATAAACTTAATAAAACTAAAATTTGAATTAAATTAAAGAATAGTTTACAAATTATTTTTTTTGTTAAGGTTCTTAATTTATATGCTTAATAAAATTAAAAAATTTAATGAAATTAAAAAAACTGACGAATGACGCACAACTCGCAAACGAACACACCTGCGACCCGACGCTGCGTCTGGCCGCAAGTTTCTTCCGCAGCCGCACGCTGCTCGGAAACGAACAGGGCTCTAGTCTCCTACAATTTTACCCGAATCTCAAACACACAAAAATTTAGCCTTTTACATTAAATTAAAATAAATTAAAACCCTAAATTCTCTTATTCTTTTTTCAATTGCCGTCCTCCTCTCTTCTTTTCCTTTTCTTTTTTCCATTCTTCTTCTTCTCTCATTCTTCCATGGTTTCTTTAAACTTTTTTCTTCTTCTCTCCTTCCTCTTCCATGGTTTTTTCTTTTTTTTCGTACTCTTCCCTTGTGTCCGTAAACTATTTTTCTGCGCGACTTCATCTTCCTCCACGAACATATCACCAAGAACTAATTCGGTGAAGCTATTGTGAACGTGACGACTAGTCTCCAGATATTATAATACAAAATCACAAGTAAGTTTGTATTCAACAGTAAATAGTGAATTTTTATAGTTAATTAAATGTAAATTTGTACAAGTATAGTGAACTATTATAATAAATTAATTTGTATAGATAGTTAACTATTGTTTGATCTTATAGATGATTATTCGCACATAAATTAGCTGATAGTTGACTATCTAATAGCTAATTATTCGTACATAAATAGTCAATATAAATGAGATGATATCTGACTATTTATACATACATAGTGAACTATTTTAACCAACATGCATAATCTTTTAACATAGTAAACTAATTTATACATAAATGGTGAACTATTTTATACGTAAACAATAAACTACTTTTACTTTTGACATATTTCGTGTATACTAATGAAACCCTTGATTATGCAGTGTGTCCATATTATAGTATGTAACAGAGATATTGAAGATCAGTCTCATACGCCCAGTATTAATGAAAGATCATCAACTGGAATCTGGAATTGTGATCAATTAGAATGAAATCTGGATAAACCTTGATGTAATAGATTTTTAGGAATTTTTAAACTGTAATAGATTTTTTACTAAACTGTCAATAATCAATTCATTAAGGGTATTTTTGTCATAATGTATTAAATTAATGTTACTCACCTAATTTGATATCTCCTAATATCTTAATATATAAAGGAGAGTTTGCCAAAATTATAACTCACGGGATCGTGACATGTGTCAATTATCGATTGAGATGATGACACATGTTAAAATACTCTATTTAAAATCAAGCAATTAGAAAAATAAAGATATCATTATGTTAAACCAATAAAATAAAGACACATTAACATTTTTCTTATTGTTTCATTAACGTATTTCTAAAAGTCAAACCAAAATCTTATGGAAGTCGTTAAAAATAAAAGCAAAATATAAATACAATTATGTTAAACAAAATAAAAGGTTACATCACAAAAATGAAACTTTATATATAACAACAAAATAAATGTTAAACTGTAAATTATTTTAAAAGGAAAAGTAAACATACGTACAACTTTATAAATGTTAAACGATAAATTATTTAAAAAATAAAAGTAAACATACGTTCAACCTTCCAAAAATGTTACTACTTCAGAAAAGGCAAATCTAAAAACTATATAATTACACGCACCTCCCACGATTTAACGTACACCCAAAATCCTTAATTTTATTTGCAAATCAAGAATACCACCGTCCCACAAATCAGTTATACTATTTAATTTTCGATTAATTATATCAAAATCGTGTTTACCGTCGAACTATTGCATGTATTCTTCGAAAGTGAGAGGCTAGAAATTTTAAAGCAAACAACGTACTAATGAGAATGTAAGTACTTCTACTTGATGAAAATGTTAATATATATCAATTATATCAAATTTTAATTTTATATTATATAAGATAGTTGATGAGCAAAGATTTAAAATGTAAGAAAATAAAAGAATAATAACATATACACACATTGTCTCACTTTTTATGATTGTATAGGAACAAAATATCTAAATATTTACATTTTATGATAGAGTTAATGTACTAATTTTATTTATGTTACCTATTTTCGGAATATTTTGTTAGTGTATGTAATTGTATTTTCTGAAATTTATGTTGTAATATAAAGATTCAAGTTTATATTTTCATAACTGGATCTTTATTTAAAAATTATCAAATATGTAAGGAAATTTATTTTAAGAAATTTATTTTTAAAAATAAGTGATGTTTATTTATAAACTAGATTTAGTTTCAAAGCATATAAGATTTCAAATATGATTGAAAATCTTATCATTCGTTTAGATTATTTTTATAATTTTTTTAAGATTTAAACTTATTATTGATTTACTTGCCTACAATTAAAAAATGTACTTTATGACTATATTAACATAGTTTTAATTTAGAATATAACTATATGGGTATAACTACATAAGTTATCAATTTTAATATCTAATACCCACATATTATGCGGGTCCTAATTTAGAGTTTGTCCAAATTGTAACTTATAAGATCATGACATGTGTCTAATAATGATCGAGATGATGACATGTTTCAAAATTTTAAAAGTAATTGAGAAAAAATAAAATTATAAATGGTAAACTAACAAATTAATTGTTAAGTAACTACCAAATTGTAAAAAAGAATTTATAAAAAAAATATAAAACTGGAAAACACACACACAAATCTTATTATATAAAGTAGAGTTTGTCAAAATTGTAACTCATTAGATGGTGACATGTGTCTAATATCGATCGAGATGATGACATGTGTAAACAAAATTAAAAACGGAAAACTAACAAAAAAACTGTTAAATAATTAAGTAAATAGTGAAAAGGAAAAATTGTAATAGTTTAACTTAATTAGAAAAAAAATTATAATAGGAAAAATTGTAATGGTTCAAATTAATTAGAAAAAAATAAAATAGAAAACTAACAAAACAAATTGTTAAGTGACTAATAAATAGTGAAAAAGAAAAATTCTAATAGTTCAAACTAATTAGAATTTTTCTACGACAGTCTAAAATAATTAGAAAATAAAATAAAATGTATAGTCCAAATTACATATATAAAAATTAAGAAAGAAATCGAAAAGATATATAAGTGGCAAAAAAACTGAAAGTATAAAAAGAATAGTTACTAAGAACATTAACCTAAAGAGAATATAAAAATAGATAAACAAAAATTATAGAGAAAATAAAAGAATCTTATTATATAAAGGAGATGTGATTTGAACTAATTTATATTTTTTATCTTGCGTTTAACAAAATGCAATTTAATGATAAATAAATTGATAATTATACAGGTTTCAACTTAAAATAAGATTATACAGGTTTCAATTTAGAAACTATTTATATGGGTTTAATTTAGAATATAATTATAAAAATCATTTAATTTAGAATATAATTATAAAAATCATAACTATAAAATAATTATTTTCAATATTAATACCCGCATATTATGCGGATCCTAATCTAGTAATTATTAAGTCATCAAATTGTAAAAAGGTAATTTTTTAATAGTCCAAATTAATTAGAAACCAATAAAGGAATATAGAGAAAAAAAGCGAATGATAAAACAATCAAATTTATAAACATAAATTGGCTATCTTGGCTCTTTATAAACAATCAAATTTATAAACATAAATCCAATCCGACTGATGCACTTGACTATCTTGTTATGCGCCATAAAGAGCCACACGATCCCAACCATCTCGATTCTTCATGAACCCAACTCAGACTCTTTCCTCGACCGGCGGGAGATCGCCGGCATCAGCATCGGCATCTCCGGCGTCGTCGCTCTTTCCACAGATCAACAGATGTCGAACTATGCGAGACCTCTCCCAAATCCATGCCATGTTCGTCAAATCTGGTAAAATGCTAGACACTCTCGCAGCGGCAGAGCTCCTCCGCTTCTGTGCAACCTCCGATCTCCTTCACCGCGACCTTGACTATGCCCTTAAGATCTTTCATCAGATGCCTCAAAGGAATTGCTTCTCTTGGAACACCATAATCAGGGGTTTCAGCGAGAGCGACGAACACAAAGCGGTACTCGCAATCGCGATATTCTGCGAGATGATGAGCGATGAGTTTGTTGAACCGAATCGGTTCACGCTCCCATCTGTGTTAAAGGCCTGCGCGAAAACAGGGAAGATTGAACAAGGTAAGCAGATCCACGGGTTGGCTTTGAAGCTTGGGTTGGGTGGTGATGAATTCGTGAGGAGCAATCTGGTGAGAATGTATGTCATGTGTGGTTTGATGAAGGACGCTTGCGTGTTGTTCTATAAGAGCATTATAGAACGAGATATGGTGATGGATAGAAGAAAGAGAGATGGTCAAGTGGTCTTATGGAATGTGATGATTGATGGTTATATGAGGCTTGGCGATTGTAAAGCTGCAAGAGTCTTGTTTGATAAAATGCGTCAGAGAAGCGTTGTCTCATGGAATACGATGATCTCTGGTTATTCACAGAACGGTTTCTTTAAGGATGCTGTAGAGCTTTTCTGTGATATGAAGGATGGAGATTTACACCCCAATTATGTTACTTTGGTTAGTGTTCTTCCTGCGATTTCACGCCTTGGTTCCCTGGAACTAGGAGAATGCTTGCATTTGTATGCAAATAATACCAGGATTGGGATTGATGATGTGCTTGGCTCTGCTTTAATCGACATGTACTCCAAATGTGGAATCATCGAGAAAGCAATTCAGGTGTTTGAGAGGTTACCTCGAGAGAATGTGATTACCTGGAGTGCTATGATTAACGGGTTTGCTATACACGGCCAGGCAGGTCATGCCATTGACTGCTTCTGTAAAATGAGGCAGGCTGGAGTTCAACCTAGTGACGTCGCCTACATCAATCTCTTGACCGCTTGTAGCCATGCTGGATTGGTTGAACAAGGAAGGAAGTATTTCAGTCAAATGGTGAATGTGGATGGCTTAGAGCCTAGGATCGAACACTACGGGTGTATGGTCGATCTATTGGGTCGCTCCGGTCTTCTTGAAGAGGCGGAGGAACTAATACTTAATATGCCTATAAAACCAGATGATGTTGTATGGAAAGCTCTTTTAGGGGCTTGCAGAATGCACGGGAATGTGGAGATGGGCAAGCGAGTCGCCAACATTCTGATGGATATGGTTCCTAATGACAGTGGAGCTTACGTCGCCCTCTCAAACCTGTATGCTTCTCAAGGAAATTGGGCAGAGGTTTCAGAGATGAGGCTGAGAATGAAGGAGATGGATATAAGAAAAGATCCTGGGTGTAGTTGGATCGACATTGATGGTGTGCTTCATGAATTTCTTGTGGAAGATGATTCTCACCCGAGAGCCAAAGAAATCAAATCGATGCTTGTAGAAATCTCAGATAAACTGAGACAAGCTGGGTATAGACCGATCACCACACAGGTTTTGTTGAAATTGGAGGAACAAGATAAAGAAAACGCACTTCATTACCACAGTGAGAAGATCGCTGTTGCGTTTGGGTTGATAAGCACAAGCCGAGGCAAATCTATACGCATTGTTAAGAACCTACGCATCTGTGAGGATTGTCATTCGTCAATCAAACTCATCTCCAAGGTTTACATGAGAAAGATAACAGTAAGGGACCGGAAACGCTTTCACCATTTTGAAGATGGCTCATGCTCTTGCATGGATTATTGGTAAAAGTTTAGCAGAAAGACGGAAAAGTCTTTACTGAGACAAAGTACTCGATTGTTCGTACATGAAATTTGGAGCGATTTGTGTTTAAGTAACAAATCATCAGTTATTCAAACATGAGTTTTAAAAACTCTTTTTAAATCCAGTGTTATTGAACTTGTGATTTTAAAATCTACTTCAAAATCCAGTGTTATTGGAAATATTTTAAACAATACTCCCTCCGTTCTTTTTTGTTTGATGTTTAAGGTTTTTACACACAAATTAAGAAATCAATTAATTTTCTATTTTTTCAAAACAAAACATGTTTTATCATCCATTCCAAGAAAATTCAACCAATAGAAAAACAATCTGCAGAATTTAAACAGTCAAAAACTCAAAATCACAATTAATTTTACATAGAAAATTGAAAAAATCAATCAAAACAAAACAAAATAATCACACTAAAACATCAAACAAAAAAGAACGGAGGGAGTAGATTTTAGGAGATTTATGTGATTTGAATGTGTTTTGGTGGGATTCCTTAGTTAAAAATGTGATAAAGCAAACCACATTGTTTTATGTGGGATTCTATGAGATTTCAATTAAAATCACCACAATTATCATAAATCATCCAGAATCATTTAAAAACTCAATCAAAATCAAATCACTTCAAATTCCATGTTGAATACATTCCCCTAAGTCCAGTATTGTCAAGCACCACATTCTCATTCTCATCGTCATCATAGTTTACTGGTTAGTGGTTACAAACCACTTTTTCGACTCAACTTATGAGAATTCCTAATATTGCTAGGAGTGTGACTCTGAGGGATTAAACCATCAATTCCCACCATAATAAGTCTCGAAATCTATTTGTAACAAAAAGAAAAAAGGAAGCATTTCTTTTTTATTTTGGACAGAAAAGGGAAGCAAAATTACAAAGTTGGGGTTTCACGGACAGGACAACAGCCGTCTAGTGTTTGTCAACCCTAGCCCACTGGTCAGAGCCAAGCACGTCTAGTCCTAAGAAGTTTATCCGTCATCTATCTATAGTAGTAAAAGGAAGTCAAAACATATGACGTGTCACGCTCTCCTTAATTTGAGGGATTTAATTTTTAATGTTTTTTAATTGTAATAATTACTTTTTAATCGTAATAATTCTGTAAAAACACAAACGATAAAAAGGAAATCATATATACGAAACTTCTATATAAATTTTATTCCATATTTTGATAATGACGATGTTCCATAATTATCTCAACCATTTATTGTTAACTCTTAAATAATTATTCCGTATATTCTCATCAAATCTTTAGATCTTCCTCAAAATATTTGTATGTAATGTGTAGCCCTAAATTATTCTCTCCTATATATACATCTCTTTTTCCTTACTATCTCCAGTTTTGTTCTTTCTTACGCACGTTTATGTTTTTTTGTCGTTTCCTTCTTTAACATGTTTATATGTAGTCACATTGTTAATCGTTTTATTTCCCATCGTTGTAGTTTTCTAATTGATTTTTGTGTGTTTTGTTTTCATGATGCAGGTGTTTTTAACCCCATATGTTATCATGTCTGGTATGTTGTTTCGGTGCTTCTGTATATATTATTCCAAAGATGTTTATACTTTTAATTTAATAGTTTCTCATTGATCTCGAAATTGTTTGTTGATATCTGTTTTATTTTCTACTTATTCGTAGGTTCACAACATAATTCACCAATCTATAAGTTGGGCTACGTTTCTTAGTAAAAAATATCAAATAAGATCAATTGTTTTTGTTCACCAAAACAAACAAAACAAATTATTATGGTAATCTTCTATATTTATCTTAATATAATTAGTGAATATTATATTTTGATATTTAGTAGTTATTGTGTTATTCCCTAATATTTTCGTATAATTATATATAGATGTGTTTTGTACCTTCATAATTATTTTATTATTTTCGTGTCATTAGTATAGTCAGTCTTTAAGTTTAGTATTATGTTACCATGTGCTCTGTAGTATTTCTGGGTTTTAGTCTTTCACACTTTTACTAATTGTTTCGGTGCTTCTGTATATATTATTCCAAAGGTTTTTATGCTTTTAATTTAATAGCTTCTCATTGATCTCGAAACTAATTGTTGATGTCTCTTTTAATTTCTTCTTATTCGTAGATTCACAACATAATTCCCCAATTTATAAGTTGGGCTACGTTTCTTAGTAAAAAAATCAAATATAGTCTTTCACGCTTTTACTAATTATTTTTTGTTGTTTGTTTTTTTATGTAGGTTCATCGCATCATATAAATTTAACGGTATTATATTATTTAGTTCATCTTCTCGAATTGATTCGAATGTATTTTTGATTATATGATTTCTGATGATTTTTAGTGTTATCATCTTCCCCTTTTTCTAATGAAGTATTTATTGTGATTTGATTTTCACATGAAATCATAGGTATAGTCTTTAATAATTGTACTTGATGGAGAAAAGCGCACGAGGTTTGAAAGGTCTTCTACATGAATCCCGAGGTATATGTGATTTATTATGTCACATTGTTTACAAAATTCAGCTCTCCTAAATATAATTGGCTACGTTTGTTAGTAAAAAAGATCAAATAAGATTGGTCACTTTCATAGATTAGTAAACCCTAATTTATATCTATCCATCTGTATTTTTTTTTTTGCTAAAAGGTAAATATTTCATTCATCATGAAAACGATATGGTTACAATCGAAAAACGATTAACCTATTAATACGTTCAAGGCAAAAAAGATAAAAACAAGAACGTATAAAACACACGACGGTTTTCAGTCCGTTAACTCGACATAGACGAATTGCCCATGAAATTTATACGAAGTGATGACGATGAGATCCGTTATAGATTCGTTTTCAGTCCGTTAACTCGACATAGACGGATCCCATATATATTACCATGATTAATATTTCTGATAATTAACGAATCTCTCTCTTATTTTTTGTTTTTTGTTTTTAGGAGTTTGACATATGTTTTCTTTCACTTGGTAAAGATGGCAAGAGCAGTGATTATGAATGTTAAAAATTGTGTTTCTTAGTTATTGATTATGTTTGTGTTTTGGAACTGGTTTGAATAGTTTGAATATTTTTGTTGGTGTATTTAACTTTCAAGGTTTCGTTCTATTGACATTGTTTCGCCGAGTAGCTTATCTGACTGTTGGTTTGGTATTATTCTCAATTGTGTTTTTGCGAATATTGTATTCTAATCTTTTGTTATGTATGTTTTTAGGACTACTTGGCTATCAATAAAGGGCAAACGTGATTTTGATGAGGTTGGTTGAGTTTATCCACTCTTTAAATTCTACTTGAATTCTATTCCGCTCTTACTTAATGATATTTTATGTTGTTTTTTTATATAAAAGATATTTTATGTTGTTTCCAAATATTTCTCTTAACTCATGAGGCTCATTCTCTTAACTCATGAGGCTCCATCAAGCTTGACGGCATGTGGGAAATCCTAGACGACAAGAAAAAAAAGATTCGGATTTGAATAGACCCCAAAAAAGGTTTTCATCTTTGTTTTCTTTAGAATTGTTCTTGACTTTAATGATTGTATTATATGTACACCGGAACCTAAGTTATCATTTTTATTGAATGATTAATAGCATCAATTATCATGTGATACACAGTATGTGATTTGAACCATGTGATTTAAGCGAAAGTTCAATTATTCAAAGGTTTGTTTTATTTGATTGCATAAAGAATAAGAATGGTCCCGTTCTCTTTGCTTTCAAATCTCAGGTTCATGTGATCGTCCGGTTTTAAGAGAAAAAGTTATCCAAAAGTGTGATGAGAAAATACTATCTAAATTTATAAATTAATAAAAAAAAAATCTTCCTCGCATTTTGTATTTTTTTCTTTTTGATTTCAAAAATAATATCCTTCTTTAGATGGTAAAATCAAGGCAATTGTTCATGATGCTTGTATTAACCGATTTGATGGTATCCTCAAGAAAATGATTATAAGTGTCTTTGTGGTTTTCAAATAGTAAAAGCCATCAGCATATTTAAGAGTGCATGCAACAACCTCAATTTATTTGAATTCGAACAATCATTGAATCTATATTTCTCAAAAATAGATCATGTTGAGGTAATGATTAAACATGCGAATCATACAATAATCACACATAACATAGAAGGCCAGAATTTATTTAAGTTTTAACCTTTTTACTAAAGATCCCTTCATTTAATATCTCATAATAAGCATGTGTTTATAATTTTGTATGTGTGTTTTTATTCTATTAAAAAAAATCTACGGTACTTGATGTTCACTATTTTACACAATTTTCCGAAATGGTTCGAGTTCCTATATAATTTTGTTTGCATATTTTCTATTAAAAAAATCTATTGTACTTGATGTTCACTATTTTACACAATTTTTCAAAATGATTCGAGTTCCTATATCATTTTGTTTGCATATTTTCTAGAATTGTCTGCTATGTTCCGATATTGGTGATCGTTTGGTTCGATATATGCTACATAGTAATCATTAATTGACTGGGATGGCATAATGTAATCATTTTTGTATGTTATATCATTAATTATTTGTCGGTTTGGGTTTTTGGTTAATAGGACAAGTTAAAAGAGACAAAAGCTTAGGTAACAGAAAAAGCACATGAACTAAGAGGTTATTCATGACAAAAAATTTATTTACAATGTGACTAGGAAAGTGATAGAAACATAGGAGAAAACATTGGATGTGGGATGTGAAGCAGCAGCAACAATGAAGTGAAGTAAGTAGTAGTAGCGTAATGATGATCAAAATTGTGAAAGTAGATCATGTAAATATAACGTTTGAGATGTTTGACAAGAATGATATACGCTTTTTACACTTTTGATTTCAATTTTTTTTTTGTTTGTGATATTTTTGATGGTACTGTTGTTGTTTTTCATTGTATAATATAGTGGGAACAAAACGTTTTTGTTGAACATTTTTAATTGGTTTACCTAAAAAGAAGTGATATTCAAAGATGTTACTAAAATATAAATCCAACTAAAAATACAGTTTATTAGTGAGAAAAGATGAAAGATACCGATTCAATGACATGAGATTTACTTGACTAAAAGTCTATAATTATACAAGAACGATTCCAGCAAAAAATAGAAATGATCTAACAAAATAAAATCTAAGCAAAGGCAAATCTATTAGTGAGTTATGAGGTACATGTGATGATATCTTCATCAATGTGAAACTATTTGTTTTCATTACGATAGTAAAATCCGTCGTCTCTTTCTGTTGCCGATAAATCTTTTGAGATTTTTTTACTCTTGCTTTCTTTGAGCAATTGAATTGAATAAATAGATTTTTCAATTTCAGATTGAACCTTGACTTAAACCTATGAACTGCTTAGAAATTGAAAAATTATGTGATTGCTTTGGTGTTAAACTTTTCATAGTTTTGAGCTTCTCGGAAATTAGTTTGTCATTGTTGTTAATGTTCTAAATTGTTAAGTATGAGCTAAAATACATTTATAGTTTGTGTTTTGTATAACATTCTTTTTCTGAATTTGTTTTCTTTGAAATGATATGTTTTTGGATATCTTAATATTGATAAATTTTGAGTTTTGTATTGAGATATGAAGTTTGGTTTGTCTCCTATATTGATTTAAATCTGATGATGCTCAACTAAGAATTATTTTGTATATTGTTGTTATACTACATGTTAATAGTTTGAAATAAAGTCGCTAACTCTAATGTGTAAGCTAAAAAATCTAGAAAGAGAAAAGCAAGAATTAGTATGAGAGATTAGGCATTCAAACTCGATATTATAAGTCATACCAAACTAATAGATTACATTAAGTGTATTGTAGTTTGGATCAGACATTGATATGGGGTAAGCCGGTCCATGTATGTTTTAATTATTGGTTTGAAGTAAGATTTAACCGCGAAGATATATATGGTAAAAAGAAAGAGGTGTAACCAAGAGCAAATAGCTCGACTGGTAAAGATCTCGGGCCTGGAGGGATTACGGGCTTTGCCCCAGAACCTCCTGGTAATTCAAAAAAAAAAAAAAAGGTGTACACAAAGAAATGATCCAAGAAAATGAAATGGGAGAACCCAATGAATGTAAAACTCTTACATTGTACAAGGTAAACATTACTAACTCAATTAAAAAACATATTTTGTATGAATGTCTATAAGTTTTTGATATAACAAAATAGATTTCCATAACTACTTTTAGACACCAACGAATAGAATGTGGCCGCGATTAGGATGAAAGGAAGGGTAAAAGGGATTGATTGGGGTAAATGGGAATAGTGTGACCGAAAAATATTAGATATGTTTCTTTAATCTACTGAGAGAATTAACTCAAATATAATGAGTGGTTAGAATATCGACTTGGAAGACAAGAAATATCCAGTACCGATTAAATTATAAAAAGAGAAGAGAGTAGCCAAAGATAGGTTTGAGAAGCAAATATATGATGTTAAAAACAGCGATGAAATGAACACTGGAGAAATAAAAATGGTACAGTTTGGAACCTTTGGAGATCCGACATGAACTTGGGGGAACTTCAAAATGGAGAAGTGTTCGGTATCTAAGTCAAGAAGCTGGTAAGTGATTTTAAGATGAGTTTTGTTTGGTTGAGTGATTGTCGGTTGTGTTAATCTTTAGAACATAGTTGTTTGGAGAAGGAACATTACAACTGATTTTTTAATACAAACTGGATATCAAATGGATCAAAAATCAACTACCCTTGAAAAACAAAAACAGAATCTCTCTGTAATATTTGGTAGTTTCTAAGTCGTTTTTTTATTTTATTTGAATTTATGGTTTCTTTTTACTGATTTTGTCTTTAGATTTTGGGTTTGTTTGACCAAAACTGTTTTTTAATGATAGATTATTATGTTCTAATGTTTCTAATATTTATTTGACGACGAGTGCTCTATTGTTCTTTGATCTTCTTATTTGTTATTTTAGAGGTCTATAGTATAATCTCCAAATAGCTCTCCCATATATTGAGAGTCACACAAATACTTTAGTAGCATCAAAATTTTAAAAATAGATCTTCAGCATAGAGATTTGTATGGTATAATTTATCACTAACTTTTATTTTAACATTTTTAGGTAGAGATGTTACTTAATCATTGTTCAATTTATTCAACGCTTACATTTCCTTGAATACCTAATCTCCAAAGTTTTCTCATCGTATGTTAGGTACCTTGAAGATGAAGGAAATACACTCTTACCCTGAAATCCTCAAGTAACTTGACAAAGGTAACATCAAAAACCAAAACATTCCTGCTCTTGCAATTGCCATGGACTGTTGGATGATATTTCGTAACATCATTATGGTGGTCCATGCTGATGAGGCTCACCACCGCGACGTCAACCATTTCAAAATACTTGCAAGATATTCACTACTAAGGTTATGAGCTAAAGGAATTGGGTATCACTGATTTCGATTAAGAAGAGTCTCTTGGCTGGAAGTTGATTGTGCCTTGGTTGAAAGGATTTCATGATGATAATTGTTATTAATATTATCAAAACGTATAATCGTTTAACAAATGTTTTTAATATAACTAAATATAATTTATGCTCAAATCATATATTGAATATTTTGATATCTTTAAATTGTTTTTTGGTAAAAAATGAAAGATATTGAAATATACGTTTTACATATTTACTTTTTAAATATACATATCAAAATCTTTCAATATTTTATCAAACAATATAATTAATCATACCATCAATTAAGTAATTTAGTCTAATTCCATGTTTTTAATAATATTCAGTTTATTTTTGAAATAACATTATATTCGATTGTTAATTTATATCTCATGAGACATCCCGACTAAGAATGGATCATGATGGATAAAAGTTGGGATGGGGCGAGTAAAGACTGGACGGGATACGGGTAAGAGCTGGGACGGGATGGGTATGGGTTGGAATGGAACGCAAGTAAGGGTTAGGACGGGATGAGTAAGGGATGGGACAAGGCATGCGCTATGGTACAGTTCGTATTCGTTAATTGTAATAAGAAATTGATTTTGTGACGAATCCTGCCATACTAGACCAGTTTTGTAGCAATACACTTTTAGAAAATTGCAAAAATAACCCAAAGAAGTAAGTAAAATCCAAAAAGATCAGCCTAGGAAGCACCGGTTAAAATGTGAAAAGACATGAGGTGTTGACATGATCATAACCTAAAGAAGTAAGTAAAATCCAATAAGGTTTATATTTGAAACTTCAGAAAATGTTTCTAATTTACTTTTAAGTGAATATTCTTTTGAGTTTTGCACACCAAAATTGCATTTGAAACAATCAAATACCAACCATGGTATAATATAATTTTGATTTGTTACAATTATAAATTTTGGTTTGATTTAGTTTGGTCCGAAAACTGAGTTGTCTATTTTCCGGCGTGTTTCTCCAGCGTAACTTGAAGGTATTCTCTTCACCCATCCATCTGTTGAGTACATATTCGCCTTTCTAATTTCTTCAAGTTTAAATATCGAAATTTTGAAGAATGATTATTTAAAACAAAATGAAAAGGTTACCGGACAAGGATGCCATATAGATTGAAGAAGAAGACATTCTTAACTTTGTTGCAGCAAATACGGCTTACTATAAGAAGGTTAGAGTCGTCCATTTTTGTGGATTCATTTCCTAAATCTCTCTCTGGTAAAATCATGAGAAGAAGTATGAGCAAGAAAGATCATTTACTTTTTTCCTAAGACAAGATCTTAAGCCAAGAAGTAGTAGAAGAAACCATGATTCTTGATCTTACAAGTAATTACGTGGTTGTCTAACGGGTTATGAACCTTTTGACGTGTAATATAATTTTTTTTATTAAAAATGTCTATCAAGTAATCAACACTCTTTGGTTTTACTATCCCTTCTTTTTACTTTTGTTAATAATTCTGTTTCAGTTCTTCACTCGAAGCAATCTTACCTCTCCTAGCGATTTCAATCCGCAAGAGCATCTCAAAATTTCCAACAAATGAATCACTTAAGATAAAATCAACTCAACTTTCTCAAGCTGCAAAATATTACAAAAACACACATTTTTTTTAGTAAATCACCTATAAGCAAAAATAACCCAATATTATGTCATCGAGAGTATGCGCTTTTGCTTGGATGTTTGGTGAAACCAAGCCAAGTGAAATTTTTTTATGATAGGTAGAGAAAGATCATTTACCTTTTGCTTGCTTGCTTGCTTGAGTGCTAAAAATCAGCTCATATTAGGTATTTTTATTGCCAAGACTTAGCTCAAAGTCGATTAGGCAAGCGCTAGAGGTGTTGTTGCATGTGTCATAATGCCTCACAATCGTGTCACTCCCATCGTTTAGGAAAGACCTAGGGATGATTTGTCTATTGATTACGTTTTGGGGTTTCATATCCTTTTTATAGTCATATTAGTGATTTTCATGGTTTTTGTTAATGATCTTATTAAAAGTTTTATATATATATATATATATATTTATATTTAGATCATATTATATTATGATTGATCTTAACATAATGTGTTTCTTTATTTTTTTCTTGATTCTTGTGGTGTTAAAGCAAGAGTGGATATAGATACTAGAGCTGTTATTGGACAAGAAACACTTGGGAATGAAATGCTGTAACATTCAACAGAGTCTTTCGTGTCTTCTCTATTTTTTGCAATGTCTAACCCAAGCTCTTATCTATGAAGTGTTTCATTTTTCGAGACCACCGGAGCTATTGCAGTGCAAGGTGTCGATAGGGGACTGTTAGTGCAAATGGAAGGGTGCTTCAACTCAAGTTCAGTGGGGTTAAGATATTGTGGGAGAAAGATGACAAAGAGGGAAAGGAACAATGAGTTAAGTAAATTGAAGATCATTCTCAATTTACTTAAAGTTCCATTTTATTTTCTCAAAAAATTTAGTATAAAAATTCATTTATGTGACTCAAAATTAGCTTCAAGAACGATACCAGAATGCTTTCATGATGAAAAGCAGAAACTCGAAGATAGAATTAAAGACTTGAGTTTTAGGAGTAGGAGACCGTGGAAAACATCAAACAATTGGAAGCTATTTATACCAAATGGAAAAATCTTCATTTCGATGATATTGCTCCAATACATATAATCAAAGTTTTTAATCAAAATACATAATGTTGTATGTAAGTGTGGATGATACTCTTATGGTATGTAAGACTTTCTATTAATGCTTCGTAATATTTAAGTTATGATTTTTTTTTTTTAAAAGCAGATTACCCGCACGGGCGCGGGTACACCTATTTAGTCGATGAGCATGCATTGGTTTCGATGATATTGCGCTAATATCGAAGATAATCGAAGTTGTTACTAAACGTGCATAATTTTTGGAGTTAAGATTAAGTTTAGAATCGGTTATGCATTACGTATATCGTTTGTAATACTTTAATCAAATATCCTCAAAACTCTTATGTTCAAGTTATGTATTGCAAGACTTTGTTTTATTAATGGTTTATACGACTTTGTTTTATTACTTGTCTGTAAGACTTTGTTTAATCGTGTTACCGTGTCCTTTATATTGCATAAAATCTATGTTTTATAACGATTTTTTCTCTTGGTTTATTTAAGTTTGGTTTTTTATATATTTTTTAAGTCTTTTTTCCCGCGCAGGGCGCGGGTACCACACTAGTATCTATACTATATAAAAGTTGAAGCTATAAGCTTCTAAAACCGTCCACATATGCGATAAATCAACCTATAGTAACGTGCCACGTCAATATTTGTGCTAAATTAATTTTGTTTTTGTTGATAATAGAAAATTTCCTTTTTAAAAAAGGTAATCATTTTTTTCTATTTTCTTATTAACTTTTTGTTGTTAACAGAAAATTTCCTTTTTAAAACAGGAAATCGTTTTTCTCCTATTTTCTTATTAACTTTCTATTTAATAAAATTCATATTCACTATAGGTATGATCGTTCCTTTCATTCCGTTAGGTATGTGTTTCTTCGTGCGGTCGGATCTCTTGCGTTTTCTTATAAATTTAAGTACCATCTCAATCGAGGTTAGTTTTGAATTAATTCATTCTGTTTTTTTTTGTAGTAGTGTGTGTTTTTATTCTCCCGTAAATTTTTAGGTCTTTTATAGGTTTTCTGTAAATCTGTAAATCCCTATTCAGTAATAGGCTTGAGGCTGATATGTTATATGAAGGTAATTCATATGGATTCAGTTTGTTTTAATTCATATTTTCTGTTATCTACGTTGACATTAGTATTAGTATTATAATCATATATACATGCATGTACATGTTTATTCCGTACACGATATTAGTATTTGTTTTTGGATTTTGCGTTCTTCTCTTATGTAACCGCTAAATTCTTTTCTATTTTTTTTGGTTTGTAGGATTTTCAGTTGCTATCGAGGTTGGTTATGTCATCTTATTAATTTTATTATTTGAGATTTTTTATAGTAAAATTATGTTAGTTCGGATCGGATACTTTTTCGGATTTATATCGTAATATTGGTTTGATTCCTTGCATATTTGGAACTTTAGGTCTTGCTCTCACCTAATGTCGACATCAAATCGCGTGTTTCTTCTTCAAAGTGTTTTCTTTTCAATCATGTTTCAGATTGGTGTGCTATTGTGTTTCTTCTTTTTTGTTTGTTGAAATAAGGTCTTTGATCCACTCTTCTTATTATTTTAACGATTGAACGATTTGTAAAAGGTATTTGGACGATTTGCAAAAGGTAGTTCTTTAATCATATTATCTTTATATCTCTATTTTTGTCTCTATTCTTAATCTTTCTTGTGGTTTAGCACGTCTGTTCTTTTTATGCTTCTTTTTGGTTTTTTGGTCTTTTTTGTGTGTGGTAATTTTAATTGAATTTGCTATAGCTAAGAATTTCACATGGTGTGTGCTCTCTAATTTCTTCTTTGTTTTTATGTACATCAGGTCTCTTGCAGATATCATATTCATTATTTCAGGTTTGAATTTTTTTTTCTATTGGTTCATGATCTTTATATAAATATTAGGTCTAGCCTTAGGTACGGTTTGTTATTATATGTTTGTACTCTTTTTTCTTTTTCTTTGAAACCTGAAAATATGTTTGTGCTTTTTTAACCTAATTAATTTGAGTTTCTACAGATTTTAACGTGGTCATTGAGGTATGAGTGATTTAGGTGTGCTTGTTTTTAATGTTTGTTAATAGATATATTATTTTAGTTATTCGTATCTATTTAGTTTTTTTCAAGTTTATCAATAAGTATGAATAGTTTTTTCTAAACTGTATTTTTTCTTATGTATTTGTTTGACATGTTTTGTTGTTGTTCGATAATTATTGTGGGTTGATATTTTTTGTTTCTATATTGTTGATCTATGTGAAGCTACTTTTTCTTGTGAACTGTTATTATGCTTATGGTCGTTAATTAACTTTTCGGTCGGATCTCATGTTTTTTATTGTTTTTTCTTCAGATTTTTTGTCATCTAATATCAGAGTAATTTGTTATATATCTGATTTTAATTTTCATTATATTGTCCTTATCTTTAATCAAGCCTAAAAGAATATAAATTTGATGCCAAAATACCATTTTGCTGCACTTTTAAACCTAATTTGTGATTGTGTTTTCTTTTGTTTTAGGTTATGCAGAAAAAGAAGAAAACCTCCAAACAAAGAAGAAGAGAAGATTAACATCAAAAACTATTCAATTGATTTGGTTTAATTTCTTTTTTATTTTACTAAATTTGTTATCATGTGTTGTAGAAACAAAAAAAGATATATTACAACGTATAACTCTTGCTCAACCTCCAATCTCTTTATATATGTTTAGTTGATTTCTTGATACTCTTTCCTATAATTTTATTTCTTTGTAGGTGTTCTTTTCTTTACCAAGGTATGGTTTATGGGTTTTGTTTGTTATTTTCATGTTTTAGTTTGTCGGGTTTTCGTTCTAACTATTTTTTGTTTCGTTACCTCACATGGTTTTAACCATGCATGTTATCTTGGTCTTGCATGTTTTGTTTTAGACGAGGTACGTTTTGCTTTTTTTTATTTGGTGTAATAGTTGATTAATATTTTCTCTCTTTTATGATAAAACCCTAACACCATGCGTCGATCAGGTTGATTTTATTGTACATGGCAAATAACAATACATATTATAGTAAGAAGACATAAAATTCAAATGTAAACATGGCAACTAACAATGAATGCCACTATAAGTCACTTCACAAGAATCTCTTTTTATTTTGTTACATTAATCTTTTTTGTTAAATGCAAGAATGAATGAAAAAAAGATGTAAATAAAGGGAAAACATTTATTATATAAATGTGTGTATAAATTTTTTTTAAACATTTTGATTAATTTATTATTTTATTTCAAATTATGAGAACTATTACAAAGACGATTCTACCACGGACAATTCATTATGACTCTTATAGATCCATGACAGACGACTCTTCATGCTTCATGCTCATGATGGACACCATTTACCTAGACTGCAAAATCATGGCAAACGATTCTAATTGCGCTACGCAGGAGACCTCCTGTAAGCTGGCTTCCACTGATCTGCTGATTTATTAATAAACCGTATTATCTGAGAATTGAACCCCATACCACCGGGTGTAGAAGCCTAATGAAACTCTTGGTCAACCATTGGACCAAGGGCTTTCATTATATGTGTATTAACTTATGTTCGTGATTTTATGCAACATATTTTACTTTTTTTATGAGCCCACAAATTGAATAAGAAATTTTGGAGAGAGTGAGATTCTAAGGTTTAAAGGTAAGGTGTTCAGAAATGTTCATTGGAACATTACGAATATAATATCTTTGTAAACTAACATCTAATTGACACGTAAAATAGGATTAAAAAACGTAATTCGATTGGTCTACATTAGCATTTAAATTTATGTTAATTTCTTTTTGTTGTTAATTAGGAATTTATCATGGTGCAAGTAGATCCATTCACCGTGACTTCACGCATTACATGTACAAAATTTCCATCATGAACATGGAATATAAAGTGCCATTTTTCGTGGATCTTATAGTCGACTTGAATTTTTCGTGGTAGAATCGCCTTTGTACCCAATTTTATAATTTATAAAAAATATTAAATCTAAAGTTCAAAAAATACAATTGATTTTTGTTTACAGTGTTAGACAAACATTTTACAAACTAAAAAAAAAAAAAAATAATTGCAAGTTATATAGTATATATATTTATATCTGATACATAAAGACAAAACAATGTATATTTAACGTTAAATAATAGACCATATGACATACAAAAAAACTTGTGAGTATACGATATTCACTTTTTCTTTATTCACTCTCTAGAAAATGATATTCAACATGTATTTATATTGAGATCAAACAATGGTATATGTGTATATATTTTTTGAAACACTGCATTTTAACTATTCAATTTAGGTTATATTATTTGGCAATTATGTTTCTTTGTCTCCTTGGACATCAGAACATAACATATAAGGTTGCAAATGATCTCAATTAAGTTTTTTTAGGAAAGATAATGAGAGGAGAATGTTCATAGCTTGGATGAAAAAAACAGAGAAATTGAAGAGGCCCAACGATACGATACATATTAGTATTTATGGTAAATAAATTATTTAATTACCGTTATACTTTTGTATTCATATATGTCAACATCTAGATGATTAAAATTTAACAAATCCAAATATATTAAATTCATAGATAAAACAAACCCACGCGTAGCGTGGGTAAAAAATCTAGTCTATACTATATAAAAATTGAAGCTATAAGCTTCTAAAGGCGTCCACATAGGCGATAAATCAACCTATAGTAACGTGCCACGTCAATATTTATGAATTATGTTAATTTTGTTTTTGTTGATAATAAGAAACTTTCCCTTTTTAAAAATTAAAAGATATTAATTTAAATTGTTAATTGAAAACTTCCATTTTAAGATGACAAATATCATCTATAACAAGTTGGTTATGGAAAATATAAGTTAAAAGAAAATTTACCATTACTATTAGAATTAGTTCTAAATAGTAGTTTTCTATTTTATATTAGGATTGGAAATAACAATTTTGTGCTATATATACCTTGATGGAGTTGTGATTAAAGGCATGAGTTTTAGAGTTTAGTTTTAAGTTATTTCCAAAGCCTAATAAAGAGAGTTATTCTTTATTTTATATAGAGAGTTATTTTTGAGATCAAGGCTTGAAAAACTTTATATGAAAAACATCATGTGTATATTGTCCATCTCAAGGTATTTTTAGTAGTGGGTGTTCTTTATATTAAGCGTTTTTTTTTGTGTGCTTTCTTTATTATTTTTATTCGTTTCTTTATAAGTCCATGCTCATTAATACTTTCTAGGATTTGCATGGTATATTCGTCTTACATATTAAACATGGTACCGGGTATATCGTTTGTTTGTCTTACGTTTGTATTGTTTTAATGATGTTTATGGTTTCTTACGATAGTTTTGTTGTTCTTTGTTTTTCTTATTCACAGTTTGCCGTGTCGAATTCTTCGTTCTTATGTTAGTCTTCATATTCTTATCGACGATTTTTTTTAATTTTTGCTAGAAGCTCCTAAAGGCGTCCACCTGAGCATTAAATTAACCAATAGTGTTGTGCCGCATCAATATTTAGTATTAAATTAATTTTCTATTTATTGTTAATAGGAAACTAAGAGATAAATTTCCTTTTTTCATAAACCTATTGTTTTTAGGAATTATTATAGATTATGGCATTATTATAGATTATGAAAAATTCAAAAAAACATTAAGGTAGTAGATGTGATGATGTTAATATAGAAATATCTTTATAATTATCTATAAAAATATGTATTTAAAAATTAATATAAATTCTATTTTTAACGAAATAGAAGTTAATCTAGATATATTAAACTAATATGTATTAATTTCAAGATAGTAGTTTGATTTTATAGTCAAACTGAATGATTCTTTAACTTCTATTTAGTGTGCTATAATCAACCAATAGTAACGTGCCACATCAATATTTATGAATTACGTTAGTTTTGTTTTTGTTGAAAATATGAAACTTTTCTTTTTTTAAATGACAAAAATCATCTATTTCCTTACGCAAGTAGGAAATTTTAAAAGTTATAGCTATAAGCTCTTGAAGGCGTCCACATAAGCATTAAATCCAATAGTGTCTCATGTCAATATTTATGAATTAAATTTTTATTTTTTTTGTTGATAATGGAAAATTTTATATTTTTTAATGAAAAAAATCATCTATTTCCTTACCCAAATAAGAAATTTTAAGATTAATGTTTAAACATTGTTCATAAAGTTCAAGGTATAAGCTCCTAAACCTCTCCATGTAAGATTTAAATCAATCAATTAAAAATTAGCACATCACAATATACATAAAAAAATAGCTATAAAGTTGATTAGCTATTTACTTATTTTCGTTATAAAAAAAATAGCTATAAATTTTATAGCTATTTACTTAATAGCTATAAAAAAAATTTGCACATCACAATGCTAATAAGTCAAATTTTCTTAATATACAATTGGAAAATAGCTATAAAGTTGATGAGCTATTTACTTATTTTCGTTTTTTTTAACTTCTATTTTTTAATTGTTGGGTTTTTCCTATTTTCTTCTTTTCCACTTATGAAAAAGTATATTCTTTTTTTTTTTTTATAAAAAGTTAAAATAATACATGGATGATTAAAATTTAGAGACAATTGGAAACATTAAATTTTACTTAATTGTTTAGAAAATTACAAGCATATATTCACATTTAATTGTTTATTTTTCTCGATAAGGTGGAAGGATAAAAAAATCAATTCATGTTGGTGCTTCCACCAAAACCGTCTATTAAAAGTTTGAATTTTACAATAAAATGTTATGTAAAAACTAATGACATCTACGATTTTATGTGGTATAGGTGACTATAGTGATTTTTTGAAATACAATAAGTAAATTACGTTTTCAAATAATAATATAAAATTCCTTAAAAAATGGCAAATTGTTAAAAATAAATAATGCTATGCATGTTTAATCTAATTTAATATGTTTTTCAAATACAATTTGTCAAAAAAACATTACACTATCCAAAAAGAGAATATATATACAAAGTATTAGTATACTTTTACGAACTGATGTTTCAAATTCAATTTCGTAAACATCTAGGCTCCAATCATCCTATAAGAATTATTTTACTACAAATGAATAAAATTGTTAACTAAGGAAAAAATATAACTGAATAGAGTGGTCCACGATAGATTTAATGAAGCAGTCGCCAAAGATTAATCTTCATGTGGTTTGTTTGATGATAACTTTGGTTCTTCCACCTTTTGAGGTTTATTCCATAATATATTTTGCAATAAAAACAGTATTTATAAAATTGAAAAATAAAAGTTAGAAAAACAAATTAAGTAATGTTAATAGTAACTAAAATATTCTAGAAAATATAAAATAATTATTTAAGCTAATAAAAAGATAATCATATTAACTATCAATTAACTTTTATGTGAAGTATATGTATTTATTTATTTTTATTTATTTGATTATTCATATCATAAAAAAAATTGACTAAATAATATTTTAAAAATGGTTAGGGAATGTATGTGTATGAAAAAGAGTCAAAGTATGTTCTGATATCCATATTTATCTATCTTATAGGGATCAATGGATTCTCTTAAAAAAGATTATTAGTAAAAATATATGTACTTTGTTATGGTTATTAAAATAACATTGAAACTTTGAGAGTTCGGCATTGAACATGATAATTATTTGAATATAATTTAAGACTCACGGTCAAAGAAATATGAGAAATACAAAAGTGAAAAGAGCTAAAAAAAAACCAAAAGAGTGGAAACAAATAAATTGAATGATGTCCAAAAAAGCATTTACGTGCTTTATGAGAATTTTTAGTTATTAGATTACAATATGCTTGATGTGATTTTGTTTCAAAATAATCATATAATTTTCTTTTAGAAAAATATATATTCAAAAATTAAATATTTATTATCTTAAAAGTGGGAAAAAGTGTTTTGATTTAACAAACATGCTAATTTTGTAAGGATGATTTATAATGATGGATGTGGATGGTTAAAGCTTAGAGGTAAAAAAATAATATTTTTACAGGCCAAGAGAGTTAAAAAATCCCTTGATATTTATCGAACAAAAATCATGAGTTCATGATCCTATAAAAAAAAAAATTATCACAATATTACAATGAAAGATGTAAAAACAGTTGTAAGATATTTGTTTGTTGGAGAGTAAATTAGAAATTTAAGTTTTATATTCGTTAGTTTTAAAGCTATTCTATGGGCTACACCTTATTGCATACAACAACTATTTGTCACATTGTTGATATATTGTGAAGTGGACAATCCTCTTAATTTATAAAAAATTGCATTCGTATATGCGTACGTCTAACTAAATAATTAAAAATATTAGCAAACCTAAATATACATTACAACAATCGATAAAACAAACCCACGCGTAGCGTGGGTATAAAATCTAGTCAATACTATATAAAAGTTGAAGTTATAAGCTCCTGAGGGCGTCCATATAGGTGATAAATCAACCTATAGTAATGTGCCATGTCAACGTTTAGAATTATGTTAATTTTGTTTTTGGTTGATAATGGGAAACTTACCATTATCAAAAAAATTAAAATATTATATTCTAATTGATATTTGAAAACTTCCAAATTATATCCTTATGCAAATAGGAAAATTTAGGTCATAATAAATCAAATTTATAATTATACAATTGGTATCTCCTAATCAAAAAAAAAAATGGAAAATTTCTATTTATAAACAAAAACTAAAAGAGATTAGGAAATTTACTTCATTCAGAAGTTGTCATCGATGCTATAAATAAGAACGTAAACGTAAAACTTTGGAACACATCAAAGTTTAACTTGCTCTTCTTTTAGCTTATTGAAAACTAGATCATCGGATAATATTTATAAATTGATGAACTAATTATTTATTTTCGTTTTTTTTTAACTTCCATCAAACATAATAATTTATAGGATCGTGACACATGTCAACCGGTTGATAAGATTTTGACACGTGTTAAAAACAAAATCTTATTAGATATGGCTAAATGTATCATACAAATCTTATAATTAATAATTCATTAAAATAATTAGTTGATAAACGTGGGTAAATCCTATTACTATAAAGGGCAATTTCCAAAAATACCATTTTTTAAGTTTTTTTTCCAAAAATACCACCTTAAATTTTTTTTTCCAAAAATACCACATTTTTCCAAAGTTCCAAAAATACCACTTTTTAAAAAATTCATTTTTAACATTCAAAACTAAACCCTAAACCCAAACCCTATCCCCTAAAACTATACCCTAATTTTGGAATAGTTAACCCAAACCCAAAAAAATTAAATTCTAAACCTTAAAAATCAACTTTTTAAAAAGTTGTATTTTTGGAACTTTGGAAAAAAAAGTGGTATTTTTGGAAAAAAAACTTCAAAGAGTGGTATATGAGGGAATTACTCTACTATATATACATAATTACATCATACTTTTCATCTTCTTTATTTGTTCGTGCTCGATTTCGTGGTGCAGGTGTTGTTATTCCCTCAACCTATAATAATGTCTGATCAGTAGTTCTTTATTTTCTCATGGTGTTTACTTTTCAACAATTTCTTCTTTTTTGTGTGTTTTTTCTTATACAAATTTATGGTACGGTTACAAATTCTCTGATTTAATATTCGGTCTCTAAATCTTATTTACGATTATCGTGACTTCTACTTTGGTTTTACTAATAAGTTATGTGTATTTGTATTGTCATATAATCTTGATAACGGTTGCTAATGATTTTATGTTTTCTGTTTTGAAGTTTTTCCTTAATTTTTTTGAGGTTGAGTTTGTTCCGTCTTATGCTATCTTATTATATAAAGGAGAGTTTGTCAAAATTGTAACTCACGGGATCGCGACATGTGTGTATTATCGATCGAGATGATGACATGTGTTAAAATACTCTATCTTATTATATAAAGCAATTTGAAAAATAAAGATATCATTATGTTAAACCAATACAATAAAGATACAACACATTAACATTTTTCTTATTGTTTCATTTACATATTTATAAATTGTCAAACCAAATTTTATGTAAATCGATAAAAAAACCAAAATATAAATACCATTATGTTAAACAAATTAAATGTTACAACACAAAAATGAAACTTTATAAATAAAAGTAAAATAAATGAAACCATAAATTATTTAAAAATGAAAAGTAAACATATTTTCATACTTTCAAAAAGGTTATTACTTCAAAAAAGGCAAATCTAAAAACTATATAATAACACATACCTCTCATTAGTTAATGTACTAATTTTATTTATGTTAGCTATTTTCACAATATTTTGTTAGTGTATGTAATTGTATTTTCTGAAATTCATGTTGTAACGTAAAGATTCAAGTTTAAATTTTCGTAACTGGATCTTTATTTAAAAATTATCAAATATGTAAGCAAATTCATTTGAAAAATTACTTAAAAATAATAATTGATGTTTATTTATAAAATAGATTCAATTTCAAAGTATATAAGATGTCAAATATGATTTAAAACCTTATCATTCATTTACATTAATTATTTTTATAATTTTTTGAAGATTTAAACTCATTATTGATTTTCTTACCCACAGTTAACAAAACGTAATTTATAACTATATTAACGGAATTTTAATTTAGAATATAACTCTACGTGTATAACTACATAAATTATCAATTTAAATATCTAATACCCGCATATTATGCGGGTCCTAATCTAGTATGTTTATAAATTGTTCTTATCTAGTGGGTTTATCTCTAATATTTTTGTATAAAGCATGTGTAGGTTATTTGCATGCGTTTATTAATTCAACGCATGACCTGATCATTCGTGTAAATTTGCATTTTGTAGAAGGTAAACTATTTATTTATAATTGATTCCATGAATAGGTGTCGAATTTATTTCAATTTATGATTTAATTTGTATTACTGTTAGTTTTGTTGTTTCCCATCACCTTTCGTTTTGATTTGTTTTTGTTTTAGCAGATCTTGAAGATTGTCAACCCTATTTATATCTAATTAGTTTGTTTGTGTTTTAGTTTCTTAATGGATTTGGTTTATTAAGTAATACTCTTTATTTTAATTTTTTTATTAAGTAATACTTGCTGAACCATAATTTCGAATTTTGTTATTCATTGGGTTATTTCGTTCGTTTTGTTTGGGATTGGGATACCAAAACCATAATATATCCTCGTTATATTGATTTTAGTTTAAGCTTTCACAATGATCATTTGTTTTTGGATATGTTGAAGTGTTATAGGTTATTGTTTTAACACATTATGTAGAAATATAACATAATCTTAGTATTTTGGGATACAAACAGGTCAAACAATTTTTTTCTAATAAAAATTTATATATTTGTATTTATCAATTCGATACTTTAATTTTATATAGAAATAGATAAGACAACAAATCATTTTTGTTTGCGATTAGGTCAAAAAGCTTTTTCACCATCTCAGCCTCCTCTCGACGTTTTTAGATCGGATCGGTACCGGTGGCTCCGATAGCACCGGTGCCGGTCCCCTTGTCTCTTTTCTTCTGCTTTTTCTGGTTCTAGCTTCAGTCTTTGGCCTTGGAGAGAGCTATTCCTATGGTGGTTCTAGATCTGGTCCGGTGGTGTGGGTACGGTGATGATTCGGGTTGGTCGGTGCTTGTGGTGAAGGTGCTGGTGTATCCATAGATCGGGATTATGCGGCCTTCTACACACAAGAACCCTTGTGCCTCCCGATCGATCTCTCTTTGGTCCGTGAACGGCCTGCCGGTGTTTGTGATTTATGTCCTTGTCGGTTCCCTCTCCTTGTTTTGTGGGTCGTTTTTAAGTTGATAGCTAGATAGATTGAGGTTTCTCGGCCTTAGTTTGGCTCTTGTGGTGGTTCTTGTGGCTATGCCTCTGTTCCTCTGTCTTGCAGGTCCTTTGCTCAGTTTTGGTCTTTGGATCCACTCCGGTGTTCGTTCTATTGCAGCCCTTTATTGAGTTGTATTATCCGGTTGGGTTTTATGTCACTCCTTGTCTCTACTCATCAGCTTGGTTCGAGTGCTGGCATGTTTTTCTAGGTTTCGATTGTGGCGTTTTTCAGGATCGCATTCAATGCGATTGCGTCATCCCGGAGTTTGTTGGAACGATCTCTTATGATCATTCTTATCGGGTATAGAAGCCAATGTTCTATGAATTTGAGAGGTAGTACTTATTCATCATAGGAGGATTGTCGCTGATTTCTTGATCATGGTTGGTCTTATCGGTTGGTCGTATCAAGGATCTTCTGAGTTTGGTTTGTGTGCAAGCAAGGACTTTGGCTTATGTCCGAGAATCGTTTGTAGTTCTTTTGCTAATCTGCTTTTTAGTTTCTCCTTTGTGGAGCTTTTGTCTTTTAGTTTCCGTCTCTCTTTCGCGGAGCATTGTATCATTTCAAGTTATTAATGGAAATCTTTCAGATGGAAAAAAAAAAAAAAGATAAGACAACAAATCAAGTCACTTTTTTATTAATTTTTTTCTAACATATGTACAATAGAATACGACAGTTTATATTAGTTTATGAGTTTTATATGATTCATTCTAATTCGGCTTTTTGTTTTGTTGTTTACAACATAGCTATCATCACTTCAATTTATTTTTTCACAGATAATAAAATATTAGAAAACTAAAAGTATTTTATTTTGCAAACTTTGATTACTATACGTTGTAATTAGTTTTATAAGTCATGTTTGATTAAATTGATCAGAATTATACAAGCATAAAAGATTTTTTTTCAACTCGGTTTAGCCACAAGTTCAAAAATTTATCTACTTAAAAATAATTTTTTATTTATTTATAAAATAGTAAAACGTAAACATAAGGTTAATCAGATTAAGAAAATAAGTTTTTGTTTGAATTTATATATTTGTATCTATCAAATAATTTACAAAAAAATCAACATATATCAAGATATTCAATTAACCTCTAACTAATATATTAAAATAATTCGTCGATAAACACGGTATATCTTTTAAAACATTTTCTTTATTAGATGTCTCAATTCTGTTTTTGTTTACATACAACCAATTTTTCTCTTTTCCTATACTTTTATTATATGAAATCATTTTTAAGATTTTCCATAAGAATATTAATTAATACAAGTGTAAATTTTTTTGAACTAAAATAGAATTAAGTTTACATACATAAATCTTTATGGATTATAATATTTTGCATTTATATAATAAACTTTTGTGCTCTTTGAGTCTTCTCATCGAATAGTTTTAAACTACGGTAATCTCTTCACAAATTTTATTTCAGGGTTCTCATTAGAAAAATCATATTGTTTACTCTCTTATTTGATAGGTGAGATAGATGACGCTAATCCATTTTAGTTTGTGAGAGTATTGTTTATAGCATAAATATCATCACATCTATTCAATACAAGAAAAACCTCAATTATTTAACATTAAACCAGTTAAATAAAAAATGTGTGTATCTTTATATTGTCGTAATCAAAAAGTATGAGGCGAGGATTTTTAAGAAAAATAATAAGCTTATAGGAATTAACTTAATATTAGTTAATGATTAGCATATTTCTATTTTATATTAATAAGTCTTAGCGTCTTTGAAACGACCCGGCCCGTTTTTTTTGTTTTAAAACAATTAAACCCTTGGTCTCGGACTAGCATTCCCATAAATGCTATCCTCAACAACCAAGCAAACAATACAATAACAGCTGATAACTTAAACAATTAAACCAAGCAATCGATTCCATTATAATAGCTAAACCGGTTCAATAACAAATTCCAAATCAAAAGGTTCCACAAAACCAACAACCTAACAGCCGTTTGTTGGGGTCGGATTTCACCCGCTGAGCCTCGACATCCAAAGTTATGATAAGCAACGCGCATGTTTCAAGCAAGCAGATATAATATAACCCCTAGGTCATTTCACCCACAGAAGAAGGTGAAGACCTCTTGAAAACCCCTAAGTCCTTTGAACCTTCTACCTGTTAAAGGAACCTTCGAAGTTGTCTTCGTCTCAGGAGAAGTCATGAATGCAGCGTCGGAGAGGTCACAGAGCCAGCAGAAGGTGCTGTAGAGACGAAGGCTGCCTGGCACCGATGTCACTGAGCAGTGACACCGATGACAGGCAGTGGCGCCGATGTCACTGCCCAGTGACGCCGATGTGCCTGGCCTCATCGGCGTCCAGGCAGTTGACATCGGCGCCCAAGCCTTTCCCATCGGCTTCAGGTCCTTCAACGCCCATCAGAACATCAGCGAGGGTTCCAGAAGATTCAGCACGTCAAAGCCCAGCAACGAAGCCCACGTAGGCTCGACCGACATAGGCGACAAAGGCAATCCACAAGGGTTTAGGAAAAAGGCTTAGCCGACTTAGGGGGATATATATAGGAATGCAAAAACACTTGTAAAGGGGGAATTCACAATTTTTATCACACAAGCAATACAAAGCAATTCCAAACCCTAATTTCTCTTTGCTCATCATTGTTCTTCATAGCTTATCTTCAGAAATCTCTGCTTCCTTTCGAAACCCTTACAAATCTAATTGTACGATTTCCGGCATCCACAATTTGGCGCCGACCAAGGGGATTTAGAGAATTTCTTACACCAAAAAAGCTACGTAACAACTCAAAGATGGTGAGTGGCGAAGAGAACACGTCCCGCAGAGACAACCGGGAAAGAGAACCTTTGGTCGAGGCTACTACTGCCAAAACCCCTGCTCATGGTGACCTAACCGAGGTGAAGAAGATGCTAGAAGACTTCCTCACCAAGCAGAAGAAGCAAGCCAAGATGATCGAGGAAAACTCAAAGGAACTAAAAGCTCTTTCGCGAAGAAAAGGCGAAAGACCCAACACGGCGAGACTCAGAGCGCGCGTCGACCCTCAGCGCCTCGACTTCTCAGCGCCTCGCACTACTCGGGGAAACCCAGAGGATCTACCACCACCGCCTCCGCGTCGAGAAACGGACAAGTCTCCCGAACGCGTCGTTGACGTCTCTGACGAAGAGGAACCAGCCACCGCAAAACGTACACGGGCGGAGGGTGCAGAAGGAAACCGACGAGAACCACGCGCCCCTGACACTCAAAGCGCGTCGAGCTCTTCCAAGACAGAGATTTTGGGAGACACCGCGGAATACTCCAACTACTCTAGCGAAGAGCGATACAAGAAGGAGCAGGAGCGCAGAGCATTCAAACGCTCTTACGCTGCAGACCTCGCTGTAGTTAAAGCTCAGATGGATCGAGTAACTTCAGATCTAAAGCACACCCAATCGCAGATGCACCAGGGAATAGGAAAGGCTCCTGCCATCGCTCAGGTTCTAGAAAAGGCGAGGAATACGCCCTTCGACGAACGAATCGCGAAGACAAAAATCTTCGATCCCGGAAGGATCAAGTTACCCGTCTACGAAGGAACCACAGACCCTTCGGATCATCTGATGGAATTCGAGGTGGCCTTGGGGTGAGCGAACTTCAAAGAAGCAGAAAAGGACATTGTCTACTGCAAGCTGTTCGTAGAAAGTCTCAAGGGACCTGCCCTTCAATGGTTCTACAGGCTAGAGAAGAATCCAGTTCACACTTTTCTCCAGCTCTCCGAACTGTTCGTACAGCACTACAACATATTCATGGAACGGAAGATCTACGACTCGGAACTGTGGAATAACAAACAAGGCGAGACCGAGAGTCTTCGGTCTTTCATGACAAGGTTTAAAAACACACTGTCAAAGGTCGAAGGGATCAGCAACAAGTCAGCGTTAGAAGCTTTACGAGGAGCATTTTGGTGTCCATCTCCATTCTGGCAAGAGATGAGCCTCAACAGGCCAATAACAATCCAAGACGCCCTCCACCGCGCTGCTGACTTCCCTCGAACAGAGGAAGAAGTCCAAGCCAGGAAAGGCGGAAAGTCCAAACAGGTAAGCGAACCGGGAAAGGTCGTTGTACCTAAGAAATGCAACCCCGCCTACGTCCAATACGAAGGAGGATCCGGAGGGGATCATAACTATCAAGTTGAGTCATCGGGTCGCGGACGCGGAAGAGGCCGTGGGCGCGGTCGCGGACGCGGAAGAGGCCGTGGGCGCGGTCGCGGAAGAGGAACCTGGAACAACACTTGGACTAGAGAGTCAAAGGACTATGACGAGAAGCTATACTGTGATTTCCACAAGGCAAGTGGACATTCCACCGCAAGGTGTCGCGAGTTAGGGCGACAGCTCATAGCCAAGCTCACAGAGGGCACCTTGAAAAACAACAACAACTTGTCAGATTTCAAGCCAGAGGAGAAAGCTCCCGCTAACGTCGAGGAACAAGCAGATACTCCCAGACGCCAACGCCGCGATGACGGCATGGAAAACGAACACCAATACGAAGTTATCAACATGATAATGGGAGGCTCACAGTACTGTGCTGACAATGAGACTGCGATCGAAGCTTACCAACGCCGCGCTGACGTCTGCGCAAACATATCAGCACCCGCAAAGCCAAGGCTTTCCAGCGACTCGATCACCTTCGACGAGAAGGACACCGAGGGCCTCGATCAACCACATAACGATCCCTTGGTAATCAATCTAACTGTCTACGACTTCAACGTCGCTCGCGTCCTCATCGATACAGGAAGCTCGGTGGATGTCATCTTCAAGAAAACACTTGAGCGAATGAAGATCGATCTGTCCACAATCAAAGGGAGACCTAAACCCATAACAGGCTTCTCTGGCGAAACAACCATGACAATGGGAACGATTCGCCTTCCTGTCCAAGCTGGAAACGTAAAGAAGATGGTCGACTTCACCGTCTCCGATCATCCAGCAATCTACAACATGATCATGGGAACTCCGTGGCTCAACCTGATGAGAGCTGTACCTTCAACGTACCACTTATGCCTCAAATTCCCAACACCCATCGGTATAAAAACAATATGGGGAAATCAGAGGGATTCCCGTACCTGTTTTTTGGCTGAGCACAAGATGAGAAACATCGAGAAGAATAAGGACGACCCTGAACCTCAAGAATCACGAAAAAGAGCGAGAACCAGCCCCGAGCAGGTCAAGAACTTGACTGACCTCTTATAGCAATTACAGATTGCAGAAGGTCATGTAGAAGAAGAGCGACCCACCTGCGAACTTGTAGTATCTATATGCATTGACGAGCAACACCCCAAAAGATGTGTTGAGATCGGAGCTACGCTTGATGAAGACATTAAAAAGAAGCTCGTGGTTTTCCTCCAGAAAAACATCAACACCTTTGCCTGGGCAGCGGAAGACATGCCTGGAATAGACATCAACGTGGCCAGCCACGAACTCAACGTCGACCCGACCTTCAAGCCAATAAAACAAAAAAGGAGGAAGCTCGGTCCCGACCGAGCAAAAGCGGTAAACGACGAGGTCGAAAGGCTTCTACGCGTCGGATCAATCACCGAAGTCAAATACCCCGATTGGCTTGCCAACCCAGTCGTGGTAAAAAAGAAGAACGGGAAGTGGCGTGTCTGCGTGGATTTCACAGATCTGAACAAAGCATGTCCGAAAGACAGCTTCCCTCTACCTCACATCGATCGCTTGGTGGAAGCAACAGCAGGAAATAAACTCTTGACATTCATGGACGCCTTCTCAGGCTATAATCAGATTCTAATGCACCCTGAGGATAGAGAGAAGACCGCTTTCATCACCGACCGTGGAATCTACTGTTACAAGGTGATGCCCTTCGGCCTAAAAAACGCAGGAGCAACATATCAAAGGCTCGTGAACAAGATGTTCAGGGATCAGTTGGGCAAAACAATGGAGGTGTATATAGACGACATGCTCGTGAAATCCCTCGAGGAAGAAGACCACATCTGTCACCTGGAAGCATGCTTCGAACAGCTGAACCTTCACAACATGAAGCTAAACCCCACGAAGTGTAGGTTTGCGGTAACATCAGGAGAATTCTTGGGATACCTAGTCACTCGTCGTGGCATCAAAGCAAATCCGAAGCAGATCGACGCGCTCATCCAAATGGCATCCCCAAGAAACAAGCGCGAGGTGCAGAGACTAACTGGACGAGTCGCTGCGCTCAACCGTTTCATCTCGCGCTCAACTGACAAGTGCCTACCTTTCTATGACACGGTACGAGGTAACAAACAATTCGAATGGTCTGACAAATGTGAAGACGCTTTCAGATAGCTCAAAGAATATTTGGCGATGCCGCCTATCCTTGCTAAACCAGTCACTGGGGAACCTCTTTTCCTCTACATTGCTGTTTCCGAAACAGCAGTCAGTGTTGTGTTAGTACGTGAAGAGCGAGGCGAGCAAAAGCCCATCTTCTATGTTAGCAAGACCCTCACCGACGCAGAAACAAGATATCCTCAGCTAGAGAAGCTAGCTCTTTCCATCGTCATGGCATCACGAAAGCTAAGGCCTTACTTTCAATCTCATACCATCGTGATTCTCAGCACCTTCCCTTTACGTACGATCTTGCATAGTCCAAGTCAGTCTGGCAGGTTGGCCAAGTGGGCTATAGAACTTAGCGAATACGACATCGAGTATAAAGGATGAACGTGTAACAAGTCACAAGTGTTAGCAGATTTCCTTATCGAACTCCCAGAAGACCAGTCCGCGAAGGAGGTTCGACCAGGGATCTGGGAACTACACGTCGACGGCTCATCCTCCAAAAACGTGTCCAGAGTAGGGATACGCCTAGCATCACCAACAGGAGAGATCCTCGAGCAATCTGTCCGTCTAGGCTTCAGAGCCTCCAATAACAAAGCAGAATACGAAGCCATCATCGCTGGAATGAGACTCACCCAAGGACTTAACATCGAGCACGTTCACGCCTTCTGCGATTCACAACTGGTCTCCAACCAGTTCAGTGGCGAGTACGCAACCAAAGACGATCGGATGGAAGCTTATCAAAAAATAGTTAAGGACCTCGCCTTGACATTCAAAGAGTTCACACTGACACGAATTTCCCGAGGAGAAAACGTTGACGCAGACGCCTTGGCAAACCTTGCCTCCGCTTCGGCTCCACCAAAAGAGGTCATCGAATTTCCGAGCATCAAACAAGACATGACGCTCGCTATATCGACACGATCACAGGCTGCTAAACAGACTGAAGCCACTACTAAAACAAGGGTCAAGGATGTCGAAATGACAGAAGCTGAGGCAAACACAGAGCCTGCGCCTTCAACAACGCCAACATCCGACGCAGACGCCATCGGACCTGAAGTCATCGGGGCCGACGTTACCGAGGCCGAGGACCCCGAAGACCTAAGGCAACCCGAAGAGCTCCCCACGCAGAACCTTCCGCTTGAGCCTATAGACAAAGACATGACCGTCCCCATGGACACGGACGAAGAACCCGAATACGGTTGCGATAAACCCTGGATGGATCAAATTCGCGCTTACATCGTCAGTGGAAAGCTCCCTAACAGCAAGTGGGCAGCTCGCAAGGTACAAAAACAAGCAGCCCGATACGTCCTGCTCGACGATAACATCTACAGGCGGGGATTCTCTGGTCCTTTACTCACCTGCGTCGAAGGAGAAGATGCAAAACAAGTTATGGAAAAAGTACACAGCGGGTCCTGCGGCAATCACTCATGAGGCAAAGCCTTGGCAATCAAGATAAAGCGACATGGCCACTTCTGGCCTACCATCGTGAACGACTGCGTTAAGTTCTCAGCCAAGTGCGAAAGATGTCAGCGTCATGCTCCAAAGATTCATCAACCAACGGAGAAGCTCTCTTCCGTCACCTCTCCTTACCCATTCATGAGATGGGCAATGGACATCGTTGGACCTCTGCATGCATCAAAACAAAAACGCTTCTTACTTGTTTTGACAGATTACTTTTCGAAGTGTGTAGAAGCAGAAGCTTACGCAAGTATCAAGGACGCCAAAGTTGAAAGTTTTGTCTGGAGAAACATTATCTGTCGTCATGGAATTCCATTCGAAATCGTCACCGACAACGGTTCCCAGTTCATCTCCAACAGGTTCGAGACCTTCTGTGCAAGGTGGAAAATTTGACTCAGCAAGTCTACTCCTCGTCATCCTCAAGGAAATGGTCAGGCAGAAGCAATCAACAAAACAATTCTCGATGGCCTTAAGAAACGTTTAGATGCAAAGAAGGGTCATTGGGCAGATGAGCTAGAAGGCGTTTTATGGTCCCACCGCACCACTCCTCGACGCGCAACAGGCGAAACTCCTTTTGCTCTTGTCTATGGAACTGAATGTGTCATACCCTCCGAAGTAACTTATCCAGGACCACGACGACGTCTCTTACCAGAAAACGAAGAACTCAACGATTCACTCCTCTTTGATGAACTGGACTTCCTTAACGAAAGGCGCGAGCAGGCACTCATCAGAATAGCCAACTATCAGAATGCAGCCGCACGCTACTAAAACTCCAAGGTTCGAGAACGACGTTTCCGCGAGGGTGACTTGGTCTTGCGCGAAGTCTTCCAGAATACAGCAGAGCGGAACGCAGGCAAACTAGGAGCTAACTGGGAAGGACCTTACAAAATCACCGCTGTGGTCCGTCCCGGCGTCTATGAGCTCGCCACCATGGCTGGCACGCCAATACTCCATTCATGGAACGCGAAGCACTTAAAGAGGTACTATCATTAGTCCTCTTCTAAGGCCTTTGCCTTGAACTACGAGGCGACTTGATCCCTGCAAAGGGTACGTAGGCAGCTTGTCTTCGGACGAGTTCAGTTGCCCTCCTCCGTCTCAAAGGGGGGGGGAGTAAGTGTTTTAACGAACTACGGGGCGACTTGATCCCTGCAAAGGGTACGTAGGCAGCTTGTCTTCGGACGAGTTCAGTTGCCCTCCTCCGTCTCAAAGGGGGGGAGTAAGTGTTTTAACGAACTACGGGGCGACTTGATCCCTGCAAAGGGTACGTAGGCAGCTTGTCTTCGGACGAGTTCAGTTGCCCTCCTCCGTCAAAAGGGGGGGGGGAGTGGGGTACATATACTCATAATACTCCCATTTTACGCTTGGCATTTGCTTCAAGTAATAGGCACTTGACTCAAGTCTCATGGACTTCTTTTGTTATTTCCTTCATGGATTACTCGAAGCCTTGTTTAAGCAATGTTATCAATTACATCCTCCAGGGATTCTTCAAAGCCTTTTCAAAAGCAAAGTTCAATCCACTGTCGTTGTTGCTGGCCACAGCAACAATGTGTGAACCTGAACACATTGACATCCATCACCGGATCCTAAGCGCGCTATATAAGTTATAACGATCAGTTTCAGGGCTTTTGACTCTGGCTGGTTTTAATGTTCACTTCCTAGTCTTTTGACCACGAATGTTTATTCAAAAACCCAACAACATCGTTGGTAAAAAGCAGCTGCCAATGATTACTTAGGTTTGTACACCGAATAATCATTCAGGAAACCCAACAACACGTTGGTCAAGTTAAAAGGTGTGTTTGCTCCTGAGCAGACGTGTTCGGAAAGCACCGCCAGTCCAGAAAACCCAACAAACAACGTTGGTGAAAGCAAAAACCCGACAACAAGTGTTGGTACAAATAGCTAAAGGGCGTGAACCGCAATGGCAACAAAAGTCATGAACGAAGCGTCATAGAAATCAAAGAACCGCTACAAGGCGAAGTAAGCATAGTCATATATTAGATACAAACCATCCAACGCTATCTCCAAAAATTACGAGTAATCATGTCCGAATATCATAAAACAAGCTAAGTCTAAAAAACGAGACAAATAATATCAGTCCTCAGCGCCCTCGTCGCCTGTCGCCTCGACGTTGTCCTCGTCTGATACCTCGACGTCGTCGTCAACAGCAGCACTGGTCTCAACAGCACCAGCAGGAACCGTGGGGATCTCAAGAACTCTTCGGACACTAGCGAGGAGGTCTGCTAACACATCGTGAGCGTCGTAAATCGGGTGACGCCGCCGACGCAGCGTCTTGACCTCCGTCGGGAGATCTGGCGGGTCCGACCCCTGAAGAAGACCGATAAACTCCAAATTCGCGTCGATCTCGGTAAGGTTCAACATGTCGTTCTGGACCTTCCCGCCAATCTCCGCAAGCAGCCCGGCAACCTCACAGGTCTGTTCCGCAAAACTGCGAGTCACCTTGTCTCTGGCCTCTCCAACGACAGCGTCGATCCTAGAGCGCTAAAGGTCACTAGCAGAGCTAAGCTCACCCCTCAGCCGAACTGTCTCACCCTCGGCCTTGGCACACCGCGACTTGAGCTTCGACAGCTTATCCTCATAATCCTTCTTGACCCTCTGAGCATCGCGCTCGAGAGCTTCGTTCCGCTCCACAGTCTCATTCAGCCTCGACTGTAGGGCGGCATTGGCCTCATTGGCCGCACTAAGCTCGCTACCCCTAGAGAGAACGTCCTCATCGTAGTCTCCAACCAAACGGTCAAAGAGGAGGGAGAGCTGCAAGAACACGTAATATAATGTAAAAACATATTAAAGCGTAGAAAGCACTAAAGGAAGGAATGCGGAAAGAGAGAATCGAACCTCAGAATATCTCGACTTCATTACCGAGTAAGCTTCATCACGAAGCAACCCGTCGCCACCGCTCGCTGAAGCCTCTCCGCCGACAGCTGCTGCAGGAAACGCGTCCGCACTTTGCCTCTTCGAAGGGGTCACATGGTCGACGCTTTTTCCTTTGCCACTAGAAATGCGGGCTCTCTCCGCTGACAGCCTGCGGAACTCCGCAACGTCTCCCAAAGAAGGAGGAGGAAGAGCGGTCTTTGGTGCAGAAGGTCGTGAGGTTCTCGCCCGCGTCGACGTAGCAGGCGGAGTCGAGGTCGTCGGCATCGCCACCCTCGGTGCACCGGTGCCCGGGGACCCTCTTGCCTTCGCTGCTGCCTCAAGCGCAATCTGCTCGCAGAGAGACAACCTCGCCTGGGCTCGCCCAAGAACCTTCCTCGGAAGGATCTCAGCAGAAAGTGCTCTCTCGATCCTCTTTCGGCTGAACGACCTCTTCCAATTGCCGTTCCCAGAAGAGAGTTCCTTGTGCATTGCAGTGAGAAACTCCTTCGAGACTTTAGGCATCGTTGGCTTCACTGCAAAGGATAAATTCAAACAGTTAGTAGATGATAAAGCAAACAGTAAAAATCACTAAGAGTTGGTTACCTCGTCTTTCCCATCTTGTCTTGACAAGGTCGATGCAATCCGCCTTGACGGTCCTCTCGGAGATCTCAGCAAAGAAGAAGCGGTACTCGAAGTGGTCATCCTTGCTTGGAAACCCAGCGATGAGTGTCATTCCCGAGGAATTGGTGACGCTATGCTTGAGCTCGTCACTTAGACCACGCGTCCTGAAATCTGTCAAGTAGGATAGGTTCTCGGTGTTGATGTCAACGCCGCACTCTCTGCTCAACACGTAAATACCAAGGAGATGTCTAATGCCCCTGGGGTTAATCTGAGCAAGGCAGACTTGATGAAATGCTAGATAGCGCATGAGGACGCGGGGTAGCGGAAATCAGAGCAGGCATTGATCGAAGTAGTTCTCGAACAGGGTCATGTATTACGTAGGCGGGGCGTCAGCTCTATCAGCAGGGGTAAGAGTAACTAGCACGATATCTTCTGAAATCCCGCAGTTCTTTCAGAGTCGCCTCAACGACTTCGGGTTCGAGAGAGAAGACCCAGGAGGTTCAGGGCAAACCTTTGCCTTCGTTTTCTTCTTAACCTTCTTAGCTCTTTTCGGTTGTTCGACCTCGACGAGCGTATCCTCGTCATCACTTTCGTCGTTAGAAGCTCGTGAGCCAGACGAAGAGGAAGAAGACGATACGAAAGCATTCCCTGATGGAAGGTCTCGGTGACGTCGGTGTGGTGAACCACCGAATCATCTGCGTCGATGCCGGTGACTCCGCTCATGCTGACGCCATCGACCTCATCCACACCGACGTCTCGAACCCTCATCCGCGTCGAGTCATCAACATGCGACGAAGGCATCGGAGCTTCATGTTCCGGTCGGGTCTTCGGGTCCGAGGAAGGACACGGTGTCCTCGGGTCACTAGCACCGGCCACCGATGACCACGACTCTTCGGTACGGTCATGAGGGAGACCGAGGACCTCATTGGGGTATAGCACAAGTCCCGATGACCTCGGGTCATCCGGTTCCGAGAACGCCGAAGACCGAGGGTCATCGGGGTGTTGGTCTAAACCCGTCGGGTCTTCGGGCTCCATGAAAGGCGACTTCGGTGGTCACAACGGCTTGACGCACGGAGGTTCGAAAAGCTTTGAAGCGGATTTTCCTCCTACACCGAGACAAAAAAGAAAATCAAAATCAAGATAGTCTCTTCATCTTCAACCACTTCAAGTTTGTTCATCAACAACATTCAAATCAAAAGCTTCCTAAAAAATCAAAGAGATTTCATCAATTCATTCAGATCCAAAAATCCATTCATTAACAATCAAAGCTAATACACAAGACCCAAGCAAGATTCATCAAGCCCTTAACAAATCCAAAGCTTACTCATGAATCTAACAACTTGTTCTTCATGGAAAAAGATTAGATCTACCACACTTGAAAGCTAAAAGAGCTTTGAGGAACAAAGAAGCTTTGATAAAGAAGAGAAGGGAACCTACCAAAAGAATCAAGAAAGCGTTGGTGGCGTCGGTGGAGATGACCGGAGGACTTTTCCGGCGATGTTGGTCGGACAAGCCGTCGGCGGCGCCGTCGGGAAAGGAAGGACGAAGAAGGGGAGAAGAAAAAAAAAATCCTAGAAGAAAATGAGTGGATAAGAAAGAAACCTTATCCTCTAAAAAAAAAAAAAAAAAAAAAAGGGGGCTTATCTTTCCCTCAGCGGGTCCCGAAAAACTTCAGACGGATTATCATTCTCGGAATTCATGTTTCCCGTTGCAGAAAACTTCTTTGACATCAACAAGCGCGACGCGGAGTCTTGAAATCTCGGGAGAAAAAAAAAAAAAAAAACTTTTTCTTCAAAACTGCAAATACGCGCAGAGCGAAGTCTTTAAACCTCCAGCAAGGTCTTAAAATCCTTAAGTATAAAAACCGTTGTCAAACAGCAGACACTGTCAGCTCTTACAAGCAGAGCACGAAGTCTTAAAACCTTCGAAAAACGGAAAACAACGTTTACAGTGTTATCAACACTAGGGACTCAAGCCTACGACGTCATAACTTAGAACAGCTAATTTCGACACCCAATGGTCCTTAAACTGTATACTGTTATCATTAACATTACCGAGCTAGGGGGCTAACTGTTGGGGTCGGATTTCACCCGCTGAGCCTCGACATCCAAAGTTATGATAAGCAACGTGCATGTTTCAAGCAAGTAGAGATAATATAACCCCTAGGTCATTTCACCCACAGAAGAAGGTGAAGACCTCCTGAAAACCCCTAAGTCCTTTGAACCTTCTACCTGTTGAAGGAACCTTCAAAGTTGTCTTCGTCTCAAGAGAAGTCATGAATGCAGCGTCGGAGAGGTCACAGAGCCAGCAGAAGGCGCTGCAGAGACGAAGGCTGCCTGGCACCGATGTCACTGAGCAGTGACACCGATGACAGGTAGTGGCGCCGATGTCACTGCCCTGTGACGCCGATGTGCCTGGCCTCATCGGCGTCCAGGCAGTTGACATCGGCGCCCAAACCTTTCCCATCGGCTTCAGGTCCTTCAACGCCCATCAGAACATCAGCGAGGGTTCCAGAAGGTTCAGCACGTCAAAGCCCAGCAACGAAGCCCACGTAGGCTCGACCGACATAGGCGAAAAAGGCAATCCACAAGGGTTTAGGAAAAAGGCTTAGCCGACTTAGGGGGTTATATATAGGAATGCAAAAACACTTGTAAAGGGGGAATTCACAATTTTTATCACACAAGCAATACAAAGCAATTACAAACCCTAATTTCTCTTTGCTCATCATTGTTCTTCATAGCTTATCTTCAGAAATCTCTGCTTCCTTTCGAAACCCTTACAAATCTAATTGTGCGATTTCCGGCATCCACACCGTTCTAAAACGAAAAGAAACAACAAGAAACACTCAACACGAGACCCTAGATCATCTCCCTCTTCTTAGCCGTGATTCCACGATCACAATTTGCCTTTACCTGCATCACATGCAAAAAAAAAGATGCGTGAGTATTATCACAAATACCCAGTGAGATGGTCATCCCATCTACGACTGTGCACTCAGACGCGATGGATCCGCTCAGGCAAACACGCATCAAACAATCACACAATCACAACAATGGCTCAACCACAGCCCAGACAGGCGGCCTGTCGATCGACACTACCACTAGGTGTCGATCGACACCCCTGTTCATACCTGTCGATCGACACACCCACGGTGTCTGTCGATCGACAGCTCCACAAGACCCTGTCGATCGACACAACCTCTAGGTGTCGATTGACAGATCCTCAACCTCCTGTCGGTCGACACAACCTCTAGGTGTCGATCGACAGCTCTCGTGTTGTCCTGTCGATCTACACACCCAAGTGTTGTCGATCGACAGGCCGTCGCAGATTCATAGAAAATCGATCATTATCCTCTCGGATCGATTTCCACCTCTGTGATGACACGAAACCTGCACGAAAAACACAATCCACACAATCCAAACACAAATCACAGTCTCAAACAATCCACACAAGATCCAATCAATCAATTCATAACCTACCACCACACAACCCTAACGAATCCACCGGCTTAGAAGCCATGGTCACGCACTCACCTTAGATTTTCGGATAGAATCTGATAGTATTGAAGCTAGACACGGAATCCACCACAATCCCCACGAAATTCCTCTCCAAAACGATCAAGAACGAAACCCTAACTCAAAAACCCTAACAGAAACAAGAGAACTCCTCTCAACTCTTTCTTTGCTGACTTTTGAGGCTTGGTTCACTCAAATGCGGCCAAAAAGACTTAAATATTAAGCCCTAGGGTTTTCCCAAACCAGCCCGGTCCAATTGAACGACTTAAATCGAACCAGAAAACCGGCCAATTCGGCAGCCCCTCCATTTTCCTCAAAAAAATGGTTCTCGGGCGTCACAGTCTTACTAATTATTACTTGAATAATGTCGAACTACAATATGATTTTATTGTAACGTATAAAAATACTATTCAAGGCTTTGTTAATCATCATATTTTTGTACAGTTTAGGAATCAATTATGTGAAGCTGCTGCATAGAAACTAAAAAGAATAGTTAAAATTAGCAATTCCAAATATATACTAAACTCATCGATAAAACAAACCCACGCGTAGCATGGGTATAAAACTTTCGACTTTCCAACAATACTTTGATTGAGACAGAGAGGGTAATGCAAGAACATGAACATTACATAAATATATAATAGTATTTATGATAGCTTTAGTTATTTAATTATATTGCTTTACTTTCTTACCATTATATTTTTGCATCATGTATGTCAACATCTAATAACTTAAAAATTAGCAATTCCAAATATATTTTAGACTCATTCATAACAAAAACCCACGCGTAGAGTGGGTATAAAATTTAGTCTATATTATATAAAAGTTCCGCGTAGGATTTAAATAAACGAATAGTGATCTGCCACATCATTAATTAACATTTTCAAATTTTAATAATTTAATAATATTTTATAATAATAAAAAATATGGACGAAAGATAATTGTAAATTTTTGTTATCGGAGTACACCGAATAATCAGATAATTATCTTACTATATAATATACAATATTCTATTAAAAAATTTATTCGATAAACATTGAAAACGGAAACTCTAATTTCTAGTTACATGTTTTATATTCTTATAAATACTACTCATAAGAGAAAACAAAATTATTAACTACATGTTTGAGCAGATTTTTTGGTTTAATATTTTGTTAATCAAACCTATTTATCACACGTATGCCAAAGTTGTTCCCCTAAGAGATCTCTCAACAAATCAAGATGCAAAAAGAGTCACGCTTATATATTGTTCATTCATGATGGTATTTTGTTCTAATGTTTCTAATTAACGATCTTTAAAGGTTTCTTTGTTTTTTGTTAATTTTTTCTTCTTTCGTGATTCTGATTTTGTATTTGTTTTTTTAGGTATTTTCAAAAAACCTAACCACTAGCTTTTCTATATTATTACTTTATAACAAGAGGTATATATGAATTTTGTTTTTTTTTGTTTTGCTTTGGTTTCCATTGTTCCTAACATATTTGTTATCTTTAAACCATGAAATCAAATTTTTAGTTTGTAATGTACGCTAACGATTTCTTTGATTAAATCATATTATGTGTCTTGCAAGACACGTAAGTGTAAGTGTGTCTAATATTTGTTACAATCTTATTTATAAGTTTTAAAAGAATATAACTATATATTTGTTTAATATTTTTTAATAATTGTTTATTATCTTTAAGATGTTTAAATGTGTGATATGTTCGGCTGTAGCTGTAGAATAATTGTTTTAAATTTTTTGATGTAACTGTTTTGGCTGTAGCTGTACTTTATGCTGCAGATTTTTTGGCTGTAAATATATAAGCTGTAGGATATAGCTGTAATTTTTTACCTGTAACTATTTCAAAATAAAAACATAATTGGTAAATATAAGATATATAGTTTTAATTAAATCAATTAACACAAATAAAAACGGTGTTGTATTTTTAAAAAATTATGTTATTTCCAACGTAATAAATAAATTTTAAACCTCTAAATCAATTTTAAAATTAAATAACATCTTTCAAAATAAATATTCCAAAAATACTTAAAAAAACATTGTAAAAGCATTGAAAGTTATGAGTTTAGCGAAATAAACTATAGTAATATTAATTTTTACATACAAGCATTAAACTTGATTATTTTTATATTTAATCTGTTGATAAACTGCAAATATATGTTGAGTATTTTAGTTACAACTTTCAAAGCCCCAAAAACAAAGCTTTAGAATTTTCACATGTTATAGCCAGAAAAGAAAGTTATTTTTATTTGGGGTTTAACTTTTAAAAAGAAAGCTACATCATGATTAGTAAAAATAAGAATAAAGCTGTAGGTTTTAAAAAGAAAGCTACGACACGAATGGTAAAGAATTAGTGGTGGTACCGGGTTTAGCACCCATTACCATATCCGACTCGTATCCGACCCGACACAAAATTTATAAGGAGAGCTCGGAGGATGGCCCAACGAGGATCCATTAGCAACGTTTCGGCCCGTTAAGAAGTATCAGCCGACCTAGGCAAATATAAGCAAATTGGAAGACTTACCTCGGATAAAAGAAATACTTAGAATTAATATAACTTCCTTTTATCTTTTAGGAGATTTTCCATTTATCTTTTAAGGTTATTTCGACCGACTTTGTACTTGTATAAATACTTGATGTATTCCTCCAAAACGAGGACATCGTCTTTAATAGAGAATTCTATACACATCTTTTTACTTCGGTTCTTCCTTGTGATTTTACGTTTAGACCTACTTCCTCTATTCTTTGGACCGATCTCGGATTGTTGTTCAATCCGGTATCACCAAATTGGCGCCGACTAAGGGGACCGATTAGGTTTACTACGTAACTTTCACGGGAGAAAATCTTTGAAAATGTCCGGAGACGAAACCCTAATTCCAGCTACGACAACCGTGGTAGTTATGAAGGAACCAAAGGTCCTTCTAAAAGCAGGGTCCTTATGATCATGGGGAACCATGAAGAAGGCATACGACGAAACCATCTGTACGAAGGAGCAGAGGCAGTCAACCACTACAAAAACTTAGATGTAACTTTCTGCAAACAAGATACGGAAGGCTTGAACCAACCGCATAACAATCCGCTTGTGGTCAGTCTCTTGATCGATGATTGCGAAGTCAATCGCGTACTGATTGATACCGGAAGCTTTGTAAATTTGATTTGCAGAGAAACCTTACGAAGGATGGGTACTTGTGAACGCAATATACCCGAGCAAAGCCAAACCCTAACGGGATTCACGAGTCGAATGATCCCAACCAATGGAATAATCCAACTTTCGGTCGAAATCGCCGAGATGACACGTTACGTCGAGTTCGATTTCGTAGATTCACCTACCGCGTATAACGCATCCTAGGAACACCGTGGCTTTTTCTGACGAAGGTCATGGTATCGATCATAAGGGGTAATCAAAGCGAGCTTGGAACTGTTTCATCCTTGAGAGAAAAAACAGGACCCAAGCTGCTATGGTTGTACGAGCCTCAGGGGAGATGGTGGGGAGCCAGAATAAAGCACCCCATGTTGATGGAAAGAAAGTGTCGTCGGAACGACAAAATCACACAAATTATGGATTTTCAACATCCCGTTCAGTGAGTGGGAATAGGGTCAGAAGTGAGCGAGCCTATGGGAGATCGACTCGTTGAACTTCTAAGGAAGAACGCATCGTCCTTTGCGTTGTCCATCATGAAGGGAATTGATCCAAAGATATTTTCTCATGAGCTTCCGTCACATTGGCCAGTCAAACAGAAGCAGAGAAAGCTCGGCCCAGAGAGATCCAGAGCAATATATGACGAGGTCGAGCGACTGCTTGATGCTCGATCTATTACCGAGGTTAAGTACCCAAAGTGGTTAGCCAATCCGATAGTGGTAAAAAAGAAGAATGAAAAGTGGAAGGTTTGTGTTGCTTTCACAAATATCAATAAGGCTTGTCCCAAAGACAGCTTTCCATTAACTCACATCGACAGACTTGTCGAAGCAACTGCCGGTAACGAACTCTTATCGTTTATGGTCGCCTTCTCTGGTTACAATCAGATCTTGTTGCATCCTGATGATCGTGAAAATACTGCTTTCATAACCGATCGAGGAATCTACTGCTACAAGGCAATGCCCTTCGGTCTAAAGAACGCTGGGGCAACTTACCAACGGCTGGAGAATAAGATGTTTGCCGATCAGCTCGGCAAATCAATGGAAGTTTACATCGACGACATGTTGGTTAAATCGGCGTACGCCAAAGATCATATTGATCATCTCAGTGAATGCTTCGAGACCCTCAATTTGTGCGGGATAAAATTAAACCCTTCTAAGTGTACCTTTGCGGTGACCTCGGGAGAATACCTGGGTTATTTGGTGACATAAAGAGGAATTGAGGCAAGAAGTTTAAAAGTTGACCGGGCGGATAGCGGCTCTGAATCATTTCATAAGTAGATCGACAGACAAAAGTCTTCCGTTCTACCAATTACTAAGAAAAGCAAGCAAGACCTTTGAGTGGTCCGAAAACAGTGCGAGAAGGCATTCTCGAACCTCAAAGCGTATCGTACCACATGGCCTGTAAAACCCGAGGTAGGAGAGGTCATTTACCTCTACCTGGCAGTCTCAACATCGACGATTAGCAGAGTGTTGGTAAGGGAAGATCGGGGTGAACAACAACCAATCTTTTACATCAGCAAAGCCCTCAATGACGCTGAATCAAGGTATTCAACAATGGAAAAGTGGGCCTTGGCGCTTCTAACATCAGCAAAGAAAGCTCCGACCATACTTTCAAACTCATACCATCTAGGTATTAACAAATCATCCACTCTGTTCAATCCTCCATAGTCCGAATCAATCGGGACGACTAACTCGGTGGGCGGTCGAACTTAGTGAACATGATATATTTTATAAAACTTGACCGACTATGAAGTCACAAGTATTAGCAGACTTCATCACCGAGGTGCCTACCGAACCTTCTAAGGATGACTTAGAAAAAAGTTTGTGGTGGACGCTGCATGTAGATGGGTCGTCATCCCGAAGAGGATCAGGGGTCGGAGTATGCCTCAAATCTCCGACTGGAGAAGTGATTGATTAATCATTCCGTCTTGATTTTGCGGCAACAAATAATGCTGCCGAAGTACGAAGCTTTGATAACCGGATTTCAATTGGCAAAAGTGGTGGGGGCAAAGCGAATTCGAGGTTGTTCAGAGTCCCTGCTCGTCACCTGTCAGTTCGACGGGTAGTATAAAGCAAAAGATGACAAGATGAACGCGTACCTAAAGGTAGTATGCGAGGCGAGTTTGATGGATTCGAACTTATAAAGATTCCTCGCAACGAGAATTCTGCGGCCGATGCATTGGCCGCACTAGCCTTGAGTTCGGATACGAGGCGAATTATACATGTTGAGAGTATTTTGTATTCGAGTATAGATCCAAAACCTATGATCTGCAAAATCGCAGATAACGAAGTGGACGATGAGTCCATCGAAATGGACGATGACTCCATTCCCCAGGCAGACTGGCGAACAAAAATCATAGAATACATAACCGAAGGAACGCAACATGAAGATAAATGGGAGCTCGGAGGTTGAGAACCCGGAGTGCTCATTATGTTATCTTTGAAGGGAAGCTTTACCGATGGAGCGCATCTCGTTACTTGATGTGATACATATATGGGGAGGAGATCCTCGAAGTCTTTCGACATACTCATGGCAAGGATGGAGGTAATCTTTCCGGAGGACGATCACTGGCCCTCAAGCTTAAGAAACTTGGCTATTTCTGGTCGACGATTGCCAAAAATACGCGCAGAAGTGCGTCGCGTGTCAAAAGCACGCACCGAGAAAGCTAGCTCCCCTTGAGGAATATTCTCTGGCAACCATCGCATATCCGTTCATGAGATGGGCTATGGATACGGTCGGACCACTGGTGACATCACAAGGGGAAAAAAACATCCTAGTAATGATAGATTACTTCACTATGTGCGTAAAAGCCGAGGCCTATCCTTAAATCACAGGACTGGATGTCGAGAGGTTTGTTTGGAAAAACATTATTTGCCGGCATGGAGTTCCTTACAAAATCATAACGGATAACGGTCCGAACCTCGTGTGCGATGTGTTCACAAAGTTTTGCGATTGATGGAACATCCGTCTAACTACCCTCAAGGGAATGGACATGCCGAGTCGACCAATTAGACGTTAATTGACAGGCTAAAGAAGTGCCTAGGCGAAAAGAAGGGTGCTTGGGCAGACGAACTCCCCGGGGTGCTTTGGGCTCAATGAACAACACCTCGATGCTCAACAGGGCAGACCCCTTTCTTTTTAGCCTATGGAATGGAAGCATTAGCACCCGCCAAAGCTCACATCGACAACGCACGTCAGGTCTTGATGACTCGTGATGCCAAGATGAATGGACAAAGAATTTGTGAACATCTCGATGACCTAGAAGAGGCTAGAGACAACGCCTTGCTGAGAAGCAGGTCGCCGTAAAGTACTACAACAAAAAGGTACATAATCGATTTTTCGATGTAGGCAACCTAGTTCTCCGAAAGGTTTATAAAAACAACAAGGAGGACGATGCTAGAAAGCTTGGAATCAAGTGGGAAAGACTAAATCAGGTATCAAAGGTTATAAAACCTGGAGTGTATGAACTCCGCAAGATGGATGGGACTGAAATCCAGAATTCTTGGAACGCTTAGAACCTTAAGCGATATTATTACTAGAGTAATAAGTCAAAAAAATATACCTCGTTAGAACGAGGTCATTGTATCGAATTACGAGTGACTTGATCCTTTCTTTTAAGAGAAGGGTACGTAGGCAACTTACTTTTTAACAAAAAAGTTTAAGTGCAGTTACACACATAAAAAAAATATAATACACACATAAAAAAAATAATCTTTTTGAAAAGATTCTGGTTAAAACTAAAGGTTTACTTTAGAAAGTATTCTACTTTTTATAAAAAAACTCAATCTGACTAGCTCGAGAATTTAATATGCACCCTTACTACAACAAAAAAACTCTATACGATCCGTTCATCTAGTGTCACACATCGGAGCCTTTGCGAGTTATCTGATCAACGCGCTTCTCAAAAGTGTCGTGGTGAAATAATCAACAACCTTCAATAAGTCGGAGGCTGGTCCGTACGTCGCGCTTAAGACAACCAATTAAATTACACGCCGACTTTCGATCGCATACTGAAGTTTTGTCCTAAGGCAAAAGTTGAGGTAAGCCAAAGCATTAGTCCTTTGCACTCTCAGACCCCAAACCAAATCTGCCTCGTACCTAGGTACAGATTGTAAAGACCGACACCGAGCTGGTAAGCAGCAAAGACTTAGAGGAATCTTGCTTCTAATAAGCCGAACTACATAGTTTGCGAACCACTAAAGAGTCTTCCAAAAATAATCTTAATGTCCCAAGCGGAACTCCACAGTTCGCAACCACTTAAGGGTTCTTACGAAAGCAATCCTAGTGTGTTTTAATAAACCGATTTCCCATGAGCTCGTGATCACTCAAATTTCATGAGAAGCGATAAGGTGTTAATAAAGTCGAGTTCATGCTTCGCAAAATTATAAGCCGAATTCCGAAAATTGGAAAGAATTATGAATTCCCTATGAATCCCGAGCTCGGAGCTCGATAATACATAAAATTCCGAAGCGAACTAAATATTTTACAAGATCTATAACAAAACTGTTTATATTTCTTAAAAGAAATTACAAAGTTTCAGAGCGAGCTGAAATCTTAAATCTTATACAATATCTTAAACAACATTGTTTATTCCTTAAAAGGATTACAAAAGTTCCGAACCGAGCTAAATCTTATGCAAGATCTTAAACAAAATTGTTTATTCCTTAAAATAATTACAAAAGTTCTAAAGCAAGCTAAATCTTATGCAAGATCTTAAACAAAATTGTTTATTCCGTAAAAGGATTACAAAAGTTCCAAAGCGAGCTGAAATCTTGAACAAGATCTTGCAAGGATGCAATCACCAACCAACTCGTTGGACAACAACATAGTGATGTTAGAGCAACAACATAGTGACGTTAGAGATCCTTATCGAAAGGACGAACATCGCTGTCGAAGTAACAACCGCGGCAATAGAAGGGCGATGATGCGCTGTGGATTTGTTTGAGACTTTGGAAGTAGTCGCTCTGATAAACTAGAAGCAGTCGTTCCAATACTCCTCTGGGGACCACAACACCTTGATCAGGGATCGCTATTCCTGAGCCTTCGACCAACCACTTTAAAGTTAATTTCAGTTTGGTTGCGATACCCGAATAAGTATCAAATCAACCGAACAAGCAGAAGTTGACCATTGACATGGGAATATGATCCCTGATATGACGGTTTCTTGGGAATATCATCTCTGCAATGAGTGAAACCTCGAATCGTCACCACCTCTAGAAGGATTATGCAATCGATTCGAATCGATCTCTTCATTGAATGAACTACTAAAGAAAATTCGTTATTCCTCTTCTATAATCACGGATGGAAAGCGATTCCACCACCTCGTTCTTTCTTTAGAAAGAAGAGAATACTAATCATATTTGGAAATATGTAGACTCTGAAGGATTTGGCGTCATATTTATAGCAAAAAGTGGGAAGAATCTAGGGCAAAGAAAAAACACCTTGGAAAGAGTTTCTGCATGCCGCTAGATCACCCAATTGCGAAGTGCCACGTGTCAAGTAAAAAGACTTGGTGTAAATATTTCGCGGAAATCGTGCCGAATATCACAACTTCCCAAGTGCTACTGACGCGTCGAACGTCCCTTCAAGAGCCTAGGATCCGGATCAAGCAACGTGTCAAGACAAGTTTTTCGAGATCGACTCGAGATCTCAGTTGGGCAAATCTTCTTCAGCACAATTCGGCCGAGCTTACTAAAGTAATACTCGCCGAACACGGGAAGGGGGGGGGACTATTTGGTGGTACCGGGTTTAGCACCCATTACCATATCCGACTCATATCTGACCTGACACGAAGTTTATAAAGGACAGCTCGGAGGATGGGTAGTGATACCGGATTGAGCAACAATCCGAGATCGGTCCAAAGAATAGATGAACTAGGTTTAAGCGTAATATCACAAAGAAAATATCAAGTAAAAAGATGTGTATAGATTCTCTATTGAAGGAGATGTCCTCGTTTTGGAGGAATACATCAAGTATTTATACAAGTACAAAGTCCGTCGAAATAACCCTAAAAGATAAATGGAAAATCTCCTAAAAGATAAAAGAAAGTTATACTAATTTTAAGTATTTCCTTTTATCCGAGCTAAGTCTTCCAATTTGCGTGTATTCACCTCGGTCGGCCGATGCTCCTTAACGGGCCGAGTTGTCTTCAAGGGTCCTCGCTGGCCCATTTCTCCGAGATATTTCCCGAAGCTTCATGTCGAATTGGATATGGGTCGGGTATGGTAATGGGTATCAAACCCGGTACCACCAACTAGTCCCCCCTGAGTTCGGCGAGTATTAAGTCATCAAGCTCGGCCGAAATGTACTAGGGAAGATTTGCCCAACTCAGATCTTGATTCGACACGTCGCTTCGCCTTTACACGCGGTACGCTCTGGGCCGCTCGTTCTTGAAAGGACACTGAAGAAACGCCTCGGTTCGCTTGCGTCTGCCGCCAAGATTTAATGATTACCCTAGACTTTTGCGCCTTAGAGTATAAATGCCGGATCTTTCGACACTTTGATTTTCCTTATTTATTCGTCGTCCGAACAAGGTAAAATATTATTTCTCCCTTCTCTCTCATCCTTTTTCCTTACTCATCTGCATTTTTAGGGTTTATCCTTTGCTCCGTACAACTCCCACTATGACGAAGACTTTTGAGTCTTTATCTACTTCTTTCACTCCGGAAAGAAACGCATAAGACTCCTCCGGTCAATTTTGACCCTTCTTCATTTTTGACGAAAATCGAAGCATCGTCGTCAAGATTCGCACCTGTTTATGCTAACACTTCGGAGCAAACCGGTATGAATCTCGAAGCTTCAACTCTGTTCGTCGATACGAGTGATCGTACGGGAGGCGGATCTGGTGAACAATATCCAGACAAGCAGATCGACAAAGAACATGTCGCTCAAGAACATATCGTCCAGGAGATCTTGGCTGTGCAGTTCGGTACTTACAATATCTCTCCTTCGTTATCAGATGAGAGGTCGTTGGACTCGATGAGGAGGGTTTGTCGTATGTCAGGGGAATTAGAATTCCTTGCCCCCAGACCCCATGAACGTCCATGGGATTGTCCCGCGGGTTACATCTGTCTTCACGAATAGATGTTCGTTGATAGTTCCTTGTGGTTCCCGTTGCCTTATGCCTTCATAAGATATTGCGAGAATAGGAACATCTGCTTCTCACATATGACGATGGCCGGGACATGCAATCTCGTGGTACTTTAGTGCTTGGTGCCGAGCTCGGCATTAACTTCTCTGTTGAAAAGTATGAACAGATTTCCATGATTAAGGAGGGTCAATTCCCTGGCCGTTTTTACAAGAGCATGAAGGCCGGATGCAAGTTTATCGAGTTGAAAAGTAAACTCGGCAAATGGTTTGACCGATACTTTTTTGTTAAGATAAACAATGCCTCGGTCCAGGATACCACCTGGACTTATGACAGTCGGAGGAATCCTTCTATGGGTAGATTTTCATAAATCTTGCATGCATGTAATGCCTCGGCATTCATGATGTATTTTTCTAACACATTCGTGTTGCACTCTGTCTTGTAGTTCCTCATACTCCGACTCCTTCTCTCACGGACTTACCTTTCAGAGAGGATCTTAACAGAATAAGGGCAGCAAACCATCGTTGGGACGATCTGTCCTATTCTCGTATTCGTCGTGCTCGTGACAGACTTGGTAATGACTCTCTACGAGTTACTTTAGTATTATAAAGTTCTAATTCTTTTTACTTCAAAGTCTGACATCGCCTTGGATGTTTATTGTTTACATATATTTAGAATAGCCAATACTGGGCCGCAAAGATGAGAGGTGCTACTCTTGAAATCCCTGCGTTCAATACTCTTTCGATTCCGATCCGTCCTAGGAAATCTAAGAGACTTTCCGAGGTTTCCGACCGATCCGTCTGTCATAGTAGTTATCCAAGACTCTGAGGATAACACTGAAGGCGTGTCTTTTCCAAATTAGGAGGAGACCCCAGCTGTCAAAGATGGTTACCAGAATATTCCTTCTGCGACCGATGCGGCCGATATGCAAAGGGCCGATGATGCGTCAGCTCGGGGGTCGGTCTCCGGCGAGTCCAACAAACCAAAGGGTCCTGGCGATGCTTCACGTGCAAAGGGAAAAGGGAAAGTTGATCCCGTAGATAAGAAGGCAGAGAAGAAAAGGATAGTGGCTAAGGCTAAAGCCGACCTCGAAGTGGGAAGGATTCCAGCCTTCCGGATCGGTGGAACTTGTGAAGTCCTTCCGTCCGAAGTACCCATTGCTCAAAGTTTCTGACAGTGCGGCGATCCCGCCGTGTTCAGTTGTTCACACAGCTGTTAATGTTCCTGAGCCTCCTCTTCCTCGTGCTCCTTCTCTCACTCCGCTGTCCAGATCAGACTCGGAGTTCTCATTCGAGCCTTCTTTCAAAGAGAAGGCGTACTACTGAAGTATCTCGCCAAAGGGCTTCCGGTCCTTTGGGAAACTCGTCAGTTCGGGTTCCTCCACGTCATGACAATCGTTGGTCATTCTCCCATACTGATGATGAGTTACCATTGGTCTCCTCGGACATCAAGATTGGGGCCGAGCTGATAAGGAAAATTAGTAGGATGAGGGTCAAGTTTCCCGCAAATCTCGAGGACCTCCTCGTGCCAGATCCCTTCCTCGTTTGGTCACGAGACTTGCTTAACGTTCGTTTTCAACTTAAATCTTTCTCAAATCATATCTTTCTGTGACATGATTTGATATCCTTTTCCTGTAGATAATCAACTCGGGAAGTGGTATTGCCGGTGCGTATGAAGCGGTGGTTGCTGAGAAGGAGGAACAAATCAAGTCCCTGCTGGCTCGTACTGATGTTGATGCAGCTCGGACGGAACTGGATTGTCAGAAAGCTCGTGCTCACTCTTGGTTGGTTTCTGCCAACGCAAATCGACAAAGTGCGGATGACTCGGCCCAAGTCGAGGTGCTGAAGGGAGAGAAACAGAGGCTGGAAGAAGAAGTGAAGAAAAGAGATGTTCATCTCGAGGCGGTTTCTGCCAAGATAGCTGAACTTCGAGCTAGTCTAGAGAAGTCTCGCCATACAGAGGATCGTCTCAGGAAGGAGCGTACTGAGCACGCCGCCGATCTTATGAGATCGTAAGAGGCAATTCTGCCCGAAATGCGAGACATGTGTCTCGTTTAGAGGGGGTACGTTCGTATCTTGTTGCTCTTCACGCAAAGGCTCAACTCTGTTACAGGCGCGAGGCCTGAATAAGCTTGGCGAAGATGGTGGAGGCTGAGTATGAACTCCCTCCTGGTCTTCTTGAGAATTACGCTAAAGAGGAGAAAGAATATCTTGCTAAGGTCGAATCCTTTGATATCGACTCCCTTGGCGATGATATTCTGTTTCCGACTCCACCGCCTCCTCCTCCTGGTCCTCCTCGAGACGTTGCATCCCAAGTTCCAGAAGGAATCAGCGACCACGGGTCGTTCCTCTCTCCCCAAGATAATCAAGATGGTGACCAAGTTTGAGCCTCATGTGGCTCGTAATTCTATTTTATGTTGCTTTTTCGAACATGGTGCCCCACTTTTGTGGGTTTTAATTTACTTTTGTAAACATTGCCATTTTTCAAGGGTTTACTTTTAAACATCAGTACTTTTCTTGCAATATCTTTTTAGGAAATTGGCTTTTTTAGTATTTCGCAAATACTTAAGAAGTTTTCATTTTCTGATGATTTCATAAGAGATCGGTTTAAGTATTTCTTTACACCCTTTTTTTTTCTTTTTGCGATCTCACGAGAGATCGACTTTTAGTATTTCATAATACTTTGATTTTCTTTTGCGATCTTAAAGAAGATCGGCTTTAAATATTTCGTAATACTTTAATTTTCTTTTGCAATCTTAAGGAAGATCGGCTTTAAGTATTTCATAATACTTTAATTTTCTTTTGCGATTTTAAGGAAGATCGGCTTTAAGTATTTCATAATACTTTAATTTTGTTTTGCGATCTTAAGGAAGATCGGCTTTAAGTATTTCATAATACTTTAATTTTCAATTGCGATCTTAAGAACCCTTAACTGATTGCGTGGTAGGAAACTCGGCTTAAACACTAAGATTACTTTCAGAAGACTCTTTAGTGGATGCGAACTATGTAATTCGGCTAATTAGAAGCAAGATTCCTGCAAGACTCCGCTGCTTACCAGCTCGGTAATGGTTCTTAGAATCTGCACTTAGGTACAAGGCGGGCTCGGTTTGGGGGTATGAGAGTGCAAAGAACTAGTGTTTTGGCTTATCTCAACTTTTGCCTTAGGACGAAACTTCAGTATGCGATCGAGAGCCGGCGTGTAATTTACTTGGTTGTCATAAGTGCGAGGTACGGACCTGGCTCCGGCTTATTAGAGTTTGTGGGTTATTTCAACACGACACTTATGAGAAGCGCGTTGAATGTCGGATACCTGGTCAGGGCACCAACGTAAGTAATCACAGTCCGACCAAGTAAATTCAGATTTTTGTAAGGGCATCTGTCCGACTTTTGAAGGTCGGATTAGTAAAAAAAAGTTAATTTTTTTTAAACGTAAAAGTTTTTATTAAGGGTGTGACTGCGCTTTTGCAAAGAACTGCCTACGTATCCTCAAAGAGGAATCAAGTCACTCGTAGTTCATACATTTGTATATATGTTTGTGTATAACGAGTAGGTTTTTTTTTTTTTTGCGATCTGAAGTAATCAGATTGGCTTTCATGCTTGACTCTTCGTCATGGCTTCGAATTTCTTGACTTCCTTTTCCTTTGGAATGTCGACCTCACCGTTCTTTAAGCGAGCTTCGGACTCGGCCTTAAGTCGATTCTTCTTTTCGATGGCAAAGCCATTGCAGGCCTCCTTTTGGTTGCCCTTGATTGTGTATGTTCCGCTATCGGTAGGAAACTTGACACATTGATGATAGGTCGAGGCCACCGCTTTCATGGCGTAAAGCCTAGGTGTTCCCAAGGTTGCATTGTAGACTGAAGGTGTATCTACGATGACGAACTAGACAAAGTGAGTAACTTCGGCCACATAAACTGGAAGCTGGATCGTACCGACTGTCGAGGTAGTATCATTGGTGAAACCAGAGAGTGGTATGTTCCCGAACTTGATGTCTTCGTGAGTTACTTCCATCCTCACGAGGGTGTTTCGATAGATAACACCGAGCTTCCGGTATTAATCGTTACACGACCTACTTCGCAATCGTTGATAACGAGTTGGATTACCAGAGGATCATTGTGGGGTCGATCCAAACCCTTGGTATCTTGCTCGTCGAATGTAACGAAAAGGTCTTTCTTTCGTGTTGTTTTATCGATCTCACAGAATCGTTACATTCTTCAAGCCCGCCCATAATCATATAAAGCTTCTTCCGAGGTGCCGAAGGATTCTTATCCCCATGCAAATCGTCTCAGACCTGTTTAGGGGGGTTGACTTCGAGTGGCAACTGCTTTGGCTGGCCCTGATCGTCTTTCCGCTCCGTTGGGTTTGATTTCCCGGGGAAGTTCTTCTGAAATTCCATATCAGGAACTCTACCGGCTCGGTAGCGTTTCATTAACACGCTAAGAGGTGACGGCATTGGGCCATTGAATGTACCGACGTTTGGTGTAAGTCAAACCTGCTCTGGGCGTTACTTTCGTCCACGGGTCGGCTATTTCTAGGTCAATGCTTCTGTGCGGGTTCTTCAGCGTCCTCACTGATTTGGAAACTTTGTCCCTTCCTTCCGCGGCTTGGTTTATCACTCCCCTTGCCCTCCTGATGATCCTCTTCTAACTCCATAAAGCTCGATGCTTTATACAAGGCGTCTTCCAAGGTAGCGGGTCGATTAACGGTCTGTTCGTTTCGGAACGGACTTTTCAAGAGTAACGCTTTCTGAAGCGCGTCAATTACGGCATCGTCTGCCACAACCAATTTGGAAATGGTTCCTTTGAACATTTCGATAAACTCTCTCAAAGGCTCCTTCGGTTTCTGCTGGAGAGCCCAGAGATTGGCGGTCGAAGTCTTTTTTCTCGATGTGCATCGAGTAGTACTTCAAGAAAGCCGTCGACAACTGATGAAAGTTATCGACTGAATTCCGATCGAGCTGAGAGAACCAGGCAGAGAATCGCCAGCGAGGTGTTCTACAAACAGCTGATAGTAACCGGCCTTTTTTTCCTCCGGAGGGAAGTGAGCTCGGCCCATAGCGATGTTAAACACCGTGAGATGCTGAGTGGGATCGGTCTTTCCTTCATAAAACGCGATCCGAATCTTAGCCTTTGGTTTGACATGTGTGTTTACAATCCGGGTGGTGAAGGAGGTCTGTTTTGTTCCCTCAAGGACTTTATCGAGCTCAAGAGTCGAGCTTACTACGCGATGCATCCTTGAGTTCATTAAACGGATGGTCTCCTTCATGGTTGCTATCTCATCGTCTCTTTCCTCCAAACTTCGTGAAGGCGGTGTGACATGAGTCACAGATTGGCCTCCCACCGATAAAACTCTAGGCGTTATATCGGTTGGAAACAGATTTCGATCAATTTGAGTCGTCCGGTTCCAGGAACTCTGATCGGTCCGTCCCATAAAGAGAGTTTTCTCCTCACATAATTTTTCTTGATCGCTATAATGTTTATCGTACTTTTCCTATCGATTTCAGCTCGGCTGGAACATCAAGTTCCGTATCTTGGATCAAGATTACCTAGGGCTTCGATTTTTCTATTCGGGGCTCCTGTTGTTGATCTTTCTCCAGAATAGGGACCTCCGGGGTGGGACCCTATTTTCTGAGGCTTTCAATGCCTCTTGAGGATTGCTTCCATCGGTTGGATTTCCTTCCGTTCCAGCTACGTTCGTAACAGGTGGAGTCAGAGTTTTGTCTCCAGACATCTTTAAAAGATTTCTCTCGTGAAAGTTACACAGTAAACCTAATCGGTCCCCTTAGTCGGCGCCAATTTGGTGATACCGGATTGAGCAACAATCCGAGATCGGTTACAAAGAATAGAGAAATTAGGTTTAAACGTAATATCGCAAAGAAAAGATCAAGTAAAAAGATGTGTATAGAATTCTCTACTGAAGGAGATGTCCCCGTTTTGGAGGAATACATCAAGTATTTATACAAGTACAAAGTCCATCGAAATAACCCTAAAAGATAAATGGAAAATCTCCTAAAAGATAATAGGAAGTTATACTAATTCTAATTATTTCCTTTTATCCGAGTTAAGTCTTCCAATTTGCTTGTATTCACCTAGGTCGGCTAATGCTCCTTAACGGGCCGAGTTGTCTTCATGGGTGCTCGCTGGCCCATTTCTCCGAGATATTTCCCGAAGCTTCATGTCGAATCGGATATGGGTAGGGTATGGTAATGGGTATCAAACCCGGTACCACCAACTAGTCCCCCCTGAGTTCGGCGAGTATTAAGTCAGCAAGCTCGGCCGAAATGTACTAGGGAAAATTTGCCCAACTCAGATCTTGATTCGACACGTCGCTTCGCCTTTACATGCGGCACGCTCTGGGCCGCTCGTTCTTAAAAGGACACTGAAGAGACGCCTCGGTTCGCTTGCGTCTGCCGCCAAGGTTTAATGATTACCCTAGACTTTTGCGCCTTAGAGTATAAATGCCGGATCTTTCGATAAATGTGAAAGCTATATCATGTAGTTTCTCTATTTAAATTGGTTCTTAAACACTATATTGGAAATGTAGTATTCTTAATATGAGGTTTAAGCAACAAAAGAGAAGAAACTAGAGGAAAAAACGGAGGACATTATCGTGACTGAACCCTAAATGGTAACCTGCTCCAATATCGAAGTTAGCTATTAAGACCATCCACGTAGGATTTAAATAAACCAATCACAATACACCATACACTACAAGATATCTTATTAAAATAAGTAGTAATCAAATTAGCAAACTTACAATTTTTATAGAAAGAATACTAAACAGAATTTAAAATTGAAAAAGTAGGAGATAATTATTAACAAAAATACATGAAAAAAAAAAGAAAAAAAAAAGATATATATTTCGTGAACCAAAAAAATGGAAATAATCAAATAAATAATTGGAATACGATTGTTAGAACGAATAATATATAAAATAGAAAACAAAATTTTACGTATAATTAACATAAAAATAGAATATTCACATTTTTCATGGATTGTAACTATATTAAAAAAAGTTATCGCATGCAAAATTGCATATGTAGATGTTAAACGGTACTTATGTATATAAATGCTTTGCAGTTATTTACATTCATAGGGTGTTTGCCTGTAAGCTTAAATACATTTCTTTGCTAAAATTTACAGTGGGTTGAAGATCATATGGTTACTTGTGTTTATCAAGTATAAGGAGTGTTTCTTCACTTCACACGCTGTTTGAATTCGTTTTAATATTGTATTGAATATAAAAAAAGAAACCCAAAAAAATAAGAACAGGAAGATTGGTCGACGGTGTAAAAGGTTTGTAATTGACATTAACGATATGGTTAGGATTGTTGTAAACGAAAACAAGTCGAAAAGTTGTCTTCATTTTACCAAAAGTCTCTTACATAAATAATAACAAGAAAATATTTTAAAGATATTAGCATTAACCAATTTCTCGATGATTTCTATTCAAACGACGCCAAAACTATAAAAAAAAAAAATTCTTAATAGATTAAATGATAATTAATCGATACAACTAATATTAACTAATATTAATGATAGATATAATCATATTCCATTTTTATTGTTAATGTCCTTTGGTTTACATTTTTTGCTATAAACTCTTAAAACTGTCTACATGGATTTTAATCAACTAATTAAAACATTCCAATTCAAAAATGAATTAAACAACATCTAATTATTTCGTTTTTTTAATAATGTAGGCATGAACATTTAGGTAACCATTCAAAATCTGATTATTCGATTTTTAAGTTTTTACTTTTAGAAATTTATAACCCATTCGGATATTTCAGTGTTGCAGGTTCGTTCGGTTCGGTTACATGTTGGGTTCGGTTTTAGGAACAAAAATCAAAATAACCGACTTTTTTCCAGATTCGATTTTGGTTTCGGGTATTTTCTAACCAGTTCGAACCGCTAAAGCTCTTGATGTGGCCAACGGTGTAATTAAAGAACAAATAGAGATACATTTGCAAATCAGAGAGTAAGTACGTTCTTCATGAAAATAAGTTATGTCTTTCACGTCTTGCACTCCGATTTTTTCCGACAATGATGATAAACCAAGTACAACAAAACCTCCATAAATTAATACTCTCTAAATTAATAAGGGAAAATTTCATAAAAATACCCCAACTAAATTTCGATAAGCTATTTAATAGCCCACTTTTCAAATTCCTAAATAAATACCCCAACTAATTTTTGTGCCCATTTTAATACCTCACCTCTTGTCCGTCTTCTCAGTTTACACCGGTACGTATCATACGTTACCGGAACAGTAAACGGCGTTCATATTATGTCTATACGTGTAACTACAGTTAGTTCTAACCTCATGATGGTTAAGATTCAATTATCCCGACCTAGATTAACCTACCCAATAACCCGACCCAAACTCAATTAACCTGACCGAGATTCAATTAACCCTAAATCGAGCACCCAAAAATCCCCAAATCAGATGACATCTATAGAATTCTCAAAATCGCGATGAATCCTAAAAATCTCAAAATCGCGATGTGCAAGTGTGTGAATTGTTAAGTCGAGTTTATTATCGTGTCGAACCCTTCTTCTTCTTCTTCTCCATTACCTTTGTGTTCGAAGAACAAATCAAAACTTCTCCATTTTGTGCAGGGGTGAAGACAGCAAATTGAAGATGCACATTTCTTTTGGAGGTGTGGCATCGAGCGAGGCGAACAAGTTCTCATATAAAGGTGGAGAAATTGCCAAAGATACGCTCATCGATCATGATTTCTTATCATTCCCCATTTTTGGTGATTTCTCGAGCAATGGAGAAGGATAAAGAGATACTCCCTCGGTTCTTTTATGTTTGATGTTCTAGATTTTTTTCTTGTTTTCTAAAGATTGATTTTTTACATTTTCCATGTGTTTTTAATGAATAAATTATGGTGAATTGTTAATTCCAAAGCATATTAAATAAAATTAGTGAATTGTTATAGGCCAAATATTGTTGAAAATTGCTTATTGCAAAAAACAATACATTTATAATTGAGTATTAATTGGTTTTCTTAATATGTGTAAAAAAACTAAAACATCTAACAAAAAAGAACGGAAGGAGTATCTCATATAGGCAATGTGATGAAAGTCTGGTATAGGCTACCTAATGAGGACATTAGTGTTGCAAGATGCATATATGTTGACAAGGATAAAGAGATGTCTCATATGTGGTCTGAAGCGAAAGAATTTGGAGAGGTTTACATATATGTTGAGCATAGCGTCTCTGAATCTGTTGATGGTGAGAGTATTGTGAAAGATGTTAACGATTTGGATGATGGAGATAAGGCTGATGATGAAATAAGCAGTGAGGAAGATAATAGAGAGGAGGAAAAGAGTAATGACGAATCCAGCGAGCAGGAAAGTGATGAGGAAGAAGAGGTTCCAGCTGATGTGCAATCTGAAGATGGTCAGATTTTAGGTGAAGGGGTTGATGATGCTCGTTTTGATAACTTGTTTGCCGATGCTGAAGAAGAGGCTAGTAAACATGGTGGTGAGACTACACAAATTGATGTAGATAATGAAGTTGGTTATGACAGTGAGATTGAGACGGAGAGACAACTTCCTGATGGTAGATATCTAGATTCTGCGGAAGACACTAGTGAAGAATGGGCAAATTGGCAAAAGAATGATAGTGGAAGGAAGTCGATAGGAAAAAGTAAAGCAGATTACGATAAGCCTCCATTCTTATGGTTGATGCAAACTTTTCAGAATGTTGGTGAATTCAAGGATCAGTTGCTAAGATATGTTTTGAAAACACAGTTTGATGTTAAGCTGAGTAAGTGGGATCCTAATAAGCATGCAGCTGTATGCACACACAAAGAATGTGAATGGAGGATATATTGCTCAATCGAGAAACCTATACGGAAGTGGATGGTTCAAACATATGTGCATGAGCACAATCATTTGCCCACAGGAAGATCTAGGATGCTAAAGCAAGGAACTATAGGAAGGTTATTCAAAGAGGAGGCACGAAGACGACTTGAAATCCGATCATCGGATATAAAGGATGAGTTAATGCACATGTACAACCTCTCTGTTTCAATATTTAAGTGCAGAAAAGCAAGAAGAATTGCTTTAGATCTAATGTTAGAGACTCAAAAACAACAGTTTGCCAAGTTATGGGATTATGAGAAAGAGTTGCATCGATCTAATAAGGGCATTACAACCGAAATTTTGACTGTTTAGAAAGATGGAATACAGGTATTTGAAAGTTTTTATATATGTTTCGAGCCTCTAAGGAGAACTTGGAAGAAATGTTGTAGACCTTTGATAGCTCTAGATGGTGCTTTCTTAAAGTGGTCTTTAAAAGGAGAGATATTAGCAGCAGTTGGTAGAGATGCAGAAAATAGGATTTATCCTATTGCATTGGTTGTAGTAAGGAGCGAGAACAAAGAGTCTTGGGAATGGTTCATCAGAAAATTGAAGGATGACTTAAAATTGGGTGTAGGAGATGGAATTACCTTCATATCTGATAAACAAAAGGTATGATTCTTCACTTATTCTTCACTAATATTTGAGTCATGTATTATCGGTGGTACCGGGTTTACATCGGTACAATGATCCGACCCGGATCATGGACCAACTCGGAGCTTCATCAAGAAGTATGAAGAATACCCCAGCAAGGCCTATTAAGAATTCGGCCCAAGAACATAAGTGGCCGACCTTGGTGAATCCGAGGAAAAAGGAAGAGTTAGCTCGGATAAAAGGAAATACTTAGAATTAAGTATATTTTTCTTTTATCTTTTAGAATATTTTCCTTATCTCTTAGAGTTGATTCCACCGTCTTAACATCTTGTATAAATACTTGATTTTCTTCTCCTAAAGGAGATATTCACCTCCCAATTCACATTCATTCAGAAATCCACCTCCACCTTGGATCCAGAATTGGATTCAAGACCTAGAAACACCTCTCAAAACAGATTCGTCCCGTTCTAGTAGATGACGCAAACGACGTAGCATATCAACCCAGAAAGTCTTTATATTTGGTACACAAATAGTTGACAGCCATACTAAGCTATAGGGGAAACCAGAACGTAATTTGATATTACGGTTCGAAATTTATACTCAGTTTCCTGAGACCAAAGAAGAAAGATACGATGTTCCAAAGAGCCAACTTCGTACCTTCTTCCACGACAAACCACAATGTACCAGATAACTATTTACCTACTGTTGGAAAGATCTCTTTCTGTAGTTTCTATAATAGGCTTCGGATCGGACATCTGAGGTCTATAGCATCCTCAGTCGCGTTTCCAATAACGCATGTTCTAGAAGAACTAAACTCATCACCTATGTGACTTGCCTATAAAGGCATAACTCATCACCTTTGTGACTTGCCTATGAAGGCATAACTCATCACCTTTGGTGACCTAGCTGCCTACCTGCCTAGCTGCGTAGCTGCCTAGCTGACTATCTGCCTAGTTGACTATCTGCCTAGCTCGCCTAGCTATCGAGGTCAATGACCTAACTCGGTAAACGAGTAATAACAAATGTTATAAATACATTAACTCGGTAAACGAGTAATTACGAATGTTATAAAGACCTAACTCGATAAACGAGTAGTAACGAATGTTACGAACATGAATTACGAATGGCTTGATCCCTATTCTAATGGGTACATAGGTAGCCTTTCACAGGGCAAAACTATAACATATAGATCTTCCCATAGTTTATATTTATGATAAGGAAGACGATCTCAATAGAGAATTGTATACACATCCTTTCAAGCTTTTATTTTCTTGGTGATTTTACGCTTAAACATAATTCCTCTATTCTTTGGAACTATCTCGGAGTGTTGCTCAATCCGACATCACCAATTATGCAGGGTCTAAAGTATGTTTTGGCAACTGTTCTTCCAAATGCAGAACATAGAAACTGTGCAGAGCATGTTTACGGAAACTGGAAAAAGAAATATGGTGATGGTGACTTATGCATACAATAAAACAGGAGGAGAATACGACTCTCGCATGGAAGATCTGCTTAAATATGACAAAGAGGCACATGATGATTTGTTGGCAGCTGGCCCAAAGACTTTGTGTCTAGCTCACTTCTCTCGGGATGCCAAATCTGATAATGTTTGTAACAGTTTATCTGAGAGCTTCAATAGAACTATCAAAGGAGCTAGGGAGTTACCTTTGATAAACATGTTGGAAGCAATAAGGAGGCAAGCTATGAGCCGCATTACTCGAAGATTGAAGAAGGCAAAGCAGTGTATTTTGCCTTTCCGAAAGAAAATTGCAGACTTGTTGGAAGCAAATAGAAAAGAGAGCAAGCATTGTTCTGTCCTTACAAGTTCTGACAACTTGTTTGAAGTTGTCTTATACGGTTGTGGCTATGAGGTCAGTCTTCGTAGGCGTCATTGTGCTTGTAATGAGTGGGACCTCACATGCATACCTTGTAACCATGCCATATGTGTCATCAATGATAACCACCAACAACCAGAGAAGTAAGTCCAATTGATCATCAGTTTCTAATTGTTTATCAGTTCATGAGTGCGTTGTTTATTTGTGTTGTTTGTAATTGCAGTCATGTTGATAAATGTTACAAGACTACTGTCTGGATAGAAAACTACAGTGAAAACATTAATCCAGTTAACGGAGACCTATTTTGGAAGAAAACAAGTAAAGATCCCATTGGAGTTTTAGGCTTTAGGAAGCTGCCAGGGAGACCTAAGAAAAATAGGATAAAGCCAAACACGAGTCTCCATCAAAACTCAATAAAGTAACCCGTGGTGGTGGGACAGTCACATGTGGTAATTGTAAGAAAGGACACAACCGTTCCACTTGCAAAAATGATGCTTTTGTTGAAGGTTCAAAGCGCAAACGTGGAAGACCTAGGAAGGTACTTGTAAGTATATTGAGTCTATAACTTGTTTTGTTTCTACAACATATTTTTAACATGATACACTTGTTCATATGTTAGGACAATGGAGATAATAACCCACCCAAAAGATCGAAGGCTAAACAATCTCAGCCTTCCATTCCAACACCTTCGGCTAATTTATCCCAATCTTCTACTGCACCACCTTCAACAGCTGCACCACCTTCATCAGCTGCACCACCATCATCAGCCGCACCTTCTGGTGCTCGTCGTCGGGGTCATCCGCTTGAAAAACATAGTCGAAAAAAAGTGAATGTGTCAAACTGTCAAGGAGTCTACATGTGCCCTTTCTCTAATAGGGTTTTCGAATGTTGGGGTTCTACATCAAGAGAGGTAAGAGGAGGTTCTTCGAAGGCTCCAAACAAGAAGCAGTAATATCAATGTGGTCTATACTAAGTGTTCAATGTGGTCCACTTTTTCATGTTTTGGATGTTAAATTCAGTACTATCGGTTATTTTGATGTGTTAAAGACTATTTATGGTTTGTTCTAAACTTAAGTGTTCAATGTGGTCTGTTTTTAATGTTTTGGTGCATTTGGATGTTAAATTCAGTTTGTGATAGTTTATTTTCATTCCTCGATTTGAATTTTCCAACAACAACCTCTTTGATTCATATTCGATCTCCTTTCCTTTCTCCATCTTTTCCTCTCGATCTGAAAAATTAGGGTTCTACATATCTGATTTGGGGATTTTTAAAATAAAGGAGTTTAGACCATATGGGATATTATCTATTCTTAACCATGGTCAAATAGTAAACAGAAGATTAGACCCCGTTTAAACACGTTTACAGTTCTGTGAACCTCCGTTAACACGGTTATGTAAACTGAGCAGACGGACTAGAGGTGAGGTATTAAAATGGGCACAACAATTAGTTGGGGTATTTATTTAGGAATTTGAAAAGTGGGGTATTAAATAGCTTATCGAAATTTAGTTGGAGTATTTTTTACGGAATTTTCCCAATTAATAATATATTTCGGTCCCAAGTCGGGTCAATGTAAAAATTAACTAAATTTGATAAAATAATAAGATAATTTTTTTTTTGAAACTTCTATGTAAAATATGGTTCCAATAATAGTATAAACTAATAATTATATAATTATCAATGTGGGAGATACATATTGCAAAACTTAAACGTGTGTAGCGTTTGCTAAAGGCATATAGTTCGTGTGGAACCGCCACTATATAAAAGTTCCCGGAAGAATACAGTTCGTCGACCCTTAAAAAATATAATTTTAAATTGTAATTTTCATGAAAAATATATTATTGTTCGAGTAGTTGTACATCATTGAACATTATGAAAATTATGGTGACCACAATCGTAAAAACAATTACATGTGTATTTATCAGAGCCTGGTGGCTTCTCAATACAACTTCCGAATCCATTCAGCTTTTTGAAGCATTCTTCTCTACACTTTGCCAACATACATTGTTTCCCCGGCTCTAGTTCTTGTCTACATCTCTGTTTTGCTTCAGTTTTAGGAATAACCATCAAGGCTGCAACCAATAGTAGATAAAAATTTATAAATATGTATTTTTTTTTTAATCTAAATAGGCCTATATCAATAAATTTGCAAATGAAAAATTGTAAGTAGTACTCCATTATCTGGAGATATGTAAACTAGTTAAAAACAATATTAGGTACCTGAAAAGAGAACCATTGAAACAATGAAATAGAAAAGAAATTGCTTGGATAGCTTAGACATTGTGAAAGACTTTTAATATTTGTTTCTAATCTATATTTTTGTGTCGAATCATTTATCTTATATAATATGTGAAAAACAAACTTTATGCATTGATAATTTGGTAGTCAACTATATTGATAGAAAGATTAACAGGCATTGATTATATTGATAAGTTGACCAAAAAAACTATATTGATAAAAAGATTAACATGTTATAAATGCATTGACTCTTACAGATAAATTGTCATTTATTGACCAATATAAAAGTATTATTTGAAGTAAACATATTGTAAAGTGGCAATAACTTATATTGTTGGTGATATTTCATCAAACGAATATTGTATTAGTTTTGTAAGGGTAAATGCGTTTTTAGTTATAAAATCAAAATTTGTGCATAGAACCACAACATAATAATTTTTGAATAAAGATAAAACGAAGACAATGACTTATTTATACATCAAATACCAACCGGGGTTATGGTCTGAATATGAATTATTTAGCTATGTACATCCGTAATCAACTCATATAATTTTGATAAATCATACAACTTGCCAATAATTATTGAATAAGGTGACACGTCATTCTAATTGTCAATAGTCAGCTGCCACATCACATGAGTCATCAATAATCAACATGTCTATAAATAAAGGTTCTTTTAAAACATTATCTTTACAAACTCATTTCAAATACCGTGCTAGTTATAGGATAAAAACAAGAAAGATCTCATAGTAATATGCAGGTCATAAACAAGTCTTGTTAACCTATTAAAGTAGTGCACCGACAGTCATATGAGGGTTGAGCTCACATGCCAAAATATGCAATCACTATTAGAATAAGCAAGATTAGTTATTCCTAGTTAGCTTATCACTTAAACTGGAACCATATATATTGATTGTAACAACATTAGAGTTAGTTAACTCATCATTAATCACTTGAATGATAACAAACTTTATTTTTTTCTTCTTCTCTTGCACCGTAACAAAGCTGAGTTCAAGATCATCTAATATGGTATCAGAAACCACTGAATCTGATTGATTCAAGCTCGAATTCGTATTCCGCATCTTCGATTTCATGTTTCTCATGGATTCATCTCTTCGATTGATCCAATTTTCGTAGTTTCTCGACTTTTCTTGAGATATTTTCTCGAGAAAGTCCTTGTTTCTGGTTTCTTCTTTGATTGAATACATCGATTTCGTGTATTTCATCTTCGATTCAACAAATTTTCAACAATGGCGACAAATTCTTCCGATTCGAATCCAACTAATCCAACGAATCCGACTCGAACAACAACGGCTTCGCTTTCATATCCGAACTCGAATCCTCTCTATGTTCATAGTGCTGATCATGCTGGTATATCTCTAGTCTCTGAAAAATTAACTAGATTAGGGAACTTCAATACATGGCGTAGATCAATGTTAATGGCGTTAGGAGCTAGGAATAAAGCGGTTTTTGTTGATAGTTCGTTTCAAGAATTAGCTGAAAATCATCCGGATTTTGGTTCTTGGACTCGATGTAATAATATCGTCTGCACTTGGATTGTTAATTCTGTTGACAAATCGATTGGAAAGAGTATCATGTATCTTGATACTGCTCGTCAAATGTGGTTAGACATCCATGATCAATGCAAGCAGAGTGATGGACCAAGAACAGCTGAGATTAAGCAGCAAATTTTTTTTAATGAAGTACAAGTTTCACAGAGTATTAGTGATTACTATACCAAACTTAAGCAGCTTTGGGAAGAATTAAAGACTCATGAGAGTGCTTATACTTGTTGTTGTGGGCGTTTGGATTGTATAAATCTAAAGAGATTGGAAATCCGTGATGAACAGGATAGAGTTTTGAAGTTTTTAATGGGGTTGAATGATTGTTTTACAGCTACTCGAGGTCAGATATTGATGATGGAACCTAAACCATCTTTATCAAGAGTTTTCAACTTGGTATCTCAAGAAGAGAGGCAAAGATCCATGAAGCCTGGTTTATTGAACAGTCCAGTAGTATCCCAAACATCACAAATGGGTTCTACAGATTTTGTGGTTGCAGCTTATACTAACAACTACAACAAGACAAAGCCTTTGTTCTCATTGTGGAATAGCTGGTCACACAGTAAACATGTGCTACAAGATTCATGGCTATCCTCTGGGATATAAAATTCCTTCTCATAATGGGAATTATAAGAATCAATCTCAATTACCTAAACCATAACAACAGTCTTGGCCATCGACGAAAGAAAATGTGGCTAATATGGCTATTCAGGATAGTGAAGAAGTGTCACCTATGCAGAGTCAACAGGGAAATTATATGGGGACCATTACATATGATCAAATCCAGTAGCTTCTAAGTGTTCTCAAACAAAATCCAAATGTTTTGAACAAAGTGTCTCAGGTCTCTAGCAGTACTTTTACTTTGGCAGATGGGACAGCTTCGACTTCTAGACCACAACCTCTTCTTATTCCCCAAACACATTCCCCTTCAGGTAATTTCTTTGAACCGCTTAATATCATTTATAATGTGGGAATCAAGAAAAGCCTTACTTTTCAAGCAAATAGTTGGGTCATAGATACATGGGCTAGTTGTCACGTCTGCTTTGACCTTAGTATGTTTACTACTACTGAGTCTATTAGTAACACTTTTGTTACACTTCCTGATGAAACTCAAATCTTAGTGACTATGTCTGGAACTATCATTCTTTCTGATCATTTGATCTTGAAATCTGTTCTTTATGCGCTTACAAGAAACAGTCCCATATTTGTTCTATTCTCATCTTCTTCATGTTACATCTTTCCTTACAATCCATTTATTCCTCAAGAGCATACTCCGGACTTGACGATTGGGAAGGGTAACCTCCACAACAATCTATATGCTCTGGAGTCTCCATCTTCTACAGTTGTAACACAAACTCATTCTACTCTTCAAGTCTCTTTTGATGTTTGGCATCAGAGGCTTGGACATCCATCACCAAATAAAGTTCAGTTTCTTTCATAGTTTTTAGATATTTCAAACACCAAAAATATTCATTCTACAGTCTGTAAAGTTTGTCCTTTAGCAAAGCAGAAACGACTTTCATTTCTTCTTCTAATAATCTTTCTTCTTTGCCTTTTGATCTGGTTCATTTGGATGTTTGGGGACCTTTCAGGGTTCCTACACCCGAAGGATACATATACTTCTCGACACTAGTTGATAATTGTACTAGGGTCACTTGGATATACTTGTTATCAAAGTTTTGTTTCAGTTGTTTTTCCTGAGTTTATTCAGATGATTGAAACACAATATTCTACCAAAATCAAGTCCATTCGTTCTGACAATGCTCTTGAGCTCTCTTTTCATTCTCTTCTTAAAGAAAAGGGCATCATTCATTACTTTTCTTGTCCTTATACACCACAACAAAATTATGTGGTTGAACGCAAGCATCAACACATTCTTAATGTGGCTCGTTCATTGATGTTTCAATCTAACATTCCTCTCAAGTATTGGGAGGATTGTATCCTCACTGCAGTTTATCTCTTTTTCTTCAAAATAAAACTCCATTTGAACTTCTTACATCAAAGTCTCCTTCTTATTCTCATCTAAAAGTTTTTGGTTGTCTCTGTTTTGCTTGTACTCTGCTAAAGGACAGACATAAGTTCTCTCCAAGGGCACAAGAATGTGTTTTCCTTAGCTATCCTCCTAGTTTTAAAGGATATAAAGTCTTAAATCCTAAAACAGGTGTCATTTCTATTACACGAAATGTGGTCTTCCATGAAGACATTTTTCCTTTTGCTCAATATCCTCCTCCTGATTCTGACATTTTTCATCAAGATAAGTTACCTTTACCTGATCTTGATTCAATTTTTCCAGCCTCTTTTGATATTCCTGTTGAATCTTCGGATCCTACAAATACTTTGTCTAATGATGTTTCTACTCCAATTTCTATTCCTACTTCTAATTCTTCTCCTTCTCCTATAATGAATGATACTTCCAGTCCGTCTCATGTTACAGATGCATCAGGAAGTTTAGATCAGGTTTCTAGACCTACTAGACAAACATAAGTTCCTACATACTTAGATCAATATCATTGTTATCTTCTAGATAAAACCACAGATAAAGACCCCTTATTCCCTGCTCATCCTTCTTTTACCACTTCATATCCCATTTCTTCTTTTTTATCATATGATAAACTCAGTCCCACATACAAAAAAATTATCCTTGCTATTACCACAACTGCTATCCCTAAGACCTTTCAAGAAGCTGTCCAATCTAAAGAATGGACAAATGTTGCTGGTTCTGAGATGGTTTCTTTGGAAGTTACTGGCACTTGGTCAATTTGTGATCTTCCTCCAGGTAAGCGTCCTATTGGCTGTAAATGGGTGTTTACTTTGAAATATCACCCTGATGGGAGTATAGAGACACATAAAGCACGGCTTGTTGTAAAGGAGTATACTCAATTGAAAGGTTTAGATTATATTGATACTTTTTCTCGGTTGCTAAGATGGGTACATTACGCATGATTCTTGGATTGGATGCAATCAAGAACTGGTCCATTACTCAGTTGGATTAGTAATGCCTTTTTGAATGGCGATTTGGAGGAAGAGATATATATGACAATACCCACTGGTTATACTCATTTAACTGGAAAGAGTTATTCTCCTAACTCAGTTTGTAGATTACACAAATCACTTTATGGTTTAAAACAAGCTTCTAGACAGTGGAATCTGAAGCTTTCTCATGTTAATATCTCAGAAGGATTTGTGCAAACACCATCTGATCATTCTCTCTTTGTCAAATACAAGAATGGAATCTACATGATCATTTTGGTGTATGTTGCTGATATATTGGTAGTAGGAAACAGTGGTGTTTACATAAGAATTTATCTGTTCCTACGGAGCCAAATGTACATATATCTGCAACAGATGGTGAAATCCTCAAAGATCCATCAATTTACATAAGAATTGTGGGCAGATTGCTTTATTTGACTCATACGAGACCAGATATAACTTTTGCAGTTCATAAGCTGAGTCAATATATGTCTGCACCAACCTCTACTCATCTTAAAGCTGCTCATCGTGTTCTTCGGTACATTAAGAATGATCCAGGATAGTGCTTGTTCTATCCAGCTTCATCCGAGATACACCTTACAGCTTTCTCTAATGCAGACTGGTCCGCTTGCCCTGATTCTCGTCCATCTGTGACAGGATATTGCATGTTCCTTGGTAATTCTTTAATCTCATGGAGAGCGAAGAAGCAACCAACTATTTCTTGGAGTAGTACTGAAGCAGAGTACATATATATGGCAGACGCAACATGTGAGCTTATTTGGTTAACCAATTTTCTCACTGGTATTCATTGTGTTCCAACTACACATGCCACTCTTTTCTGTGACAATACATCTGCTCTTCAAATTGCTTCTAATCATGTGTTCCACGAGAGAACGAAGCACATTGAAAACGATTGTCACATTGTTCGTGAAAGGTTATGTGGATTCCTCAAGACTCTACATGTGGAATCTGGTCATCAACTTGCTGACATCTTTACCAAAGCAGTACAACCAGCTTTGTTCAAGACATTGCTGTCCAAGATGGGCATTCATACTTTGTACATGCCATCTTGAAGAGAGGGTATTAGAATAAACAAGATTAGTTATTCCCGGTTAGCTTATCTCTTAAACCGGAACCATATATATTGATTGTAACAACATTAGAGTTAGTTAACTCAGCATTAATCACTTGAATGATAACAAACTTTATCTTCTTCTTCTCTTTCACCGTAACAAAGCTGAGTTCAAGATCATCTAATAATCACTTTACAAGTCTTGTGAACCTTTCAAAGTAGTGTACCGGATGTTAGTCAAAGGTGGAGCTCACATGCCAAGAGAGGGCGCAGAGCCCACGAGCGGTAACATACAAAACGTTACAAGCACATCCGAAATCAACTTCATCATGTATTTCAACAAAAACCGAGTTAGTTGCTTTAAAGTGCTGACACAAAATGCGTCTTTTTTCCATCACAACCCTGGGACATCAGCGACAAACCTATTAGTGTTGCCCTCCATGAAAATTTTCTCTTCATAACTAAGAGATGCCAATGACAAGCGTACCACCATTGCCTTCCACCAAAGTCTTCACTTCGCAGTTCTTCAACCATGGTGAGATGTGCAAGCTCGGAGCCCATATCGAGCAGCGATTGTTGAAGGATCTAGTTATAATTTTTTTAGGTGAAGTCTCGAAGAAGAATATCCTAATAACACACGTACAAGTATCCTAAGATTCAACTTATAGATGTACGTCACGGTTTAATGCAAGTTATGCGAATAACAAGCATCCGTTAAAGAAAAAAGAAGCATAAAGCACCAGTGAAAGAAAAAAATCCCAAACATCCACTATGATTATTTATTATGTAATGTTCGTTTATGATCGGTTTACGCCCATGATTTGGGATTATACCGAACCAGTTTAATCAACCGATAGTTATGAGGTGTTAACATTCATAACCCTTATCAAGCAACATGTCTCTTCTCTTTGTAACTCTTCATGTCTTTGTCTATAAAAGAGACATTTGTAAGAGACATGAGACACAAGTAAGACAAGTAACTGCCCGACAGTTACAAGGGAGAATTGTAGAGAGAGAGTAAAACGTTCTAGAGAGAGAAAGCTTTGAGAGATCAACCGGAAGGGCACTTGAACGGTGACTAGTGGTTGATTTCCGTTCGTGATCTCAGCCCCGACTCTCTGCGTCAATTCTTTGTTGAATCCGAACCAAATTCGTCATCAAACCGGCCAAGGTATGTGTTCCGGTTTAACGCTTCCGCATATAAGTTTAACATTGGTTTCAGAGCATTAGGTTTCGGTTCTGGAATGTTTCGATTCTTAGTTAACATGTAGAATATGTTATTTGTGTTAGTTTCGCTCATTTATGATGAATTGAAATTTTTTTGGTTATGTAAGGAATGGTTGCAAATGGTAACTTCGTGATTCGTTGATGAAATGAATTGAAACTTTGCATAAATGTCCTTCATATTCACTTGAATGTTTCTGGAAATTATCATATTGAGAACCGAAACATATTGCATCAATTTAGATAAATTTTAAGTAAACCGAATTGTTTTGTTTCGCCCATATCTCTCTGGTCGATTATCGGAATCGTGCGATTTTGGTGTCTATACGTAGATGCTACGATTATCTTTCCAACGGTATATCAAATGTGCGATTTGAGTCCGTATCGAGAGAGATATTGTGGTCAAAAGTTTCGGCCAAAACTCTGTAAAACAATATGCATTGAGGAAGATGATGAACAGTACCGCCACGTGGCAGCGTCTGATTTGTCTGAAAATGCATATTGTGTTTTAATCATAGAATTTGTTTAATAAGTCCAAATTTAAAAATGAAAATTTTGCTAGATTTTTTTTCTTATGGAGATTAAGAATATGCATATTTTTAAGTTTAAAATTATTATTAATTTTTTTAAAATTAAAATTAAATTAAGTTTTAATTTTAAAAAAAAAAAAAAAAAAAAAAAACTTTGTATGATCATGTTTCATTTGTTGATTCATGTTAGAAAATACATTGATTAAGTGGGAGTTCTAATTTGTTTAGAACTTAAAATTTTGCATGAAACAAATTAATTTATATAATTAGATTATAATATGGGTGATGATTGGGAACATAGTGAACTTTCGATCCTGTATTATGTATCGAGTTATGTTAGATTAGTTTGTGTTCATTGAAAAGTTATGAATTATGTGTTAATATTATGCAAATAAATGAATGTCTCTAAATGTTCAAGCAGGAATGGCTTCTGCTTGTAAGAACATTATTGCTGAGCTCAATCGAGGTGACAAACTGGATGGTGAAAATTACGATATTTGGTATCGTAAAGTCCAGTATGTACTCGAAGAGCAAGAGGTTAAAGAGACTCTTTTCCATCTCATGGAAGAGCCTGAGCAGGGTACTACAGCTCAACACAGGAGAGATCAAGAGGCATATGTTGCCTGGAAAAAGAAGAATAGCATTGCTCGCATTACGTTGCTGAGTTGTATGCAAGATGATCTAATGTGTGAGTTTGAGGAGTATGAAACTGCAAAAGGCATGTGGGAGGCCTTGAAAGAAAAGTTTGGTACCACATCGGCTACCAAACTAAGGAGACTTAATCAAAGGTTTAATGACTATAAGAAGCGCCCAAATCAATCAATGAGGCAGCATCTTAGAGTCATGTCAAACATGATTAGAGAGCTTAAGACTGCTGGTCAGATTATGTCTGATGAACAGCAAGTACAAGCTGTTCTCCGCTCATTACCTGAAAGTTGGGACCATATGAAGGTTCAGATGACACACAATGTCAATGTGAAAACATTTGAAGACATATCACGTCATCTTGAGTTAAAGGATGAGCGCCTAGAGGCAGCAAAACCCTTTAATGAGGCCAACTTCACGAGTTCGAGCTCAGGTTCGAAACGCAAGAGAGGTAACAAGGGAAACAAGGCTCCTGATCAACCTGATCCTAAGAGACAAAAGAAATTTGCCAAGCGTGGCAAACGTGGAGGAAAGAAGGATAAGACCAAAATAAAATGCTACAATTGTGGCTCAATGGGTCACTTTGCTCGTGAATGCACTGAGGCAAAGAAGGTATTATCTTTTGACTCTACTTGTAAATATGCTTATGTTTCTAGTTGTGCAATGATTGCTGAATCTCATCCTTTGTGGATTGTAGACTCAGGAGCAACAGACCACGTAGCTAGAAATCGAGAAGCATTTGTGGAGTATCGGCGATTACCTAAAGGTGCAAGATGGTTGTACGTGGGGAGTAACTCCAAAGTTCCAATACTGGGTATTGGCACATGCCAGCTACACATGCGTGGTGGGAAAACCCTTATCTTACATGATGTCTTGTATGCTCCTGAAATTCGCTGGGACCTTGTCTCTGTTTTAACTTTACTTAAGTTAGGATTTGGTTTGAACTTCCATGATATGTCTTTAAACATTTCTCTAGGATCTGTGTTCTATGGTTCTGGTTATGTTTGTGATGGTTTCATTGTACTCGATTGTACTACAAACTTTACTAGTAGTAATGTTGATCGTTGTTTTTCATTTGTCACAAGTTCTACTCATATTGAACCAAATGTGTGGCATGCTAGACTTGGTCATATTGGTGTCGACCGAATGAATAGATTGGCTAGAGAAGGTCTTTTAGGCTCTCTCGCCCGAGTTGATCTTGACACATGTGAACCATGTTTAGCTGGAAAAGCAAAACGGAAACCATTTGGAAAAGCAATGAGAGCTGAATTTCCATTGCAATTAATCCATTCAGACATTTGTGGTCCGATGAATGTGAGGGCGAGGCATGGAGCTTCATATTTCATCACTTTTATAGATGATTTCACTCGATTCGGGGTTGTGTACCTTATTTCTCATAAGTCTGAAGCATTAGAGTGCTTTAGACGATATGTCATTTTGGTCGAAAATCAGTTGGAGAGGACGATCAAATGTTTGAGAACGGATCGAGGTGGTGAATATTTATCTGACCAGTTTAAAGAACTGTGTGATGAAAAGGGTATTGTCAGACAATTGACAACACCTTACACCCCGCAACAAAATGGTGTAGCGGAAAGAAGAAACCGAACGCTTCTTGAAATGGTTAGGTCCATGATGGCGCAAGCGAATCTCCCAGTTTCGTATTGGGGTGATGCATTGTTGACTGCTGCCTATATACTTAATCTAGTGCCCTCCAAATCTGTTACTTCTACCCCTTATGAATTATGGAAGGGAAGAAAACCCGATTTAATGCATCTAAGACCTTGGGGGTCTGCTGCATTTGTTCGCGATACTGCACATCCTCATGGAAAATTGGGTCCAAGAGGGAAAAAGTGTATCTTCATAAGATACTCTGACCAATCTAAAGGTTATGTGCTTATCGGTGAACAATATGATAAAAGTGTAACAGAAATCGAATCACGAGATGTTACGTTCTTGGAAAATGATTTTCCTCGAAGAGGAGAGATTGCTAGGGAATTCCATCTTCAAGAGATGGTTGACCCAACTAATGTTTCTCTTACTAACCAATCTGTGGAAGTTGGTGAAAGTTCACGAGATGAAACATACCAACTTAGTGGGAGAGATACATTGGTTAATGATTCTTTTGGGAAAGAATCACATGAATATGAGGTTCGTAGAAGCGAATGTGGAAAAGTTCCTCGACGTCGTTTTGAAATCGAAGGGGAAGCTTTTATGGTTGCTTCGGTCGATGCCTTCGAACCCAGATCAGTTCATGAGGCTCTCTCTTCTCCAAACTCTGAAAAAAATGGAATGATGCAATAAGAGAAGAACTAGAATCTATGAGGGTAAACCAAGTATGGGACTTGGTTGATCTTCCACCAGGACGTCGGGCGATCGGAAACAAATGGGTTTTCAAGATCAAACGAAAAGCGGATGCATCCATTGATAGGTATAAGGCTCGCTTGGTAGCGAAAGGATATACCCAACAAAAAGGTATAGACTATGAGGAAACGTTCTCTCCAGTGGTGAGGTTTGCCTCAATTCGCCTTATTCTAGCCATAGTTGCCGGATTGGATTTAGAATTACACCAAATGGATGTTAAGACTGCGTTTCTTAACGGGGAGCTAGAAGAAGAAATTTACATGGAACAACCTGTGGGTTTCATTGTAGAAGGCCATGAGCAGAAAGTTTGTAAGCTCAAACGTTCAATATATGGTCTAAAACAATCTTCTAGGCAATGGTATCTTCGTTTTCATCGAGCTATAATATCTTATGAGTTTACGATGATTAACGAAGACCATTGTGTCTATGTCAAGAGCATAGGACAGTCCTTTGTAATTCTGTCTCTATATGTTGACGACATCTTGTTGGCTGGAAACGATATGGAGTTTCTAGTAACCATTAAGCAATGGTTATCATCTCATTTTGAGATGAAAGATATGGGAGAAGCTGATTATGTACTTGGTGTTAAGATACACCGAGACCGATCGAGGAAATTGTTAGCTCTTTCACAAGAGTTATACATTCGTACAATCCTCGAAAGGTTTAAGATGCATGATTGTAATCTCATTGATACTCCAATCGCAAAAGGTGAAGGCCTAAGCCTTGATATAGACTATGAGGAAACGTTCTCTCCAGTGGTGAGGTTTGCCTCAATTCGCCTTATTCTAGCCATAGTTGCCGGATTGGATTTAGAATTACATCAAATGGATGTTAAGACTGCGTTTCTTAACGGGGAGCTAGAAGAAGAAATTTACATGGAACAACCTGTGGGTTTCATTGTAGAAGGCCATGAGCAGAAAGTTTGTAAGCTCAAACGTTCAATATATGGTCTAAAACAATCTTCTAGGCAATGGTATCTTCGTTTTCATCGAGCTATAATATCTTATGAGTTTACGATGATTAACGAAGACCATTGTGTCTATGTCAAGAGCATAGGACAGTCCTTTGTAATTCTGTCTCTATATGTTGACGACATCTTGTTGGCTGGAAACGATATGGAGTTTCTAGTAACCATTAAGCAATGGTTATCATCTCATTTTGAGATGAAAGATATGGGAGAAGCTGATTATGTACTTGGTGTTAAGATACACCGAGACCGATCGAGGAAATTGTTAGCTCTTTCACAAGAGTTATACATTCGTACAATCCTCGAAAGGTTTAAGATGCATGATTGTAATCTCATTGATACTCCAATCGCAAAAGGTGAAGGCCTAAGCCTTGATATGTGCCCTAAAACCGATAATGAGAAAAAGGAGATGGAAGGAGTCCCATACTCTAGTGTTGTGGGAAGTTTGATGTACGCTATGATGTGTACCCAGCCGGATATTTGTTATGCTGTTGGCTTGGTAAGTCGTTACCAGTCAAACCCCGGGAAGAAACATTGGATGGCGGTGAAGAGGATCCTTAGATACTTGAAAGGAACTATGGACTATTCTTTGTGTTATCAAGGAAGTGATTTACGCTTAACGGGCTATACGGATGCCGACTGGGCTGGTGATTTAGATGAGCGTAGATCAACTTCAGGATACGCTTTCTTGCTAAGTGATGGTGCCATTACTTGGAGTAGCAAGAAACAAAGTTGTACAGATTTATCCACAATGGAAGCTGAGTTCATTGCATGTTCAGCATCAGTTCAAGAAGCTGTATGGCTGAGGAGGTTCTTACAAAGCTTACAAGTCACTAAAGAGGCTTCGTGTCCTGTGACTATTCATTGTGATAGTCAAGCTTGTATGGGTTATGTGAAGGACCCCAAGTATCATGGTAGGACCAAACACATTGAAATCAAACATCAGTTTGTGAGAGACATTGTGGCAAAGAAAGAGGTGGTCCTAAAGTACATTTCTACGCACAAGATGGTAGCTGATCCGTTTACTAAGCCCATTCTTAGAGATGTTTATCTTGCTCATGTTCGAGCTCTAGGTTTGCGTAGAATTTGATGTATGTACTAATGGTGCTTTGCCATTTGACATTGTATTTATGTTTGAAGATTTATATATATAAAGATATTTTCAGACATAGTTTATGATGGTCATTTTTATTGTTTTTGCATACTCACACATAAATATGTAAGGAATGTCAACAAGTTGGAGATTGATTCACTCACATGAATAATCGCCTTAGTTTTCTTAGTGAAAAGTTAAGATGAGATATGATGAGTCTGGCGCTAGTGGGAGCTTGCCTTATAGTTCTTATCAAATATCGCCTTGATAAAGAGTCAAGATGAGATATGCTCATTGAGATATCGATCATGATTAACCCAGAATCATGAATACTTGGAAGAGCTGGATAAGTACATAATCATGCGCTAGATAGCGAGCTGATAGTAGCTTGATCCACATAGTAGTATTTGGTTTAACCAATTGACATATGCTCTTTAAAAAAAAAAAAAAAAAAAGAGTTAACTGCTATGGCATGTAAGTCATACCACATGTGCTAGTACGACCATATAGGAAGCAAGTGATATTTTATTTGTAATCCCCATCACTCGCAATGTGAGTTCCTATTAACCTTATTATGGTTTCAAGCGGTTACCCTTGAACTTTCGTCTATGTTCTTGAAGGGATAAGCTAATGTTCGCTACTTTAGTATGTATTCCGATGGTGATGGAATAATTAGCCTTATGGGACATGCTAGGAAAGCGGTTAGTTTGGAACAGATGGTCATGAGTACGGAAGGGAAAACTATTTGGTTTTACATTGACATATGTGCTTGCTGGCCAGCCACTATATCGCTCAATTGGAGTTTGAATATAGTGAACACATGATGTGAAATGTCTAACATATGCTATAGGGATAAGATATGTTGAGATTGATGTAAAACATAAATAAGTTTGGGGAACAGCGAGACATGCTGAAATGCAAATATTTTATTTAGGGTTGTAGCAGTTATGTATCTTTAACAGGTGCATAGTTTAGCTCCCAAGTGTAGGTGTACTCGCAAGGGTCGCACGGTTCATTTGCCGTATGATTTCCGAATTATGAATCTCGATCTTAAACTCTCTGAATTGTCTAATAAACATTATGCTCCATATCATGTGCGAGTGGGAGATGTTGGTTTATGATCGGTTTACGCCCATGATTTGGGATTATACCGAACCGGTTTAATCAACCGATAGTTATGAGGTGTTAACATTCATAACCCTTCCCAAGCAACATGTCTTTTCTCTTTGTAACTCTTCATGTCTTTGTCTATAAAAGAGACATTTGTAAGAGACATGAGACACAAGTAAGACAAGTAACTGCCCGACAGTTACAAGGGAGAATTGTAGAGAGAGAGTAAAACGTTCTAGAGAGAGAAAGCTTCGAGAGATCAACCGGAAGGGCACTTGAACGGTGACTAGTGGTTGATTTCCGTTCGTGATCTCAGCCCCGACTCTCTGCGTCAATTCTTTGTTGAATCCGAACCAAATTCGTCATCAAACCGGCCAAGGTATGTGTTCCGGTTTAACGCTTCCGCATATAAGTTTAACATGTAATTCCGCAGTAATTTACCATTTCTTTTTGGCTTTGGCATTTGTTTTTGGGATAGATTCTGTTTAGGGTTTTTTTAATTGCGAGTTTTAGATTTTGAAATAAGAGGCCAAACCTTTCTTTTTTCCAATAACTATGAGGCCAAACTAAAACAACATTGGTTCGATTAGTTTTGGTTAGTGTTGTCACTTTGGATAAAAGATATTTTAAATTAAAATATAGTTAGTATTAAATGTACTCCTGTATATATTTTAACTAATACTCCCTCCGTTCTAAAAAAATAGATGTTTAAGGTTATGCACACTTATTAAGAAAACCCATTGATTTCTACGATTTACAGTTTTCAATAAAGTTTAACCAATAGTATTTTACTATTTGTTTTGAAATTTGTAAAAGTGCATAGAAAACAGTAAAAACTCTATTTTTCTGGAATAAAATTTTTTTGTAAAGTTTTTATCTTTTAGGAACAGAGAGAGTATTAGTTTTAGATGAATGTCGTATACTAACATCTTTCAATCTTTATCATGAGGATCTTGACGTTGTGTTGCTCTATGTTTCTGTTTGGAGATGTCATAAGACTTTGGTGTTGATTTTACTCATAAAATAAAATCCCAGATGATTAAAAAAAAGATGAATGTCGGTTTATTAAATTTGATGATAGAAAATTTGGATTTATGAGTGCTAGGTTTATTGATTTTAAAATTCTATTATGTTTCTTGAATTTAAACTTTTAATTTTTAGAATTTTAAAATGTTTCTCAGTCTTAATTTTTCTTGACCACCTAATAATAGTTTGATTTTTGTTCAACCCTAAATCATTAAATAATTTGATTTTTGTTCATCTTCTCGGATATGTATGATTATTATTTTTAACCTGTGTAAAATTTCCATTTTATAAAATTTTATTTTCACTTATAACAGTGAAATATACCATTATGGTCATAACTCAATTTTTTTTTTAATATTCTATAACTATGCTGATCAAATAAATATTTTGATAGAATTTGTTTCTTTAGCAAGATTATGCAAATCTTAAATTTTTTAATTGAGATTTTTATATATCTTCTATTTTTGTTTTTAAAATTTATATAACCTCTTTATGTTAACATTTGTCTATTTTCATAATTAAAATTTATACTTTCTCTTTCTACTTTTTTTGTTTACACTTTATATTCTTTTTTTTTTATTCAAAATTTTCCTTTTTCTATTTAGTTTTGGACCACTATAAATTTTTTTTATTATTCTTAGGTAAATTATTTGATAATAACTTTGTTATCTTTCCACTTTTAACTTGACAAATGGCATCATTTAGTTAATATTAAACACATGTTACGATCTCGTAAATTATAATTTTATGCATATTCTTTTATATAATAAGAGATTTGGTTTGATTACATAGAAATAGGATACAAATTGGGTATAAAAATATCATTACGGTTCAAATTGTCATCAAACTTATATTTTTCCACTCTTACTTTTTTCCGTACGAGAATATCAAAATTGAAATTTAGTATGTATTTTCTTGGTAGTTTTTTTTTTTTTTTTTTTTTTTTTGTCACAGACACACTTTTCCTAACAATTACAAGAATACCGAGGTATTTTCGAACCAACAAGGAATAGAAGTGTTAATGTACGAGAAGACTCTTTGTCGGGTACGGGCATTCCTCGCTAGAAGGTCTGCCTTTTAATTCTTTTCCCGAGGACAATACGTTAGGGTAAAGTCCGGAAAAGAAATACGTAGCGCTTTAAATTCCTCCAACTCCGTCCTGAAGCCTGGCCAATCGTCCGGCCGTTCGATCATTCCAACTAGTTCTTGGGAGTTCGTTAAAAAGTTCGCACAATATCTTCGTTTCTTGCTGAGACTCTCCATCGCCCAAAGCAGGCTATATAGCTCTGTATGTAACGGTGATACCAATGGTAAGATTCCGCGGGACCCCAAGAGGTCCGTAGTCTCATCCTGTAGTTGTAAGATCCAGCCCACTCCACTCGTATTGTGATTTACCTTCCAGGAACCATCTATAAAACATCGAAATGTTGCTGACGAGGTCTCTTCCGGGTTTGGGATCCTGTGAGTTGGGACATCCTCAGATGTGTCTTCATGTGCAAGAAACCATACGGTTGCCTCTTTCGCAGCCAAAGCTACAGTGTCCTGTGGTGATCTATCCAGATTACTGAACACTTTGTCGTTTCGAGCCTTCCAGATGTACCAACAAATCCAAGGGAAGCAACGGATATCCTCAGACAGTTCCGGCCTACTCGGGACATGAGACATCAGGTAATCTACATTGCGCCATAGATTGTCAGTTGGGAATTCCTCTAGTTGATTTGGAATATTAGATAGGGCCCAACATTGCCTCGCCGGAGGGCATGTGAAAAGGACGTGGTTAATTGTCTCATCCGTCCCCCCACAACGGGGACAAGTTCTTTCCGTTTGTAACCGCCGATGGGTCAGTCGCTCATTAACGGCAACCGCCCCGGAGAGGGACTGCCACAAGAAATGCCGCATCTTGTTTGTTGTTTTTAATTTCCACACTTTTGCCTTTAAAGGATTGAGCGACGGTTGTTGGTTTGCGAATACCAACTCCTCATCCAGATTATGGCGAGCGACCTCATATCCAGATCGAACTGTATACAATCCAGATTTTGTATAATGCCAGCAGAAACCATCATTAGCCCCAAACCTCGAGGGTCGGAGAGTAAGGATGAGTTTGATGTCGTCTGGCTCAACGCATTTCCGCAATTTCGCCATGTTCCATGTGGCTGTAACCGGGTCAATAAATTCGCAAACGCGTTGATGTCTATCTTGAGTGGGTATAATACTCCGGACGACTCGAGGATGATCATCCGGAAGCCATTTGTCCGTCCAGAACCAGGATTGAGCACCCGTGCCAATAGTGCGTCGCATTCCTTTATCCACCAGGCTCCTGGCACTAAAGAGGCTGCGCCATCCATAGGAGGGTCTATAAAGTTTCTTTGCATCGAAAGGGTGGGAAAACCGAAAGTACTTTCCTTTCAGCACCCTAGCAGCGAGCGAGTTGGGGTATTGGTGTAGTCGCCAGAGTTGCTTAGCCAATAAAGCTTGATTGAACTCTTCGTAAGACTTAAAGCCAATACCCCTTGCATTCTTGGGGAGACACATCTTCTTCCAAGAAATCCAATGCATTCCTTTGGAATGGGTGTTGGTTTGCCACCAGAATTTAGCCACCGCACTCGCAAGTTTCCGGAGTATGCCTTTGGGGAGAAGGAACGTTGACATCACGTAGGTAGGAAGGGCTTGCGCTACAGATTTTATCATAACCTCCTTCCCTCCCTTGGATAGGAATTTGGCTGACCAGCCATTTATTCGCTGATTTAATCGGTCCAGGACATACGCAAACACCTCCGCTTTGGATCCATTTAACTGTTCCGGAATTCCCAGATATTTCCCTGATCCTCCTTCCTCTGGAATATTCAGTCTTGCTTTTATCTCTGAACGTCGAGCTGAAGGGACCTCTTTACCAAAGGTAATTGCCGACTTGTCAAAATTGATACGTTGTCCGGAAGCATTACCATACTTCTCCAGGACTTGTAGAATACCATCACATTGCTCTAGGCTCGTTCGACAGAAGAAAAGGCTATCATCCGCAAAAAGCATATGTGATAGAGGTGGGGATGTCGGCGCAATCCTAATTCCACATATACCCCCTGACCTCTCAGCTGCATGGAGATTAGCAATCAGTACCTCGGTACAGAGGATAAATAGAAAGGGGGATAAGGGGTCCCCCTGTCTTAGTCCTCTTGTAGGCGTAATAGAGCCTTTCGGAGCACCATTAAGCAAGATACTACATGAGACGGAATTGACACAGGTCATAATCCAACAAACCCATTTTCTGCATCAGGGCCTGGAGAAAGGTCCATTCCACCCGGTCATATGCTTTACTCATATCCGTTTTGATTGCCATATAATCTCGTTTGGCCACTCTATTCGTGGACAGGGCATGAAACACCTCCTGTGCCATTAAGATATTTTCTTGGTAGTTTTTTTCGAACCCAATCCTCAAATATATAGTCTAGCTTAGTTAGAGAGAGAGAAAAAAAAGCTTAGTTAGAGAGAACAAAATTAACATGTAGGGAGCCATTAGCAGAAGAGGGCGTTTGGTGGATCAAATATTTAATGAAGGAGAAGCAAGCAATTGGCCAAACCCATCTTATCAAGAACATAATAACATGACAATGATATTAAGGCCCATTCTTTTACTTCTCTCATATGCTCTCATGTGCTTCTTGTCTCCTCTCACGTGGTTCCACCACCTTCGCATCTCCTCTTATGTCGAATGACACGATACCCCACAAACTCTCCATCATTACTATCATCCACCAAACTCTATGGGTTAGTCTGGCTTAGCCCATTTTAATTCCTACGGGTTGGTCAGCCAAGGCAAAAGATCAAAAGAATTGATGGGCTGTGAGAAGAAATTAAGATGGGAATGCAAAAGAAGACTCCCAACTTTGTTTGCCTTTAATAGATACATCGAATACAAGAGGTGGTGAACACAAGAATGTAATCATACAAATTTTATAATACAGTTGAGGCAGTTTTAAATCAAGCCTCGACATTTCAATAGTGCTATTGCCATGTATAATGCAAGAACCCAAAAGACGATTAATTAGTAAACTATTAACACCGGCGTCCACCTCTGCAATTAAGAGCACCGGCATTGGAGGTGATGACGCCAACAAGGGATGATGATTTGGCTCCTAAACTTGAAGCTCTAGCATAGCTGGCTCCAAGTCCTGATCCAGAACGTGTGAAAAAAGCTCCGTTCAGGAAAAGGTCTCCTTCTGATCTCCAGTTCCAATGCCTCCATTGCCACTGACCTGCATAGTCTCTCTTTGTCACCTGCCATATCCATAGATCCCATCAGTAAGGATCTAGATGAAACTGTATAGGAAAGCGCTAGGATGTTTCTGATAGCTATCAAAGCCATTTCCATCGTTTACTTCTTTAGAAGAAGGGTTCTATTTGGCTACCACCACCATCTTTTAAGACGACAACAGACGAGAAAGATGAGTCGAGTTTTTGGGGAATCAAGTACCTCTTTAGCAAATCGGTTTCTCGGGGCGAGATATCGGTTTCCCTGGCTGTTGATGGTGGGACTGGCACTGCCACCAATTGCATACATTTCCCAGTGGGTGTAGTCATTGTTCACAACATGAAAATATCCATGCCTACATCTGCAGAGACAAAGGTTTAGATTATATGTCTTTGACTCTAACAAGTTATCCGATCTAGCAGAGTTAAGATGAGACCTTGGCATTCTCTGGATAAGACCCTCACCGAAATGGTTATAAGCAATTGTAACCTGCATAACCCTGTCCCTTGTGTAGGTATCACTATGCCCCAATAGCATAACCTATCAGCAGAATCCACTGTCATCAATGACACTACAAAAACACTTAAACTTTTGAAGCAAGCAATTGAAAGGGAAGCGCCTTACCTCATTGTGGTGGGTGAAGTAGTTGTTGGAGATGGTAATGGCAGTGGAAGCCATAACAGCATCGATGAGGCCATCGGCGCAACTAGAGAGCGAATTGTGATCAATCCAGATATGACTGGACCCGAAAATGGAGATGCCATCTCCGTCGGCCATGGTCCTCCAGCCGTAATGCGAGGGTGAGCTTCTAACCATGGCGTTGCCAGTGGGTTTACAGTCATGGATATGGATGCCGTGGATGATGATGTTGGTCACGAACTGGATGGTGATGCATGCTCCATTGGCGATGTGGACATTGACGCCACGACCGTCGATCGTCTTGAAGCTGTTCATGATCAACTCTTCCTTCAATGTTATGACCATGTCGCGCTTGAAGACGATCCACAGAGGCTCCTCTTGGATCACCGCGTGACGGAGTGTCCCTGGTCTCGGGTTTACCGGGTTGTCGTCCCCCGGGTCGCTCACCACGTAGTAACGACCGTCTCGGCCGCCGATGGCGTTGCGACCGAATCCGATGCCGCAGTTGGCAAGATGCTTTCGACGGAGCTGCCATTTCCGGTCACAGCGCCAACAATCGTCGATCGGATTCCCGGTGGAGCACGAGAAATATCCTAACTTCCGACGCTCTGTGCTGTTCCGAATGCTCCTGGACCCATCAAAACCAAATTATACCATAATTGAGGATTAAGAAAATTAACCCAAATCATATCAGTCTCTTTGTGTGGGCCACTTAGTGACAATATTTGCGTCGGTGGGAACATTCTATTGATATGAAAAACAAATTCAGATGGTGATAAAGCAACGAAAATAATAATACTAATCACAATCTTGTCTTCTGGCGTAAATTTATAATCATGCCAAATAAAGAGATAAAACTGAAACTATTGTCATTACTGTTACATATCAGTGAAAGAATTGGAAGTACACTACACGAGGCATATGCACGGGCTGGTGGCAACAATTCGCTGTTGCAAATATTAGGTGTTGGAACATTTACACATGTCTTTAACAAGAGCAAAAAAACATTTACACATGTATTTATAAACAAAACAAACAAAAACATTACACGTGTTCCGGACCTATGTCTCCAATAAGTTCAGTTTGAAACTTATACTACTATTTACTAAAATGATTCATATATGATGGGGGTGCATTACATTTAATGAAGAAACCATCAACCATCCAAATCCAACCCAACTAAATGAGCCATGCATGTATCATGTTCGATGTCTGGTCCACCCACAACTCTGATACGCTCAGTAAGAATAAGCATAAAGAATTTATCTTAACTACCAATTACTTATTCACACCCAATTTATTTATAACATATATATACCCCAGTTTCTTTTTTTCAAGAACATATTATTTTTCACTGAGAATGTGAATCACAGTGCGAACTAATGCCAAATAAATTTATCCATGTTAAGTTTTAAACTAAACATCAAAAGAGAAGTTCAGTTTTGAGTCTTTAATTCAGCTTTTGAAATATATTTTCTTTAACCTGGATATAGTTGAAGAAGTGAGTGTGAGAACCTAGAAAATACTTATGGTTTTTTTTTGACGTGAAAATAGTTTTAGTTAAAAACGGTTAGTGCGTGAACTGGAATATTTATTTATCATCAGAATTAAGAAGAAAAACAATTAAATTGGAAAAACCGAAAAAGTAGGAAAAGAAAATGGAATCGAGGTGTCTGGGGTTTGGCCCTATGGATTGACCCTTTGACCAGAATATGAAAGCAAAGTATAAAATTCTTACAGGATGGAACCCCATGTGGCATGTGACCCCCCTGCTCCACATAAATACAACTTACCAGTTTTCTGATTTTTTTCTTTCTTTTATTATTTATTAATTACTTAATAATTAATACCAGAAAATCACAGGAATTTATACGTCAAGAGAAGCATGGGCCTTCTTAGAATCTTTATCCATGAAACCTCGTTAGGTCTCAACTTTTTTTTATTTTCATATTTTTGATTTTATTTAATTATTTATTTAAAATTAAATTATTAAAAAATTGATTAACGAATCAATAAAAGCCATTTGTCATAAAAAAGCGTCTGACATAAAAGAAACGTATTAGTGCACAACGATTTCTCATTCAGTTTCTTCTTCTCTCTCCAACTTTTATGTTATTTTATATTATTTTGTTAATAAGATTCTTTAAAGATCTCGTGGATTCAGATGCCCTTTAGAGCTTAATTTATTATTTTACTAACTCACCGATCGTAATAGAGAAAATAGATATTTACTGCAATCATCATTATTGTAACATAGCTAAAACACAAACATTTACTAGTATTTTATTTTAAGCAACAGAAAAACTCACATGTCCACCATGGCAGCTACTTCCTCTGGATTCTCAACTGCATGTTCATGCCTTGTTTCGTTAGACCTGAAGTTAATTAATTTTTTAATAAGAACCAAAACTGCAGTTACTATCTCTAACCAAACGAATCAATTCAATATACTTGCCAATGCTATTACACATTTGAATGTCTTCAACGTTTAGATCTATAATACAAATTCAAGTTATGCTGATCAGTAATTCAAAGTAAGAAAAAAGGGTTTTCTTGTTCGACCATAGATTAAGTTGTTGGAGCTGATCATTTGGCCGAAACTGAGCTAAAGGCATTTCAATATAAATTTTCAATGAATGAATATACCTGGTGGAATGGACGCCAGTGAAAAGCAATGATAGGAGCAGTGCAGAAGCGAAGATGACAAGTACGTGCGTGATAGCCATAGTTATGGCTGTGTTCTGCCTGAGACAGAGGTTTTTTTGTCGGTCTCTTGTATTCCAAGAAGAGAATTAAGGAGGAAGATGAAAAAAGAGTTAAAGAGAGGCTACAGGGGGAGGAGTTATTATATAAGAGAGAAATTGGGCGTGACATTTTCCACTAGAATAATATAGGCCTAATTTTTCTTTTAGAAAAGATCATACAACTTATTAAAAAAAAATTGTGTAACACCCAAATGTTGAAAAATGTAGGTGCGACGACAAGAGACAAATTATCCAAATGGAGGAAATAGAAGAAAGTTGTTCAAACTGTTTTTTTTTTTAATAAAAGAGGATAATCTAATGAGAACTAAAGTTAATACTCCTTCCGTTCCATAAAGATAGATGTTTAAGGTTATGCACACTTATTAAGATAACACACTGATTTCTACGACATACAGTTTCCAATAAAGTTTAACCAATAGTGTTTCAGTATTTGTTATGAAGTTTGTAAAAGTGTATAGAAAACAGTAAAAAATACTCCCTCCGTTCTTTTCTTATTGATGTTTTAGAAAAACAAAATTGAATCTAAAAGATTGATTTTCTTTCTTTTCTATGCTGCTTTTATAAAGTAATAATGGTGAATTGTAAATTTCAAGACATACTAATTAGTTTTGTTGAATTACTATTGGCTTAGACTTATAGAAAATTGTTTAGTGCAAAAAATAAGATATTTATAACTAAACTTTAATATGTTTTTTTAATATATGTAAAAAATTTAGAACATCAAATAATAAAGAAAGGAGGGAGTATATCTTTGTGAAACAAAAAGTTTTGTAATTTTTTTATCTTTTTGGATCAGAGGAAGTATTATTTTTTATCTTTGTGACGTCAATGAGAACTGATGTTTTTTTTTTGTTCTAAAGAGAACTGATGTTAAATTTGCAAATGTCTCACATTTACCATATTTTGTACTTGCTAAAACATCAAGAAACATCAACATATGTTTCACATCAATTCCATTTAATATTTGACATGTACAATTATTATTTTTAAAATCTACAATCAAGTATAAACATAAAAATAGAAAATATAAATTGATTAGTTATTTTAATATTTCCGCATCCACATCCATGAGTTCTCAAAGTTAATATATAATGCATATAATATTAATATCAAATTAATATTCTAAAATTAATTAATTTATATAATTAAATGAAAAAGTTGAGCCAATTAAAACATGACATCTCATAGAAAATGTATTACTAAGAGGGTTCTGAGTTTCTCAACAAAAAAAACAATTTCTTCTTTTCTCTCATTTTCCCTCCTCCTTTTTTATTTTTTCTTATTTGTTTAATACTCCTAAAAAAAGAGATACCCTATAAAACTCACCAATTGAGATGGTTTGATGGATTCATTCTCACCACTGGATATTGAGTTCAATTTTTCTCTCTTTTAACTCAACCTACTGAGCTCAATTTCTTTCAAAGAGATAAGGAGCTCATTCTTAGATTGAAACATGTGGTTTCCCAGCAAGACTACTGGGTATAGAACCATACTAGAACCAGTGATTATATGGTTAAGAATGGGTATTGGCTTGCGAATAAAGAGAAGAATTCTGAACTCATTCATCAAGCGGCTTGCCTTCCTTCTATAAATGGGTTGATTGGTCAAATTTAGGATTTAAATGCTCCTCTAAAGATTCAAAATTTCATGTGAAAGGCTATTAGCAATGCTATTCCAGTGGTTGACTTAGTGGCTAGAATAGGAATTTCCTTGGATAGTAGATGCCAAACTTGTGGCTTAGAAGGAGAAGATCCCAATCATGTTTTGTTCACTACACAGCGGCAAGACTAGTCTGGGCGCTATGCAATGTGCCTTGTCCAGATTCAGGTTTCCATCCTCACTCTCTGTACTCTAATTTCTCTTACATCCTAAGCTTGAAGTTGAAACCTGATATACCGTTGAACATAAAGAGAGCCATTCCTTAGATTCTTTGGATTATTTGGAAGAATATGAATGCTCTCTTTATAGAAGGGGAATATTTTGAAGCTACACAAACAATGAGGAAGGCTTGGGAGGACTTAGAGGAATGGTTTGTATGTCAAGAGTTACATGAAGAAGGAGAATAGTTGATCGCATGTTCCTCTTATACTTGGATGAAAAGTGGAAAAGACCACCCGATGGTTGGGAAAAATGCAATGTTGATCATAATTGGAATCACAGAGATAAGATAGGAGGAGGGATTTGGGTTCTTAGAGATACCAGACGGATAGTGGTGTTACACAGCCGGAAATCTTTTGGTGGTTTTGAATCTAAAGCCGATTGGTGTTACACAGCCGGAAATCCTTTGGTGATTTTGAATCTAAAGCTGATTTCAAACTTGGAGTGGTTTTGAATCTAAAGCCGATTTCAAGTTTGGAGTGATAACATGGGCTATAGAAAGCATGAGAAGTCATCATATGGAGAAGGTTATCTTCTCAGCTCATATGAATGACATTCTAGGTGCAGTGTTACGGCCTCGAGCTTGGCCAAGTTTCAAATTTCAAGTGGCGGTTATGCTTAATAGTTTAGCCTTGATTTTGGAATGTCGTTTGGAGATTGCAGAGTCGAGGTCAAATCAACGAGGTAGTCTTATAGCACAAAATGTAACCAAGGAAGGTATGATCCATTCTTATGTCTCTTGTGGTTATCCCTTGTGGTTACAAGGTCTTCTTCTTAAGGAAGCTCAAGATTTGTAAGCTTCAAACTCTCTGCGTAGGAATCTTCCTCGTAGCTTTTGTTTTTAATTTGATTTTTTTAAGCCAAATTTTGTGGTCTATAAGGTTTCGATCTTGTGTTTGTTAGGAGGTTCATTTGTAATTGTTGGGCTTTAAGCCCTTTCATTAAATATAACACCCAGTCGGAAAAAAATGATTCATGTTTTTAAATTGTCGTTGCACTATGTTGTCATTGCATTTCATCCTTGAAATCCGATTTAGCCCATTAGCAAAAGCTCAAAGAAATTGATAATATTTAGTTTATAGCTCGAAGCTAAAAAACCATTTGACAAGTTAATTTCAAATCAAAACGTTTTAATCTAAACGGTGATAATTACTTTAGGCAATGCTCGATCAACAGATAAAATCTAGGAATATTAGGTTCTATATTATTTTGTGAACATCTAATTCATTATCTAATATATCATACATTCAAATCTAGGGATTAACAATATTAGAGTTTGATTTTCTGCTTTTATCTTTAATAAACAAAAGAACAAAGACTAAGAAAATTAGAAAACCTTAATTTTTTTAACAACTGAAAACCTTAATTTATTTTCCTCTTTTTCTTCTATCATTCATTTTTTTAATTCTTCTTCTTATTCCATCATTTCTTTTTCTTCGTCTGACACAAACACCATTATCGATCTCATATTTCTCTAGTGATCTACAAATCCAACTCTCAATCACTTTGTCTTATCTTATTGCCATAGATCAAAATCTTTAATTATGGATTCAGATGGTGTTTTTTCTCTTCTGTCAAATTTCCCACTGCCATCCATTCCCTTGGTCAAACTCCCCACTACTGTCCATTTCCTTTGGTCAAACTGAACCGTCATTGGAGGTAGTTAACTATTTTCAGAATTCAGTATAATAAGTAAATAACTATGTTTCCAATGTAATAGTTAACTTATGGGGAAAAATCCTTAAAAATACCCCAAGTATATTGCATTTGCCAGAAAAATACATCAACTATTTTGACTCCCAGAAAAATACACAACGTATAAAAAAGTGTTCTATTAATACTCATACATTCAAAATCGAGGATTTTTACACAAGAAAGTTAACTCCGTTTAATCGTTAAACGGAAACAGTAAAACGGCGTTAGTATTGTTAACCACAACGTTAGTATAACAGTGAAAAACCATTGCTACCCTTAATTCGAGTCTTCTTATTTTCCCCAAATTGAAGAACCCTAGTTTCTATTTCACTTTTATTCTCTTAGCTTCTCTCTCAATTTTTTCACTAAAAATGGAAAACTCATCCTCCTCTGCAAACTCGTTCAACCACAGCTACAACCAGATTGAAGGTCCTCTTTGCCACTGCAATAGATCAACGATTATGTCGAAATCATGGACAGATGATAATCCAGGAAGAAGGTTTTACAAATGCGATATCCATGGATTCTTTATCTGGGCTGATAAAGAAAAGCCACATGGATGGCAGAAGGTGAGTTTGTTGGAGGCTAGAGATCAGATTCGTCGTCAAAAAACAGAAATCAAAGAACTTCAGGAGTCTCTTCGAGCAGCGAGTCAACAAAATTTGACCGGAGTAGTTCTTGATTCAACAACATTGGTGAAGTCGGAAGTGTTTGAAAAAATTGCAGAGGAGAAAAAGAAGCTTCAAAACGAATTGATTACATCCAAAGAGAGGGAGAAATTGTTCCGCCAGTTCGTTGTTATCTCTTGGGGAGGCTTCATTGTTGTCACTGCCATGATCTTAGTAATTGTGAAAAACTAGTTGTGCGTATCGTTATTGGTTGAGAAAATCAGTCCTTGTGTTATTGATGTTGCTTATTTTGTTGTGTTGTCTTTGTTGGTGTTGGTCGTTATTTATGTTTAATGTTTGAAGTTATGTTTGAAGTTATGTTTTGTTCTAGCAAAATGAAAACACAACTAATGAAACAAGCAACATACATAGCCAAAGATCTTGTTTAGGAGTCAATAAGTACCAAAAAGAAGAACATAAGTTCCAAAAAGAAGAACATAAGTACCAAAAGAACAAGAACATCTTAAATAGAGTTGATAAGTACTAAACAAATTCAAAGTGGTGGAGGAGTAGGACCACTGATTTTTGTAGTAGTTGAACCCCATACATCGAAAATTTGACCAGTGAAAGGAGAAATATAGCATCCATAACCTCTTGGAATTGGCTCACGACCACGCCCACGACCACGCCCACGCCCATGAGGACGACCACGACCACGCCCACGAGTAGTTGATGTAGTTGGAGCACTTGATGGATGTGGATCTACTTCTGGTTGTGTAGAAGTAGCAGCTGGTTGTGTAGAACTAGTCGGTTGGTTTTGAGCATTTCTCCTCCTCTTTGGTGCATTTTGAATGCTCCATTGATCATCATCCTATTACACCATTATAAAAGAAGTCATTGAATCAAAAAGTCACCATATAAAGGAAGCACACATTAGAGATAACTCATTACATACCGTAGTCTTTCGAGGTCTTCCTCTTTTTCGTTTAGGACCTGTTGCCACAGCTGGAGGTCGAGTACAAGTGCTTTTGTTATGACCAGTTTGTTTGCAATTGCTACATGTGCCTATCCTTCCATTCCTTGTAGCCTTGGTCGGGTTTGACGATGATTCATGTGCCTCTTTTATCCTATCAAACTTCTTTGGACGTCCTGGCATTCTCCTCTTTTCAGGAATTTGAATTGGATCTTTGTCAACATCGTCCCACAATTTTTTACCATTTACGGGTCTAATGTTGTCTCTGTAATTGTCTTGCCACTTTGATGTCAAGTAATACTCATCCACATAACTATAATAATGAAAAAGAGTGAGTTAGACTTTAGATATATGAGAAAGAGTTTAAAATAACTAAAGTGTAGTGATACTTACTCTTCTGGATCACGATTGAGCTCACTTATGACATGAATTGCATGGCTACAAGGAATTCCTGTGAGATCCCACTCGTCACAAGCACAATGCTTATACAGAAGATTCACCTCATAGCTACAGTCTGGGTCAACAACCTCAAACAAGTTTTCACTGCTTTGTAACACTGTACACAACTCACTTCTAGTGCGGTTTGCCTCAAAAATCTCCATTATGTTTGGTGGAAACTTGCTTGTCCACTTACTGGTTTTTTTGCGTCTCCGAGTTATACGATTCAATGCAAGCCTCCTAATCTCCTCAAGCATGTCAATCAAAGGTAACTTACGCGTTTCTTTGATTGTTCTATTGAAACTCTCAGACAAATTGTTGCAAACATCATCACAACGAGCTTGTGGACTGAAATAAGCTTTGCACCAAGTTTTTGGTTCTGTTTTCAACAAATCTTCATGTGCTCGAGGATCAAACACTTTCAAAGCCTCCATGTTGTACCAATAATCACCAAGAGATGAACTTTTTGCCACTGCCCAAAAGTAGTCCTCATACTCTGACATCCCATAAACTTTCTTCCAATTGGCAAACATGTGTCTAGCACAATGCCTATGTTCTGCTTCTGGTAAAAGATTTGCAACTGCATTTAACAAGCCCTTTTGCTTATCAAAGATGAAAGTATATCCCTTGCCTAACCCTAAATCCAACTCTGTTTTCAATTTGTCCACAAACCAAGCCCATGAGTCATTATCCTCCACTCTAACTATAGCCCATGCAAAAGGAAATATCCTATTATCAGCATCTCGACCAACAGCAGCTAGAATCTCACCTTTAAGCTCCCATTTCATGAAAGATCCATCAAGACCAATAATTGGTCGACAACATCGCTTCCAACTCTCTCTAAGTTGTTCAAAACTAATGTAGAATCTGTCAAATACTTGTTTACCATCATCACGTGCAAGAGTCACAATCTCTGTACTTGCATTGTTAGACCGCCTCATCTCACCCTCATACTTCCACAACATAGCAAATTGTTCCCTCTGAGTTTGTATAACCATATCCAAAGCCAATCTCCTTGCTTTTTGGCAGATCCACTTAGAGACACTTAAGTGGTATCTCATCATGATCTCATCTTTAATGTCAGTCCACCTAATACTAGGTCTTCGTCTTGCTTCATCTTTAAATAACGTTGCAACTGTTCTCTGTTTCAGCATCCTAGCTTTGCTACTCTTGAAATGGTTATGTTCATTAACAAATGTTTTCACCATCCACTTTCCTTTTGGTTTCTCCACTGAGCAATAAATCTTCCACTTGCATTCTTTGTTCACACATATTGCTGCCAATTTATCATGATCCCATCTACACAACTTAACATCGTAGTTTGTCTTTAGAACATACCTCAACAACTGATCTTTAAACTCATCTCCACTCTTGAATGTCTGCAGTAACCACAAGTAAGGTGGCTTGTCTTTGCTGTAAATCTGTCTTGAAATTTCAGCTTCCTTTCTATTAAACCCGACCCATTCTTCGTCTGTGTCAACTGCAGGAGTAGGATGTTCATCATCCCTACATTGTCTCTCGAATTCATCCTCATCAAATGGATCATTATCAACAGATTCAGGCTCGTCATTTGCATCTTCTCCTTGTTTATTACCTTCAACATCACCTGTACCAGCAGCCTCTTCATTAAGGACTTCCTCCCTAAATGATTCAAATCGAATGTCCTCTCCTCCTTCTTCTATAACTTCTTCTCCAACATTTTCTTCTTCTGCAACACCACCTTCATCATCAGCAAGATCACCATCATTGTCTTTAATACCATCATCGTATTCAATATCATCATCACAATCATCTTCCCCTTCTTTCTCACTTCCATGATTCATAACGTGTTCTTTGTCTTTCTGAACTCCTTGATTGTCATTCTCAGCAGGTACAATCACAACCTCTCTACCTTCATTCATTGTTTCCTCATTCTCTACACTAGGAGGAACTACAACTTGCTCAATAAATACATCAACTTCACCAACCTTAATAGCTTCATCACACATTTTCATAATCTCTGCATCAGAACTTAGATGGAATATACTTCTTACTGAATCCAAATTTTCGTGTGGAAGCTTGTACCACAATTGCTCCACACGACCACCGCCTAAGCCAAGCTCTTCAATGAAGTCATCGAAGATACTCCAAGTCAAATAATCTGGATCGATTGTTAAACCCTTCTTCACAGATCCTCCACGATATGTCCAATTCGAATCATTTACATACATAAGCCCTCCATAATTCAAGTTTAATTTGAGAGTTTCACTACAAAATCGAAAGAGAAAATGCATGAATCTCATACCCAATGTCTAATTCGTAACAAGAAACACTGAATAATAAGCATTCGAGAGAGAAAACTAAATTCGAAATCATACCTCATGTTGTTCCTCGAGTTTCGAAGTCGCCGGTGTTGATTAAGAATGGAAAATCGAGAGAGAATACATCAACTTTTATGAATTCACAATGAAAAATCAAGTGAGAAAGATTGATTTGGAGAAATCGAGTGTTTGAATCCCTAAATTCGATTTTAGAGTTCTTCTTTTTTGAAAACCCTAGAATTTGGGGAAAAACATATTTGGGGGAAGAACACGACTAAACAGAAAGAGAAGGGTAGCAATGGTTTTTCACTGCTATACTAACGTCATGGTTAACAATACTAACGCCGTTTTACTGTTTCCGTTTAACGATTAAACGAAGTTAACTTTCTTGTGTAAAAATCCTCGATTTTGAATGTATGAGTATTAATAGAACACTTTTTTATACGTTATGTATTTTTCTGGGAGTCAAAATAGTTGATGTATTTTTCTGGCAAATGCAATATACTTGGGGTATTTTTAAGGATTTTTCCCTTAACTTATGTTATTTTTTAATATAATAAGTAATTATGTTTCTGATAATAGGTAATTACGTTCTTAACATAATTAACTATGTCATGAAATCATGAGAATAGATAACTATACTTTCAAAATAGTTAACTATGTTTTCAAATATGTAACTATTTTTGAAAATAGTTAAATATGTTTTTATATAGTTAGAAAATAGTGTGATGTACTGAACTATGTTCTGAACTTAATTAAATATATAACTTTGAAAATTGTTAACCATGTTATTAGTTAACTGTTACAAAAAAAATTTGTCATCTTTTGCCAACTGTTTGTTTTTTACTTATTTTCTTTTTTCATGGCTATTTTTTCAAAAAATTGTTGTAGGAGCAATTTTTCAGCGATGAGATCAAGAAAATTTTTTAGGTTTTTTTTCTTTTTCATATTTACCTTAATTATAGGTGTATGGAAAAATTTCATATTTTTAATTATCTCTGCTATTTACCTAAATGTATTTTCAAAATTATTACTTAACTTTCTTTTTCAATGTAATAGTGTGCTAATTAACCCTAAAATCTAAATAGCTTAGTAAATTTAGAGTTTTGGAATTGAAAAAAAAAAGTTTAAGGAGAAGAGGAAGGCTAATGAGAAATAAGCTAGAAAATTTGGAAAAAAATATTTGTATATTCAACGCAAACTCTTTGCATACTACTTGATTATTTGTTATTATTAAAAAAATTAGTGTTCTACTTTAGTCTCATGTTATTCAACCTTAAATCTCTTACATTTTGGTACTATTTAGGAAATTTTTCCTCATTGGTCCAATCGTTAAGAGGTAAGTTTCCTACACACTCAACAAATATGTGAAAACCAGAAAAACACGATGGTGGTTTGTTTTTCAGTGGTTCTCCAATATTCAATTCAACAAAGAGAATATGAAAGGATGCAAAGACTAGGGGAAATTGCATTAAAAAGCGAAACGAATTTGAACAAACCAGAAGAAAGAAATTAAATGACACATAGTCATTGGTGCAATGAAAAAATATTCATTTAAGGGATAATATTCAAGCTCTTGTAAATATAAACTTAATTAGAATTTGAATCGTCAATAGTGCTTTTGGAAAAATCATAGTTAATTTGAAACGAGCCTAAACGCCTTGGAAGATATTATAACCTCCTAAAAGGCTAGTTGTAACATCCGCATCTCGGACTATGAATCCAGACCCAAGTGTTAGTCAAAAAGTGGTATTTTCATTGCTCTAAAATTTCTCCGTTACATTGTATGGTAAATCACAACATAGGGTACTAGATTCACTACGCCTTGGGAAAGTCTTCCTCCGTTGCCCGCTGCTCCCTCCTGCCCTACCGTCCTATGGTCCACCTGACCGGATGTCCTATCCTGCGCACTGGTAAGGGGGTGAGTATTGAATACTCAGTAAGACGGTCTACTCCGTCTCACCACCTAACACTACCTAGCTATTCTAAACCTATAACACCACACAGCAACCTTAGCACTACTTGCTAGGTACTGCGTCTCACGGCCAACCCTTTGGCGGTGATCCAAAACCTCAACCTCATGCCGGGCACGCTGGCAGCCCATCCTCATGTCGGGCACGCTGGCAGCCCTTTATACTCTACACCAACAAGCTGGTAACCGGACCAGTAAAACTGGTATGCCTGGCACGCTGGCAGCCTTTAACCTAGTCGGCCCGTCGGCGGACTTCCCGAAGTTTGGTACTTCAAACCCTTCTAACGCTCCGCTAGAACGCTAGGGCTTCGTGCCCTCTTTCAGGCCAAACACAAACAATCTGGGGGAACGCATACACACGATGCGGCCCTTATGCAATAATTAAATGGTGGCGTTGTGAACCTACTATCCTACCGGTTTCAACATGCTTTTACTACTAGACTATCCTAAGGTTCATAACCAAACTATCTACTCCGGTTAATCCTAATCCTTTATACCTCTAGGTTCTCAAGCAATAGCCGAAGCATTTCAAACAATACCTTTTGCCCCGTATGGTCGGCCCCAGGTAAGCATGGCTATCCCAATACGTTACCCATGACACATCTATGGCCATACGGTGACCGTCCCTGCAGAAATACACACATAAAACTATCCGTTAATTGTGGAAGACTCGCGGTCCGGCCTTGTCCATTACTGGCCTCAGCGTTCCCGCGGCCTTACCTCTAACCCTGGAGTCGTATGCGGCCGTACGAGTTTGCTAAGCCTCCTTAGCGCTGCTCTTGTTGACACACACCGTCTAGACTAGCTACCAGTTGACTAAGGCGTTCCCGTACAACTATTAAGTTGGCCGGGCACCACCTGTCCGGCCTACGACATTCTCTAGTAGTCTGCCGCGGCCTACAAGCAAGCGAACCATCGAGTAACCTTACGGCCTTGCGGCTGTAGTGTTACCATAGCTCTATTTTGTGGTTTAATGATCGGTTAGTATCAGACCTTTCAGCCTGCCACGCTAATCCTCACATTTGGCCCACTGGCTCCCTTTTCAGAGTATAGCCGGCCTATGCATTTTCTACTATCCTAACTACATGCAGTGCGAGTCGGAGCTAGACATGATCCTGCCATGCCTAGTTTCCAGTCCGCCAAACAACGAGTCACTCTTGGGCCGGCTTAGGCCGAGCCAAGTTTCCTCGAGATACGAGGCTGAGTCTCACGGCGGGACTTCATCACCGTGCACTCTTGCCAAGTTCCATTGTGATAGTCGATTCACTTGGCAAGCTGTGTTAGCCTTGCCTTGCTCCTCCACTGTCTCACCTACGAGTCCTTAGCCAGATCGCCATGATCTGACCGGATGCTCTGCCACTGTTGGTAAGCCAAGCACGCTTTTGCTTACCAGGCGTGATTCCGAACCGAGGCCGTATCGATTACTATCGAGGCCTTACCGATTCGCAGCCTAGTGGTTGGCACTGGCCGTCTAGCTTTCTCTCTGATCATCGATGCCCTTACCGATGATTACCGGTTTGTTCATCGCAGACGAACAAGGTATCGTACTGATGCACCGAGACCTACTCGAGGCTCACCGATGCCAAGCCGCGACCTTATCGCGACTTGCCCTTGCGGACTGTTCAGTTATCCTCGATGGTCAGTGGTAGATCGATCGTAGGCCTCCCCGAGGGCCTATCGATGCGTCCCCATGGTCATGTCGTAAATATTACCTGATAGCCACTATTGGCACTGTCGGATCGTCGAGTGTCCGTACCGGTTTCTCACCGATGCGTCCATCGAGGGGTGATCCGAGGCTCACTCGTCCTGATCATTGATCAGCCTCACTTCCTCACGTACCTCCTCGAGGCACGTTCCTCTAGGCTACCCGGGCCCTGTCAAGGCGTCATCGTGCCCTCTAGAGGCGTCAACGGTACCTCGTACCAATGCCCTTGTCGAGGCGTCTCCGATGCCCTCTCGAGGCGTCACCGAGGCCTACCGTTGGTACCCTGGCGTGCTGTCATCGAGGCACCCCGAGGCCATACCGATGCTAACACTAGGCGTACCCAAGCTACCGGTCCGTGTGTGGATCCTCGATCCATCCACGGATGCTACCGGTGCCAAGCATGGATCACTATCCGTGCTAGGCCACTACCACTACTACTACTACTACTACCCTACTCTACCCTAACCCGTACTACTAAGACTACCGTATGAAAGCTATAAGGAAGAGAATAGAAAGGGAGTATTAGGTACGGATCGCGCCTTACCTTATACCGCTTCTCCTTAGGTGGGGTGCCGAGTTCCTTCTCGAGCTCCTCCTTTTCTCTCCCTCTTAAGCGTGTATCTTTGGCTCTCGAGAGGAGAGAAATATTTTGGTGTGTAAATAATGAGCTCCCTAGCCCTCTATTTATACTAAACCAAAAACCCTAAGGAGAATATCCACTTTCCTTATTTTTCTCCACTTACCTTATTCCTCTCCACCTCCTAACTCTATGGGCCGAAAGCCCATTACTCTTCCCTTTTCTCCACGTTTTTCTTCCTCCCGTCCTCCTACTCTCGTGTTACTGCATAACAGGTCCCTCGTGGACTTTCCTATTTCTACCTAACCTATTCCCAACCTATCCTATACTCGATCTAGCCTATACTCGACCTAACTTAATGCCTTTTTGTTCCTTAATCTTCCACTGAACCTCTGCTAGGTTCCTGCCGGGTACCTTGGGTTTCTGCTGCTCGGTTTGGGATGTTACAAATTCCTCCCCCCTTGAAATGGAGCCGTCCTCGGGTCCTAAGTCTTCAGGGATGCTGGCCGGGTTTAGTGAGGGAGGGGTGATTGGGGCAGAACAGTGCTGGTATCAAGCCAGGAAGGGTTTCGGGTGAGAAGGCGTGATGATCCAAACACTATTTTATTGAGAAGGCCACCCAAAAAAAAAGTTTAAACAAAGGAAATCCAGATTAAGTAGAAGAGAGAAAAGCACAAGAAGCGAAGAGGAAAGTAATGGGAGGTCGGTGGGTAAGACGGTGAGGGTGTGGGTAGCTGCTTGGGGTTGTCGGTGTGGCTCCCTAGGGTTCCTTTTCCCCGAGTCCTCCTAACATGTGCAGACGAGGATACGTGTCCTGCCGTCTTAGCGGTGGTGCCGGGGGTGCCTGCTGCCCAGCCGGGTTTGTTGGTGCTATCCCTGGGCATAACCTCGCGATGTGGCCCATTTGTCCACAGCGGAAACAACCCACGCCCGTCCCCAGTGGTCGTGGGCACGCTGCGACCATGTGGCCAGTTTCTCCACACCGTGCACACCTAGGTCTACAAGGGCCGAAATGGTTCTTCCCACAAATAGTGCAACCTGCGTTCCGATCCCCGGTCCTATCGTCTGTCTTTCTTTTTCCCCCGTCACCTTCTCTTGTTCTGGTAACCGGGCGATGCTGCTTACTCTCTTCCTCTATTTCCATCTCCACCATGGCGGCCTTTTCCACTAACTCCGTAATGGTATGGAAGGTGAGGATCTCCAACCGGGTTCGTATCTCCACACGTAACCCTCGTAGAAACTTCTTGATGATGTGGCCAGCGGTCATGTTGTGTCCTGCGAATCTGCGGAGGCGGTTGAATTCTGCTTCATACTCTCTCACCGGGCGAGTTTTCTGACGTAGGTCCAAAAACTCCCCTTCTAGTCGATCTATGGATTCCTGCGGGAATTATTTCTTGGTAAATTCCTCTCGGAACACGTTCCAGGTGCAATGTGGGCTGTCCCAATCCTGGGTCACTCCTTCCCACCATAGTTGAGCGTCTTCCTTCAGGTAGTTGACCGCCAGATCCTTCTTATATCCTGCCGGGCATCGGGCGGATTCAAAGTTCCTCTCGTGTAGTTTGAGCCAAGCATCTGCTTCGGCTGGCTTAGCTCCCTTTCCCAGGAATGTCCCGGTGTCCATGTCCCTCATGACCCTGAGGATTTCCCAATACGTGGGTACTCTTTCCATGGGGTGTACGTCTTCGGCCACCACCTGTGGGTTCGGGGGCGGTGGATTCGCTGGGTTTTCCTGTCCTCTTGGTTGGACGCCATTCTCGAAGAGGGTTCGCAGTTCCTGGAGCCCGTGTAGTAAGGCCGTGTTGATCACGGTCTGGTTGATGGCTGGTGCATCTGGCCCTTCAGGGGCGGCGGGGTGTTGTGGTGGATTTGGTTCATCCGGTTGTACCGGGGGCATGGGGTTTACGGGTGGATCGGGGTGTACAGGCGGAACCGGCTGAACCGGTGGTACTGGTTGGACCGGAGGCACAGGCTGGGCTTGAGGAATGGTTTGAACGGGGGGTATGGGCTGGGCAAGGGGTACCGGGTTTTGGGGTGCGTCTTCTTCGTTGGCTGGTAGGGTTCCGGTTCCTATGGCTACTGCGGCGTTTCTTCTCCTAGTGGTCATCTGAAAGAGGAAATTCTAAGGTTACTTAATCCTAACTTACCAAAGGTGACCAAAGGCGGCGGCAAGGGAGGCAGAGGAATCGAAGCCCTTTCCCAAGTAGTCCCACGGGATCCTTGTAGCTGCCCTCCAGGCCAGAACTGGAGTGACAACCAAGCTCTGATACCAAATTTGTAACACCCGCATCTCGGACTATGAATCCAGACCCAAGTGTTAGTCAAAAGTGGTATTTTCATTGCTCTAAAATTTCTCCGTTACATTGTATGGTAAATCACAACATAGGGTACTAGATTCACTACGCCTTGGGAAAGTCTTCCTCCGTTGCCCGCTGCTCCCTCCTGCCCTGCCGTCCTATGGTCCACCTGACTGGATGTCCTATCCTGCGCACTGGTAAGGGGGTGAGTATTGAATACTCAGTAAGACGGTCTACTCCGTCTCACCACCTAACACTACCTAGCTATTCTAAACCTATAACCCCACACAGCAACCTTAGCACTACTTGCTAGGTACTGCGTCTCACGGCCAACCCTTTGGCGGTGATCCAAAACCTCAACCTCATGCCGGGCACGCTGACAGCCCATCCTCATGCCGGGCACGCTGGCAGCCCTTTATACTCTACACCAGCAAGCTGGTAACCGGACCAGTAAAACTGGTATGCCTGGCACGCTGGCAGCCTTTAACCTAGTCGGCCCGTCGGCGGACTTCCCGAAGTTTGGTACTTCAAACCCTTCTAACGCTCCGCTAGAACGCTAGGGCTTCGTGCCCTCTTTCAGGCCAAACACAAACAATCCGGGGGAACGCATACACACGATGCGGCCCTTATGCGATAATTAAATGGTGGCGTTGTGAACCTACTATCCTACCGGTTTCAACATGCTTTTACTACTAGACTATCCTAAGGTTCATAACCAAACTATCTACTCCGGTTAATCCTAATCCTTTATACCTCTAGGTTCTCAAGCAATAGCCGAAGCATTTCAAACAATACCTTTTGCCCCGTATGGTCGGCCCCAGGTAAGCATGGCTATCCCAATACGTTACCCATGACACATCTATGGCCATACGGTGACCGTCCCTGCAGAAATACACACATAAAACTATCCGTTAATTGTGGAAGACTCGCGGTCCGGCCTTGTCCATTACTGGCCTCAGCGTTCCCGCGGCCTTACTTCTAACCCTGGAGTCGTATGCGGCCGTACGAGTTTGCTAAGCCTCCTTAGCGCTGCTCTTGTTGACACACACCGTCTAGACTAGCTACCAGGTTGACTAAGGCGTTCCCGTACAACTATTAAGTTGGCCGGTCACCACCTGTCCGGCCTACGACATTCTCTAGTAGTCTGCCGCGGCCTACAAGCAAGCGAACCATCGAGTAACCTTACGGCCTTGCGGCTGTAGTGTTACCATAGCTCTATTTTGTGGTTTAATGATCGGTTAGTATCAGACCTTTCAGCCTGCCACGCTAATCCTCACATTTGGCCCACTGGCTCCCTTTTCAGAGTATAGCCGGCCTATGCATTTTCTACTATCCTAACTACATGCAGTGCGAGTCGGAGCTAGACATGATCCTGCCATGCCTAGTTTCCAGTCCGCCAAACAACGAGTCACTCTTGGGCCGGCTTAGGCCGAGCCAAGTTTCCTCGAGATACGAGGCTGAGTCTCACGGCGGGACTTCATCACCGTGCACTCTTGCCAAGTTCCATTGTGATAGTCGATTCACTTGGCAAGCTGTGTTAGCCTTGCCTTGCTCCTCCACTGTCTCACCTACGAGTCCTTAGCCAGATCGCCATGATCTGACCGGATGCTCTGCCACTGTTGGTAAGCCAAGCACGCTTTTGCTTACCAGGCGTGATTCCGAACCGAGGCCGTATCGATTACTATCGAGGCCTTACCGATTCGCAGCCTAGTGGTTGGCACTGGCCGTCTAGCTTTCTCTCTGATCATCGATGCCCTTACCGATGATTACCGGTTTGTTCATCGCGGACGAACAAGGTATCGTACTGATGCACCGAGACATACTCGAGGCTCACCGATGCCAAGCCGCGACCTTATCGCGACTTGCCCTTGCGGACTGTTCAGTTATCCTCGATGGTCAGTGGTAGATCGATCGTAGGCCTCCCCGAGGGCCTATCGATGCGTCCCCATGGTCATGTCGTGAATACTACCTGATAGCCACTATTGGCACTGTCGGATCGTCGAGTGTCCGTACCGGTTTCTCACCGATGCGTCCATCGAGGGGTGATCCGAGGCTCACTCGTCCTGATCATTGATCAGCCTCACTTCCTCACGTACCTCCTCGAGGCACGTTCCTCTAGGCTACCCGGGCCCTGTCAAGGCGTCATCGTGCCCTCTAGAGGCGTCAACGGTACCTCGTACCGATGCCCTTGTCGAGGCGTCTCCGATGCCCTCTCGAGGCGTCACCGAGGCCTACCGTTGGTACCCTGGCGTGCTGTCATCGAGGCACCCCGAGGCCATACCGATACTAACACTAGGCGTACCCAAGCTACCGGTCCGTGTGTGGATCCTCGATCCATCCACGGATGCTACCGGTGCCAAGCATGGATCACTATCCGTGCTAGGCCACTACCACTACTACTACTACTACTACTACCCTACTCTACCCTAACCCGTACTACTAAGACTACCGTATGAAAGCTATAAGGAAGAGAATAGAAAGGGAGTATTAGGTACGGATCGCGCCTTACCTTATACCACTTCTCCTTAGGTGGGGTGCCGAGTTCCTTCTCGAGCTCCTCCTTTTCTCTCCCTCTTAAGCGTGTATCTTTGGCTCTAGAGCGGAGAGAAATATTTTGGTGTGTAAATAATGAGCGCCCTAGCCCTCTATTTATACTAAACCAAAAACCCTAAGGAGAATATCCACTTTCCTTATTTTTCTCCACTTTCCTTATTCCTCTCCACCTCCTCACTCTATGGGCCGAAAGCCCATTACTCTTCCCTTTTCTCCACGTTTTTCTTCCTCCCGTCCTCCTACTCTCGTGTTACTGCATAACAGGTCCCTCGTGGACTTTCCTATTTCTACCTAACCTATTCCCAACCTATCCTATACTCGATCTAGCCTATACTCGACCTAACTTAATGCCTTTTTGTTCCTTAATCTTCCACTGAACCTCTGCTAGGTTCCTGCCGGGTACCTTGGGTTTCTGCTGCTCGGTTTGGGATGTTACAAATTCCTCCCCCCTTGAAATGGAGCCGTCCTCGGGTCCTAAGTCTTCAGGGATGCTGGCCGGGTTTAGTGAGGGAGGGGTGATTGGGGCAGAACAGTGCTGGTATCAAGCCAGGAAGGGTTTCGGGTGAGAAGGCGTGATGATCCAAACACTATTTTATTGAGAAGGCCACCCAAAAAAAAAGTTTAAACAAAGGAAATCCAGATTAAGTAGAAGAGAGAAAAGCACAAGAAGCGAAGAGGAAAGTAATGGGAGGTCGGTGGGTAAGACGGTGAGGGTGTGGGTAGCTGCTTGGGGTTGTCGGTGTGGCTCCCTAGGGTTCCTTTTCCCCGAGTCCTCCTAACATGTGCAGACGAGGATACGTGTCCTGCCGTCTTAGCGGTGGTGCCGGGGGTGCCTGCTGCCCAGCCGGGTTTGTTGGTGCTATCCCTGGGCATAACCTCGCGATGTGGCCCATTTGTCCACAGCGGAAACAACCCACGCCCGTCCCCAGTGGTCGTGGGCACGCTGCGACCATGTGGCCAGTTTCTCCACACCGTGCACACCTAGGTCTACAAGGGCCGAAATGGTTCTTCCCACAAATAGTGCAACCTGCGTTCCGATCCCCGGTCCTATCGTCTGTCTTTCTTTTTCCCCCGTCACCTTCTCTTGTTCTGGTAACCGGGCGATGCTGCTTACTCTCTTCCTCTATTTCCATCTCCACCATGGCGGCCTTTTCCACTAACTCCGTAATGGTATGGAAGGTGAGGATCTCCAACCGGGTTCGTATCTCCACACGTAACCCTCGTAGAAACTTCTTGATGATGTGGCCAGCGGTCATGTTGTGTCCTGCGAATCTGCGGAGGCGGTTGAATTCTGCTTCATACTCTCTCACCGGGCGAGTTTTCTGACGTAGGTCCAAAAACTCCCCTTCTAGTCGATCTATGGATTCCTGCGGGAATTATTTCTTGGTAAATTCCTCTCGGAACACGTTCCAGGTGCAATGTGGGCTGTCCCAATCCTGGGTCACTCCTTCCCACCATAGTTGAGCGTCTTCCTTCAGGTAGTTGACCGCCAGATCCTTCTTATATCCTGCCGGGCATCGGGCGGATTCAAAGTTCCTCTCGTGTAGTTTGAGCCAAGCATCTGCTTCGGCTGGCTTAGCTCCCTTTCCCAGGAATGTCCCGGTGTCCATGTCCCTCATGACCCTGAGGATTTCCCAATACGTGGGTACTCTTTCCATGGGGTGTACGTCTTCGGCCACCACCTGTGGGTTCGGGGCGGTGGATTCGCTGGGTTTTCCTGTCCTCTTGGTTGGACGCCATTCTCGAAGAGGGTTCGCAGTTCCTGGAGCCCGTGTAGTAAGGCCGTGTTGATCACGGTCTGGTTGATGGCTGGTGCATCTGGCCCTTCAGGGGCGGCGGGGTGTTGTGGTGGATTAGGTTCATCCGGTTGTACCGGGGGCATGGGGTTTACGGGTGGATCGGGGTGTACAGGCGGAACCGGCTGAACCGGTGGTACTGGTTGGACCGGAGGCACAGGCTGGGCTTGAGGAATGGTTTGAACGGGGGGTATGGGCTGGGCAAGGGGTACCGGGTTTTGGGGTGCGTCTTCTTCGTTGGCTGGTAGGGTTCCGGTTCCTATGGCTACTGCGGCGTTTCTTCTCCTAGTGGTCATCTGAAAGAGGCAATTCTAAGGTTACTTAATCCTAACTTACCAAAGGTGACCAAAGGCGGCGGCAAGGGAGGCAGAGGAATCGAAGCCCTTTCCCAAGTAGTCCCACGGGATCCTTGTAGCTGCCCTCCAGGCCAGAACTGGAGTGACAACCAAGCTCTGATACCAAATTTGTAACACCCGCATCTCGGACTATGAATCCAGACCCAAGTGTTAGTCAAAAGTGGTATTTTCATTGCTCTAAAATTTCTCCGTTACATTGTATGGTAAATCACAACATAGGGTACTAGATTCACTACGCCTTGGGAAAGTCTTCCTCCGTTGCCCGCTGCTCCCTCCTGCCCTGCCGTCCTATGGTCCACCTGACTGGATGTCCTATCCTGCGCACTGGTAAGGGGGTGCGTATTGAATACTCAGTAAGACGGTCTACTCCGTCTCACCACCTAACACTACCTAGCTATTCTAAACCTATAACCCCACACAGCAACCTTAGCACTACTTGCTAGGTACTGCGTCTCACGGCCAACCCTTTGGCGGTGATCCAAAACCTCAACCTCATGCCGGGCACGCTGGCAGCCCATCCTCATGCCGGGCACGCTGGCAGCCCTTTATACTCTACACCAGCAAGCTGGTAACCGGACCAGTAAAACTGGTATGCCTGGCACGCTGGCAGCCTTTAACCTAGTCGGCCCATCGGCGGACTTCCCGAAGTTTGGTACTTCAAACCCTTCTAACGCTCCGCTAGAACGCTAGGGCTTCGTGCCCTCTTTAAGGCCAAACACAAACAATCCGGGGGAACGCATACACACGATGCGGCCCTTATGAAATAATTAAATGGTGGCGTTGTGAACGTACTATCCTACCGGTTTCAACATGCTTTTACTACTAGACTATCCTAAGGTTCATAACCAAACTATCTACTCCGGTTAATCCTAATCCTTTATACCTCTAGGTTCTCAAGCAATAGCCGAAGCATTTCAAACAATACCTTTTGCCCCGTATGGTCGGCCCCAGGTAAGCATGGCTATCCCAATACGTTACCCATGACACATCTATGGCCATACGGTGACCGTCCCTGCAGAAATACACACATAAAACTATCCGTTAATTGTGGAAGACTCGCGGTCCGGCCTTGTCCATTACTGGCCTCAGCGTTCCCGCGGCCTTACTTCTAACCCTGGAGTCGTATGCGGCCGTACGAGTTTGCTAAGCCTCCTTAGCGCTGCTCTTGTTGACACACACCGTCTAGACTAGCTACCAGGTTGACTAAGGCGTTCCCGTACAACTATTAAGTTGGCCGGTCACCACCTGTCCGGCCTACGACATTCTCTAGTAGTCTGCCGCGGCCTACAAGCAAGCGAACCATCGAGTAACCTTACGGCCTTGCGGCTGTAGTGTTACCATAGCTCTATTTTGTGGTTTAATGATCGGTTAGTATCAGAACTTTCAGCCTGCCACGCTTATCCTCACATTTGGCCCACTGGCTCCCTTTTCAGAGTATAGCCGGCCTATGCATTTTCTACTATCCTAACTACATGCAGTGCGAGTCGGAGGTAGACATGATCCTGCCATGCCTAGTTTCCAGTCCGCCAAACAACGAGTCACTCTTGGGCCGGCTTAGGCCGAGCCAAGTTTCCTCGAGATACGAGGCTGAGTCTCACGGCGGGACTTCATCACCGTGCACTCTTACCAAGTTCCATTGTGATAGTCGATTCACTTGGCAAGCTGTGTTAGCCTTGCCTTGCTCCTCCACTGTCTCACCTACGAGTCCTTAGCCAGATCGCCATGATCTGACCGGATGCTCTGCCACTGTTGGTAAGCCAAGCACGCTTTTGCTTACCAGGCGTGATTCCGAACCGAGGCCGTATCGATTACTATCGAGGCCTTACCGATTCGCAGCCTAGTGGTTGGCACTGGCCGTCTAGCTTTCTCTCTGATCATCGATGCCCTTACCGATGATTACCGGTTTGTTCATCGCGGACGAACAAGGTATCGTACTGATGCACCGAGACATACTCGAGGCTCACCGATGCCAAGCCGCGACTTGCCCTTGCGGACTGTTCAGTTATCCTCGATGGTCAGTGGTAGATCGATCGTAGGCCTCCCCGAGGGCCTATCGATGCGTCCCCATGGTCATGTCGTGAATACTACCTGATAGCCACTATTGGCACTGTCGGATCGTCGAGTGTCCGTACCGGTTTCTCACCGATGCGTCCATCGAGGGGTGATCCGAGGCTCACTCGTCCTGATCATTGATCAGCCTCACTTCCTCACGTACCTCCTCGAGGCACGTTCCTCTAGGCTACCCGGGCCCTGTCAAGGCGTCATCGTGCCCTCTAGAGGCGTCAACGGTACCTCGTACCGATGCCCTTGTCGAGGCGTCTCCGATGCCCTCTCGAGGCGTCACCGAGGCCTACCGTTGGTACCCTGGCGTGCTGTCATCGAGGCACCCCGAGGCCATACCGATACTAACACTAGGCGTACCCAAGCTACCGGTCCGTGTGTGGATCCTCGATCCATCCACGGATGCTACCGGTGCCAAGCATGGATCACTATCCGTGCTAGGCCACTACCACTACTACTACTACTACTACCCTACTCTACCCTAACCCGTACTACTAAGACTACCGTATGAAAGCTATAAGGAAGAGAATAGAAAGGGAGTATTAGGTACGGATCGCGCCTTACCTTATACCACTTCTCCTTAGGTGGGGTGCCGAGTTCCTTCTCGAGCTCCTCCTTTTCTCTCCCTCTTAAGCGTGTATCTTTGGCTCTAGAGCGGAGAGAAATATTTTGGTGTGTAAATAATGAGCGCCCTAGCCCTCTATTTATACTAAACCAAAAACCCTAAGGAGAATATCCACTTTCCTTATTTTTCTCCACTTTCCTTATTCCTCTCCACCTCCTCACTCTATGGGCCGAAAGCCCATTACTCTTCCCTTTTCTCCACGTTTTTCTTCCTCCCGTCCTCCTACTCTCGTGTTACTGCATAACAGGTCCCTCGTGGACTTTCCTATTTCTACCTAACCTATTCCCAACCTATCCTATACTCGATCTAGCCTATACTCGACCTAACTTAATGCCTTTTTGTTCCTTAATCTTCCACTGAACCTCTGCTAGGTTCCTGCCGGGTACCTTGGGTTTCTGCTGCTCGGTTTGGGATGTTACAAATTCCTCCCCCCTTGAAATGGAGCCGTCCTCGGGTCCTAAGTCTTCAGGGATGCTGGCCGGGTTTAGTGAGGGAGGGGTGATTGGGGCAGAACAGTGCTGGTATCAAGCCAGGAAGGGTTTCGGGTGAGAAGGCGTGATGATCCAAACACTATTTTATTGAGAAGGCCACCCAAAAAAAAAGTTTAAACAAAGGAAATCCAGATTAAGTAGAAGAGAGAAAAGCACAAGAAGCGAAGAGGAAAGTAATGGGAGGTCGGTGGGTAAGACGGTGAGGGTGTGGGTAGCTGCTTGGGGTTGTCGGTGTGGCTCCCTAGGGTTCCTTTTCCCCGAGTCCTCCTAACATGTGCAGACGAGGATACGTGTCCTGCCGTCTTAGCGGTGGTGCCGGGGGTGCCTGCTGCCCAGCCGGGTTTGTTGGTGCTATCCCTGGGCATAACCTCGCGATGTGGCCCATTTGTCCACAGCGGAAACAACCCACGCCCGTCCCCAGTGGTCGTGGGCACGCTGCGACCATGTGGCCAGTTTCTCCACACCGTGCACACCTAGGTCTACAAGGGCCGAAATGGTTCTTCCCACAAATAGTGCAACCTGCGTTCCGATCCCCGGTCCTATCGTCTGTCTTTCTTTTTCCCCCGTCACCTTCTCTTGTTCTGGTAACCGGGCGATGCTGCTTACTCTCTTCCTCTATTTCCATCTCCACCATGGCGGCCTTTTCCACTAACTCCGTAATGGTATGGAAGGTGAGGATCTCCAACCGGGTTCGTATCTCCACACGTAACCCTCGTAGAAACTTCTTGATGATGTGGCCAGCGGTCATGTTGTGTCCTGCGAATCTGCGGAGGCGGTTGAATTCTGCTTCATACTCTCTCACCGGGCGAGTTTTCTGACGTAGGTCCAAAAACTCCCCTTCTAGTCGATCTATGGATTCCTGCGGGAATTATTTCTTGGTAAATTCCTCTCGGAACACGTTCCAGGTGCAATGTGGGCTGTCCCAATCCTGGGTCACTCCTTCCCACCATAGTTGAGCGTCTTCCTTCAGGTAGTTGACCGCCAGATCCTTCTTATATCCTGCCGGGCATCGGGCGGATTCAAAGTTCCTCTCGTGTAGTTTGAGCCAAGCATCTGCTTCGGCTGGCTTAGCTCCCTTTCCCAGGAATGTCCCGGTGTCCATGTCCCTCATGACCCTGAGGATTTCCCAATACGTGGGTACTCTTTCCATGGGGTGTACGTCTTCGGCCACCACCTGTGGGTTCGGGGGCGGTGGATTCGCTGGGTTTTCCTGTCCTCTTGGTTGGACGCCATTCTCGAAGAGGGTTCGCAGTTCCTGGAGCCCGTGTAGTAAGGCCGTGTTGATCACGGTCTGGTTGATGGCTGGTGCATCTGGCCCTTCAGGGGCGGCGGGGTGTTGTGGTGGATTAGGTTCATCCGGTTGTACCGGGGGCATGGGGTTTACGGGTGGATCGGGGTGTACAGGCGGAACCGGCTGAACCGGTGGTACTGGTTGGACCGGAGGCACAGGCTGGGCTTGAGGAATGGTTTGAACGGGGGGTATGGGCTGGGCAAGGGGTACCGGGTTTTGGGGTGCGTCTTCTTCGTTGGCTGGTAGGGTTCCGGTTCCTATGGCTACTGCGGCGTTTCTTCTCCTAGTGGTCATCTGAAAGAGGCAATTCTAAGGTTACTTAATCCTAACTTACCAAAGGTGACCAAAGGCGGCGGCAAGGGAGGCAGAGGAATCGAAGCCCTTTCCCAAGTAGTCCCACGGGATCCTTGTAGCTGCCCTCCAGGCCAGAACTGGAGTGACAACCAAGCTCTGATACCAAATTTGTAACACCCGCATCTCGGACTATGAATCCAGACCCAAGTGTTAGTCAAAAGTGGTATTTTCATTGCTCTAAAATTTCTCCGTTACATTGTATGGTAAATCACAACATAGGGTACTAGATTCACTACGCCTTGGGAAAGTCTTCCTCCGTTGCCCGCTGCTCCCTCCTGCCCTGCCGTCCTATGGTCCACCTGACTGGATGTCCTATCCTGCGCACTGGTAAGGGGGTGCGTATTGAATACTCAGTAAGACGGTCTACTCCGTCTCACCACCTAACACTACCTAGCTATTCTAAACCTATAACCCCACACAGCAACCTTAGCACTACTTGCTAGGTACTGCGTCTCACGGCCAACCCTTTGGCGGTGATCCAAAACCTCAACCTCATGCCGGGCACGCTGGCAGCCCATCCTCATGCCGGGCACGCTGGCAGCCCTTTATACTCTACACCAGCAAGCTGGTAACCGGACCAGTAAAACTGGTATGCCTGGCACGCTGGCAGCCTTTAACCTAGTCGGCCCGTCGGCGGACTTCCCGAAGTTTGGTACTTCAAACCCTTCTAACGCTCCGCTAGAACGCTAGGGCTTCGTGCCCTCTTTCAGGCCAAACACAAACAATCCGGGGGAACGCATACACACGATGCGGCTCTTATGCAATAATTAAATGGTGGCGTTGTGAACGTACTATCCTACCGGTTTCAACATGCTTTTACTACTAGACTATCCTAAGGTTCATAACCAAACTATCTACTCCGGTTAATCCTAATCCTTTATACCTCTAGGTTCTCAAGCAATAGCCGAAGCATTTCAAACAATACCTTTTGCCCCGTATGGTCGGCCCCAGGTAAGCATGGCTATCCCAATACGTTACCCATGACACATCTATGGCCATACGGTGACCGTCCCTGCAGAAATACACACATAAAACTATCCGTTAATTGTGGAAGACTCGCGGTCCGGCCTTGTCCATTACTGGCCTCAGCGTTCCCGCGGCCTTACTTCTAACCCTGGAGTCGTATGCGGCCGTACGAGTTTGCTAAGCCTCCTTAGCGCTGCTCTTGTTGACACACACCGTCTAGACTAGCTACCAGGTTGACTAAGGCGTTCCCGTACAACTATTAAGTTGGCCGGTCACCACCTGTCCGGCCTACGACATTCTCTAGTAGTCTGCCGCGGCCTACAAGCAAGCGAACCATCGAGTAACCTTACGGCCTTGCGGCTGTAGTGTTACCATAGCTCTATTTTGTGGTTTAATGATCGGTTAGTATCAGACCTTTCAGCCTGCCACGCTAATCCTCACATTTGGCCCACTGGCTCCCTTTTCAGAGTATAGCCGGCCTATGCATTTTCTACTATCCTAACTACATGCAGTGCGAGTCGGAGCTAGACATGATCCTGCCATGCCTAGTTTCCAGTCCGCCAAACAACGAGTCACTCTTGGGCCGGCTTAGGCCGAGCCAAGTTTCCTCGAGATACGAGGCTGAGTCTCACGGCGGGACTTCATCACCGTGCACTCTTGCCAAGTTCCATTGTGATAGTCGATTCACTTGGCAAGCTGTGTTAGCCTTGCCTTGCTCCTCCACTGTCTCACCTACGAGTCCTTAGCCAGATCGCCATGATCTGACCGGATGCTCTGCCACTGTTGGTAAGCCAAGCACGCTTTTGCTTACCAGGCGTGATTCCGAACCGAGGCCGTATCGATTACTATCGAGGCCTTACCGATTCGCAGCCTAGTGGTTGGCACTGGCCGTCTAGCTTTCTCTCTGATCATCGATGCCCTTACCGATGATTACCGGTTTGTTCATCGCGGACGAACAAGGTATCGTACTAATGCACCGAGACATACTCGAGGCTCACCGATGCCAAGCCGCGACCTTATCGCGACTTGCCCTTGCGGACTGTTCAGTTATCCTCGATGGCCAGTGGTAGATCGATCGTAGGCCTCCCCGAGGGCCTATCGATGCGTCCCCATGGTCATGTCGTGAATACTACCTGATAGCCACTATTGGCACTGTCGGATCGTCGAGTGTCCGTACCGGTTTCTCACCGATGCGTCCATCGAGGGGTGATCCGAGGCTCACTCGTCCTGATCATTGATCAGCCTCACTTCCTCACGTACCTCCTCGAGGCACGTTCCTCTAGGCTACCCGGGCCCTGTCAAGGCGTCATCGTGCCCTCTAGAGGCGTCAACGGTACCTCGTACCGATGCCCTTGTCGAGGCGTCTCCGATGCCCTCTCGAGGCGTCACTGAGGCCTACCGTTGGTACCCTGGCATGCTGTCATCAAGGCACCCCGAGGCCATACCGATGCTAACACTAGGCGTACCCAAGCTACCGGTTCGTGTGTAGATCCTCGATCCATCCACGGATGCTACCGGTGCCAAGCATGGATCACTATCCGTGTTAGGCCACTACCACTACTACTACTACTACTACCCTACTCTACCCTAACCCGTACTACTAAGACTACCGTATGAAAGCTATAAGGAAGAGAATAGAAAGGGAGTATTAGGTACGGATCGCGCCTTACCTTATACCGCTTCTCCTTAGGTGGGGTGCCGAGTTCCTTCTCGAGCTCCTCCTTTTCTCTCCCTCTTAAGCGTGTATCTTTGGCTCTAAAGAGGAGAGAAATATTTTGGTGTGTAAATAATGAGCTCCCTAGCCCTCTATTTATACTAAACCAAAAACCCTAAGGAGAATATCCACTTTCCTTATTTTTCTCCACTTTCCTTATTCCTCTCCACCTCCTCACTCTATGGGCCGAAAGCCCATTACTCTTCCCTTTTCTCCACGTTTTTCTTCCTCCCGTCCTCCTACTCTCGTGTTACTGCATAACAGATCCCTCGTGGACTTTCCTATTTCTACCTAACCTATTCCCAACCTATCCTATACTCGATCTAGCCTATACTCGACCTAACTTAATGCCTTTTTGTTCCTTAATCTTCCACTGAACCTCTGCTAGGTTCCTGCCGGGTACCTTGGGTTTCTGCTGCTCGGTTTGGGATGTTACACTAGTACCTAATTCTGGAGACTTTGAGAGCACAAATTCCTATATAATGGCTAAAACGTGAGTTCAAAGACTTTAGTCATGAGCTTTAGAAGGTAAGATAACCTCTTGAAAGCCCAATTCTTGTGTCAAAAGACTCCTTAAAGTCGTGATGGTCTGAGAAATTTGAAAAGACATAAAAAATTCATCAAAGTGGCATAAGTCAAACGTCTTAGCCCTAATGAGACTACCAGAACAAAATTTAGCATTTTGGGAAGAAGTATCACGAAGTAGAAATCTAATCTCGAGGAGTGAAGAGTATATTTAAGAATTAAATTGGAATATTGAATGGTTATTCAAATGAATAAAGTGGATGTAATCGCTAGTCTCTTATTTAAATTTTCAATTAAATAACATTGAGACGATTAAAGAAGGATAATTTAGCTGTATGGGCAGTTTTTAAAAAGTTAATAGGATAGTTGGGCAGTTCACTGTAGCAAATTGGAGGAATAGGCGGTTTTTACTGTTACACTAATAGAGGTTTTGTGTGAAAAGACATAAAAGGGTATTTGATGTTGAGATGGGTAAGGTGTACATGCTCGCGGTGGACATGCAATATACAATAACATCGCCGGTGTACTAGCTCTGGTATACCATCCGGTACACTGTCCGGTACACCGGCTGATACACCACCGTGTACACCGTCCAGTACACCGTCCGGTACACCACCGTGAACAGCATCCCAGTACACCACCGTGAACCTCGTCTGGTACACCGTTAATAGATCGTCCGATACACCGTCCGGTACACCACCGTGAACCTCGTCCGGTACACCACCGTGAACCTCGTCCGGTACACCGTTAATAGCTCGTCTGGTACACCGTTCAGTACACTATCCGGTACACCGGCTGATACACCACCCTGTACACCGTCCGGTACACCACCGTGAACAACATCCCAGTACACCGTTCAGTACACCGTCCAATACATCACCGTGAACCTCGTCTGGTACACCGTTCAGTACACCGTCTGGTACACCACCGTGAACAGCATCCCAGTACACCGTTCAGTACACCGTCCAGTACACCACCGTGAACCTCGTCTGATACACCGTTAATAGATCGTCCGGTATACAATTCAGTACACCGTTCGGTACACCGGCTGATACATCTTCCGGTACACCGGCTAGTATACCAACTTATACATCCTCCGGTACACCAGCTGATACATCTTCCGGTACACCGGCTAGTATACCGACTTATACATCCTCCGGTACACCGTCCGACCACCGTATTCATTTTTTGATATACTGTCCGACCACCGTATACATTTGATCATGAGCACTTTAATCGCTTTCGGCCCTATAGAGCTCATCGGAGTGCGTAACATTCACCAGAATTGTTTCCATAGATCTCGTTGATGTTACCTAATTTTCCGATGAGTTCAATAAATCTTGTCGGCTTCATTGTTTGGGTTTCCATTGAAACCAATTTAACCATCAACCAACGAAGAAGACGGCGATGTCGTCATCTCCGGCGGATGGGAAATCCAACATTTATATACAATTTTTGGTCCATCAAACTCAATTCTTATAAAGAGAAAAAAAATCAAAGAGTATCAATCTAAAATTCAAATAAAAACAATCTTGAATTGTCATGTAAAATTCACTGTGTTACAAATCTAAGAAGTTAGAATTTATGCTACTTATGGTGGTGATAGCGGTGAGTGCACGTGACTGGCAGCGAAAGAAGTGGATTAGAGACAGAGAAGAAAAGTCAAAGATTGATAAACAAATGCATCTCTTCCATCATAATACTTCGTAACTTCGTTATAAACCTCTTATCAAGTGTTTTCAAGCTTTATAATCCAAAATCAAAATCTACAGTGAAGCTTTATAATCCAAAACTAAAAGATTTTTTTCTTCTAAAAGCATATAAACCATAAGCCAAAGATTCGACAAATTACAAATAAAAAATCACAGTTTTAATAGTTTTTGCAAATGAGAGAATATTTAAACAATTGATCGTGTTTCGAACCGTGGGTGGAGACGACGACAACGTGTGTAATCGAAGTTGCGAAAAGAGGATTTGGATTCCTGGTGGCGACACCATCTCCGGCCTGTGATTTGATTCGTCGTTGGTTTGATTTGTTTCGTCATTGGGTTGTCCATAGCCTCTCGATCCGAAATCAATGGCTAGATCCGATGAAACAACAAATCGATTCCACCGATGAAACATCAAATCGGATTTCATGAAAGCTCCGGAAACCCCTAATAAAAGCTCAAGATCTCTCGGTGATGGATGTCTCCGGTAGCTTAGATTCTTGTGAAGAAGTGAAACTTGATATCTATAAAAGATTGATTATAAAAGATTGATGAAAGATTTGGAGAATAATCAGAATTACAATCAAATTTGTTTGAAGTCACGTTCTTCCTAAAATAAATATGGGTTTCATATATGAATTTTTTTTTATAAGTAAGAATTTGCTATGAATAATTTTTGATTAATAAAGTTGTGAAGAAATCAAAATGAAGATAAGGAAAATGACGAGAGAAAAGAGATTAGATCTGATTTATTTGTTATTTTGTGTATTATTTTAACAAATAATAATAGCATAATGGCATTACGGTAAATAAATACAGCTGATCAGGTATTTGTTTAGTCTAACATGTGGACACTTTGTGAAACTACCCATTCTCCAAATAATGAACAGTAAAGTGCCTATTCCCATAAATATAGTTTCTAAAACTGCCCATAGAGCCAATTTTTTCATTAAAGAATATCACAGTCTCCACATCATCGTTTAATATAAATTTATGTATATATATTCTCGTGAACAATAATTGTCCGAAAACACGCTGATGATTAGTTAGCATGTTTGTTTGCTTGTCGTAGTGGTATGGAGCAACGTCATGCGGTCAAATGTTGTTCGTTGACATGCCCCATGATCTTGGCATGACCCTGCGTCTTGTGACACATTTTTAAAAGCTATAAAATTCAGCGCTGCGTTTAAAAAGTTAGCGTTTCGGTTAAAATTTAAGATGTAACTGTAACAGCAGGTAAGCAAATATAATAATTGTTACGACTAAACTCTGCGACCATACGCTATGGCTGTTAAATAAACAATAGTCACATCGTTTGGCTGCATGTTTTAGCTAATGTCATCTGCGGCAGACAAATAAACAAGCCAATAGACGATAAAAACAAACCAATTAGATGTGTGTATACATTGAACATCTCATTGTTCATATTTTTCTGTAAATTTAAAAACAAAAAATTAATTATATTTGATGTCAAGTCAGAAAAATAAAACAATTTAAAGATAAAGTTATTTACAGACCACAGATAAAAATATTATTAATTTATTATGTATGTTAATAAAATATATTCATAAATATATACTCTACACAGTTGTGTGTAGGCTTGAGATTAAAAATTGAACCGAGCTAACCAAACCGGATCGAATCAAGATTTCAGTTTTCGATTCTAGTTCGGCTATCTCAACCAGACCGATCGGCACAATATTACAATTGATTCGGTTTTTAGTTCGGTTATATCAAACGATCGGTTTGTCTAAACTTTATTTAAAATTAAAATAATTTCTACCAAAAATTAGACCAAAATTCAAACATATTTTCAAAAATTGGAACCGAACTGAATACACTCAAAGTTAATCGAAATTATCCAATTTTACTTGAATTTAACCGAAATTTAACAAAAACAAAAATTTGGCTAGTTTGGGTAAAAACATAAAATATGTAAACCGGATAGAAGCTTTTTGGGAATTTTGATAAATTGATCCAAATTGAAACGTATTTTATCTTATTAACCTAACATCTTTTTGTGTCAAAAATTCTTTAAATTACCCTTCACTAAACATTGAAAATTCAAAATAAATAGGTTTTATAATTTTTAAAAATAAGGAAAATACAAAAAAGTTATGTAAAAGGTATATAGATTCATGTTAATATTTTTTTTTATAAAAAAAAAGTGTTAGAAAAATATATATTTTTTCTGTCTATCAAGGTCAAATCTGCCGGCAAATTGCACTTTCTACCAAAAAACACAAATCTGCGACGGCTATAAACCTACGTTCGGCCAATTGTTCTATTTCTACGCAATGCAAAAAGCAAGTTCCACGATTTGACTTGTTGCTGCCAATTGCAGAAACTAGTTTCTGCCATTCGTCTTGTCTTCTACGCCATGTAGCAGATGTATTCTACCACATTCATCTACTTCTTACCTATTTTCTACCGGTTGTAGAAGGTAGTTTCTAGCAAAGTTAGTTTAATTTCCTTAAATCTAGGATCTTATAAATTGTGATTATCTGCTTTCCTTAACGAATATTTTTAAAAAAATATTTCCTAAATCTAATCTTCTTTTTCCTATTCTTCTCTGATTGTGCTCTCTCTTTTTTTTTTTCTAGTGTTTTTGAAAATTTTACAACCTAAATTCCTTTGATTCTTCTTTGTGTTAGAGGTTATGTCTCATATCTATGTAAGTTGGGTAAATGATTTGGCTCGATTTTGATCTCAATTTAATCGACTTCGACGGAAGAGTCGCCGGAAGTCAATCACAGAGAAAGCTTTCTAAGTTTGGGATGTCAGAGAAAGAATGGAGAAGAGAAGCATAATAGCTTTGTCGATAGAAACAATGTTTCTTTATTTTGTTTTTATTTTTATTTGTTTGTTTACTGATTTTTAACAAGAAAAGTAAATTATTTAAATAAGGAAATAAAATATAAGAATCTCAATTTCTGAGTTTTCAGAAAATCAGAAAATAATTAAAAAAATTATTTATTAATTTTCAACGGCTACATTAAATTTCAAAATTGCTATGGTTAAGGGGACAAAAACACCTTCACTTTAGGTTAGTGGGACAAAATATCTTTCAATTTGGGTCAATTTAGCAAAAATTCCAAGTTTTTTTGGTTGTTTTCGTTAGAATTTTTAAAACCCAAACTAACCAATTGGTTTGGTTGTTTCTCTAAAATTCCAGCCCCTAGTTATATAGATGGAAAATTGTGAAAAACAACTACAATACTATTTGATTCTTATGGTTAAAAATTAGGAGAAAGAAAAACTAATTCCCAACAGCCAAGACGAAAGAACGCTTAACAAGATTAAAGAAAACTTTCGGTTTCCATAGTTTCTTCGGCTGACGTAGGCTCCGAGCATGTTTTCTATTACCTTTTTCCATTCGATTAGATGAGAACCATGTTTTGTCATTACATTTTTCAATCGGCTAGATAATGGTATCCATCCAAACGTGATTGTGGTTTAGATTACATTGGCTTTTCTGAGCAATTAGATAAGATTGTTCGTGATACCATTTACAATGGTTTTTTCATATGATCATAATATTCTATTGTGATGATGTTATGCGTTGATGGTGCATGTATGTTTCATTCAAGTAGGGTTGGTTCCAATAAATAACTGCTTTGTAGCGACGTCGTTACAACTTACAACAAGATATTCGTCAATTTTCCGAAATAATTATATATGATTGAGTAATGAGTATAGCAATGATTAATTTGATATATGATGAATATTGATTAAACTATTCAGGAACAACGAACATAGATCTAGTAAAGTATACAACCCAGTCGTAAATTAATCGAATACACTCGTATGATTAAACAAGTCTAATAACCGAGTTCACTCAGGTTATAATGATGAAATAGAGAGACTATGCCGCAAAAGTTGATGCAACCTATGTAATGCTAATTGGTATTGATTCGATTAGAATCATCAACTAAACCAAGATATAATAGATCAACAAAGCGTTTAACAATGGATCAAAGCAATGAAAGTTCCAAATCTGAATTTATTCCTATTTGTCAAGCCATGTGAATAACCCCTTCAAAAACCCTTTACCCAACAGTTAACTACTCAATCATGATAAGAGAAACCAAAACAATAGCAAAAGTATTTATTATCAATAAAAGAGAATAGGGTTTAGAAAACTTCTCAAGTGGATACCAAGAGATGAGATCTTCTTCTCCCTTTACAAAGCAATGAAACTAATGAAAAGATGATAAGAAACAAAGTGTTTATGAGAATTGTGGTGAGATTCTTTGGAGGTGGAGGCTGAGATAGCATGATGAAAAATGTGGCATCTCTTCTATTTTTATAGGTGTGGAAGTCGGCTAGGGCATATTCTCGAAAAAGAAGATTTGGCCTTTTTCGGGCCTGGTGTACGATCGGTCCTCCTGGGACCGGTCGTTCACCTACTTGATGTTCTGTGCAACTTCAAATTCGAGACTGCACGATCAGTTTTCAGTAATTTGCGAATATCTTGAGATCTAACCTTTGGAATGGGACTATCTGATATGATAATTGAAGATAAGACTCTCCCTCCCAAGTGGACCATTCAGTCACTCTCTCAATGCCTAAACAAGATCGTTCAATTAGGTTTCTTAGAACTGAGAGAGAGAAAGAGAGGGTGAAAAAATGATAAAGCAGTGATGATGTTGAACACACAAGGCAAGCCACGACTAGCCAAATTCTACGATTTTTTTGGTTTCGATGCTTTTGATTAGTTTCTCAATTTGGGTTTTCTTCGATCTATTTGTTTCTGTATCTGATTCTCAAATTGTGATTTTTTTATTTCAGCCTGTAGAGAAGCAACAAGATCTCATTCGCGGCGTATTTTTAGGTTCTCTTGAACGATTTCATAATCTCTACTTCTAAGATCTTGATCGATGGGTATATATCTATGGAACTTTTGCTAGATTTTGTTTGAAATTTATTGAAACCATTGTCTTACAATATTGTGCAGTATACATGGGATACTAAGTAGTGTTTTCATTTTCATTGTCTTAATTGAATATTGGTACTTTCGAACAAAACCATGACTTTATCCATGGTTCTCTGGAGAGAGAGGGCACTATTGACAGAGCCGTGCTCAAATGAGTAAAAATATAGGCTATTGCCTTAGGCCCCACAATTTCTATTCAATTTTAGGGTCCCATTTTTAGGATTAATTTGGTTAGAACTTATGTTACTTGATTTTATTTGAGTTAAAGTAGATGTTTGTTCCATTCCATGACTTTTTTTTTACTATCTTTTTCCATGCTCTCATGTTTTAAAATTTCATTAGTAATCTTAACTTTCTTCTTATAACTGTTTTTTTCACTTTTTTTTAATTCTCATATGTTTATATGATTTTATCATATAATTTCTTAAATGATTTTATAAAACAATAGCTTTACATTTTGACTAAATATATTTAATTCAGTACAAAATTCATAACATTTACGAAATTTCAAGAAATAATGTTTTTATATTGAAGGTTATTATTTCATTCATCTACTAAACCATATAGGTTTTTTTTCCAACCAAACTATTAATCAAAATATGCCATCCGAATTGGTTACCCAACTCGGTAGAGAATGAAAACCATATAGTTTATCTAACCCAATTTTTGTATATATTTTTTCGAGAGCACTATTGATATATTAAACAAAAATTTACTGTTAATTATTAACATAATTTTGAACTTTAATCTATACAAATGCTTCATTTTTAAATTTCGCTTTAGGCCCCAGAGCTAAGCACGACACTGACTATTGAGCATGAGCAAGAACCATGTGATGGAAATCACCGAGCTAAAAAGTTGCTTCTTGAAGAGAAGAACCGATGATGTGAGTCTTCTTTTCCTATCAAATTAAAATCTTGGTTTAGAAGTTTTTAGTTTTGGTGTGTGTATGTGTTAGGACAGATAGACTCATCAAGAACTAAGCTTTTCACGAAATCTGGCAAAATGAGGTATTTGCACTCAACGTCTAGCTCCAATTTATTTGTTTTTTATTGTTCCTTTCCCTTGTGACGTAGCCTTGGGGACTTGAAATGTGATTATATAATAGAAAGAAACCGAATTGTCACGAAGATGTTACTCGCAATCAAATATGATCAAAAGTAGACCCCTTGAAGAATCTGAGTTTGGATACAGAAAATTCTGAGAATTGAATTATGGTTTTGGTAGAATCTCAGTTTTTTTTATCAAGCTTTTGTTCTTCCATACCCAGAAAATCTCAATCAGTTGCTCAAATTAATCAGCTTCCATTTTTTAACATGTCTTTTGCAGATTTGTTGATGACAAGAAACGTTTTGTGCTTTGAAAAGATGGAGTCTTGCTCTCTGATATGTTAGATAAAGAAATCTGCAATAAACAAAGGTTAATTGAAAATGTTTTGTTTCAATCATCTTTGTAAAGCATTTGTTGTGTTTTCATATTGCGTTGCATTTCCTTCACTTAACTTTGTTTGTTGGATTTGGATTGGATATGAGTTATGGTTATTAACAAGTGACTCCCTAAGGTCCCCTACAGTGACGTACCTAGCTTTTTCGGGGCCTAAGGCGGTTTTGACAGCACATTTTAAAAAAGAAGATTACATAATGTGTAATTCTATTTTTAATGATTTTTAACAAAGTATATTCTATATAACGCATATAAATATAGTCAATATATTGTTGTATAATTGCATCTTCAATTTTTTTGGTTGATTTGAATAGATTAAATATAACTATAAAGTTAAAGATTTATAAAATACTGCAAAAAGTTATAAAATTAATCTAGTTACGAAAATTTGTAATAAAATTATTGAAAGTAAACAAATAAAATAAAGTTATAGTGTTAAGTGGGCATCTACTTCTAGAATTGAAAAGTCCGTTTAAGAGGTTAAACATGAGACGAATTAGTCCAAATATCTTTGTAAAAAGTTGTTACTAAGAGATAAAATGTTAAATATAAGTTGTGTTATTTACTAAATCAAATACTCTAACATATTTGAAAAAAATGGGGCCCTAAATAATCAAATACTCCAACATAATTTAAGAGTATAAACTAGTAAAACACAAAAATGGGGCCCTAAGTTTTGCTATTTTTGATGGGGCCTGAGGCGAGAGCCTTTTTTGTAAGCTTATAAGCACGACTCTGGTCCCCTATAGAATCACAAATAGGTGGAGTAGTTTTGAACCGATGCAGAAAGGGTTTGGAGATATAAGAAAAGAAGGTTAGTATTTCCAGTTCCAAACATTAGTCATTAATTTAAAAATGAGAAATTCTTTAAAATATTATATTTTGAAGTTTTTTTTTCAAAAATACTACATTTTTTCCAAAGTTCCAAAAATATCACTTTTTAAAAAGTTGATTTTTAAGGTTTAGAATTTAAAATTTTTGGGTTTGGGTTAACTATTCCAAAATTATGGTATAGTTTTAAGGGGTATGGTTTGAGTTTGGGGTTTAGGGTTCAGTTTTGAATGTTAAAAATGAATTTTTAAAAAGTTGTATTTTTGGAACTTTGGAAAAAATGTGGTATTTTTGGAAAAAGAACTTCAAGGTGGTATTTTGGAAAAAAAACTTTAAAAAATTGTATTTTTGGAAATTGCTCTTTAAAAATCGCCTTTCACGTATCATATTGACCCAGTAAATCGTTATTTGAACTATTACTCCATCTGCATATGGTAAAAGTTGTTGCTTTTTCACCAAGGGTAACATTAATCTCTGGCAACAAGTGGAAGAGTATGTGGGTCATTTGAAAGAAGAGATCATATTAGAGAAACCAGCATGGTTGGGCGATTTCGATGAGTCAAAGCAATAATGCTCATCTGAAGTTTCTTGTCTTTCATCGGTCTTAACTTAAGTCTGCAAAGAGAAGAAATTCGGAGCTTGTAGACAAAAAGAATGCAGATCAAAGAGCTGAAAATCGTTACTCTATGGTAGGGGATTAAGAATAAAACTGAAAGATGTTTCTTCTGTTGAAGCAAGTGTTGTTGCTTCAAACTCTAACGCATGAAGGAGAACCACAACCTGGTAATGGTTTTTCTTGTTAAGCATATACAACTTCAAAGTGCAATAATGTTTATTTTGGTAAGACATGTACTTGCAAGTTTTTATTCATGTCGTCCCGTAATGTTTACAAAACTAGAATGTGTTTATTTCATAGAAGTGTAGATATTTTCTTTAACAAAACAAAAGCCTTAAAGAGATGTTCTTCTTCCAAGGCAACCTTTGTAGAACTTCTTTATCTTGTAATATTTGATTTCTTTCTCACTAATGCACCTTTTTAAAGTCTGTTTTAGTTTAGTATTTTGTATATTTTGCCAATTTCAGGATTCAAAAACAAAAGCAATAATAATGTGTTTTTATTACTCATAGATCATAAAGTCTGCCATATCGTCTACAACAAAGACCACACTTAGAATGCCCAACACGTCAAAGACCTACTCAAGAGACGAACAGTTCAAAATGTTCATTGCTATTCGACTGATTTTATTTAAAAGAGAAACATTGCAAGAACTATTTTGATTTTCTTTGCTACCTTGTATTGCGATTTGTGTTAATATCTCTGGTCTTAAAGCTTGATAAAATTGAGATTTTAGTGTATATGTATGGGTTCTCTTTTATGTGCCTACTTACTTTACTAGCTTCCATCTTAAAAGAAATAATGTTGGTTCCTTATATTTGGTTGTTGAATTAATATTACTACCGTGGGTAGCTAGATGAGGGTGTTTACAAGGAACAATCATCCATTTTTACATTGTCTTTTATATTAAAAACTATTAAACAAGTGTCTTACATTTGAAATAAAATTTTGTAAATTAATAAAGAAAAAATAGGTTTGTTTGAATTTTGGAGTAAGGTTTGGAAACAAAAATGTTTACATTGTTTTCTATAATATCACTTCATTCACCGTGAGAAACTAAGGCGTGGATGCCGGAAATCGCACAATTAGATTTGTAAGGGTTTCGAGAGGAAGCAGAGATTTCTGAAGATAAGCTATGAAGAACAATGATGAGCAGAGAGAAATTAGGGTTTGTAATTGCTTTGTATTGCCTTTGTGATAAAAATTGAGAATGAATATTTACAAGTGTTTTTGCATTCCTATATATAACCCCCTAAGTCGGCTAAGCCTTTTTCCTAAACCTTCGCGGATTGCCTTTTTTCCCCTATGTCGGTCATGCCTATGCGGGCTTCGTTACTGGGCTTTAACGTGTCGAACCTTCTGGAACCTTTGTTGATGTTCTGACGGGCGACGAAGCTCTTGAACCAGATGGGAATGGCCTGGGGACCGATGTCAGCTGCCTGGACACCGATAAGGCCAGGCACATCGGTGTCACTGGGCAGTGACATCGGTGCCCCTGCTTGTCGTCGGTGTCACTGCTCAGTGACATCGGTGCCAGGCAGCTTTGGCCTCTACAACGCCTTCTGTTGGCTCGGTGACCTCTCCGACGCTGCATTCATGACTTCTCATGAGGTGAAGATAGCTTCGAAGGTTCCTTTGCCAGGTAGAAAGGTCTTCACCCTTTCTTGTAGGTGAAATGACTTAGGGAATTCAAGAGGTCTTCACCCTTTCTTGTAGGTGAAATGACCTAGGGGCCATATTATCTCTGCCTGTTGAAATATGCTCGTTGCCTATGATCACTTTGAACGTCGAAATTCAGCGGGTGAAATCCGACTCCAACAGTTAGCCCCCCAGCTCGGTAGCGTTAGTGATAATAGTATCGAGTTAAGGACCATTGGGTGCTAAAGTTAGCTGTCCAAATTTATGATGTTGTTGTTTTTTAGGCTTGAGCCTTTAGTGTCTATTAACACTATAAACGTTATTTTTCCTAGAAGATTTTAAGACTTCGTGCTCTGCTTGCGAGAGCTGACAGCGTCCACTGTTGACAATGGTTTTTATACTTAAGATTTAAGACTTTGCTGAAGATTTAAAGACTTCGCTATTCGCGTGCTAAATTATTATTATTATTTTTTTTTCTCCGGAGATATTTAGACTCCGCGTTGCGTTTGTTGATGTCAACGACGTTTCTTGCAACGGGAAAAATGAATTCCGAGAATAAAAATCTCTCTGAAGATTTCGAGACCCGCTGAGAGAAAGAAAAGCCTTTTTTACCTTTTTTTGTTTGTTTGAAAGGATAAGGTTTCCTTTCTCCTCCACTCATTTTTTCTAGGGATTTTCTTTTCTCATCTTCTTCCTCTCTTCTACCACCGACGCCGTCGACGAGCCTCTCCACCGTTGGCCTTCACGTTTTTCCGGTTACCCCGAAGTCTTCTTGATTTCTTTGTAAATTTTCTTCTCATCTTCATCAAAGCTCCTTTGTTCTTCAAAGCTTTTTAGCCTTTTAAGTGTGGTAGATCTAGCCTTTAGATTTGAGTAGATTTGTTGGACTCTCTTGATTTTGTTGATATTTGATAGCTTGAGGATGAGAAAGCTTTTGAATGTTTGTTGAAGATGAAGTCAAATTCTTGATTTTGATCTTTGGTTTGCTTTTTATGTAGGTGGATTGTTGTTTGTGGTCATGGAGACAAAGGAACTTGGATCCATTGATGGTATCGAATCCGTCGGTCTCGGGGAAGACGTGATATCGTTATTGGAGCCGACCCGAAGCCGTTCGCCATCGCCGACGACGTCGCAGCGCTTGGACCCCGACGACTCGAGGCTTCTCGGTGGTGTATCGTCCGTGTTTCGTGAAGTCCCGAGACTGCTCTCGGGTTATGATGGGTCCTCGGTGTCATCGGACATCGATCCCTCGACGAGGTCCTCGGGTGGTACCGATGTCTCGCTGACATCATGGAATACCGACGTCCCGATGACAGCCATCGGTCCTCGGGCATCGACGTCCCGAAGTCTCGGCGCCCTGACAGCAAGGGACCCCGACGTGATGGGGTGCTCCTATGAGGCGTTGCGTTCATCGCCTCTCGACGAGACCGAGGGTATTGGTGCCGATGTGAACGGTTTAGGGTCTCGTGACGCTGACGAAACCGGGGTCATGGATGGCGTGATTCCTCTGAACGATGAGAACCCCAACCTTCCATAGGGCCGTGCTGAAGCATCGTTTTCCTCTTCTTCGTTCGATTTGCGAGCTTCTAATGATGAAGATACGTTCGACGAAGTCCAACAGATAAAGAAGGCTACGAAGGCTAAGAAGAAGGTGACGGTGAAGGTCCGTCCTGACCCTCCTGGGTCTTCCCTATCAGATATGAAGTCCCTGCAGCGTCTTCGGAGGAAGTGCGGGATTTCAGAGGAGATTATGTTAATTGCTCCTAGTCCTGCTGACAGAGCTGACGCTCTGCCCCCAGGATACATGACTTTGTTCGAGAACTACTTCGACCAGTGCCTGCTTTGGTTTCCACTGCCCCGCTTCCTCATGCGCTTTCTAGCGGTTCATGGTGTCTGCCTTGCTCAGATCAACCCTAGGGGCATTAGGCACCTTCGTGGTATCTATGTGTTGAGCAGAGAGTGTGGCGTTATCATCAATACTGAGCACTTTTCCTACTTGACGGATTTTAGGGTTCGCGGTCGAAGTGAGGAGCTCAAGCATTCCGTTACTAACTCGTCAGGGATGGCACTCATTGCCGGGTTCCCGAGAAAGAATGACCATTTTGAGGACCGTTTCTTCTTTGCTGAGATTTCTGAGAGGACCGTAGAGGCGGACTGCACCGACCTTGTCAAGACGAGATGGGAGAGAAGAGGTAACCAAAACTTAGTGATTTTGTGTTTCTTCTCTTTCGCCTTATATATTTTTTTTTTACTAACTCTTGAATTGTTATCTTTTGCAGTGAAGCCATCGCTGCCTGAAGTCTCAAAGGACTTTGTCACTGCCATGCATAAAGAGCTTTCCTCTGGGAATGGCAACTGGAGGAAGTCGTTCAGCCGAAAGAGGATCGAGAGAGCACTTTCCGCTGAGATCTTTCCGGGGAAGAGTCTTGGACGAGGCCAGGCGAGGATGTCTTTCTGCAAGAAGGCTACACTCGAGGTAGCAGCGAAGGCTGGGAGGTCATCGGGCTCCAGCGCGCCGAGGGTGGTGGCACCGATGACCTCGACCCCGATGGCTCTGTCGGTGCGAGCGAGGCCTTCAAGGCCTTCAGCGTCGAAGCATCTTCTTCCTCCTCCCTCTTTAGGCGAGGTTGCGGAGTTTCGTAGACTGTCAGCGGAGAGAGCCCACATCTCTAGTGGTAAAAGAAAGGATGTTAACCGTGCGAGCGAGGCCTTCAAGGCCTTCGGCGTCGAAGCCTCTTCTTCCTCCTCCCTCTTCAGGCGAGGTTGTGGAGTTTCGTAGACTGTCAGCAGAGAGAACCCGCATCTCTAGTGGTAAAAGAAAGGATGTTGACCGTGCGTCCCCTTCGAAGAGGCAGAGAGTGGACTCACACCCCGCAACAGCTGTCGGCAGAGAGACTTCAGCGAGCCGTGTTGGTGGGCTGCTTCGTGAAAAAGCCTCTAAGGTTTTATTCTTTCCCATAACATTCTTTTTCTTCACTCTTTTTATGCCTTAGCATGTTTTTTGAATCATATTTTGTTTTCCGGCAGCTTTTCCTCTTTTTCGACCGTCTGGTTAGCGACCATGATGAGGATATTCGCTCCAATGAAAGTGAACTTGGCATGGCTAAGGAAGCCAATGCCGTTCTTTAGTCGACGATGGGTGAGACCGTTGAGCGGAAAGAGGCTCTCGAGCGTGACGTTCTCGCTTTGCAGAAGGTCAAGAAGGACTATGAAGACAAGTTGTCGAAGCTTAAGTCGAGGTGTACCAAGGCCGAGGGTGAGGTAGTTCAGCTGAGGGGTGAGCTTAGCTCCGCCAGTGACCTTCAGCGCTCGAGGATCGAAGACGCCGTTGCTGAGGTAAGAGATGAGATAGCTTGTGGTTTTACGGAGCAGACCAGCGAGGTTGCTGGTTTACTTGCAGAGATTGGCGGGAAGGTCCCAAACGACATGTTGAACCTTACTGAGATTGATGCAAACTTGGAGTTCATCGGCCTTCTTCAGGGATCAGATCCGCCATATCTCCCGACGGAGGTTAAGGCGCTGCGCGAGCGGCGTCACCCAATATACGATGCTCATGATGTGTTCGCCGATCTACTCGTTAGTGCTCGGAGAGTACTTGAGATTCCTGTGGTTCCTGCTGGCGCTGCTGAGGCCAGCGTCGTTGTCGACGACGACGTCGAGGTGTCAGACGAGGATAACGTCGAGGTGACAGACGACGATGAGGACGCTGAGGACTGATCGTCTTTCTTTTTTTCTTGTTTTTCAGGCTTTAGCTTATTATGATTTTCGGAGATAGCGTTAGATGGTTTGTATCCATGCTATGATTTTACTTCGAATTGTAGCGGTGCTTTGACTTTTATGACGTTTCATCCATGATTTTGTTTTGATTGTGATTGCTTTCATGCGTTATCTTTGATAGATCACCAGAGTCATGATACTTGTTTCGTTGACCAAGCCTTTAATATAGGTTGAAGGTCGTTTACACCATAAATCGCCTTTGGCTACTTGTACCAACGTTTGTTGTTGGGTTTACTATTGCAGAGTCACAACAGTTCGCAAATGCGCTTTTGCCCCTGTCCTACCAACGTTTGCTGTTGGGGTTACGTTTTTACCAATGTTGTTGTTGGGTTTTCTAGAATGACAGTGCTTTCCGAACACGTCTGTTCAGAAGCGATCACACCTTTTGACTTGACCAACGTGTTGTTGGGTTTTCTGAATGATTATTCGGTGTATAAACCTAAGTAATCATTGGCATCTGCTTTTTACCAACGGTGCTGTTGGGTTTTTAAATGAACGTTCGTGGTCAGAAAGCCCAGGAACTGAACATTAGAATCAGCCGGTCTCAAAAGCCTAGAAACTAATTATTATAACTTATATAGCGCACTAAGGATCCGATGATGGATGTCAGTGTGTTCAGGTTCACACATTGTTGATGTGGCCAGCAGCAACGACAGTGGATTGAACTCTCTTAAAAAAGGCTTCGAATAATCCGTAGAGGATGTAGCTAACGAAACTGTTTGAAATTATCTTTAAGTAATCCATAGAGGATGTAAAAAGCATGAACAAGGTTTTGAATAATCCATATAGGATGTAATAGATGAAGTCCATGTTACTTGTGTCAAGTCCCTGTTACGTGAGGCAAAGAGCTTGATAAAAAATGGGAGTATACGAGTATACATACCCCACTCCCCCCCCCTTTTTACGGAGGAGGGCAACTGAACTCGTCAAGAGACAAGCTGCCTACGTACCCTTCGTAGGGATCAAGTCGCCCCGTAGTTCGTTAAAGCACTTACTCCCCTCCCCCTTTGAGACGGAGGAGGGCAACTAAACTCGTCAGGAGACAAGCTGCCTACATACCCTTTGCAGTGATCAAGTCGCCTCGTAGTTCAAGGCAAGAGCCTTAGAAGAGGACTAATGATAGTACCTCTTCAAGTGCTTCGCGTTCCATGAATGAAGTATTGGTGTGCCAGCCATGGTAGCGAGCTCCTAGACGCCGGGACGGACCACAGTGGTGACTCTGTAAGGTCCTTCACAGTTAGAAGGCAAACTTGGAGCTAACTGTGAAGGACCTTACAGAGTCACCACTGTGGTCCGTCCCTTCTTCGCATCTAAGCGTTTCTTAAGGCCGTCGAGAATTGTCTTGTTGATTGCTTCTGCCTGACCATTACCTTGAGGATAACGAGGAGTAAACTTGCTAAGGCGAATCTTCCACTTTGCACAGAAGGTCTCGAACCTGTTGGAGATGAACTGTGAACCGTTGTCTGTAACAATTTCGAATGGAATTCCATGACGACATATGATGTTTCTCTAGACGAAACTCTCAACTTGGACGTCCTTGATACTTGCGTAAGCTTCAGCTTCTACCCACTTCGAAAAATAATCTGCTAGAACAAGTAAGAAACGCTTCTGTTTTGAAGCGTGCAGGGGTCCAATGATGTCTATGGCCCATCTCATGAATGGGTAAGGAGAGGTGACAGAGGAAAGTGTCTCCGTTGGTTGATGAATCTTTGGAGCATGTCGTTGACACCTTTCGCACTTGGCTGAAAACTTAACGCAGTTGTTCACGATAGTAGGCCAAAAATGGCCATGTCGCTTTATCTTGATTGCTAAGGCTTTGCCTCCTTAGTGATTGCCACAAGACCCACTGTGTACTTCTTCCATGACTTGTCAGGCCAATTGTCCCTCTACGCAGGTGAGCAGAGGACCGGAGAATCCCCACCCGCATATGTTATCGTCGAACAGGATGTACCGAGCGGCTTGTTTTTGTACCTTGCGGGCTGCCCACTTGCTGTTAGGGAGCTCTCCATTGACGATGTAAGCGCGAATTTGATCTATCTAAGGTTTATCGCAACCGTACTCGGGTTCTTCATCCGTGTCCACGGGGATGGTCGTGCCTTTGTCTTTAGGCTCGAGCGGAAGGTTTTGCGAGGAAAGGTCTTCGGGCTGCCCTGGGTCATTGGGGACCTCGGCCTCAGCGACCTCGGCTTCGGTGATGTCGGCCTCGTTGACTTCGGCTCTGGTGACATCAGCGTCAGCTGCTGGCGTTGTTGACAAAGGCGCAAGCTCTGTGTCTGCCTCAGCTTCTGTTATCTCGATGTCCTTGACCCATGTTTCGGCAACGGCTTGGGCCTGTTTAGCAGCCTGTGATCGTGTTGATATAGCGAGCGTCATATCTTGTTGGATGCTCGGAAATTCGATGAACTCTACGGGGATAATCCGTTTCAGGGCCGGATCTTTTGACGGAGCTGAAGCGGAGGCAAGGTTTGCCAATGCGTATGCGTCAGCGTTTTCCCCTCGGGGAATTCGTGTCAGCATGAACTCTTTGAATGTCAAGGCGAGGTCCTTGACTATTTTTATATAGGCTTCCATCCGATCATCTTTTGTTGCGTACTCGCCGGTGAACTGGCTAGTGACCAGTTGTGAATCGCAGAATGCGTGAACGTGCTCGATGTTAAGTCCTTGAGCGAGTCTCATTCTGGCGATAATGGCTTCATACTCTGCTTCATTGTTGGAGGCTCTGAAGCCTAGACGGAAAGATTGTTCGAAGATCTCGCCTGTTCGTGAAGATAGGCGTATCCCTATTCCGGACCCGTTTTTGGAGGACGAGTCGTCGACATGTAGTTCCCAGATTCCTAGTCGAACCTCCTTTGTATTATGGTTTTCCGGGAGTTCGATAAGGAAGTCTATCAATAATTGTGACTTGTTACACGTTCGTCCCTTATACTCGATGTCATACTCGCTGAGTTCTACAGCCCACTTAGCCAACCTGCCAGATTGACTTGGACTATGCAAGACCGAACGTAAAGGGAAAGTGCTGAGGATCACGATGGTATGAGATTGGAAGTAAGGCCTTAGCTTTCGTGATGCCATGACGACGGAAAGGGCTAGCTTCTCCAGCTGAGGATATCTTATTTCCGCATCGGTGAGGGTCTTGCTCACATAGAAGACAGGCTTTTGCTTGCCTCGCTCGTCGCATACTAACACAACACTGACTGCTGTTTCGGAAACAACGATGTAGAGGAAGAGAGGTTCTCCAGTTACTGGTTTAGTAAAGATAGGCGATGTTGCCAAATATTCCTTGAGCTGCCTAAAGGCATCTTCACATTTGTCTGACCATTCGAACTGTTTGTTACCTCGCAGCGTGTTGTAGAAAGGTAGGCACTTGTTAGTTGACCGCGAGATGAAACGGTTGAGCGCAGCGACTCGTCTAGTCAGTCTCTGCACCTCACGCTTGTTTCTTGGAGATGCCATTTAGATCAGCACGTCGATCTGCTTCGGATTTGCTTCGATGCCACGATGAGTGACCAAGACCCCAGGAATTCCCCGGAGGTTACCGCAAATCTGCACTTCGTGGGGTTTAGTTTGATGTTGTGAAGGTTCAGCTGTTTGAAGCACGCTTCCAGGTGAGAGATATGGTCTTCTTCCTCAAGAGATTTCACGAGCATGTCGTCTATATACACCTCCATTATCTTGCCTAGCTGGTCTTGAAACAACTTGGTCACGAGCTTTTGATATGTTGCTCCAACGTTTTTTAGGTCGAAGGGCATAACCTTGTAACAATAGATTCCACGGTCTGTGATGAAGGCGGTCTTCTCTCTATCTTCGGGGTGCATTAGAATCTGGTTATACCCTGAGAAGGCATCCATGAATGTTAAGAGTTTATTCCCTGCTGTTGCTTCCACTTAGCGATCGATGTGAGGCAGAGGGAAGCTATCTTTCAGGCACGCTTTGTTCAGATCCATGAAATCTACGCAGACACGCCACTTCCCGTTCTTCTTTTTTACCACGAATGGGTTGGCGAGCCAATCGAGGTATTTGACTTCGGTGATTGATCCAACGCGCAAGAGCCTTTCGACTTCGTCGTTTACCGCTTTTGCTCGGTCGGGACCGAGCTTCTTCCTTTTTTGTTTTATTGGCTTGAAAGTCGGATCAACGTTGAGCTCGTGGTTGGCGACGCTGATGTCTATTCCAGGCATGTCTTCTGCTGCCCAGGCGAAAGTGTTGATGTTTTTCTGGAGGAAAGCCACCAGCTCCTTCTTAAGGTCTTCATCAAGCGTGGCTCTAATCTCTACACATCTTTCAGGATGTTGCTCGTCAATGCATACAGATACTACGGGTTCGAAGGTGGGTCGCTCTTCTTCTACGCGACCTTCTGCAATCTGTAATTGCTATAAGAGGTCGGTCAGGTTCTTGACCTGCTCATAGCTGGTTTTCGCTCTCTTTCGTGATTCATGAGGTTCAGAGTCGTCCTTTGTTTTCTCGATGTTTCGCATCTTATGCTCGGCTAGAAAACATGCACGGGAATCCCTTTGATTTCCCCATATTTTTTTTATACCGATGGGTATTGGGAATTTGAGGCATAAGTGGTATGTTGAAGGCACAGCTCTCATCAGGTTAAGCCAAGGAGTTCCCATGATCATGTTGTAGATTGCTGGATGATCGGAGACGGGAAGGCGAATTGTTCCCATCGTCATGGTTGTTTCGCTAGAGAACCTGTTATGGGTTTAGGCCTCCCTTTGATTTTGGATAGATCAATCTTCATTCGCTCAATTGTTTTCTTGAAGATGACATCCACCGAGCTTCCTGTATCAATAAGAAAGTGAGCAACGTTGAAGTCGTAGATAGTCAAGTTGATTACCATGGGATCGTTGTGTGGTTGATCGAGGCCCTCAGTGTCTTGCTCGTCGAAGGTGATAGGGTCGCTGGAAAGCCTCGGCTTTGCAGGCGTTGATATGTTCGCGCAGACGTCAGCGCAAAGTTGGTAAGCTTCGATCGCCATCTCATTGTCAGCACAGTACTGCGAGCCTCCCATTATCAGGTTGATAACTTCATGCTGGTCTTCGTTTTCCATGCCATCATCGCGACGTTGGCGTCTGGGAGTATCCACTTGTTGTTCGGTGTTGGCAGGAGCTTTCTCCTCTGGCTTGAAGTCTGACAAGCTGTTATTATTCTTCAAGGTGCTCTCTGTGAGCTTGGCTATGAGCTGTCGCCCTAACTCGCGATACCTTGCGGTGGAGTGTCCACTTGCTTTATGGAAATCACAGTACAACTTCTCGTCATAGTCCTTTGAGTCTCTGGTCCAGGTGTTGTTCCAGGTTCCTCTGCCGCGACCGCGCCCACGGCCTCTTCCACGTCCGCGACCCGATGACTCTACTTGATAGTTGTGAGCCCCACCGGATCCTCCTTCGTATTGGACGTAAGAGGGATTGCTCTTCTTCGGTACAGTGACCTGGGCTGGTTCGCTTACTTGTTTCGTCTTTCCGCCTTTCCTGGCTCGGACTTCCTCCTCTGTTCGAGCGAAGTCGGTAAACAGTGGAGAGCGTCCTGGATAGTCGTTGGCGTGTTGAGACTCATCTCTTGCCAGAATGGAGACGGACACCGAAGTGCTCCTTGCAAGGCCTCTACAGCTGACTTGTTGCTGATACCTTCAACCTTTAACAACGTGTTCTTGAACCTTGTCATGAAAGACCGAAGACTCTCGGTCTCGCCTTGCTTGTTATTCCATAGTTCGGAATCGTAGATCTTCCGTTCCATGAAGATATTGTAATGTTGTACGAACAACTCGGAAAGCTGGAGGAAAGTGTGAACCGAATTCTTCTCCAGCTTGTAGAACCATTGAAGGGCAGGCCCCTTGAGGCTTTCTACGAACAACTTGCAGTAGACGACGTCCTTTTCTGCTTCTTTGAAGTTTGCTCTCCCCAAGGCCACTTCGAACTCCATCAGATGATCTGAAGGGTCTGTAGTTCCTTCGTAAACTAGTAACTTGATTCTTCCGGGGTCGGAGATTTTTGTTCTCGCGATTCGTTCGTCGAAAGGGGTGTTCCTTGCCTTTTCCAACACCTGAGCGATGGCGGGAGCCTTCCCTGTTTCGTGGTGTATCTGCGATTGGGTACGTTTTATGTCAGAGGTTATGCGATCCATCTGAGCCTTTACTGCAGTGAATTCTGCAGCGTAAGATCGTTTGAACACTCTTCGCTCTTGCTCTTTCGTGTACCGCTCTTTGCCGGAGTAGTTGGTGTACTCCGAGGTGTTTTTTACAACCTCTGTCTTGGAAGAGCCTGACGCGCTTTGGGTGTCAGAGGCGCGTGGTTCTTGTCGGTTGCCTTCTGCACCTTTTGCTCTTGTTCGCTTCGTGAGAGCTGGTTCATCCCCGTTAGAGACGTCCACGACGCGTTCGGGAGACTTGTCCGATTCTTGACGCAGCGGTGGTGGCGGTAAGTCCTTTGGGTTTCCTCGAGTGGTGCGAGGCGCTGAGAAGTCGAGGCGTTCAGGGTCGACACGTGCCCTAAGTCTTGCTGTGTCGGGTCTTCCGCGCTTTCTTCGCGAAAGAGCTTTCAGTTCCTTTGAGGTCGCCTCGTTGATCTTGGCTTGCTTCTTCTGCTCCGTGAGGAAGGTCTCTAGCATCTTCTTCACTTCGGTTATGTCACCTTGAGCAGGGGCTTTGGTAGCAGTAGCCTCGACAGCAGGTTCTCTTTCCTCGTTGTTTCTGCGAGACGTGTTTTCTTCGCCGCTCACCATCTTTGACTGTAGCTTTTTTGTGTAATAAATTCTCTTGAGTCCCCTTAGGCGGCGCCAAATTGTGGATGCCAGAAATCGCACAATTAGATTTGCAAGGGTTTCGAGAGGAAGTAGAGATTTCTGAAGATAAGCTATGAAGAACAATGATGAGCAGAGAGAAATTAGGGTTTGTAATTGCTTTGTATTGCCTTTGTGATAAAAATTGTGAATGAATCTTTACAAGTGTTTTTGCATTCCTATATATAACCCCCTAAGTCGGCTAAGCCTTTTTCCTAAACATTCGCGGATTGCCTTTTTTCCCCTATGTCGGTCGTGCCTATGCGGGCTTCGTTACTAGGCTTTAACGTGTCGAACCTTCTGGAACCTTCGTTGATGTTCTGACGGGCGACGAAGCTCCTGAACCCGATGGGAATGGCCTGGGGACCGATGTCAGCTGCCTAGACACCGATGAGGCCAGGCACGTCGGTGTCACTGGGCAGTGACATCGGTGCCCCTGTCTGTCGTCGGTGTCACTGCTTAATGACATCGGTGCCAGGTAGCTTTGGCCTCTACAGCGCCTTCTGTTGGCTCGGTGACCTCTCCGACGCTGCATTCATGACTTCTCCTGAGGTGAAGATAGCTTCGAAGGTTCTTTTGTCAGGTAGAAAGGTCTTCACCCTTTCTTGTAGGTAAAATGACTTAGGGAATTCAAGAGGTCTTCACCCTTTCTTGTAGGTGAAATGACCTAGGGGCCATATTATCTCTGCCTGTTGAAATATACTCGTTGCCTATCATAACTTTGAACGTCAAAATTCAGCGGGTGAAATCCGACCCCAACATAAGGTAGGTTAATAAGCATGTTTGTAACTTTGTATGAACCAGATTGCGATCTGATTTAACAGGTTAGTATATATTTGTTTTACGTATGATTTGTATAACGACTTTGTGATAACTCACTCTGTGGCTGCTTATAAACCTATCGAAATTTTTCTCCATTTGAATTTTGTATGGTCAAACAATGATAAATACATGAATTCTTGGTGGTAACAAACAAACTTAACAACCTTAAACCATTTTTGCCTTGAGATATTTTGCAATCTCATCACCATCATTTCGCAATTTCTTCCTCTAGGTGGCGTTTCTTAACCATGATTCGTATTCATCAAAGTCCATAGCAGAGAAAATCACCAAAGTGAACAAGAAGTAGAGAATCGATTAAACTATGTATTATAAACTTAAAAACTTCAACCAAAATCATTCAAATGAGAGTAACAACAACGTATCAGTTCCAAATGGTTTGGCAATTTATTTTCGATGATAAAATACCCAATAGAAAATAATCCTAAGGATCATATTCATAAGAAGGAATCAACTCTCATTAAAAAAAATTCAAGCTGAAATTAAGGTATTTGATAGATCCAAGTCGTTAAAATCACTGGTATGAGAAATTTAAGTTCTTCACTCAAACTCAATTTGATTTAAATCTCATAAGAAAATTATAACTCCAGAACTTGTTATGCTTTATCAAAAATGAACACTCAAACAACCATGATACACAAGTAAACTATCTATTTGATTTTCAATCGATTCAACATATTTTTCTCTTTAACGCAATTGTTTTGCTCACCTAGTATTCATTAATTTTTTCCAAAATGTTTTGCAAACTCTTGAAGATTAATAGAATATCATATCCTCTATATATTAAAGGAGAAGCATTTTAGGCTTATGTGTCATTCTCTCATTTTTTACTTTTTTCTTATTTAATTAATTCAAAGTTTTATAACTCCTACTATCCTCATTACCAAATACTACTATCTTCATTGCCAAACACTATTAAAATATTTTGATTCATTTCAATATTTAATGACAGCATTTAAAGTAATTTTTTATTTTAATCCGTGAACAAAAAAAATAAGAAAATATATTAATTCACTAAATATATTAATTATTATTCACTAAATGCATTTCGATTTACCATTAATCCTCCTAATATCATGTAATTATTATTCACCAAATGCATTTCGATTTACCATTAATCCTCCTAATATCATGTAAAAATTATACTTTCTTTATACCTAAAAAGATTTGGACACCATTAAGACCTATCTTGGAGCCTACACATATGCGCTCTATAAATAGTCTATCATCATTTTTCAAATTAAATTAAAAAATTTGTTTACAATATTTCATAGATTTACCACGTTTTCTTAAAAATCGGTTACATCATCGTAAAATGCTCCCAAATTTTTCTCACACGTAGATTTACCACGTTTTCTTTTGAATTCTTAGATTTTTCGTTTGATTTTTGACTTTTTCCCAAAACAAGAAGATAAGAAGTAAGAACATAGGTTCCTACGTGTGTGTGTCAAGTGTCTTTGTTCCATTTTTTTTCGTTTTTTTTCTCACAAATACTATTCTTTAATACAAATAACTGAAATTTAAATTAAGATTCTAAATTATTATGCAGACATAAATGATTTTTTCGATCCAAAAATATTATTAGACGAATACTATTAACAATATTATTCATATTTTACTTCAAAAAAATTAAATTATATTAAAATTTCACTGAACGATTATATTTAAACCCGTGCACAGCACGGGTCTTAATCTAGTGTTCAATAAAAAAACCATTGGCATTTTTGTTTTTCTGACATTTTTTTTTTGGGAATTTTTCTAAATTGACCCAAATTGGAAGGTGTTTTGTCCCACTAACCTTAAAGCTTTTTGTGTCAAAAAATTCCAAAATTACCCTTCAATAAACATTGGAAATTCAAAATAAATAGATTTTATAATGTCTAAAAATAAGGAAAGTCAAAAACGTTATGTAGAAGTTATATATATTCAACTTAATATATATATATATTTTTAAAGTGTTAGAAAAATAGTTTTATTTCCATCTACCATGGCCAAATATGCTCATAGATTTCGTTTTCTGCAAAAATATATAAATCTACCATGGCTAGAAGGCTATGTTCTGCCAATTTCTCTACTTCTACATAATGTAGAAAGCACATTCCACGATCTGCCTCGTTACTGCCAAATGCAGAAACCAAATTCTGCCATTCGCCTTGTCTTCTACGCCTTGTAGTAGATGTATTCTACCTCGTTCATCTACATCTTAATCTATATTCTACTGTTGGTAGAAGGTACGTGCTACCAAAGTTAGTTTACCGTCCTTAAATCTAGGATCTAATAAGGCCCGTGATTATCTACTTTCCTTAATATATATATATATATATATATATATATATCTAATATTTTCTAAATCTAATCTTCTTCTTCCTATTGTGTTCTCTCTTTTTTTGTTAGTGTTTTTGAAAATTTTACAATTCAAATTCCATTGATTTCTTGTGTTGGTTACTATGTCTCATGTCTATGTATGTTGTGGTGAATGGATACCTTCAGCCGAAAATCGATGGAGCTTTGTTGTTGATGAAGAAAAACGAGGTAGGTTAGAAACAAAGGAGAAGGTTGAGTAGTTACAAGCTTTGTTGATACAAACAAGGGAATTTTGCTAAATTTATTTAATAAGGAAAATACAAATACATTTCTTATTAAGAATAAAACTGAATCTTAATTATAGGGTATAAGTTAAGGGAAGTTATTTAAAAAATAATTTAAATTTTTATTTATTAATTTTTAAAGATTAAATTGAATTTAAAATTTCTTATGGTTAAGGGGACAAAAACACCTTCACTAAAGGTTAGTGGAACAAAAACACCTTCACTAAAGGTTAGTAGGACAAAAAACCTTTCAATTTAGGTCAATTTAGCAAAAAATCTCTTTTTTCTTCTGTGTTTTACTTGTATAGTGAATTAAATTTAGATACAAAACTGAAATACAATATCACAATAATTTCCAATATTCAAAAAGTACACTCGACCAATTCATTTGAGTAAACAATTTCCACGTGTTGGTTTGTAACTAGGCTTCCAGAATGAGTAACATTAATTAGCAAACAAAGTATTGTTCAATGAAATATGCATATAGATATGTTCAGTGATCACCATAATGAGTTAGGCCAACGACGGATCATATCCAGTGTTTTGAAAACCGGACCGGACCGGGGGTCGGACCGGGTTCAACCGTGAACCGGCCAGCTACCCGGTTTGGGTCGACCCGGTTTGATTTTTTTTTTTTTGAAAATTTTCATTTTTTTATATTTTTCATATTTAATTTTTTTATAATTAAAAATTTATAAAAACAAATACTTGTTTTAAATTTAGTTAATTTTTGTAATGATTTAATGTTTTTAATTTTTTTTTTACATATAAACTTAATTATTTGTCACTAATCTTTGTTTATGAATAATATTTTTGTTATTTAAATGATGTTTTTCATGAATAATTTTTAGAAATATGTTTATTTAAATATATTATTATATATTTGGGTATTCTAGTTATAAAAAAAACTATTTATATATTTTTTTTTTAAAAACTATTAAACCCGGTTCGACCCGGTTCGATCCGGTCGAACCACATTGACCCATGACCCAAAAGCTTGTCCGGTTCGGTCGCCGGTCCGGTTTTAAAAACATTGATCATATCATGTGTGACTGTTCTCCATTATTTATTCGAATGTATTTAACTGGATAATCATTTGAAGGAAAAAGGAAAATAAATTAAATAAATAAATTGTTTAACAGCTTATTTATTTAAGTTGTAGGTCTTAAATCATCTAGATACGACGACACAAATAAAAAAAATATCTAGATACAAATATTATAGTTTAAACACTACTTTTTTATTGTTTTATTATAAATTACGAGAATCGCTACATCGACGAATTTTATAATGAATAAATATTTTCGTTTTGATCCACGCTTCGACGATTCTATCTTGTTCCACGCTGAAAATCTGCTGCAAGTTTTTCTCATTTATCGCCATAATAAATCGTACTTTGTTGGATTCAAATCTCGGATATGCTAGTGTAGAAATATAAATGAATTCTTAATCAACCATTGAGCCAAAGAGAATTCCATACAAATATTATCTTAATAAGGTGAATCTAGTACTACGCACGATTTTTGAATTATATTTCCTAAATTTTGATTTTCTGTTTTTTGTTATTTTACTTAGTGTATGTAAATTGACGTGATTGAATCTTTTATGATATTTTTATATTGTCCGTTGTATGAATTGTTAAGTGGTTTTCTAAAATATTTTCATAGAAAATATAATGCATAATTCTAGACCACATATAAAGATGCACAATAATAAAATGATGTGTTAAGAAGTTCAATTTGAGTATGGTAAAGCAATGTTTTGTATGCATTAATAGCATAGATATGTTCAATGAAATATGCATATAGATATGTTCGAGCCACCAAATCGTGAGGGAGAATAGTCGGTCAATCATGGTAGCCAAAACTGGAGCATTGTCCAGTGCGAATTAGCTTCTCAACGTTGGAATTATAACCCTATCAATTTAGACAAAGTAATTATGTTTTTTTGGGTCAACAAGCTTACTTCATTCATTTAACCGAAAAATGTACAATTGGAGATAATTAAACATCCTCCAAAACTACTACAACATTGGTTTTCTTGAGGCTTTTCCTCTTGACATTGAGGCTCGATGTAAAGGACGAGTCTCCAGTGGGTCTCTGTGGATAGACAGTTGTAGGGCCTCTAGGATTCGTTCGTTGTGGTTTATCGGGTGTGACATCAATGTCTTGTTTGGCCTCTGTTTTACCTTCCTGGTCTTATGGTGTTGCATCCTCTGTCTTCGTCCTACAACCGGTGGTTGTTTGTGGTCGTCTCATTATGCATGTTTCTTCGTATATCTAGTTGTATTGAGGTGGTTTAGGGCTTGTTGTTGTTTGTGTCTAGCTCTCGATGAGGTTCTGTTGTTGTTGTCTTGCTTGCTTGCACTTGAGTTGAGTAACTTAGGCTTGTACACTAGAGGAGCCAGTACGTCTAATTGTGGTCGATGGGTTTTCATGATGTTATCTAGCAGTGTACTATTGACTCCAAGAGGGACTTGATAGGGTGTGCTATCGTTGATCTCATGGAATGTTCTACTAGTCGCTCTCACTATAAGCAAGGGGAGTTAGTGATCGAAAGCTATGAGACGTTGCCGTTGACACCCCATCTCTAGGCCACCGTTGAACGGCTTCTAGTGCCAAGGGTCTTTGCCGATTTGGTTCTCGCTGCTAGTATCTACAAGCACTTCGCATTCCTCAGAATTTGATAGAACATTCGCATCGTCATCTCTTCGTGTTGCTCCACTAGCAGTTTTGTTAGTGTCGAACATACGGACTGAAAACCGTATCGTTTTTTATGCTTTCATGTTTTTATCTTTTTTGCGGTGGAATCATTACCTAGGTTTAGAAATTTGATTTGTAAACCTAAAACGTTTTCATTTTTAATGAAATATTTACAATTTAGCAAAAACAAAAAAAACTACTACAACATAATTGAAAGACAATGAAACAAAGAGTAGATAGATCATCGCAGAAGATGGACAGCGGATCCAAACCATGCTTCGGATGCGTCGAGGAGGTCATCGCGGCAAAGCCAGATAGTCTCATGATAGTCACTTTACATTGTGATTTTGAAGATCCTGGCAAATAGCTCGGGTATTCGACCACTCTCCGGGAGAGGGAAGAAGGTGGAATTAAACTGTTCCACCGAGGGTAACCCAAAAAACTTTGGGCTTCTCAAAGAAGAGAACCCAATAAGCTCAAAAGCATTAGAGATTTTTGCAAATCTAACTTTTAATAACATGTGTGCTGGGCCATATTTAGTGAGCATTTTGCTCCATTTGGGCTTCAGCAACAACGCCTTAGAGTGGCCAACTAACTTCTCACCCAGGCCCATAATCACACTCAGACCCATACAATGGGAGGTTGAGGGACGTTGAAGCAACCGGCGGGAGATTGACTGTTCCGACGAGCTCAGAGAAATTTTCGGTGAGTCCGAGAGCAACTCCGGTAAGCGAAGCGGCTTATCCGGCAGGATCCGTCTGAGAACAGTAGGGAGGAATGGTTTAGATCTCGGGAAAGTGTGGAGATGCAATCTCTTCTCGATAACGAGAGAGACTTTCCCGACGTTGGCGGCGGTGGAAGGTGAGCGGCGGTGAGGATTAGCATCTCCGACACTAAATCGGAGGGAGATCCATCCCCGTGGAAAGCTCAACCGTCTTTTCTCGCCATAGATGTCGACATCTCCGATCACAGTCTTCGATTGGCGGTGGAGAGCAAGGTCACAGGGACGATGATGGGTTTGAGAACCACCATCAGATGAGAGGGAAGGACCACTTGAGCAACGCAAGTCGCAATTAGACTCGGTGCCGTTCGGGTCTAAGGGTGAAGCCGGCGTACGGTGGTGGAGGTTAGAAATGGTGAACGAGTGGTGGGAGTTGAGTAAACACGATGTTGCAGATGTTGCAGAGGGTGGATCCGGCGGGTCCAGCGGCTCTGGGAGAGGAGGAGGGCTCGCCGGAGTCCACAACGACTTCTCGATAGGACGAGATGGACAGACAGGGGACACAGATCAGAACAACTCCGAGGTCTCGACTAAACTCACCATGCTAGAGATTGCGGATCGAATCGTGAGGTGGGGGAGGAAGGTGGAGCTTTACCGGTGAAGAACACGCCAGTAAAAGGAGATGGCATAAAGCTTCAATCAAGCTTGCTAGATCCAACTCCGTCGTCTTCCTAGGGGAAATCAGACTAACCAGGTTGCCGGAAGTGCTTGTCTGATCGGAGAAGCGTCTATGGTGGCTACTTAAGAGTTCGGACCAGAGAGAAGAGACTCTAGGGCGAACTCATTATTGCGAAGTTTAAGTAATTGTGTTTATTTGTTAAAATCTTTGCGTAAATCATTCAGAATTAACTGCACTAGGATTTTAAATCAGCATTTAGCCAGAAATAATTTCTTCCATCCCCCTTATAAGAACTACCAGCATTTATCTTTGTCATAACTTGGTTTTGTTTTATGCGTTAATTTACCCAATAGCCACTAAAAATATATAATTAAGGAAAGGGTTAATGAGCGAACTACCCAAATTTTGAATTATAATTAATATAAGGGTTAATTAGTTGAATAACACTCTTGAGATATAAAATTAGGCAAGTAACATGTCATAAAATATAATTAGGTGGGTAACAAAGATAATTAGATATAAGACAAAATTACCCCTGTATTTAATAATATACTCCCTCTGTTCCTAAAAGATGAATTTTTTACAAAAAAAATTTGTTCCAAAAAAATAGAGTTTTTACAGTTTTCTATGCACTTTTACAAATTCCAAAACAAATACTGAAATACTATTGGTTAAACTTTATTGAAAACTGTAAATCGTAGAAATCAATGCGTTTTCTTAATAACCGTGCATTACCTTAAACATCTATTAATTAGGAACGGAGGGAGTAGTTGACTATTTTCGAAACTACAATAGTTTACTATTTTCAAAACTACAAATTCTATTATCTCAAAAGATAGTTAACTATTTTACACTATTTTGTAACTATCTAAAACATAGTTAACTATTTTTGAAAAAATAGTTACCAATTTAAAAGCATAGTTGTCTACTTTACCGATTTTATAACATAAATTACTACATAAAAATAATGTTGTAATAGTTACTTATTTAACAGAAAAATTAATTATGTTCCAGAATGTACTTATTATAATAAACTATTATCAAAAACATTTATACTTATTATATTCATTTCGAACATAGTTAACGATAGTTAAATATTATTAGAATCATAGTTAACTATTATAATATCTTCTTATAAAAAAAACTATTATAATATCTGAACAAAGTTAATTATATCAATCTCAGTTTCTGTCAATTTTCAGGTAAAAATGGAATATCAAAGCCTCATTATGTTAGTTATTACATTTTTATTTATTTATGTTAGATAGTGAATTAGATACACATTAGATAATATAGAGTGTAATTTCCCTTTATATAATAGCTATCTAATAAATATAATGAGGAAAGTAACAAATGGTATAGGTGTACTGATAGGTTTAACCTCCACACGTTCACAAAAATGAAGCATGTGTCAAACTCTTTGTAATGTCATCAGATTAACATCCTGTCTAGACCATTTTTTTATATCTGTGCTACATAGAACATGTAGAATAGAATGTTATTTAGTTTTACATAAATGAGAAATATTTAGGGCAATTTTCAAAAAAATTGAACTTTTAATTTTATTTCTAACAATATTATCATGTTCTAAAAATATTAAAAGTATTATTTTTGCAAAAAGACTACAAAACTAAAATTAAAATTTAAACCATTAAAATTAAACCTTAAACTCTAAATCATAAATCCTAAATCAGAACTAGTTAACCCAAACCAAACGTTTAAATTATAAACCTATAAAAATTATTTATACGGTTTGTGATATTTTTTAAAAACTAAAACTTTTAGTGATATTTTTGGAGTAATTTAAAATTATTTTAGAAAAAATATATAGTAGTATATAAAATGATTTTTAAAGATGGAAAAAATGAAGGTTTTAGCAAAAATTATTAAACATAGTATAGCATGCATAACCAAAGTGATTTTGCTCTGCACAACCAAAGTAAGGGCATAATGGTCCAGCCTACATATTACACTTGCACATTTGAAATGAACAGTATTTTTGGCTATTGTTTGCATTATAATTTTTTTTTTGTTATTCCCCTAATTCCCTTTAAGCAAATAACTAAAATTGCTATATGTGGCACATTCACAACCACTTTAGGACTTTTTTGGTTATTTGTTTAATTTATTCTTTATGGCTATTGACTAAATTAACCTTTTATTTATTATATTTTTTTCAGAAAAAGTCATTTATTGGTTAAGTATATACACTATTTACATCTACAAACAATAAAAATATAAGTGTCTACAAAGTGAAATCTATCTTCCGAACAGTGCATTTCGCATAAATTCATCCATTTTTCTCATTCTTATTTCTAGTTTGAATAAATTGGTACTCTGGAAACGACTTCAAATTTTTGTCAATTCAAACAATTTTGGTAGAAATCCTGGCTAATCATCCGAATTAGACACCATAAAAATCAATTCTTAGAATTTATTACAAAAAAAAGGAACATAAACATTTTTTAACCTAAACATGGCCTAAATCAATCCCCTCATCTTTATATGAGAAAGAGATATTCCTTGTCAGCTTCCTTTTATTCCCAAGAGATCCATAATATCATCTTGGAGCTCCCGAACTCAACATACTATAGTTGTGAGGTCATCATCTTTCAAGGCCTAATCAATATATATAACATGTGAATGGTACGTGGTGGGTTCAACTCTTGATGAACAGCCAATGCCATCTTCCCAATTATGGTCTCTTCTTATACCGTTTATTACTAAAAGTAGTTATTTTGTACTTTTCATATATACTACATTGGTGAATACGGATCACGTAATATGTATTCCGCACTGTTTAGCATTTTTTTATACTTATCATATGTTACATCATTACTTCATATACTATTTTGTTACGATGATATTATATTCTCATGATGAGTAAATCTATTTTTCGCGGTAAGTAGAAACACATTAAATTTTCCATGAACGAGACTCGAGAACAGATAATTCTAACCATTCATAAAATTGTAGAAGTCCCTTGGCCTAATGGTCAAGGGTATAACAGAGTTTATACAAGGGTTGGGGTTTAAATTCTAGTTAATGCTGTTTCTTGAAAATCAATGAAAAAACACTATTCGGAGGTTCCATCGTCCAGAGAAACTATGTTCATCGTTGGAGATGCCGTACATGCATAGTCGTTTGTCCACCATGATAGATGTCGTACATGCATATATTTGATCAATTGTACACATAAAAATATTAAAGTAATGGCCATACTTCAATATTCTCACTAAACTTAATAGATATTAAAATAAATAATATTTACATATATTTGATCAATTGTACACATAAAAATATTAAACTAATTCCATTAACATGATTGATCTAAAGTATTGAACTTTACTACATTAATGCACAAGACATCTCATTTTTATACATTTATAGATATTAAATATCATATGTTTTGTCATATACGTTTAAATATTAAAATTTATATATGTTATCGATTAGTCAACCTATTTAATTATTTAATCATGAACTTGCCGCGGGTAAAATTCTAGTTGTCACTTAAATACAAAAAAATAAAATAAAATAACTAACTAAGAAATGTGAAGAGAGGGAGTGTAATCCCAATAATGAAGGAGGTACGACTTCTCTCCATCTTTGAAATAGTCTAGTACAGTTCACTTCAGTTATGGTATCATCAATACTTCATCTCCGGAAAGATCTTTGTCTTTATGGTTCAAGTCCTGAAAACTCGTACGAAGCTAACTCTTGTCTTCTCAAGTCATTTTCTTCTCCAACAATCCTTTCCATTTGATGACTGTTTCATGGAGAAGATGTTTCCCGCCAGGATCATGAACAAAACGTTCAAAAGAAAGTCTACACATCAACAGTGTCAAAGTTTTAGCGGAAATTGATTTTATTCACAAGCCAAAGAAGCATATATATAAGACTACAAAAATTACAAAAATTTAACCTAGATATGAAAAGATTTACATAATATTGACTTATACAAATATGGAAATATATTATATGAAGATATCCTCCAATACTCCCCCTCAAGTTAGAGCATGAAGATCACGAATGCCCAACTTGACAATAAGAGCTTCAAATTGGTCACGTCCAAGTGCCTTGGTAAGTACATCAGCCGGTTGCTCATGTGTAGAAATCTTCTTAGGAGCAATCAACCCAGCATGTGCAGCATCACGTATGAAATGACAATCGATCTCAATATGCTTTGTACGCTGACGAATAACCGGATTAGCCACGAGTTGTAATGCTGCTTAACTATCACAATAGATTGGAACAGCCTTGGGCTGAGGTACACCAAAGAACTGCATCAGCCCACATAACCATTTAAGTTCACTTGTTGCATCAGCCATCAATCGATACTCTGCTTCGGTGGATGAGCGTGAAACAGTTTGTTGTTTATGTGTTTTCCAGCATAGAGCAGAGTCACCAAAAAGAAAAACATATGTTGAGAGAGAACGACGAGTAAGCGGACACGCACCCCAATCTCAATCACAAAAATCAGTGAGTTGTAAGTCACCTGAAGCAGAGAACATAAGACCTCGACCTGGAACACTTTTCAGATAACGAACAACCCTCAATGCCGCTTCCCACTGAGACGTACGTGGTCGCTACATAAATTGGGACAAGGTATGAACACTATAGGCAAGTTCAGGCCTAGTGAGAGAAAGATAAATAAGTTTCCCAACTATGCGTCGATACTGCTCCGGATCAGAGTAATACTCATCTGAAGTAGATGCAAGATCATGATTTTGCACCATAGGAGTATGAACCGGACGAGCACCAAGAAGTCCACACTCAGAAATAATATCCAAACAATACTTTCGTTGACATAGAAAAATACCCTCAGTATTCCTAGCAACTTCGATTCCCAAGAAGTATCCGACTGAACCCAAATCTTTCATATGAAAGCAACTCTTGAGATAGTCCTTGAACTCACTAATTGTTGAGGAATGATTACCCCCAATCACAAGATCATCAACGTATACCAAAACATATAGTTCAATGCCATTATGAACCAAAGAGAATAAGGCTGGATCTGAGACAGATTGAGTAAACCCATACTGAAGTAGTGCACCATGAAGTGTAGAAAACCAGCAACGAGGAGCCTGCTTCGGACCATATAACGACTTGCGAAGGCGACATACTTTGGAAGTAGACTTAGTAAAGCCCGGTGGAGGACGAATATACACTTCTTCAGTTAAACTACCATGCAAAAACGCATTGTGAACATCCATCTGTTGTAGTTCCCATTTCTGGACTGCAGTAACTTTTAAGAAGCATCAAACTGTTGTCATCTTAGAAATTGGAGCAAAGGTTTCATCGTAATCAATCCACTAGACGAGCTTTGTAACGCTCAGTAGTTCCATCATCATTATACTTGATTGTAAACACCCATTTACTCCCGATCGCTTTCTTAGTAGAAGGTAAATCGACAAGATCCCAAGTTCCATTATCCTCAAGTGCTTGAATTTCAGCATCCATTGCTTGACGCCATTCATCATATTGCATAGCTTCTTGGAATGATTGTGGTTCACGTATCGCTGTGATCTTTGCGAGAAAACCCTTATAGTTGTTAGAGAAGCGTTGGCAAGAAACACAGTTAGCTAGAGGATAAGGAGTACCTCAAGGACCGTGAGGAGATTGGAGCAAAGAGGGTGAGTGTGATGAATCAGGTGTGCACGATGCTGAATATGTAACATAAGGTGCAAGAAGAACTGACTGCTTTTTATCACGGTGACCACGACCCAAAACTGTATCCTGAACTGGTACATAAACTGTCTAAGAACCTGTAGCAGTCGTAAAACCTGAAGCACTTGTAGAAATTGGCTCAGTCGTAGAAACTGACTCAATCGCAGAAACTGGATGAGCAACTGGTACAGATTCCATCGGTGAATCACTCCCCCATTCCACATGGTCTGGTAACTCAGAATTCAAACTCCCCCTTGCACAAATATCATTATTCGAACCAGCCGGAACCACAACATGAACCTCATCATTATCATCAAAGAAATGTTTATTCTTTGATGTTGAATTCTCTGACATAAGAGACTCATCCGCAAAAGGAAATACATTCTCGTTAAACACAACATCGCGAGAGACAAAATACTCTTTGTTCTTCCAATCATACATTGTCCAACCCTTTTGATTTTGCGGATATCCAATAAAACACACCGGGTAGCTCGCTCATCAAACTTACCACGAGGTCGTGTACCTTTGTGAGCGTAACACAATGATCTAAAGATACGAATATGCTTGTATAAAGCTAGTTTCCCAAACAAAACCTCATATGGAGTCTTACCAGCTAGAATCGATGATGGAGTTTGATTAATCAAATAACTAGCTGTAAGAACACAATCACCCCCAAAATTCAATCGGTAATGACGCTTGAAACCGTAAAGAACAAGCCACATTCAAGATATGTCTATGTTTCCTTTCTACACGACCATTTTGTTGTGGTGTATTAACACACGAAGTTTGATGTTGAATACCTTGAGAGGCAAAATACGACTTCAGACACATGAACTCTGGTCCATTATCACTTCGAACGACACGTACCCTAGTGTCGAATTGTTGCTCCACCATAGCACAAAAATCCTTCAAGCATGTTGCCACTTCACTTTTAAAACGCATGACAAATAACCAAACTGCACGAGAGCAATCATCCACTATCGTAAAGAAATACCTAGATCCACAAGTTGCTGGTGTGTTGTAGGGACCCCATACATCGCAATGAATCAAATCAAAAACTGCGTCAGCTTTATTATCACTATCAATAAAAGCACAACGTGGGTGTTTCGCCCGAACACAAATAACACAAGGACCACTTACTTCTTGACTAACATCTCCTAACTCAATAACACCTGATAGACTAGAAAGCACCAACTTTGAGGGATGACCAAGACGCATATACCATAACTTTCGACCACGAACAGAACTTGCAAGATTTGCTTGCACACGAAAAACTTCACAGAAATAGTAGATCCCATCACACTCTTCACCCGCTCCAATCAAGATCCTCGTTGCACGGTCCTGTAGATAACAAAACTTGTCAGGAAACACAGCAATACACGGTTTCTCTCGAAGCAATTTAGACACAGATAGTAAAGTAATTGTCAATTGAAGAACAAAGTAAACAAAAGAAATCGTGACGGAGCCACCGAGATTAAGTTTGCCACACTGTGTAGCCATGATCACATCACCATTAGGAAGCTCAATTGGACATGGTGGAATGTGAAAAACATCAAACAATAACTCCAATCTCCCCATAAGATGATGTGAAACACCTGTATCAATAACCAAACCAGAAAAACGATCTGAACCAGTTGGTTTTGGCACAAACAGAAGCTGAACCAGACTTGTCCATTGGTCCTTACTCAACGTAAGTCCTTGCCAATATTCGTTGGAGAAGATGTGGGCACCACCAGCAGAATTAACATGAAAGGAAGCTGTATTAGCACTTCCTCTACCTCATGTACCATGTCTATTTGATGTACTCCATGCACCACCACAACGACCATTATTGTCATTCGAAAAACCATGTAACTGATAACAATCACGAACTAGATGACCCGTACGACCACAATAAGTGCAAGTCACCACCCTACGAGTTCGAGTTATACTCTGAGGTACGGGTTGTGCTTGTACGGAAACCCGAACTGCTTCAGGACCTGCAGATTGTGTCTGAATAGAAAACCTAACTGCTTCAGGACGAGATCCATGATTAGCAGCCACACGTTGATGTCGTTTCTTTTGAACTACCATCGAAAACACATTGATACCACCAGAAACGGTCGAGGATTTGCCTGTCGAACCGTACATACCATTATTATCTTTTACACCACTATAAACGATCGAGGATTTGCTGGTCGAATCGTGAACACCACTAGAAACGGTCGAGGATTTGCTTGTCGAACCGTGAACACCACTTATATCATCACCCATCGTGCGTGATTTGTGAATGATAGAACACCAAAAAAATACACAAACGACTAGATGAACGAAATCCTAGCCAAACACAAAAAAAAAGAAAAAAATTGAGCCGCCGCGTGAATGAAATCAAAATCTAGAAAACCTACCTCATGATGCCATGTCAAAGTTTTAGCGGAAGTTGATTTTATTCACAAGCCAAAGAAGCATATATATAGAACTACAAAGATTTAACCTAGATATGAAAAGATTTACATAATATTAACTTATACAAATATGAAAATATATTATATGAAAATATTCTCCAATAAACAGCTTTGCACTATTTCATAAATAGCGTGAGGCTTTATGACTCCTCCTATTGTCGGTGCGATTTTCCTCATTGTGATGATGGCACATTGTTTCTTAAGACATTTTCCTTGATGATCGTCACTATGACGTCCCCTTTGTTGGTTCTTACGCCGTCTTTGTTGCTGCTAGCCATGGCTTCGACATTGCTGTTTGTTCGGTTCGTTTTGTGGTTCATGTTATTGTGGTCATGTGACTCATGCCAAGATTCTCGAACACTTTTACATGTCACTCTCAGCCAGCTAATTGAGCTCATGAGGTGTTGAAATTTATTTGCCATATCCAATTGTGTCTTGGGTATCTCCACTTTTAGATTTCCAAAACTTGATTCCCACACATCGATGATATTTGATTATATTGGGAGGTCGAGAGGTCGAGATTGACCGAGATTGAACGGTCAAGATAACCAACCAAGATTATGGAAATATTCTAGAAGATTGGCAATATCGAAGATTAGGAAAGTTAATATTTATGTATAAGTTATATTTCCTATTTAATATATTTAAAGAACTTGGTGAACAAGTTATATTTTTTGTATAAATAAACCTCTTGGTTAATGAATAAATTGAGAGAAACTATTATACTTCTAAAGTTTTCTCCAAATCTATCATGGAGAGAAACTATTATAATACTATGTTTTATCATGATATCAGAACCTAGATCCAATTCCTATAGGTTTTAGGTTTTATTATCTTCCGCTTTGAAATATATATATATATATATTTAACCTCCACCTACGATTTCTTCTTTTTTGATCTTCTTTTCTTCTTTATTTTCTTCCATCTTATAGTTTTGATTTTTTTTCCTATTTACGTAAGAGCTAAAAAAAAAAAAAACCAAAACATTTCTACGTTTTCTGTTTTTTTTTCTTCTATGTCACTTTTTTTCCTACGATTCTTTTCATTGATCTCTTTTTTTACCTATGTTTCTATATCTTTCATAATTATGTTAGAAAAAAAACACTTAATTTCATATTACAAAGAGACGATATACTTGATTGATGATATTGATGTGGATTTTGAGCATGGATCATTGATGGATTCATTCAGATTCACCTATATTTCTTTTTCTTTTAGATCTCCATGTGGTTATTTATCAACTACAAATGGATGTAGCCATGAAGATGATGATATGATGGTGTTGCCGTAAATTATGAGCATGAACCAAGAAAGAGTTCGTTCAGTTTACATGGTGATGTGAGACGATGGAGATGCACAACTACTACAGTATTCTCCACGGAATCGATAAACCTTATGGCCAGGTATAAACGCCGCAAAGATGACTCTACGATCGAGTATAAATGTCGATGGCCCAACGGCTGGGTGTTATAGCCGCTTTGACCCTACAATCGGGTATAAACGTTGATGATGATTTGACGGCCTGGTGTTGCAGCCGATTTGACCCAACGGTGGGGTATAACACCGATATTTTGAAGACATGTTCAGTCTCACCCGTGTTACCACGTATGAGCTTTCCGGGGGTATTGGGAGATCGAGAGGTCGAGATCGACCGAGATTGAACGGTCAAGATGACCAACCAAGATTATGGAAATATTCTAGAAGATTGGCAATATCGAAGATTAGAAAGTTAATATTTATGTATAAGTTAGATTTCCTATTTAATATATTTAAAGAACTTAGTGAACAAGTTATAGTCTTTGTATAAATAAACTTCTTGGCTAATGAATAAATTGAGAGAAACTATTATACTTCTAAGGTTTTCTCCGAATCTATCATGGAGAGAAACTATTCTACTACTATGTTTTATCATATTATTTGCCATGAATTGTTCGAAAAACTAAAACAAATTTGATAGTGTGAATGAAAAGACTGTAGTTGATCAGCTGGTGGGTTCTCATTGGCCTGAAACAAGAGAAGCAAAACATCAGGAGGGTGAATATTATACTTGTTTAGTATCTTGGATAGCTTTGGCTATAGGAAAGAGAGGGACTTTTGAATAAACCCTAGATTCTTGTGTTGTATAATATTCATTGATAAGGAATAAAGAAATTGGTTCTCATAAAAAAAAATTGTGTTTTTTGTTTGGCTAACAAGAAAAATGATTTTCGATGATATAATAAAATCAAAATAGAAAACAAAAAAACATAGACATAGTTTGATACCACAAATCACGGATCAAACCATAATGAAAGATGAACAATGAATGTTTGATACTACAAAGTGTTGATCAAAAGCAAAATTGAAGATGCAGTTGTTTGAAGCAATTCTTTTAAGCATATTTGAAGTACTTCAAGAAGTGATGAAAACAGATTGTTCGAGCTTTAAACGACATGGGTTTAAGGAGATGGGTTGGGCTAGACCGTGCAAGCTGACTTGGACGAGCCAGTGATGACGTAGCCGTGGTAGAGAATATATTTGGAGATGATCAAGACAAGCTTGAGGACTTTCCATATATCTTCCTAAGTATAAGGAAGAGGACATATTCTTGAAGATTTTCAAGGAGTGTTGAACAAGGCTAGGGTTAGCCGTATTCCTTTTGTGTATAAATAGTAGTGGAGAACGTGGGTGTGCAATCAACACAAACATAGCTTATTTTTTAGTAAAGGGATTAGGATTTATAAGAAATGTAATTCAAAGATAAAGGGTAGAGAGTGGTTTCAAGATCATGTATAGATCTTAGAAACGTGTACGGCTAGGTTCAAAGTGGTGAGTGAAACTTGTAAGTGCATTCTGCATTTGTTCTAGTAATATATTCTTGGAAAAGAAACCCCGTGTGTTGTGTTCATCTCCTGTACCAGTACATGAAGGACTAGCTGATACATTCTCAATTGGTATCGAAGCGGACACTTGTCAGTGTGTTGTAGGTGAGATCTTGTGGAGAATATAAAAAGCTACCAAGAGCTAGTCAAGAGCTCAAAAGTGATACTTGACACATGAAATTATGGCTTATAGAAGTCACGAATGAAGGTTGTAATTGGCAGTATTGATGTCTTGGCATGGAAATCTGTTTTAGTTCAGTGGGAAGCTCCCATGAATGTGAATGCAGTACGCGTGAGTACACCTAAGAACAAGGAAACTAGGACGGATGAGGAGCTGACGAAAGCCAAGTACAATTCAAGGTCTCTATCAGCAATCCATTGTAGTGTTTCTAAGAAAACCTTTGAACTGATTCAAGGGTGTGAAACAGCAAAGGAGGCTTGGGATCTACATCAGACTCATTACAAAGGAACCAAGAAGGTGCAGAACTCATGAAAGGATCTCATAGCATCAAGGTTTGAGAATTTAAAGATGGAAGAACATGAGTCAATAGCGGATTTTAGTTCGAAACTAAAATCGCTTGCCCAAGAAGTCTCCACGTTGGGAAAGAAATATAAGGACCAGAAATTGGTAAAGAAGTTTCTAAAGTGTCTTCCAAGCAAGTTCATGGCCTACAAATTAGCATTGAATGTGTCTCAAAACACTGAAGAACTTACCTTTGGAGAGGTTGTTGGGATGCTTTAGGCCCATGAAATGGAATTGGATAGTATGGCTTTAGAGTTCAAGAGAACTAAGAACTTGATGTTAACATCATGTGAAAAGAAGGAACACGAATTTGATGGTGAGGATCCTATGTGTTTGCTCGTTAGGAGGTTTGATCGAGCATTGAAGAAAGTGGAACAAAGATAAGGTCAAAGAATATTCAAATCAGCCAAGAAGCAACCTAAAGTAGACAGAGGTCCAGGAAATCTGAGGTACAATGCTACAAGTGCAAAGGGTATGGGTATATCCGAACTAAATGTGAAACAACTCGACCCATTTTTTTTTTAACAATTTAAACCTTAGACTCAGATTAGCATTCCCATAAATGATAACCTTCAACGTCCAAGGAAACCAACAATCAAACCAGCGGAAATCCCAATAAACCAACCAACTAACACAATCCTCAATTCCACTAAACCGAAATGAACTAGTTCAACAAAAAAATTCAACAATCAATCCAGAAAATTATAGGCTAACCAACACCATATCCAGCAATTCTAAACATCAATAAAAACACAACACAAAACGAGACCCTAGATCCTCCTCCTCCTCATAGCCATGATTTCACGATCACACTTTGCATTTACCTGCATCACATGGGAAAAAGAGATGCGTGAGTATTATCATAAATACTGAGTGTAATCATCTTAAAAGGAGAAAAGTCCTAAATCGTGTGTTCTCTTTACACATTCTCTTATTAAAAGTTCTCCGTTCTTTGGAAACTTGATCTTTTTCTTTGTTTTTTGTCTAAGGATATGAGCTTGAATGATAATGCATTAGCTAGTATGAGGTAATCACTTTTGGTGAAAGCTACTCTTTGAGAAATAGCTGCCATAGTGAACCGGTGGGTTGAACAAATTTATTCAAAATCTTACGCATGCTACTCTGATCACATTGTGTGGTAACTCACATCCAGTACAAGGCCTCTGAGGGGTTGTGCTCCTCTATGTGTTTTTGTGTCCCACTTCACTGTCTATGTACAAACTTGCTCTTTTCTCCTTAAGTTTAAGTTGCTTTCGTCTGTGTCTCTGAATCTTGTTAAAACTCTTGTTGATTGTGAAAGGTGTCTCAAATTGTGCTATGTTGTGTGTTCTTGAAGGCTCCACAAATTATTGCTTAGGCTATTCTTGTTTTTACTAATACGTTTACCTTTAATTAAGGTGTATTTCTCAGATAAAATCAAGCCCACTCGATTTAAATATTACTGGGCTTGGGCCGATTGTTATGGTAAAAAGAAATGATAAAAGTGGACGGTTATTGTTGCACTTTTCAGTAAAACCGAGAAAATAGGAGCTCAATTGTTCTCTCACTCTTATCCTTAAAACGGTCCTCTCAAATCCACTTTACCTTTCAAGAACCCTAATTTCTCTCTCTTTCGCCGTTTGCCAAGAAAATCATTCTTAGTTTGCAAAACTTTCGTTTCTCTTCTCAAAGATTTCAACCTTGCAAACATGACAAATTCCTCTGATGAAGTCACAGAGATGATGCAGGTTCCTCCGTTGAACAAGAAACGACTAGCTTTGACTCAGAAAGGAAAGAAATCCAAGAAAGGAAACAAATCCAAGAAAGGCAAAGGTGCAGTCAAAACGGAGATGGTTTCTGCTGCATTAAGCGCTTGCCTTTATTCACGCAATCAGAAGATTGTTCCTTAGGGAAAAGCACCTTATCTCACAGGCAAGGCAGAAGGAAGTGGAGGATCGGATGCAGGAGTTCTCCCAACAATAATCTCTAAAGTTCCAAAACTGAAGCATGTAAAGCCGTCAGTCACTGAAATCTCTGAAGAATCTGAGAATCCTTTTCCCTCCTTCCTTCTCCGATATGCTGCAAATCGGAAAGTGGTTCAGAATCGTGACCGGAGATACTTGGTGTTCAAACAGAGTTTTGTGACTCCCCACAGTGATCACTTTGCCACGGGTGTAGCGAAGGAAAGATACAAGACTATGCCAGCCAAGAATCTTACTGATATGCGACTCCTGCCTCAGGGTGCGTCGAATTCCCCGGAAGCGGAAGAACTCATCATCAACTCAGGGCTTCTGCCAACTGTGACAGAGACTGAACCCTTCTGTCCTCAGTTGGTTCGAGAGTTCTACACAAATCTAGATGATATGGAGGAAAGAGAGGATGGTTACAACTTTGTTTATGTCAGGGGCTCAATGTATGAATTCACCCCCAAGATCATCAATCAGATGTTTCAACTACTAGATTACCTATTTGATCCCGATCACAAACTCCCACACATTCAGGATTCCTTGGATGTTGTTGATGGGTTTCTCTCGGATAATCGTGTAACGAAGTGGGAAACACTCACTCCTCCTTAGTTAAGCCCTCTGATATACTTCCTCTACAAGATCTGTTGCTACAACTGGTTCCCCACTACTTACAGAACAACAATATCTAAGGAAAGAGCCTATGTGGTGTACATGGTGGCCAATCATAAATCGTTCAACTTTGGTCAAATGGTGTTTGATGAGATTCTCATATGTGTGGGACTCGCACCTCCTTACAGAATCGGATATCCTAACATCATTGATCAGCTTATTCGATTCCAAAGGATTGCACCCAGTGCTGACACTGATCAGCTTTCTGCACCACCACAGCCTCTTGTAGCAATAATTGCTCAACCTCAGTATGGGTTAACTACGGTGTCTAAGGTGTCTAATCTGGCCTATGACTTTGATATGCTAATAAAAATGGGGTTGGCTATTCAGAAACGTCTAACAGGTTCCTTTATCCCTAATATGTTCATTTTTATAATAGCATACCTTCTTGCTTGTGTTTTTACCTGAGTATGCATCCAAGCAGGGGGAGAATATGGTTTCACCATCGACACAGATGGGAAAGTTTTGGTCAGGAATGAGGGGGAGCAGATCGCGTTGGAACAAACCAAATTGGGAACTCCAGTGATCAGAACACATGATGGCATTGGCACATCAAAGACTGCTCCAAAGGATGACAGAATTGCTGAAGGTTTCACTGTTCCAAAGAAAGACAAGAAAGACAAAAGTATTGTGGAAGACTATGATGCGTCCTTCTGAGCATGCTCGTTGTGTCTTGATCCTATTAACTCTTCTCTCGATCCTCTGAACTTAAAAACTTATTTCTTAATATGTCCTCTTAGTAGCTTTTAAGTTTGGAACATTTGCCTTAGGTTGTTATATGGATTTCGTGTGAACTTAACTCAAACTCCTACTATCTATGCTAAGTATGTTAAGTTTTTGTGGTTGTGTTTTGCTTAATCTTGTTGTATCTTTGCTCTGATCTAACCAACATACATATGAACACGGCTGTGAAACTTACTGAGGTGGTTTCATACTATAGCTCTGTCATGGTATGCTTGTGATAAAGATCTTGGATTTCACCGAGGTGTTTCCACTCTTCGCTTTGGATTGTTGTGTGTGTTTTCAATCTTGACAGGTTGCTTGGATTAAAATACTCAAAGTAAAATGGGGGAGATTATAGATGTATCAAAGGTAGCATCAAAGGTCAAGAAGGTTTCAAGAGCTATGTGCCACAAAAGGAGGATTGGCTACGCTCAACAGAGACCAAAGATCCCGCTTCACCAACTCAGTGACAGGTGGCACCTCGACCCTTGCGATGTGCAAGTGGTTGTCTAATGCAAAGGAGTAGCTCGGAGATAGAGAAGAAAAGATTTGACTTAGTGCAAAAGGACAAAAGCGTGATCATGGGGCGTAGCAAGTAACATGATGGGACCGTTGATACAGTGTTCTCTGAGACAGAACAGTGGTTGGTCTGTTGGACCATAACGTCATCTCTTCTATCGTTTTGGCTTGCAAAAGTGTTTATATAAAAGAGGAAGTCTGGTGAGACTTTCTCTTTAGTCCTCTTGGTGGAAAGAAAACCGTTTAAAGAGTGAACTCGTTTTGTGAAGAACTCCAACAAAAACAGAATGAGTTGAGTGATTCCTTCTGGATAGAATAAGATATGTTGTGTTACACGAATCTCATGTATGAGATGTCGTGAGTTATTGGGTAGACTAGGTAAAGAGTTTATTTCCCATTTGAATGAGAGATAAGTTAAATCTCTTTTACAACATTGTTGTGTGTAGCATTGCTACAATCTTGTATTAGTGGTTTTAATACAAGAAGATTCTGATTTGGAAATTGTTGTTCTTACCTTCTGTAGTCGTAACAGGTCTCATACTCTCTAATGTATGAATATATGAATCACATTGTCATTTACACAAGAACACAAAACAAGTATGTATGATTACGAATTTGAATCAATATAGTACTACGAAATAAGAACAAAGAAAACAGAACTAAGAATACACAACAAAACTAATATCGAAACTAATCGAAAGAAAATGATAATTGAGAATTCAAAACAATGTGAAACTCAATCAGAGAGGAGAGAAGTAGTTAGAGACAAGCAAATAGATTCATAGTTTCATACCTCTGATCGAGTTCTCGATGATGTAGATGGTGGTGATGATACAGAAACTTGATGTGTATCCAGATTGATAATTTGGACATGAACTGAAGAATGATGATATAAAAACTTGATTTGTTTTTGAAATTCAAAATTAGAAGAGGAAGAGTCTCGACAGTTTCTCTCGGGAAAATGCAAGTCTCGTACTCTCAACATTAAATAAACATAAATCCTAACTGATATATACTAGTATATATACTTTCGGATTATTGGATTATCCGAATGGGTTTCGGATTTCGATCCGATCCGACCCGATATCCACGGATCTCCCTAAAACTAATCCAGCGGATAATTAGGTCGGATATATAACCAACCCAGTTTTTTCCGATCGGTATCGAATCGGATTCTCGGAACCGGATAAGATTCCCAGGCGTATTACCTGCAATATAGCTGCATCAGAACATGAAATAACTAAAGCCAATAATCTCCCTGAAGACTTCATTAAATACGTAAGCTGTGGGGAATTTTTCATGGTTACACTGTTCTATAACTCTATGACCAAACTTATAACTTAATATCAGCTTTTTTGATGTCCATGTCTACAAACCTTTGACATGACTTCCATTGCAATATACAGGTCGAAGCAGAAGCGTGAATACGCAGATAAGCCCAAGGGTTTGTCTGAAAATCTCCAGAGGACATTTCTTAAGGCGTATAGAATGTCTGCGACGCCAAGGATCCCATTAACACACTCAAAGACTTGCCGCTTATCAAGTATGTTTCTTTCTCTTCTCTCTATGGAATTTTGGTTTAGGGGACGTGTCGTTCCCAACATTTTCTACTGTTCTCGCTGGGTTTGGGTTTAATGGATCAGCCGTTTCTTGTTTAAGTGTGATCTTTTGTTCAAGTTGTGATCATTTCCCGTGTGTTTGGCTCGAAATTCTCCTATTTTTCAGTATTGATTTAGTGGTGGGTGGGATGATTAGATTCTAAGAGTTGTCCTCTCTTCAATGTCTCTCAACTTTGAGCTTGACTATAAAATGTGTTGTTTGATCAAACTAGGTTATTGATGGCTTGTGGGTTCTACCAATCTTGGGCCGTTGCTTTAGTTTCTTGTCACTGGCATACATAGGTAAAGCTTAGTTAAATTGCTGAAAGTATTATTTTTCCTTCTCTGACACATGCTCTTGTTTCAACAATGCTAATGAATGTGATATTGGTTCTTGATTTGATCTATGTTGATTCAGCTATGGTACTGCTCTTCATTGTTCAGCTAACTATATAGTAGAAACCAACTCTGCTATAGACCCATTGATATAGAATTGTAATTTGAAGTCTCAGCAAAGATTAGCAATTTGTGAGTTCTTTAATCCATTACTTCCTAGACTCTATCAGTTATCGTCGTGAATTGTTATCGTCTTTCTGATATTGTTTTTTAGTTTCTCTTTGTCACAGAGGGTACGTGGGAAAACACAGTTCTGGATTTAGAAACTTTCTTTTCAAACCGGACCTTCGCAGAGCTATTGTCGACTCAGGCAATTTGAACATCCATCTGAAGGCAAGTATATTGCTCTCTTCACTTCAAAGTTTGGTAGATAACTGTGGTAAAGTGATTGCAACGTCATTGTCGCTCATTACCATTATGTAGCTTTAACTTGGTTATTCCTGAATCTTCATAATACAAAAATCATACTCAACTCATGTTGACACTGTGGCTAGCACAAAATTACTTAACTTGATTATACGTTTCAGACACAGTTATACTCCTATTTGCACAGCGATTCTCTTCTCTATATAACATGTATCTTACATCGAAGGTCGTATCTCCACATGGGAACTAAGCCATGGGCTAACTACGCCACCATCTAAGGACTCACAGATGCCACTACCTAGACGCAACAACTCCTGTTTGGACCTTGCAAGTCCCCCATTACCCCCATTACTCATCTTACTTCCTAATTTTAGAAATATAGTTTCAGTTACCAATTCATGGTTTGAATCAGTGGCGAATCTAGACAAAAAATTTACCCGGGTCAAAATTTTAATTATTTATTTTTAAATATAATATCATGTTAAATATTTGTTATATAAAGTATTAGAAGGTAAATCATAAGTGTTTATTATATAGAGTAATGGAGTTGAGCCTTATTAGATCCCGGTAAATAATTATAAAAATGAAAATAAGGGTGTAAAATTAAGACTTGAACTCAAGTTAAGAGGTCAAAGATAAAAAATTTAATTAATTGAGCTGATTAAGTTTCATGTCATTAAGCTATATAAGTCACAATATTTTTTTAATGGGGTCAGCTGACCCCCTTAGCTTCAACATAGATTCGCCCCTGGTTTGAATATGTTTCTTTTATTTTAAACCCCATGATCAAATCAAGTTTCCTTCTTTGAATTCAATCCTTGTATCATGGTTTGATGTATTTCTTGGTTATTCTTGATCTGCAAAGAAATTTGAATATAAAACTTAGCCTCTCCTTCTCTCTTTAGATCTCTCTAATCTTTGTGTGTTTTTGTAATCATTTGGTGATATAATCAATAGGAACAATATTGGAGCAAGGAGGAAGTAGCCGTGATAGATAGGGAGAGGGAAGATAGAGATAAAGAGAATAGAGAATGTTAGACCAATTTTAATCATACATTAATTAAGGCTTCATAGGCCAAATAATTAATAAGAGTAATTGGTAATGTGAATAAAAATGAGTCATTACACTCATAGAAAAATTACATCATAATGTATAGGGTTGGGCAAATTATCCGCTATATTCAATCCGATCCGATATTCGCTCGGATTCGATCCGAAAAATCCGGATATCCATGACGAATCAAAGCAAAGCAAATAGTAATATCTACTATCCGTCTAAACCGAAGCAAATACCAAATATCAATTTTAAAAATCCGAATATCCGATCCGATCCATATATTACATATATATACATATAATATGATAGATTTATAACATATATTTGCATTTTTAGATTTTCTTAAACACGTAGAACGGAAATATTTATAGTAAAAATAGAAAAACACTTATTTTTTAATTGAAAATATTTGTTTTCTTAGTTTTTTTTAATAAAAAATAATTTATTTCGTTCTTTACCATTTCAAGATTTTCTTTTGTATCTTTCTTTATTCAAATCGAATATAATTAGATAATTTAATATATTTATTTATCTGTTAATTCAAATATTATAGTAAAACAAAATTTATTAATAAAAATTGTGGTGTTTTGATTTAGATTTTTTTAATTTAAAACGGATATCCGTGAGTATCCGAATATCCGAAAATATCTGAAAAAATCCGGATATCCGTAATTCCGGATATCCGAAATTTTCCGAAGCAAAGCAAATCGGAAAATTAGATATCCGTCAAAATCAAAGCGTATCACAAATACTATTTTTTCGGATATCCGATCCACGCCCGGCCCTAATAATGTAATTAAGAGAATATATCTGTTGCCCAACAATTTGGAATTGTGATATGGATTTGGATTTGGTAATTGGATTATAAATCTAATGGGCCAAATTCATTCTAGTCTTTGTTGTTAATTATGTTTAACAAAAAAACAAAATATCTTTTAAAAAATTTCAATTAAAAGAAAACGTGATAATCAAGTTGGTCATTGCACCATTATTGACACTAGGGTTGGACTCGCGCGTTGCGCGAATTTGGCTTCTTTTGATATTTTTGTGTTATTTTCCTGTGTTTTCTATCAATATCATGTATAACATGAATTAGTAAGTATTTTATTTTAGTATATATATTTTACATTTTTTTACACATTATAATATCATATTTTCAATTATTAATTTGTCATTATCAAATTTTGTCATTATAATAGTTGTTTAGTTTTTGAGAACTTATTATTTTATCTATTATTGCATAATAAATTCATCCAATCTTCAAACAAATTCTAAATATAACCAATATATTTACTTTTGTCATTTTTTCACAAAACACTAATATAATTATAGAAAGTTAATTTATACATAATTTTTTTTACGTTTTCTTAAACATTTCGAAAATAGTTTTTGTTTCTCTACATTTTTAAAATCATTGATTCAAATATTGAATTACATAAGCTCGCCGGGGAATGCATTTTTGTAGAACTACGTACATTTTTACATAAAGATCACAAATTATTTTTTTATTTTAGTGAAATCGTTCAATATCCTTTAGTGAAATCGTTCAATATCCTTTAGTGAAATCATACATCCTCTTTTTTTTTAATAATCGGCTAAAACTCAATTACGATACTTTAATAATTAACATCATTGAATCTATTTTTTCTTTGATTGTTTTTTATTAACATTTTTATTCAGCGCTCTTATATATAAATTCGTAATATTTTGATTATTTTCTAATGACCATATAAATAAAAGTAATTGATTATTGTAATTTTTAATTCGAAAATAAATATTCAAATAATCCTAAAATATGGTTCGTATGATGCATTTATTAAACTTAATGACAAAAATTTGATTTAACTATTTACAATTTTATGTTACTTTGTTTACTTATTTGTAGTAGAACATAACTCAAGCAATGCGTGATTTTTTTGTCTTACACCAATTTATACCTTATATCTTTAAAATAATAGTATTATAACACTTTCATATTTTTCTTTCATACTTCCATAAAATTATATAACATTATAAATAAAATTGTATATCCTAAATTTTCATCTTATTATCTCATCTTTAATTAGATGGTTCAGTATCCTTTTAGTGAAATAATATATATTCTTTATCTTTATATCAGCAACCTCTTATATTAACACGTTCATCCCTCATTGGTTCAAATATGCTCATGTATTTCTTTAACGAATAGGTGTAAGTGCGTTCATGACAAAAAAAAAAACAATAGCCTCTTAACAATTTTCTGACACTCAAGATTTTTTTTCTTTGATTCTTTGATGTCGCTAATATCTTTATTCAATTTTTCTTATATGTATATTCATTTTACATATTTCTAATTTTTGAAATTGAATATATAAACTTTTATCGTTATCATAAATTCATAGTAAATACTCAAATAATAATTTCTACTTTTATAATTTATTGACTTATTTTTCGTTTTCTAATTTAATTAAAAAATTAGTAGCTATAAGTAACAATAAATATACATAAACATGAACTAAATGAACTTCAAACTAAAATTAATTGTTAAAAAAAATTTTTGCCTATGTGGACACCTTAGATGAAGAGAGGACTCCCTAATTATATATATGATTCATTGTCATGATGATACCACTTACGTTTTTCTTAATTTTGGTTTGATGAGAGAGCATGCAGCGGACGTTTGCATTCATGAGTTGATTTATCAATCAATTTTGAAATCAAAATAAATTAAAAAACGTCTCCTTAATGCTTTTGAAAAGCCTATAAAAAGGTAGCATCTCTTACTTCTCAAATGTATGAAGAGATGCTCTTCTATAACCACACTCATATACTCATAAGTATAAACACTTCTAGATTCACAAAGCATAAAAATTCAACAACCTCTCATCTTTTCTTCTATAAAGTAGTTTCGAGAGTATAGCGTGGATTCTTAGTTCGTAGATTCTATAATCGAGTGTCGCGATTATAGTCTAACACAGTTTTATTTTGGGATTCAAAATCTCATTAGAGCGTTACACTACAAAAGATTTTATGAATTAAGGAGAGATATCATATCTCGACTGTGTATTTTTATAAAATCGTCTTCATAATTCGTTTATTTCTTCTCCTTAATTCGCATTTTCTCAATCCGATTTTTAGATTCCTACAGAGAACACAATGAATTGTCAAGTAACTTTCTGCAAAAGACGCAATGGTCTTCTCAAGAAAGCTTATTAGCTCTCTGTCTTGCGTGATGCTGAAGTTGCTCTTGTTATCATCTCCACTCGTGGTTGTCTCTACAAGTACCCCAACAACAGGTACGCTTCTCCTTATACACTAGCTTCTTCAATTTACCAAAAAACAATCTTAGTTAACATGTTAAGAAGTAGAACAAGAAAAAGAGAAAGAGTTTTGTTCTCCATTTCGTTTTTTTTTTTCACTTCGGGTGATAAGAAATCAGAAAGGGAAGTGAATTATGATTTTAGAAAAGGTCGCAGCGAACTTATTGTCGAAAGAAGGTCCTGAAACCAGAATCAACAAAGCGTTAAGGCTCACGTCTTAGGGTGAAGAAACATGATTGTGAAGATTCGTAAAACTAGACTACTTTGATGGCGACGTCCTGATTCGTAGAACTAAACTACTTTGATGCAGTGCCGTCTCAGAATATTTTTGGCCCATGGACAAAAAAAAAAATTGGCTCTTTTAATAATAAAGACTAAAAAAGTCCAGAGAAAGGTCTTTTTGTTTAGGCAAAAAACGAAAATGAGCTCTTTTAATGATAATTATTAAATCAAATTCTGAAAACGGCCTATTATTTTAGCAAAAAAATTTAAATGGGCCCTTTTATGTAAGCAAAATTCACTATATTTCAGATGGGTCTATGGCATTTGCCCTACTTGCCATGGGCCAGAGACGGGCCTGCTTTGATGGCGACGTCCTGGCACCAAGTTGCGAGTGTTCTGTGACTCTCGCGAATATAAAGACTCAGAGGGTGCAGTATCTGATCAAAGATGGTGTTCTTGATATATGAGGTGTTAAAACACGTAAAGGTTGATATGAGGTGAAGGTATATACCAACTATAAGATTTTTGAAACATGATCAAGGAATATCTCTAAGACATACATCCAATCCAATATGTAATGTTTAGTCCATTTCTGGACATAAATTGTAACTCTGAATTTTGACTTTGTATTATGGTTTATATGTTCAAAACGATATTTATAGCTTAGCCAAACTTAAAACGACGAAACATTTTACTTTCTATTCTAACTTACTCTTCCTTTCTCATCGACTACCAATTATAGCTCCATTTGGTTCTCGAAAAATTTATAGTTTTGGAAGATTTCAAAAATTGTATAATACATTCAAATATTACAATCAGTGCAGTGCCTACCTTTATCGGGGCCCAAGGCAATTCTGATAAAAAAATATTCGATAACATCGTTTAAATGATAAGATTATATTATATAAAATATTATTTTTATAAACTATTGTTTTATATAGCAAATAAAAATATATTCAATTTCTTTATAATAAACGGTTTATTATATCAAAATAAAATAATATATATTTCATATTAAACACTATATATAAATTGCATGGGTATTTTGATCATTTCTATAAATTTGGATAGATTACATGATACCGTAAAATCAAAAACTTGTATATTAAAATATATAAAATCAAATGAACTAAGAAAATTGTTTATAAAAGAATTTGAACAAAAAGAAAAAAAGTAAACGACAAAAAATAAAACAAAATGAAGTTGGAGTTATAAATGATGTTTAAAAAACCCCATTTATAAACTAAAGATATGAAATGCATCAGCCCATATGGCCATAACTTTGTATACGGTTATTATCTTGAAATAGATTTAATTTGAAGTTTTCATTAAGGTAAACAAAAAGTAAAAAATAGGGGTCCTATATTTGTTACTTGAATTGTGGGGCCCAAACCGACGGCCTTTTTTGGTATGCCTTAAGCACGGCTTTGATTACAATATAGTTGTTCAAACATTTTTTTTGGGTAAGGAAGTTGTTCAAACATTTAATAATGTAAGTTACAATTTCTTTTACAAACTTCTCAAAATTTATTAGAAAGAAAAAATCTTTAAAAAGTTCAGCAATAATAAATTTGTTGTGATACTCGAGATAGAAGATTTCATTCATATCTTGCGTTAAGAAGCATGGTTTAACCGAATGAGAATGACTGCCTTTTCCCAAAGCATGTGTATAACTTCTTTCATTTCCATTGGAATATTGATGCTGTTTTTTTTAATGTCGTTATGTCTTTTTTCTCTTAAAGTTTTCTATATTGTTAATAGCCTTTTAACAAACGATAAATTATGCACTAGCTTTTACAAAATAGTTAGTCAATCAAAATTTTGAAAATTAAAATTCCTAGCTTTGAAATACTCGGACACCTAGTACCATTTAATAGGTCCCAATTCTAAGACACATTCGAAAAAGAACAAGAATACAAATGACTTTAATTCAATATTTTTTCTCTACCCATTCCATAAACAATCGTCACTTAAAACGCAAATAAGAACACATACGAACAAGAACAAGAATACAAATTACTTTAATTCAATATTTTTCTCTTTACCCATTGCTTAAACAATCGTCACTTAAACACAAATAACTAACTAAGAAACCTGGGAGCTGCTTGGCAAGAGTCTTTTAAGACTTTAAAATTTTTAACAGCTTTTAAAGCATGTTTTTTGCCAAGCATGATTTAATGGCTTTATTAGTTTTAAAGACTTAAAAGCTTGTCTTTTACTTTTTGTTCTTATATACTCTTTTTTTTTAAAGCCTCCGAAACCAAGCTTTAAGAATTGCAAATGAGTTTATTTATTACTTTTCTATTTTCCCAAAATTATCAAAAACTCTTTGTAGATTTATAAATAATTTAAAACTAAAATATTTTGATTGATTAATTACTATCTTTTTTTCTATTCTTTTGAGATCCACTTTTATATAAATGAATAAAATATCAAAAGTTTATAAAAGTGAATGAAAACTACAACTTTTTGCAAAATGAATAAAAATAATTTTTTGTCAAATGAATGAAAATATCAATGTATTGCAACATGAATAAAAATAACAATTTTTGCAAAATGAATAAAAAAATTATCACCATTTTGTTTGTGATTGAACTAGTTTTGGGGAAAGTACAATGCTATTTATAGGTTCTACACAACCAAGAAAAATTCAAAGTCAAAAACCTCAAAATATTCAAATACTATTGTTAGAAGATCACTACATATGTTATAAATACAACAACGTAATGTTTCTTTTCTATTTGTAAATCCAACAGGTATTGTACTATAATTTTCATTTTTTTTGTATGCATGTTCATTTCGTTTTGTGTAGATTCAAATTGTATTTTCAATTTGTTCCACTTCTTAATGAGGTTTTGGTTATTAAACCAAAACATGAAATAATATAATAAATGAAATTTTTTATTCTAGATTTTTTTTTCTTGGTTTATGTTATCATTTATATTTTTTACAAAAAAATTATTTATAAGTTTTTATTAATAAGTGAAAAAAGTATTTATTAAAATAACAGTCAAAGATTCTAAAGATTATATTACCAAACAGTCTTTTATTTACAGCCAAATTTTCTACAGCCTAAAGTTACAACATTAACAGCCAAAATTTCTACAGCCAAAAGCCTACAGCAAAAGTCTAAATTTAAGTCATTACCAAGCGCCCTCCTGATGAGTGGGAATGTAATCTTAATAATGTGAAGATACAACTTCTATCCATACTTGAAACAGTTTACGTCGGTTTATTTTCTTTGGTTATGCTCTCACAACCAACTATGTCGTTTCTTGTCGCCGGATTCGGATAGCTAAAATCCAAGTATGATACTCCCTCCATTCTTTATTATTTGATGTTTTAGACTCATTTTTTTGTTTCATTTTGATTGATGTTTTCAACTTTCTATGCAAAATTAATTGTGTTTTTGTTGTTTTTGACTCTTTAAATTCTGCAGATTATTTTTTGATTGGTTGAGGTGTTTTGGAATTGATGATAAAACATGTTTTGTTTTGAAAAAATAAAAAATTAAATAATTTCTTAATTTGTGTGTAGAAACCTTAAACATCAAACAAAGAATAACGGAGGGAGTAATTGATAAACAAATAAGTAGGTAAGAAGCGAACCGTTCTCACCAGTAACACTCATGACTAGCAAATAAGAAATCCTAAGATCACAAATGGAGGGAGAGGTCAAGACACTGATCTTTACCGTTCTCACTATTCACGACGTTACAGTGATGATTCAAAACATGAACTTGTTGGCCAAAATACCCTCCTTTGCAATCTCTACCTTGGTGGCATGGGGCCAACATGACATTAGCACTGTTAGATCCGAAGATTGGATGGTCGGGATATATCACTGGAACGCAGCCAACGGATGAAGAAGAAGGGTAGCCTACGATGGTCAATTGGTGTGGAGAAGGAGAGGATAAGAAGACAGGTAACGTATGAAGCAAGTCATTGTTGTTGGCAAAATCATAAGCCCTTTTGGCTCTTCTCGCAGCGGTTCTCTCCTTCTTGTGTGCGTTCTGGTGGCCCCCTAGGGCTTGGGAACTATGGAACTTTCTAGAACAGAAAAGGCAGGAAAAATTTCTTGTTGAAGATGTGTCTTCACCAATCTTGTTGGCTTCTTGGGTTTGCTTAATCTCTTCTTCGTCATCTTTCTCTTCTACTTGATAATGATGATCTTCTTTCATTCTGTGTTGTATATATGCACACCAAAAGATTAACTTCGAGTGAGTCCACAAAATAACTTCGAGAGTCAACTCATCTAAAACCGAGAATCAGAATGAGAAGAGTATGACTAGCTATAATATGTAATATACCTTGAGCTAAATACCAAGAGAGAGAAAGGGAGAGAGACTGAACGTGTATGTGTGTGTGTGAATTGTGGGCTTGAGAGGATAAGTTTAATAGGGTAAGGGAAGATGAGAAGTAGAAGTAGAAGAGAAGCCAAGTTAAGATGGTGTTTGAGGAGAGTTGGAAAATGTGAAGAATCTGTGAGTGGATTCATTAGTGTTACAGTTAAGTGTTCTATTGCAGAGCCATTTTTGGGAGCAGGTTCTTTTGCCTGTATGGGCTTGGGAACAGAGGAGATAAGAGAGAGTCAGAGATAAAGAGAGAGAAGAGAATGAGTAGAAGGCTAAGGTGGTGCATGTTGATGAGAAGGAGAATGATTGGTGAGAAAGAAAGAGACGTTTGACTTGGGAAATGGAGCTTCTTTTTCTTCTTTCAGTATTGAGATTAGCACTTTTGGGTTTACTACCTTCTCTAAATGGAACTCTATTCGGTATTGGCGTGATTATAATTTCATCTCAAAACTTCCTCCGTTGAATGTAATTATGTAAACCATGCCCCTTGAATTTTAAAATATTCAGTTCGCAGTATTCCAATATCATTTTAGTATACATATCGTTTAACATTTTCGACAATGAAATAATAAATCAATACTGGTCATGGAATTGTTGAATTATGCTCTATTTCATTTAATTTGGCTAGGATTAAAATACGTGTATATCACACAAAATTACATTGATATTTTAAACGACAATTATATTTAAAACAAATTTGTTTAGACAACAACTATATTAAAACGGATGGAATATTATACCATAACATTAGCTTCTTTACCTAGGCGTCACTTAGACACATACCAACAAATCAACGACATCTCTCCATTACAATATTTAAGAATGTATCTTTACGTGAACAAGGATTGGGCAAGTGATGCCAAATTGGTGTAAGAAAAAAGAGGGATTATGATGAAACAGAAGCAGGAAGCTCCATAACTAGAGAGGCAAATGAGTTGTCACAATTTTCAAAAAAAAATGGGTAGTCATAAAGACTGTGATGGGTCCTGCTGGTCGCACCGCCCACATTCCCTTGCAACTTGTCTCCTCCTACTTGGCCACTTCCCCCAATCACTCAACCAAAAAGTAGAAACTAACTAATGGGCCTTACATTTATGGATCATGCGACCTGTTTAGCTTTCATTACGTCTAGGGTGTCAAAATGGGTCAAAACTTATGGGTTTATCCAACCCAATCCAACCCATTAACCCTAATGGATTGAATATTTGGTTTGAATGGGTTAATGAGTTAAGTGGTTTGATGAGTCAAATAGGTTGAGTTAAAATGGGTTGAAATAAAATGGGTTAATGGGTTAAAAATGGATAACCCATCAACCCATTCATAACTAAAAGACATGATTTCACAATTTTTTTTATTTTGTTACCAAAAACACTATTACACCAATTTTCCCGCCAAAAATTAAATTACCCAAAAACACAATTTAGTAAACCATTTTCCGCCAAAAACGAGATTCCTACAATTTCCCGCCAAAATATGATCCGACAAAATTTTCTCGCAAAACGTGATCTCTCAAACTATTTTCGCCAAAATCGAGATTCATAAAACTTTCCGCCAAAATATAATACCGTAAAAAATTTCCGCCAAAAATATGATCCCACAAAGTTTTCCCGCCAAAAACGTGATCTCACAAAATATTTTCGTCAAAATCGAGATTCATAAAATTTCCCGACTAAATATGATCCGCAAAAAATTTCCCGCCAAAAACGAGATTTATAAAATTTCCCGCCAAAAATATGATCCCGTAAAATTTTCCCGCCAAAAACGTGATCTCACAAAACAATTTCGCTAAAAACGAGATTAATAAAATTTCGCGTCGAAAATATGATCCCGCAAAGTTTTCCCGCCAAAAACGAGATTTATAAAATTTTCCGCCAAAAATATGATCCCGCAAAGTTTTCCGGCCAAAAACGAGATTTATAAAATTTCCCGCCAAAAATATGATCCCGCAAAATTTTCCCGCCAAAAACGAGATTTATAAAATTTATCGCCAAAAATATGATCCCGCAAAGTTTTCCCGCCAAAAACGAGATTTATAAAATTTCCCGCCAAAAACATGATCTCGTAAAATTTTCCCGCCTAAAACGTGATCTCACAAAACAATTTCGGTTAAAACGAGATTCATAAAATTTCTCGTCGAAAATATGATCCTGCAAAATTTTTCCTGCCAAAAATGTGAACACACAAAACGTTTTTCCCAAAATCGAGAATGATAAATTTCCCGCCAAAAACGAGATTTTGCGAAAATATTGCGCCCAAAACACAATTCATTTAAAAAATTCCGCCAAAAAACGCGATTCGGAAAATTTTGCGCCTAAAATAACATTTCGTATTATTTTTATTAATTGAAATATGTTTTTGTAATTTAAATAAAAATATAATTTGTAAAACATGATTTACAATTCATTTATAAATATATATATTCTTTTTATCCATAAAATTAAATGGGTTGGGTTAAAGTCAATCCAACTCATTTATTTTTAATGGGTTCATGGGTTGATCCAACCCAATTGCTAAATGGATTGGGTTAACCCATAAACCATTAACATTCAACCCATATGAGTTATGGGTTGGGTTGGGTTGGGTTGGATCATCCATTTTGACACCCCTAATTACGTGGAAACGATCGCCTAGAAGTAGAAACCAACACAACAAGGCAAGTCCTTTCTATATGAAAGATTTGCTCAATTGCCACGTTTGAAATTTATTTCGTCTCATTACCACTTCTACCGTAGGTTTTAAGTTTCATTAACTTTCATTTTGATACAAATTCAATTTTACCCTTTAACTTTAATTAAAGCTAATTTTCCAAATTCTAAAATAAGAGAAAAACTAGGTTAGTACATGTGCTTTTGCACGGGTTTAATTGTAACCATAATATTAATTTAATAAAATAATTATTTCATATTTTGATGTAAAAATGTTAAAAAATTGATATCATTTAGTTTTTAAAATTTCACTAACAATTAATGAATATTATCTTTTAGTATGAATTATCTATATTAATATAATTTTAAAAAAATTATATATGTATGCTTATTTGAAATTTGAACTTGTCAATAATGTTCTACTCCCTCCGTTCCAAAAAGATAGATGTTTAAGGTTATGCACACTTATTAAGAAAACGCATTGATTTCTACGGTTTACAGTTTCCAATAAAGTTTAACCAATAGTATTTCAGTATTTGTTTTGGAATTTGTAAAAGTACATAGAAAACTGTAAAAACTCTATCTTTTTGGAACAAATTTTTTTTGTAAAGTTTTTATCTTTTAGGAACAGAGGGAGTATATATTTCTTATCTTAATTATTTGGTTACCTTATTAGATTTTATTTTCATTCCTAAAAACTTAGGACTTCAATCTAGTCAAATAGAATGTAATAATAGTTTTTCTAAATTACGATATTTGTGTAGAATTTACTTAATTTTGCTACCTTATATATATATATATATATATATTATTTTTTCTTTCAAAAACTCAAGATAATATATAGTAATGTCCTCATTTTTAGGCTTTTTAATTGGTAATGTTTAAAATTATAGTCAACATCACACATAGTTGTATAAATGTAGTTAACTATGCCAAGCAATTTAGTATTTATTAGAATTAGTAATGTGTTGGCAATTGAATTAAACGTAGTTAAAATAAGTATAGCAAGTGGAATAGTGTTTGGCAAATGGAATAGTAGATGATTAAAGAATATATAATGTTTGGATAGGAGTATAGTAGTATAGTAAAACCTCTATAAATTAAAAATGTTGGGACTTTAAAAAATTATTAATTTAGAGAGATTATTTTATCGATAAATTATTATTTATTAATTTATAGAGAGAAATCTTTTTTCGGTAATAATTTTCTTAATTTATTTTTCGAATGATGTTATACTATGGAATTTAATGAATTCATTTACAAAAATGACATCATGTTGTGAATAAAAGAAGAATATGAATTGGTGTCTTATTCCATAGAGAATAAAAGATATATATATGATACAATACTTGGAGAATAAGTAGGGTTTGTGGATATTCTAGAACATGGGCGTCTAATGGGCATCCACTAAATGGGTTTATAACACTCGCCCTTGGATGTCATTAGAGTAAAAATAATCCTAATACGCATAAGATGTTGCCTCATTAAAACCTTACCAGGAAAACCCAATTGGGACAAAACCATAGTTAAGGAAAAAGAGTGCAACTCGCTTTTACTCCCCATGATGAGTGCATAACTTGAGATCTTCTTGATGCTGCAAACTTGTTTCTTGAAAGTAGTAGTTGGAAGTGTCTTGAAAATAAGTCTGCCAAAATTTCGCTTGAACAACCTTTAGAACATGTACATCGCCATTCTTCTGCAACTCATCGGTCTTCTCCATGATTCATCTGGATCATTCTCTTTGTCTCTCTAGATATCATTCATGGATGACATGTTTCTGGGAGATTGATAGACTTTCATTATAATGATAATATTTCTCTATAAGTATCTATCATTTGTGTGTTCTTTGATGTCTCGTTAAAAACCTTGTCATAGAAAATCCCTATGGGATAAAACTATGATAAGGAAAAAAGAGTACATCCACACACATCTTTATATATCTCCCCCTCGGAAACATCTTCTTCAAAAGATGAATTATGATCATATATACTTATCTCTTTTGAAATTATCATAAGCATCGCTTTAATGAACGAACTCATATGATTAACATATGATATCTCATATCATTGGACTTCTCGTCCACAACATATTTTTCTTAAAGAAGACATATTTTGGTCTATTTAGACTTCATGCCTAAATCTCATATATGTACAATTTTCTAAACATTTGTCTTGTACATAATGTTCTAGCTCTTTTGGTAAAAGCTATTATATTTGACTTTTCGTTTTGTCATACATATATTTCAAGACCAAATATAGATGAGCATTTTTCTGTAATATCCTTCAAGGGTCTTTTAAGATAACATTTCTTTCACTAGATGGGATATCTAAAGATAACTTTTTCTCTCCAAAATATATTAGCAAATCATATCTTATATATTTCACAGTATATAAATCTCTTCAGGAATTCTAGTGATGTTGAAATCAACAATATACATTATAACAAATCCTTTTCCAAATCTCGTAAACAGTGTATAAACTCTTAAAATCCAAAATGAGCTTGCTTCTACCAATTTAAATCATTCTGGGACTTTCATATAAATATCACTATCCAATGATTTTATACACTATTATCATCGTACTACTTATAATAGATATACATGGGTACATTGATTAACAATGTGAAATCCAATCTCATGTCATACCCCAACATAATTGCTTTAATTTGACCGAATAACTAGAGTTTCCGGTATACTTTTGATATCATTAATCCTACAAGGATATATCCTTAATGGATTTTCATATAAATTTCATTATCTAGTGGGTCGTATAAATAGGATATGGACTATATCCTTTAAACATAAATCAAGTCATTTCTTTTCTTACCAAATTAATAAGAACTTAAAAGTAGTTGCATCCACCACAAGAGAGTAAATCTCTTCATAATAAGTTCAAGATCTTGTGAAAAAAAATTTCATTGTTCTTTCACATAAAGACTTGTTTATCTTCCACTGGTTTTACACTTCAGGTGTATGGACTACTGGTCCAAAATTCTCTACAAGAGATTATAATTATAAGTTTATTTCCTCCTTTCTATGATTGGCCAATCATTACTTTGTGTACACTTTTCAATAAACTTTCTTGATCCTCTTTTTCATAATATCAACTACTTTCTCAATGCATGCAAAAATATTACGACGTCGATTTTGCTTTTCGATTCCATTTTATTCAGACATGACATGAACGACTTTACTATTTGAGATCTCTTTATTCTCAGGTACCTGAATTTCTTTCTATGTCATGTTTCTCTTCTGGAGATAATTTATTATATATGTTTCTTCAATCTAACCATTGTGAATTATGCTCTTTTTCTTTTTGAGGATGTTTACTTTGTAATCAAATAGGTCTATTACGCTTCATGCGATCTTTAAACTCATTAGCAGTTTGATATTGTCCTTCTGGGACATCAATTTTAATTGGAGCATTACAGCTGGTATATGACTTTATTACTCTATATGGGTCATCAAAGGCATCTGGCAATCAATGTTATAAGCTATGGAAATGAATTATCCTTTGGACTTCTAATTACATTCTTTAGTCCGAGGATCAATGATAATTCATGCCAACTTATTTTCTTTTCCAGCTGTTTATTTTCTCCCCCTAATGTTGGAAAGACTGACTTATTATAGTCTACAAATCAGGTCTTACTTAAATTCTTCAAGGATGGCTCTAGATTATTAATATCAATGGAGATTTATATCCAACATATATTTCCATCTTTATTTAAGGATCCATCTTAAAACTCTGTGGTGGAAACTGGAATGTATATTGTACATCCAAAATCCTAGATGGAAAATGGAATGTATATTGCACATGTTCATAACCAGTTATTTTCCATCTAGGATTTTGGATGTACAATAACTGGTTATGACCCAAAACCAATTACAATAGGGCACAAATATTGATTATTTATTGGCATGATGTGAATTATGTATGAACATGTGCTACCGGATGTTCAACATTTATCCCAATGGATGTTCAACATTTATCCAAATGGATGTTCTAATCATCAAAGGCTCATGAATTCACTAGAGTTATTAAGATGCACGATGGGCCCTGCAACATCTCAACATTCTAGAAAATTAATAGATTCCAATTCTAGAAAATTAATAGATTCCAATTCTATTAGCCTCATGAAAACCATATATTAATTTATCTTATGAGCAAACAACACATGACAAATCATTATGAAGAATCTTCTAGTTCTTCAATGACTGTTTACATATATTACTTTTCGCATTACTATTGAATCGTAATGGTCTAACCGATTCATGCCAAATAAAAATATATTTAGTAAACTTTTGGTTTACTATATCTTTTCATCTCCTTTCTACGAATCTTTGTATAGTACAAAATACAAGTAGTTTCACGTAAATACTTTTGCTCTTGGGAAATACTTGTAATTTAAAGATATTTACATTTCCTTTACTTCTTGTCTCAACATGATTTTTTCTAAAAAATCTCATAAAATTATGTTATGAAGGATTCGTATGAACATAGTCTTATGAATCTTCTGGATTCATTTACTTAGTTTTAGTGTGAACATAATCTTTTGGATGTTTCACTTATTATGGTATGTGAGATTCTTTAACTCTCCCCCTCGAGATGATAACACTGATTTATCAATCTTGTATTGAATCCCTTTTTAGAATCAATAACATTCCCTTATGCTCTTCTGGAGCATTCACATATATGCTCTTCTTAGGCATTCTATAAGCTTTATACTACCTTGTCTTGTACTGTCATTAGATTCTTTTATTTTTAGATGATTCAAATATCTTTGACTTATTACCATATTTATTTTCTCACTTCTAGTGAAAATATGAGTTCCTTATCGAGACTCTTCGATCTTGACCATAACCACATTCATATCCACTTTCACATTTATGACCAATTATATAGCAATTTCCTTGACAATTATTATTATGGTTATCCTTTTCTTCCTTAGTATATGATGTCACATTCGCTTAGGGAATGAAGCTTAACAACCAATACATGATCTATGATTTTTATCAATAGCTCATTATTTTGTTCAGTGTCATTGAGATAAGATATTAGTTCTAAATACTTCTTAAATCTATTTTCACAAATTGCATTCGCATGACAACATTACTTGCATGAAAGTTTAAGTATGTCTCTCTTAGAGGTATCAAATTGCAAGTAATTCTGAACATAGGTGAATTATATTCACTTAAAGACTTCAAGTCTTGTAGGTTATATCAACCAATCATTTTAGGCTTTAGGAAATACCACATTCTCGTGATCACACCTTTTCTTTAAGAATTGTTTTGAATAAAATCTCTATGGTCAAGCGGTGAATGTAATCTTCTAGATATATCACCTTAGTGAACTTTCATAATCAAATAGCAATCATAATCTTCTGGATTTGTCACTTATGGTCTTTGTGAAATTCTCTTATTCTCACCCTCGAGATTATACTCAAACATTGATCATAATTTTCCGAATTTGTCACTCATTGTGACGCCCGTAAACTATTTTTTTGGTAAAATGGAGGGGCTGTTGATCGACACACTTGTTGTAACACCCCAGATTCTAGAAATGCTTGGTGCATTGTCTGAGAATATGTGGTGCATGCGGAGAGGCTTAAAATAATTGATTTGGCTACCTATGTCACCAAAGTGCACTTATCTTTTCGGTCACTTGTCTTGAGAGAACTCCAGAGTTAAGCGTACTTGAGCTGGAGCAATCGAGGGATGGGTGACCTACTGGGAAGTCATTTCCAGTACCGGGCGAGTGAGGCCAAAACTCGGGGAAAGATCGCGTGGTGATTGCAGGGATAGTAAACATGCATTTCTAGCCTCCCGGACTAACGCACCGACCGCCAGAGAAGTTTCGGCTTGTGAAGCCGAAAGTGGGCGTAGGACCCACGGCAGGGCGGTCGGGGTGTTATACTTGTTGTCTGTCGATCGACAGGGCTCTTAAGGGCTGTCGATCGACATACCTAGTGGTTGTCGATCGACAGGTGCTCGAATTGGCTGGTTCTCTGGTTCGATTTAAGTCGTTCAATTGGACCAGGCCGGTTTGGGTAAACCTTAGGGCTTCGTATATAAGGGTTTTTGGCCGCATTTGAGCGAACCAAAGTCCCAAAAATCAGAAAACAAGAGTTTTGAGAGGAGTTTCTCTTGTTCCTGATAGTTTGTGGATTAGGGTTTCGTTCTTGATCGATTTGAAGAGGAATTTCGTGGTGATTGTAGCTGAATCTGTTTCTAGCCTCATTATCCAGCAAATTCTATCCGAAAATCTAAGGTGAGTGCGTGACCATGGCTTCTGGGCCGGTGGATTCGTTAGGGTTGTATGGTGGTAGGTTAAAACTGGTTGATTGCGATGATTGATGTTGTTTCCGTGTGTTTTGTGGTGTATGGATTGTTGGATTGTGTTTGTTGTGCAGGTTTCGTGTTATCGCAGAGGAGGAATCGATCCGAGAGGATAATTGATCGATCTCCTATGAATCTGCGACGGCCTGTCGATCGACAACACCTATGTGTGTCGATCGACAGGGGTCACATGAGAGCTGTCGATCGACACCTAGAGGTTGTGTCGATCGACAGGTGGTCGAGGAGCTGTCGATCGACACCTAGAGGTTGTGTCGATCGACAGGGTCATGTGGAGCTGTCGATCGACAGGCACCGTGGGTGTGTCGATCGACAGGGTCCAGTTGAGCTGTCGATCGACAGGCACCGTGGGTGTGTCGATCGACAGGTCTGAACAGGGGTGTCGATCGACACCTAGTGGTAGTGTCGATCGACAGGCCGCCTGTTGGGCTGTGGTTGAGCCGTGTTGTTGTGTTTGTTTTGTGTGTTGTTTGATGCGTGTTTGCCTGAGCGGATCCATCGCGTCTGTGTGCACAGTCGTAGATGGGAGGACCGTCTCACTGGGTATTTATGATAATACTCACGCATCTCTTTTTTTTCCATGTGATGCAGGTAAAGGCAAATTGTGATCGTGGAATCATGGCAACGAAGAGGGAGATGATCTAGGGTCTCGTTTTCGTGCTGTGTGGTTTTATTGCTTTCCATTTATGTTTTAGAACTCCGCTAGGTTGCTGGTTTTATTGCATTGGAATTTGTTATTGGAATTGTTTGGTTTAGATTTAATGGAATTCTTATTTTGGTTATCCGCTGTTGTTTGATTGTCTGTGTTGCTTGGTTGTTGAGGATAGTATTTATGGGAATGCTAGTCCGAGACCAAGGGTTTAATTGTTTAAAAAAAAAAAAAAAAAAAAAAACGGGTCGGGTCGTTTCAGTTTGGTATCAGAGCTCTTACGGTTTTAGGACGGGCTAGAACTGCTAGGATTGAATTTGGTAAAATTACAATTCTGTGAGTTGGGGGTTCTAGATCATCTTCCTTCGAGCCTTTAAAGAGATTCCACGGTAAGTGTTGATTGTTCTGTTTTGAGTCTTGCTAGTTCTTAGCTGGTCTGCGTGTGAGTGCAGTGAGATGGCTAGAGGAGCTAGAGGGCGTGGTCGTGGGGGCCGAGGCCGTGGGCGTGGACTCGTTGAGGAGCCAGTCATGAGCGAGGTTCAGAGTTCCGTGCATGGGCCTGCGGCAGGTCAGCAGTCGGTGCATGATGGACAGACTGCCAGTGTGACTGCCAGTGTGGGGGCCAGTGTGGGTCCTGTAGGGGCTGGTTTGGGTCCTGTTGAGGCTGGTGGTGCTGGTGGTGTTGGTCCAGCTGTGGGTGCGGTTGCGGCCGCGGGTGTAGCCCAAGCTAGAGATGACCGTCTAGCTGATCTGCTGAGTCAGTTGTTGGAGCGGTTACCGGGTGCGGTGCCAGTGCAGGCTCCAGTGGTGCCACGAGTGGCGGAGGTGCAGCCGAGGGCTGCGGTTGCTGAGGAGGTTCCGTCATATATACGTATGATGGAGCAGATGCAGAGGATCGGTACGGGTTCTTTTGCGGGTAGTGTGAAGCCTGAGGAGGCTGATGAGTGGCGGATGCGAGTGGAGCGGAACTTTCGTTCGATTAGGTGTCCCGAGGGATACAAGGTTGATTTGGCGGTCCATTATTTGGACGGTGATGCACATCTCTGGTGGAGGAGTGTATCGGCTAGGTGGGCCGGGACTGCGATGGCGTGGTCAGATTTTGTGACGGAGTTCAACTCCAAGTTCTTTCCTCAAGAGGCGTTGGATCGTTTAGAGGCGAGGTTCTTGGACTTGACTCAGGGCACGAGGTCGGTGCGGGAGTATGACGTGGAGTTTAACAGACTCCTGGGTTATGCTGGTAGGAGCTTCAAGGATGAGCAGGCTCAGGTTCGGAGGTTCTTGCGAGGACTTCGACCGGATTTACGGACTCGGTGCAGAGGCATCAGGTTCGCGAGCAGAGTAGAGTTGGTAGAGGTGGCTGCACAGATCGAGGAGGATCTGAGGGAGCAGGCTGCGATTATAGTTCCAGCTGTTCAGCCTCGGAGGCCTCAGCAGCAGCATGTGCAGCAGGCAGGTCCTGGCAAAGGCGGCAAGCCTGCGCAAGGACAGAAGAGGAAGTGGGAAGGTGCTTCGGGATCGGGCCAAAGTGGCCGAGGCTGTTACATTTGTGGGAGTCTAGACCACCAGAGGGCGAGTTGCCCGAAGCGGAGTGAGGTTCGAGGAGTTCGGACGTGCTATCAGTGTGGGGAGTCGGGGCACATCAGACCGAACTGTCCGAAGTTGCAGCCGTTGGCAGTGGCAGTGGTCCAGCCAGTAGCTCAGTATGGGACGGTGCAGCCTTTGGATCAGATCGCGGCGATGGAGCGCCCGACGGCTATTGTAGCGCCGGGAGAACCGAGCTCTAGACCGATCACAGGTAACTTTCTAATTCAGACTTTGTAAATTCAGTAGTGTAGAATGCTTAGTGCTGGTGTTAGATTGTTTGCCTGTGATAGAAAGTTAGGTTGCTTAGCACTTGGGAATTGTGTAGGGACCTTGTTTGTAGGTGGGTGTGAATCCCACGTGTTGTTTGATTCTGGAGCATCAAATTGCTTCATTACTCCGGACCATGCCGAGAGAAGTGGTATCCGGAGTGACGCTGGTGAGCGGACTGGACCGGTTATGGTTGCTGGAGGTGAATTTCTAGCTACGCATGGCCGGGCGAAGGAGGTGGATATTCTGGTAGCGGGAGAGTTGATGCCGGCTGACTTAGTGATTAGTCCGGTGGAACTGTACGATGTTATCCTTGGTATGGATTGGTTGAATCGGTACAGAGTCCATCTGGATTGTCACCGGGGTCGAGTGGTATTCGAACGTGAAGGTGGCAGGTTGGTTTACCAAGGAGTGAGACCGACTTCAGGTAGTCTTGTGATCTCCCTTGTTCAAGCTGAGGCAATGATTGAGAGGGGTTGCGAGGCTTACTTGGCCACGATAGTAATGCCGGAGGCGGTCGGTGGGGTTGCTGTGAGAGATATTCGGGTCGCTCAGGATTTTGAGGATGTCTTTCAGTCGTTGCAGGGATTGCCGCCATCTCGGTCGGATCCTTTCACGATTGAGTTAGAACCCGGAACGACGCCGTTGTCTAAGGCGCCTTACCGAATGGCTCCAGCAGAGTTAGCGGAATTGAAGAAGCAGTTGGAGGACTTATTGGAGAAGGGGTTTATTCGCCCAAGTACTTCACCGTGGGGAGCACCGGTGTTGTTTGTGAAGAAGAAAGATGGTAGTTTCCGGTTGTGCATCGACTATCGAGGTCTTAACCGAGTCACTGTGAAGAACAAGTATCCTCTTCCGAGAATTGATGAGTTGTTAGATCAATTGAGAGGGGCTACTTGGTTTTCCAAGATTGACTTGGCATCCGGTTACCACCAGATTCCGATCGACGAAGAAGATGTTCGGAAGACGGCTTTCAGGACTCGGTATGGGCATTTTGAGTTTGTAGTGATGCCATTCGGGTTAACGAATGCACCTGCGGCGTTTATGAGGTTGATGAACGGAGTTTTCCAGGAGTATCTGGATGAGTTTGTAATCATTTTCATCGATGATATTCTGGTCTATTCGAAGAGTCTGGAGGAACATGAGGTTCATTTGAGGAAAGTTCTGGAGAAGTTGCGGGAACAGAAGCTGTTTGCGAAGTTGAGTAAGTGCAGTTTCTGGCAGAGAGAGATGGGATTTTTGGGTCACATCGTTTCTGCAGAAGGAGTTTCTGTGGATCCGGCGAAGATTCAGTCTATCCGAGATTGGCCTAGACCGAGGAATGCAACTGAGATCAGGAGTTTTCTTGGGTTGGCAGGCTATTATCGGAGATTCGTCAAGGGTTTTGCGAGTATGGCTCAGTCCATGACGAAGCTGACGGGAAAGGATGTTCCTTTTGTGTGGTCGGCGGATTGTGAGTTGAGTTTCGCGAAGCTGAAGACGATGTTGACTAGTACACCAGTATTGGCGTTGCCTGAACCGGGTGAGCCTTATGTGGTGTACACAGATGCTTCGGGAGTTGGCTTGGGTTGTGTGTTGATGCAGCAGGGTAAGGTGATTGCTTATGCTTCAAGGCAGTTGAGGAAGCATGAGGGCAATTATCCTGTTCATGATTTAGAGTTGGCTGCAGTGATCTTCGCGTTGAAAATCTGGAGGTCTTACCTGTATGGTGGCAGAGTTCAGGTGTTCACTGATCATCATAATCTGAAGTACATTTTTACTCAGCAGAATTTAAATGTGCGACAGAGGCGATGGTCGGAATTGTTGGCTGATTACGACCTGGACATTGTTTACCATCCTGGTAAGGCTAACACTGTAGCAGATGCTCTTAGTCGGAGAAGGTATGATTCATCTCAGGAGCGGGATGTGGAGAATCTGGTGAGTGTGCTTAGTACTTTGAGGTTATGTGTTACTTCAGAGGAACCGTTGGGGTTAGCGGCGGCAGATCAGGCGGATCTATTGAGCAGGATCCGAGTAGCTCAGGAGCAGGATCTGGCGTTGTTAGATCTCTCTAAGGCTGCTGGTTCCGAATATCAGGTTTCTGCTAACGGGACTATCTTAGTGCATGGACGAGTCTGTGTTCCTAAGGATGAGGACTTGAGGCAGGAAATTCTGAGAGAAGCTCATGCGAGTAAGTTCTCGATTCATCCGGGAGCGACTAAGATGTATCGGGATCTGAAACGGTATTATCATTGGGTCGGGATGAAGAGAGATGTGGCAGATTGGGTTGCAGCTTGCAATGTATGTCAGTTGGTGAAGGCTGAGCACCAAGTTCCTAGTGGCTTATTGCAGAGTCTACCTATTCCAGAGTGGAAGTGGGACATGATCACTATGGATTTCGTGGTAGGGTTGCCGGTTTCTCGGACCTATGACGCGATTTGGGTGATTGTGGATCGTCTGACTAAGTCAGCACATTTTCTGGCCATTAAGAAGACAGACGGAGCGGAGGTCTTGGCTAAGAAGTATGTGAAGGATATTGTGAGGTTGCATGGAGTGCCAGCGAGTATTGTGTCGGATCGAGATCCGAGGTTTGCTTCAGTGTTCTGGAGAGCTTTTCAGGCTGAGATGGGCACTAAGGTGCACATGAGTACAGCTAATCATCCGCAGACGGATGGGCAGTCCAAAAGGACGATTCAGACACTGGAAGATCTGTTAAGGATGTGCGTGCTAGATTGGGGTGGTCATTGGGCGGATCACTTGAGTTTGGTGGAGTTCGCATATAACAACAGTTTTCAGGCGAGTATCGGAATGGCTCCTTTTGAGGCGTTGTATGGGAGGCCATGTCGTACTCCGCTATGTTTTACCCAAGTGGGGGAGAGGAGCATCTTTGGGGCGGATTTTGTTCAGGAGACGACGGAGAAGATCCGTGTTGTGAAGCTGAACATGAAAGAAGCTCAGGATCGGCAGAAGAGTTATGCCGATAGGAGAAGGAAAGAGTTGGAGTTTGCAGTCGGAGATCGAGTGTATCTCAAGATGACGATGATGCGGGGTCTGAACAGGTCCATATCTGAGGATAAGCTGAGTACGAGGTACATGGGTCCGTTCCGGGTTGTGGAACGTGTGGGACCAGTTGCTTATCGGTTGGAGCTGCCTCCGATTATGGAGAAATTCCATGATGTGTTTCATGTTTCGAAACTCAGGAGATGCTTGCATGCTTCTGAGGAGGTAGCAGTGACGATTCCTACGGATCTTCAGCCAAATCTGACTGTTGGGATGAGGCCGGTTAGGATTCTTGAGAGAAGTATCAAGGTTCTGCGCCGGAAGAGAGTGCCGTTGTTGAGAGTCTTGTGGGACTGTGAAGGTATTCAGGAGGAGACTTGGGAACCAGAGGCAAAGATGAAAAAGAAGTTCAAGAAGTGGTTCGAGAAGCAAGCAGAAGAGTGAATTCGTTTTCCTTGTGGTTTCCAGTTTCAGTTTTTGGTGTTGTGATCACCGTGTGTGGTGAGGTTTTTGGCTGTGGATTTTTGTATTTTCATTAAAGTTGTAATGATTATGACATTTTTCCAGTGAATAAGAAAGTGTTTTCTTATGTGTTTGACTTTGAGAGTCATGTGTTTGTGGTTAGAGAACCTCGGAATGGAAGTTTTATTGCGGATAGGACTTGCCAGTTCTGGTGGCGACTCTAACGGTTAGTGTGTGTGTGTGTGAGAGAGTCTCGGAATAGAAGTTTTACGGTAGTTAGAACTGTCTAGTTCCGGAGAGACTCTGCAGGGACATCCGAGGTGAGGGATGGTCCGGGTGATCTGTGATGATCACGATTGTGATGGTATTCCGGGAGGGGCATGTCATGTGAGACCTTAGGAGGTAGTTCCGGTCAGAGGTGCATTATAGACGTTAGGAATTGATTGCATAGCTCAGAGTTAGACCTCGGTCTTTCTTGGAGATTAGTCTCCGGCAGATCTTGAGAGATGCGTCTCTCCGGGGGACAGTGGGTTCCCCGCATACCGATCGTTCGTCAGGACTGCGCGGACTGAGATCGTGAGGGTATGGGGATAGTTTGGGAGGTTGCGACCTCTGGCAGATCTCTGCATACCGAGAGCTGGATAGACTGTGTGTCTTGATGGATTGAGGTGTGTGGAGATGATTGAGTATCGAACACCGTCAGGACTGCGCGGACTGAGGTGGGTTGATACTAGACACCTAGAGCTGAGGGGTGACGATCCCAAAGCTAGATGGTGGTTATGAGCTATGGGCAATCAATGTCTGAGACGGGTCTATGTGCATAGGACGGTTGTGAACCTCGGGAAGGTCTGGGAGATGTAGTCTCCGGTGTTGCTGGCGGGTTAGGCCAGGGTAGATTGGTGGGGTAGTGTTAGAGGATTCGAGGACGAATCCAGTTTTAGTGGGGGAGAATTGTGACGCCCGTAAACCATTTTTTTGGTAAAATGGAGGGGCTGTCGATCGACACACTTGTTGTCTGTCGATCGACAGGGCTCTTAAGGGCTGTCGATCGACATACCTAGTGGTTGTCGATCGACAGGTGCTCGAATTGGCTGGTTCTCTGGTTCGATTTAAGTCGTTCAATTGGACCGGGCCGGTTTGGGTAAACCTTAGGGCTTCGTATATAAGGGTTTTTGGCCGCATTTGAGCGAACCAAAGTCCCAAAAATCAGAAAACAAGAGTTTTGAGAGGAGTTTCTCTTGTTCCTGATAGTTTGTGGATTAGGGTTTCGTTCTTGATCGATTTGAAGAGGAATTTCGTGGTGATTGTAGCTGAATCTGTTTCTAGCCTCATTATCCAGCAAATTCTATCCGAAAATCTAAGGTGAGTGCGTGACCATGGCTTCTGGGCCGGTGGATTCGTTAGGGTTGTATGGTGGTAGGTTAAAACTGGTTGATTGCGATGATTGATGTTGTTTCCGTGTGTTTTGTGGTGTATGGATTGTTGGATTGTGTTTGTTGTGCAGGTTTCGTGTTATCGCAGAGGAGGAATCGATCCGAGAGGATAATTGATCGATCTCCTATGAATCTGCGACGGCCTGTCGATCGACAGCACCTATGTGTGTCGATCGACAGGGGTCACACGAGAGCTGTCGATCGACACCTAGAGGTTGTGTCGATCGACAGGTGGTCGAGGAGCTGTCGATCGACACCTAGAGGTTGTGTCGATCGACAGGGTCCTGTGGAGCTGTCGATCGACAGGCACCGTGGGTGTGTCGATCGACAGGGTCCAGTTGAGCTGTCGATCGACAGGCACCGTGGGTGTGTCGATCGACAGGTCTGAACAGGGGTGTCGATCGACACCTAGTGGTAGTGTCGATCGACAGGCCGCCTGTTGGGCTGTGGTTGAGCCGTGTTGTTGTGTTTGTTTTGTGTGTTGTTTGATGCGTGTTTGCCTGAGCGGATCCATCGCGTCTGTGTGCACAGTCGTAGATGGGAGGACCGTCTCACTGGGTATTTATGATAATACTCACGCATCTCTTTTTTTTCCATGTGATGCAGGTAAAGGCAAATTGTGATCGTGGAATCATGGCAACGAAGAGGGAGATGATCTAGGGTCTCGTTTTCGTGCTGTGTGGTTTTATTGCTTTCCATTTATGTTTTAGAACTCCGCTAGGTTGCTGGTTTTATTGCATTGGAATTTGTTATTGGAATTGTTTGGTTTAGATTTAATGGAATTCTTATTTTGGTTATCCGCTGTTGTTTGATTGTCTGTGTTGCTTGGTTGTTGAGGATAGTATTTATGGGAATGCTAGTCCGAGACCAAGGGTTTAATTGTTTAAAAAAAAAAAAAAAAAAAAACGGGTCGGGTCGTTTCACTTATGGTCTATGTGAGATTCTCTAGTTGTCTCTCTAGATATATGAAACTTCAGGTTCATATATTTCGAATTGAATCTCACGATGAACAAAGATATTATTATTGATCATCCTATTCAATCAAGACTAAATATAAGTCGTATTAACACCATCATAATTCACTTTTTTTAGGTGTTTTCTTCCAAAAATAATGGCAAAGTCAGTTATTCGATCATGATTCATACATGAATATCATGAAATTGACTTTGCCTCTTATAAGAACAAATCGTAAAGATTGGAAATAAAATAATGTTTACATATTGCATGCCTTTATAATAAAGATTGAAAAGCACTAATGACTATATAGATTAATCGTAAGAGAAAGCATATTAGTAAAATAATTAATATGTATATATAAGTATGATTTGTGAGAATTATTCATTGATAGACATACATGATTTATAAATCAACATGTGTATGTTATCAAATCATGAAATCAAACTTATCAAAATCGATTAAATAAAACATGAGTATGATATTCGATCAATAGACATACATGATCCATGACCCAACATGTGTATGTTGTTAAATTACGAATCGAAATCAACTCATAAAATAAAAACGTAACTTAAAACGATAAAACAAATTGACTTGTTTAAGATTTACTGGTTTAGAAAAAATAAACGATGTACCTTATGCTTAATAATGTAGCTTATGCTTAATAATTTTTCTTGCCAAAATTGATAAAATATAATCCTAAAGTCATAAGTAAAACTTATCTCGATTGGAATTATGATGATTTTGGAGGATTGAGAGATTGAAATCGGAGATCGCATCGAGGTTAGAAAGTTTGACGAACCGTTTTCCAAATCAACGATTTGCATATAATTAAATGCATCTGACAAATAACCAAACCAACTAGTGTTAAAAACTATAAACAAAAGATGTCATAGAAAAAATCATATTCCACTTTAAGCAATAAAGTCATAGAAAAACGTGGAGTAAATCGTGCTGTGGATGTGGTTATAATGTAGTAAGTGGACATAGCAAGATATAAGTAATATGACGGGTAATTAGTACTTATCTTGATTAATGCTTTCGGAGATGGATATCGTTTGGAACGAAGATGGTGCCGTATAATTTTAGTGGAGATATCGAGAAAAGTATAACTAAGTTGGAGTTGTTAAACAATGTCTATTAGGTTTTTGTGTTTAGGCGGCTAGGGTTTTACTCAGTGAATAGGGTTTGCTCAGCGAGTGAGAACTCGTGCCGATAACGTGTTGTGAATAAGAGGAGAATAGGAATTGGTGTCTTATTCCATAGAGAATAAAAGATGTAAAAACTCTATAAAATAATATTCGATAATGTAATAAACTCTATAAAGTAATAAATTTTGCCGGTCCCGAGTCGGGTCAGTGCAAAATATAACCCAAATCAATAAAATGATAAGATAATAATTTTTTCAAAAATCCTATACAAATATATGGTCCCATAGAGAAATTTTGAAAACTGTCACTTTCAACATGTCACTTAACACAACATGCCACTTAACAAAAATGCCACGAAGAAAACCACTTTCACAAAAATGCCACAACTTTTTAAAAATATTCTCAAATTACCCTTAATGATTATTTTGTCATATTTTTTTTTGCTCTCTATTTTTCTTTCTTCACGTGCCAGCTTTTCCTCTTTTTTTTTTCTTTTTACTCTCTTCCTCTCTTTTCCGTCATATTTTTTTTCTTTCCTCTCTTTTTTCTCTTTATTTATGTCATATTTCTTTTAAAATATTTTTGTTTCTCTATCTTTCTCTCAGCATCTGAGATCTTTTTTTTTCTTTCTCTCTTCTTTCTCCCTTTCTCTCCTCTCTCTCTATATCATATTTATTTTCTATTACACAATGAATCAAATTTAATCAAATTTCATCTTTCTCTTTATAGAAATTTTGGAATAATTGATGGTGAGAAAAACATGAATATGAAATTGGATCTTGTAGAATTTTTTATCTCAAGGATTTGAAAAGAAAAAAATGAATACTCTTAAAAAAGTACATATGCAAACTCAAACACAAACACAAACACAAAAACTTTTTTAAATATTAGGGTTTGGGTTAACTATTTTACACTTAGGGTATAGTTTTTGGGGTAGGGTTAGAGTTTATGGTTTTTATTTACATTATAAAACTTTTAAAACTGCATTACAAGTTTCTATTAAAACGCTTATAAACCTTATAAAATGCTTATAAACCATACAAAATGCTTATAAACCATACATATAGGTTTATAAACCTGCTATGTTTATAAACCTTATAAACTATACAAAACGTTTATAAACCTTACAAAAAGCTTATAAACCATACGAAAAGCTTATAAACCGTACAAAATGCTTATAAACCTTACAAAAAAATTAGAAGGACAAGTGACAAAAAAAACGTCAAAACCCAAAAATAATCAAAAAAATCAGATCTATAACCTTAATTTCTACCAAAATCGAATCAAAAACCCAGATTTTTAACAAAAATCAAAGAAAACCAAATTTACAACAAAAAGTGACAAAATCCGGATCTAGATCTGGATCTATATAGAGAAAGAGATACAAATCAAATAAACCCAAATTTACAACAAAAAGTTACAAAATCGGATCTAGATCTGGATTATTTTGCTTTTTTCAACCTCATAGAGAAAGAGGCACAAATCAAATAGAACCAAAGAAAACCAAATTTACAACAAAACTAACAAAATTGGATCTAGATCTTGATCTATTTGAGAGAAAGAGAGAGATTTTGAATTTGTTTTGCCTTTTTAGTTTCATAGAAGAAGAAAAAAAAAAGATCTTCATTCATGGAGAAAAAGAGGAGAGAGATCTTCATTGTTGGAGAGAAAAAGGAAAAAGAGAGAGAGAAAAAGAAAGAAAAGAAAGAGGGAGAAACAAAAAATCAGAAAATTATTTGTTTGGAAAGACCCCTTGTTTGTGTAAGGGTATTTTTGTCGTTTAGGTCAAAAGTTGTGGCATTTTTGTGAAACCATTTTTGGACGTGGCAAGTTTGCAAACTGGTAATTCAAAAGTGGCAGTATTGTAATTCCCCCCATTAATATCATAAAATAATAATTGTTATATATTTTTTTCATTTTATAGTTAGTAATGTTGTAAAATAAACAAATTGTTTCAAAATATATTATATTTTTAATTTTTAGTAGAGAATGAATTATTTTTTTATTTTTGTAACCATTTATATTTAGTAAATTATTTTATTAGTGGTTAAATTGTGTTTTATTATGAATTTATCAATTAATTATTATTTTTAATTTATTTTAATCATTACTTATAAAGTAATAACTCTATAAAGTAATAAATTTTGGTGGTCCCAACATTATTACTTTATAGAGTTTTTACTGTATATAGGATACAATACTTGAGAAGAATTAGGGTTTATGGATATTCTAGAACATAGGCCTCTAATGGGCATCCACTAAATGGATTTATAACACATCAAATTTTGATTAAAAATTTCGATTATCGCAATAGGATGAATGTTTTTATCATAATAGACTATCAAATTAAAATGATATAGTATGTATAAATGTTTTTAAAAAATCATGGTTATTATCCCTAATGTTGACGGATACATTCAGAAAGAGTTATGTATGAAGAATCATTTATTTTGTTTAGAATTTTTCACAAATTTATTATACAAACCGAAGAAACGATCCTAAACATTTTTGATGCAATAAGTAAAGTTGAAAATAAGGTCTAATGAGATATTTTAATTCAAAAAAAAATCATTAAAACTATATTTTAGTACATTATCTTAGTCATATATATGCATAATTATGTACGATTATTAATTTATATTATTATTGGGACCATATTTTACATATGAGTTTCAAAAAAATTATTATTTTATCATTTTATCGAATTTCACCAATTTTTACATTAGCCTGACTCGGGACCGGAAGATTTTATTAATTTATTGTGATTATTAATTTATAGAGTGTTAATTTATAGAGGTTCTACTGTAATTAATAATAGTGTAATTAATTAAATCAAAAAGGTAAGAAAAAATGAGAACTTGACACACCATCTCAAAATGCTTCTCCTTTAATATATAGAAGATATTTATTTACGTAAATAAAAACAATATGATTAAAAACGAATTTTATTTACCTTTTTACCTTTTGATTTTTATTTAACAAATTTTTATAATTCTTAAAAATTACCAAAAATAATTATTTTAAACAAATATTTAGTTATTATATGAGAAATAAAAAATGACAAAAGTTTGAATATAAACACTTTAACAAACACTTTTTAAGAATAGTATAAAAATAATTATATATTAACAAAAAATAATTGTTTTAAACAATAACTATTATTATACAAAAGAGAAATTAAAAATGACAAAAGTTGAATATAAACACTTTGAAACACTTTTATACGAATATTATAAACATAATTATATACCAACCAAAAATAATTTTTTTTAACAATTAAATACTTATTATAAAAAAATAATGACAAAAAGTTTAAATATAAACACTTTAAAACTTAATGTTTGAATAGTTTTTTTGTAAATAAGGAAACTAATAATTAGAATTTTTGTAACTATGGAAACTAAATATTTTGATCATAGATTTAGGGAATTTTAACAATTAGAATTCAATGTATGGCAATTTAGCGATTCTCCCATATATATTGCTTCATCATAATGAATCTCATAACCCAAATTTATTGACCCTTAACCTTATTAAATTATTTAAGCCAACTTAGATTTGAATAGTAAACCGAACGGAACGTACCAATGGGATATTTTACAACAACCATTTACTTCATTGCGAAGTTACTATCAACTAACTGTGATATACAGATTCCTTCTTTTGCAATGAAACCAAAGTAAATTCCTGATAAATGGTTAATGTTGCATTGATCCAAAAGAAAAGTTTGTGGATGAACCAAATATATATTAGTTTACAAGAGAATCAAGACTCTGAGAGTTTAAGTCAACTTAGATTTCATCCACATATTTATCGTCCGCAAATCAACAACACATTTTACATCTAAAAAGATTGCCAGAGAATCAAATCATTACGTAAAGCATTATTTTAGCCATTCCATCAACTGAAACAAGTATCCAAGCAGTAAGACCTAAGTTGCACTATGACGGATACGGAGACAGAATCCCAAATAATAAATCCTAAATCCCAAATAATAAATCCTAAACTTCAAATACTAAACCCTAAACCTCAAATAATAAACCCAAAACCTCAAATCCTAAACACTAAACCCCAAAATACTAAACCTTAAACCCAAATACTAAACCCTAAACCCCAAATACTAAACCCTAAACCCAAATATTAAACCCTAAACCCCAAATACTAAACCCAAATATGAAACGTGTCATGTTTGTGTGTGTGTGAATTACGAGGAGGTTCGGGGCCGAATCTCGTAATCCCCCAGACCCGAAACCACATCATGTAATATTAGTTTCGTCTCAAGCGCCACTCGAACCAGCGACCTCTAAGTTTTGTCTGAGATCTTTACCGGTTGAGCTATTGGCTCTTGGTCACATGTCAGTTTTTGATTGGGCCGATTAATTTTGTCGTGAACAAAAACAAGACAAAAATTCATTTTGTGGTAACCGATTATATGTTTCAGCTCTTTTTACGGATTGTAATAATCGTCTACAATTTTATGAAACATAATAAATTAGTTTTTTTTTAATCTTGTATATTTATATATTAATTTGATTTCTTTCATTTTTGTTTTTATAAAAAATAAATTATTTTTTATTATTTTGAATCCCCATTGAGTGTTACCAATAAACATACAAAAACTACAAAAATCATATCAAGTGTCAAAGATTAAATTACTAATAAAAATAATACTACTTTAATCCAAATAACACTCTTATTTGGTCATGGATAATCATACTCTCAGGTTTCCATTATGATCCTAAAGGTATACTACTCCCTCCGTTACATATTAGTTGTCGTTCAACGTGATTTCACGTCAATTAAGAAAATATTTAAAATTTTTGTTTTACCCCTAATTAATGTGTTTTTCTTTAGATATATGTAATTAATAAGCTAATAGAGAATGGATAAAAATGGAAAATCAATCATAAATTTGCATTGAAAATGTAAAACGACAGCTAATTTAATACAAAAGAAAAAGTATAGAATGACAACTAATATGAAAGAGAGGAGTATTCATTAACTTTAAAAGCACTATAAATGATTGTAACATTCTATGAATAAACATAACTTCAAGTTCAAGCTACACAAATTTTTAACCAGAAGATGCAGATATTTCAAGAGAAGCTAGGAAAAGAAGATTTCACATTCTTCAAGCTAAGAGACAAAACAGAACTACAACAACCAGTCCAAAAAAAGAGATATAATCAAAGCAATTTAAAACTAAATTTGTAAGGTGTTCTAATAATTTCTTAAGTAGGAAAAAAGGAGGCGAACAAGAGGAGACAACAATATATATCGTGGAATGCACCTATTGTCATGCATTGATTTGGGAAAAAGAAAGCAATGAAAAATCTAAAGACACTTATAAAATAAAAATGTGATATTCATATAGACACACAAAAAAAATCATTAATCATTTCCAGTAAAATGAAAACTTTACAACAACAAAAAATCCCAATTAATAGTTTGCAAGAAAATCTAGCAATATCGTTAGAGGTAAACAAGAAGGGAAGGTTAGGTAGCATAAAACGATGGAGAGGAGAGGAGGTTGGTAAGAAGAGTGGTGGAGGAGCAAAGAGTGTGTGAGGAGAGTTAAACACCAACGCCACGTCACTTCTTTCTCTCTCCCCAAGACTCTTTGTTTTTCTTGTGTTTAATAAAATTTTGAACAGTTGGTGGTAGCTACTGCATTCTCTTCCATCAACCTTTGCATATTGTCCAACTTTGTTATATTGAGACTCCTACTACGCTCACTCCTTGGAAACTCTTGATTAGTAGAGAAAAGACTCGTACTACTAGCTACGCCATCTCATCGCCCGGTAACTTCCCTCTCTCTATCTCTCTGTTATGTTTTACACGCCTTGGTCATCCAATCTTTGCATATGTCATGGAAGTTGTACGACTAACTCAATTTTTTTTTTAAATCCCTTTTTGATATCTCAGGGTTCTTGTATAAAATGTTTTGGAAACGGTTCTTTTTAGTTTCTTACACATGTCATTTGGTTATTAGTTTTGCTATTAAAAAGAAATTGAAAGAAAATTATTAAATTTAAATATTAATTTTTCTGTTTTTAAGAAACTTGTATCCAATTTCTAGCATGGAGATGCTCTCATAGTTGATACATTGAGATGGTATATATTCTATTCGGAAAGCTATTTCTTGGAGTCATCTATCATGGTCTTTTTTTCATATGAATTGTTTAGGACTTAAAGAGGGCTTGAAATGGCATATAGTCTTCCTTTTTTTGGTAAAATGTTAAGTGCATATAGTCTTCTTATTATATCTTCCTAAAGCAAAGCAATCTACTTAAGTCAATGTTACTCGAAGACACGCAAGAGGTGTTCAATCCGAATAACCAATCCGATCAACTCAGAATCAAAAAAATCGATTTGAAAACCATCAATATATGATATTGATTAATTTTTGTATCCGAAAAATAAAATCTGAATTGGAACCAAAATAATACTAATAAAAAGTTGATCTAAAACCTAAATTTGTTTCAAAAATAAATAAATATGAATGCCAACTTTGAAACCGAAATCAAAGCCGTATCAAACCATCTACAAAATAAAATCCTGAAATACCTAAATGGGAGTCCGAACCAAAATCCAGGTTGAACATTCTTTAGAGGAAAGTAGTCCATCATTTTATTTTATTTTTGTCAACAAATCCCATATATTAAATCAAAGTTCCTACCGATTCATCGAGATTTACATGGGAAAATATAACTCCACGTGCTCGTGCTTCTTTAGTCAGGGCATCAGCACAGACATTAGAAGAGCGTGGAATAAAAGCTAATTGAAAGGAAACAAAACTATCTTTAAGATCAATAAGATACTCCATATCTGACTGAAAAGTGACCAATCCATCGGGTCTTCAATCATCTTCAGAAGGTTCGAGCAATCAGTCTCAAATCGAACCGACAAAAAGCCTTTTTCCCTAAGGCTTTCCATTGCCCATGTAAGGCCATCCAACTCAGCATGTAGAGCTGATAGACTCCTCTGACAGCTTTGCACTCCAGTGTACTTTTGTCTTGATGAATCGATAAGGCACCATCCGAACCCACTAGTAATCCCTTGATCCACCCACGATGCATCGACCTGACAAACCGGGAGAGGGGATATTACTGCCTCCGTATTACTCATCATTGAAGGGTGACTAGCATCCTCATCATCTTCTTTCTCTTGAAGGTTCGTTAATCTCCAGCTTTTTTCCTCGAGCTTTGTGAATTAGAATGTCTCTAAGGGTGGTACCTCTTTTCCATTGAAAAGCTTTGCGTTTCTTGTTTTCCAAATATACCATATAATCCAAAGGAAAGTATCCCGTTGGGGTTTGGGGAGACCCCTTTCCTCTGCCCTCCAAAATAGGAAATCCATATTTTGGAAAAGGGACATACTCGGGGAAGGGAAGTAGTCCATCATTTAAAACATAACGTTGTTGCCTTCTTTCTACTGCAAACGGCGTGCAGTTTTATTTTCCAACGTGGCTGTTTTTTATTGCCTAAACCGAACCAAAAATTAGTCAAAACGTGATGTTGTTGCCTTCTGCCTAGTGTAAACGGCATGCAGTTTTAATTTTCATACGGTAGCTGGGTTTGGTGGACAACGCCGTCTGATTACCGGTCTCACTCTTAACGGCGCGAGTTTCTGTGGGAAACGCCGTTAAGTTGTGTATACTAAACGACAAGAAGACAAGAGTTGGCAACGCAAGAGCCAATCAGAGACTAGAGGAGTGGCGACAACGACCGAATTACCCACCAGAAAAATGAAACTCAAATGTCAAGCTTTACCAGTTGTTTGAGAATTGAGGAAGATGGAGAAAGCTGTGGAAAGACAGAAGATTTTGCTTCGTCATCTCAATCCACTCTCTTCTTCTTCTTGTATTAATCATGAATCTGCTCTCCTCTCTGTGAGTTTCAGTGGATCTTCTTCGGGTTCCTCTAGATGCTTGTTCTTGCTGTTGCTTTATTTGTGTTGACATTTTCATGTTATGAGTCAATTTAGATATTGATCCCAGATCCTGAATCTTCGTTTGTTAGGCTGTCAATTGTGCTTCCGAGTTTTCCCCAATGGCTGCTTTTGGAGACGACGTTGTGATCGTAGCGTAAGTCACCATGATGCACTCACTTTTTCTTTACTCTACACTTGTTGATTTATCCCCTTACTTCTTCAGGGCATATCGCACCGCCATTTGCAAAGCCAAACGTGGAGGTTTCAAAGACACTCTTCCAGATGATCTTCTTGCTTCTGTTCTCAAGGTAGCTCACTTCACTTGTATATTTCGATTAAACCCTTGCTCGGATCTGTGATTTCTTCTACTTATTAGGCTGTGGTGGAAAGGACATCTCTGAATCCAAGTGAAGTTGGTGATATCGTTGTTGGTACCGTTATAGCGCCCGGTTCTCAGAGAGCTACCCAATGCAGAATAGCTGCATATTTTGCTGGTTTCCCTGGTAGTACTCAATCAAATTTCTTTCTTACATTGAAGATAATTCAATTTGTTGACGCCTTGTTTCGCTCTTCTTTTATGAGCTAGACTCGGTGCCCGTTAGAACTGTCAACAGACAATGCTCATCAGGGCTACAAGCAGTTGCTGATGTTGCTGCTTCCATTAGAGCTGGATATTACGACATTGGTATGAAGCTGGTCAAAACAAGATTGTGTTATCTCTAACTTGATTTGTCTAGGCCACGAGATTGATTCTCTCTGTCACAGGCATTGGTGCTGGAGTGGAATCAATGTCTACTGATCATGTTCCTGCAAATTTTGACGGCTTTAATCCGAGAGTATGTATCCCACTGAATGTATAAGCTTACTCAACATTATGATTATTTTGTAAACACTCCTAAATGCGAACAGGCACAAGATTTCCCCAAAGCCCGCGAGTGTTTGCTTCCAATGGGCATTACTTCCGAAAACGTTGCAGAAAGATACGGTGTCACAAGAGAAGAGCAAGATATGGCTGCTGTAAGTGTTCCCCTTTTTACCCACTCGTCTCTCTCATATTCATACTGATTCTGTAAACAACAGGTGGAGTCTCACAAACGCGCTGCAGCTGCGAATGCGTCTGGTAAACTCAAGGATGAAATCATTCCTGTTGCTACTAAGGTAAAAACAGGAAGCTCCAACTTTCTTTTAAACCATTTTGGCTCTATAACTGATTCTTCTTGACAGATTGTGGACCCTGAGACTAAAGTAGAAAAGGCAATCGTCGTCTCTGTTGATGATGGTGTACGTCCAAACTCAAACATGGTGGATCTGGCAAAGCTGAAGACCGTCTTTAAACCAGACGGTTCCACAACAGCCGGTGAGAAATAACTTTCCACCTTTCTCTCCATAATTCAGATCATGGATTGAAGCATTTATATTTGTGTATTGTGTAGGTAATGCTAGTCAGCTCAGTGATGGAGCTGGAGCTGTATTGCTAATGAAGAGAAGTCTGGCTATGAAGAAGGGACTTCCCATTCTCGGAGTATTCAGGTGAATGAAAAGACTTGGACAACATTTTGACGATTCAAGAAACTAGAAATCTGACCCCAAAACAATGCAGGAGTTTTGCTGTTACTGGTGTGGATCCAGCTGTAATGGGTATCGGTCCAGCTGTGGCCATTCCTGCTGCAACTAACCTTGCAGGGCTCAACGTCAGTGATATTGATCTGTTCGAGATCAACGAGGTAGTACAATGTTTCACATTGGTTCTTCAAAAGCTCTGTATCAGAATAATCCGCACTTATGAATCACTCTCTATTGACAAATTGTTAACAGGCATTTGCATCTCAGTATGTGTACTGCTGCAAGAAGCTAGAACTGGATATGGAAAAGGTTAATGTTAATGGAGGAGCCATTGCTATTGGCCATCCTCTGGGTGCTACAGGTTGCTACTTACACAAGCTTGTCTTATAAGATAATATGCAATATGTGTACAAGCTAATAGAGTTTTAACTCTATGTTCAGGAGCTCGATGTGTTGCAACATTGTTGCACGAGATGAAGCGGAGAGGGAAAGATTGCCGCTTTGGAGTTATCTCAATGTGCATAGGTATGTATTGTAATGTTGTCAAGATTGAATTGGCTATTACCTCGATTTGATGGTGATGGTTCATTGAAAATGCAAATGAAACAGGCACTGGTATGGGAGCTGCGGCTGTTTTCGAGCGAGGAGACTCTGTTGATAACTTGTCCAATGCTCGTGTAGCTAATGGGGGTGGTCATTAGAACAATGTCGAGTTTGAATAAGTTGAAGTAATGAGAAATGTGTCGAATAAATGTGAAGCTTTAGCTCTTTCACTTTGTTAAACTATGAAAAATTTGTCAATTCTGAGTTCAAATTCAACTACTACTTTTATGTGAACAAGAGTTTATCTCAAACCAAAAGTTACATCCTTTGTCACACAAATCTTATCGTCCTTGGCAACTCTCATTCTGCATCTTCTGGTGGACCACCTGGTACCAACTGCATCACAACATTTGAATACTGTTTATGTCCGAGATAATTGGAAAGAAATAACAAGTAGATAGGAAAAGTGTTTAGACTTACAATGGCTATGTTGTTGCCATTGAGCAGGATCTGATCAAGCTTTGTGACCCGTCTTCCTTCTGCAGTTATCTCACTGCACAATGATGCATATATTAGAGACGCATGCTAGTTTACTAAGATCTGAACTCCAAAGCAGCAAGGTTCTAGAGCATTAAATCACAGATCTACGAACCATAATCAAAGTCATGTAACTGAAACAGCATATGATCCAGCCAAAACAAACGGATCTATAGTTGAGCAGCATTCGAAAGAAAATCCAAAGGCTGGGTTCTGAATATCACAACATCTATAGTGAACCATAGCAATATAGGCAATAGATGTTCCGACTAAACAAAGCAGGAGAAGACTGGGGAGGGGAACAAAAAAACCCTAAACCCTAAATCAGACTTACTACTCGGTGACATCCTCGAGGACCATGTTGACGTAAACGTCGAAGCCTTTGAGAATACCGACGAGTTCCTTGTCTCCTTTCATAATCACCCAAATCCTCGATCCGATGCACCTATCGATGAGCTCTGCAACAGTAGAAGAAAATTGGGATCAAATCGCAGATCCAGTGATCTTCGGAGATGTAAACGCATACCTGAGGGAAGAAGCTGCGACGGATTGTTGGACGACATTATTAGTGCGGCAAGAGGAATCGCCTTCTGTGGCTTTTCGATTTTAGGGGTTTTTTTCGTACACTCTTTACTTTCGAGAAATAACCAAAATACCCCTCTAACTATCTTTTCTTTGCAACATTCACTTTCAACTATAGAATTTTACATTCCAACCTTCCATGTAATTAAATGTCCACATATTTGTAGAATTTCGGTCCTACTTTTTTTTTATTTGTAAAATTTAGGGATGACCGCCTAAAATCCCCTCTATTCACTAAACTCAAGGGTCAATTTACCAAGTAACCATAACAAAACAAAACACAAAAATCTTAAAAAGTAACAAAAAATCCCTATATCTAAGGTTTAAAATTTTGCCACCTGTTTTAATTAGTTTATGAGTTATAATTTTTTTTATGATTATTAAACTATTGTCCTTAAACTCAATCTATTTCCACCCAAGTTATTAGTCTCATCATAAACCCTTTTATAATTTTGTTATGTGTGAGCGTTGTATCCTACTAAATTTTAATAGAAAAATTACATGACAGTTAAAAATATATAGTAAATGATGATACTATGAGTATGTTTATTGAATGTTGTATTGTACTATAAAATATATTTGTATATAAATCTAGTAGATGTCGCATTCCGATACTATAAATATGACTTTATTTCATTCATAATAATATTATGGCACAATTGAAATCTCGTTAGGTGTATCACTAATAAAATGATAATTAGCTACAAAATGTTAATTCATTTTCTAAGTTTAAAATCATCGTTAATTCATTGCAATTTAACGACAAAATGTTTTGCACATAAGGACAAAAATGATAAAATTCGTTGATATTCCATTTGTTAATTTCGAATTGAATTTTGTTTTGCTGTTTAACAGTTTCTCGCAGTCAAATTTTATTTCGACGTGTGCGTATAAATTTTATCTTGACGTGTACGTAGCCGGGGGTGGGGTAGAAAGTAGAAACACTAACCCCCATAATTACATGGGGGGAAAATGCTTCATTTATTATTGTGTTAAAATATTTTGTACAAAAACTGATATGATCCATATTTTGTTATTGTGTTAAAATATTTTGTACAAAGACTGATATGATCCATATTCAATGTTATATTAGGGGCTTTCCCACGCTACGCGTGGGTTTTATAGTCAAGTAGTAAATTTTATCTTTGAATTTTTTTTAGTTGTTTTCTCCTCGAACCGGTAAGCTAACTTTTGTTATTTTTATTTTTATGTAAATAATTTATATTCATGGCTCTGTGACATATTACTCTTCAGTCTTCAACAAATAAACGGGGTTTTCTGAATTAGAAATTATTTTTTTATGTTGTGAAGAATTAGAAATTATAACTAATTAAATTGAAGCAATAATTTAACATTGCCTTTAGCTAAGCTCGTAAAATATTTATCACTGCCTTAGTCACTATTAGGACTAGGGTTGGACTCGCCCGTTGGACGAGTTTTGTTTCTTTTGATGTTCTTATGTTATTTTCCTATGTTTGGAAACTATATCGTGTACTGCAAAATATTTATGTTAGTATATATCTTTTACATTCATTAACATATTATAATATCATATGTTCAATCATTAATTTGAGTGTGAAATTTTCTTTCTTTTTTTGAAATTTTTCCAATTTGGCATTTGATTTTAAATAAATAATTTTTAGCTTCTAAAAACTTATTATTTTATTTTTAGTTGCTTCTATCTTAACCATATTTTAATCATAATCTCGTAACATGCATAATAATATATTTAATTTTTCTTAAACACTTTAAAAGTATTTTTTTCCTAGATTTTAGTGTTAAAAGCATTGATTCAAATATATAATTATCAAATAGGTAATTTTTTTGGATCATGGTGTATAACTGCGTACACTTTTACATAAAAATCATATATCATTCTCCCTATATTTTGTTGTATAATTCATGAATAACGCGACCATTCATTTTTTAACTTTATATATATCACAACTCAAGATTATTTATTTATTTTAAGTTATGGTATTGCAATGTTTTCAATTTTTTCTTTTGTATTTCCAAAAACTCAATTATATTGAATAAATTCTTTTTTGCTTTTGGACAAATCTTATATTCCAAATTTTTACTTTACTTTCTCCTGAATTTTTTGGATATCCTTTAGTGAAATCATATATCCTATTTTCCATTAAACTTTCAGTCTCATAGCAATCAGCGGAAACTCAATTATGATGCCTTAATAATTGAATCATTTAATCTATTTTTGTTTGATTATATCTCATGTCGTTTATTTACATTTTTATTCATTGCTCTTATATGTAAACTCATAATGTTTTGATTATTTTCTAATGAATTTTATTATAAATGATATATATTCATTATCGTATTTTTAGTTTAGAAAATAAAATACTCAAATAATCCTAAAACATCGTTCGCGTGATACATGAGTTTTATAATTTTATTAACTTAACGATAAAATTTTGATTTTACCATTTACAGTGTATACCTCTTATCTTTCAAATAATGGTATTATAACACTTTCAAATTTGTCTTTCATCCTTTCATAAAATTCAAATATAACATAATGAAAAAAATTTATATTCCAAATTTTTGATCTTATTATCTCATCTTTACTAAGATGGTTGAGTAGCTTTTTAGTGAAATAATATATATTCTTTTTGTAGATTGACAACTCCTTAACAATTGTTTGACATTGAAATTATTGAAATTATTTAGGTTTTTTTCTTTGATTCTTTGATGTCGTTTATAATTTTATCCACTTGTTCTTATATGTATATTTATTTTACATATTTCCAATTTCTTAAACTGATTATATATATAAAAAAATTTAAGCAAGAAGGTCAACCCGTTGTTTAGAATTTAACATTATATTTATTTTACTTGTTTAACCCATTTTTTACTTACTTGTTTAAACTCTACATATATTTACTGATTTTTCGTTTTTTTAATTTAATTAAAAAGTGTAGTAGTTATTAGTAACAATAAATATACATAAACGACATCATCTTTAGTGAGATGGTTCAATATCCTTGTAGTGAAACAATATATATTATTTCTCTTTAGATCAACAACATCTTAACAATCGTTTGACATTCAAATTATTTAGATTTGTTTTATTTGATTCTTTGATGTTGGTTATATTTTTATCCATTTGTTCTTATATGTATATTTAATGTACATATTTCCAATTTTTGAAACTGAATATGTAGAGTTATCATAAAATCCATTTATTGTTGAAATTATATTTACAACAATAAAATACTCAAATTAATTTTACATGTACTACTTTTAGCTATTTATTGACTTATTTTCGTATTTTATATTTAATTATATTTTTTTACCTATAAGTAAGAATATATATATATAAACATGAATTAAATGACACTTAAATTTAAAATTAATTGTTAAAAAAATGATTTGCCTATGTGGACACCTTAGATGAAGAGAGGAGTTAGCTATTATATATATGATTTCATAATATTACGTCGACAAGAGAAACAACATAAATAAAATAGATCTTTATTTAGCGAAAGCAAAAAATATTCTTATTTTAAAAACACAACTAAGCATACTTTAAAATATTTAGATACCAAATAATATTCCTATTTATATTCTTTCTCGCTTTCGTGTATTGCCACAATACATACTACAATAGCTTATAGTTGTCTCACGCCTTTTGCTCGATGAAGTCTTGCACTACTTTTTTTTTTAAACTGCAAGAAGAGATCCCTTGATCATGGTAATGGTTTTATTCCTTTATGCAGCCTATATGAATAATTTTTTGCTAGCCCAAACAGAAGTTTTATTACTTAGCTTACAAAAAAGCATAGACATAGATGTATATTTGATTACCGTATTTCCATGACGTAGAAAAATTCCTTATAAATTTCTTCTTGCTTTTTCAGTTGTTTTTACTCGTGCGTTTTTCATTGTTAATGGTAAAAATGCTTACAAAACGTCCAAATGTGAATTAATTTTTGGGAAAATTAAGAAAATAGGTTAAAAAACTATCAAAATTAAATAAATACACCACATTTTTTATAATTAAAAAAATAGGTTATTATAGACATTTTTAACCCTTTCTGAAAAACAAAAATTTATTATTTTATAACAGCAAAAAAATCGACGTGCCGTGACATTGTTTCTGGGTGTTTTTTGAATGATTTTATTCAAGTATTTTTCATCTTTAAGATTTTTTTACTCTTTGTAAGCTTTTGTATTTCTTTAATTTCTAATTTTTCTCAGCACATATGTTGCAGTGAAGTCTAGAAGTCTAGTATATAAAATTTGCAGTTTAACTAGGTTTTGGTATTAAATTGAGAATAGATCTATAATTTATCTTACAATATTACAAGTTTCGATCGATGCAATACAATGAGACAAACATAAGCAGAGTTGTTCTTAAGAAGCAAGAATGAGAACAATTCTTTTGTTTCGTACTTGTTCCTATAACATTCTATTTTTCTCTCTTCTTCTCTTGTCTTCTTCTTTTTCCTATGTCTTGTCATCGAAAACAGAGACTTTTTCTCTGAGAAACCAAATGCTCCGGCCACTCGAGGAGCTTAATAAGCTCAAAGCTATTCATACGTCACAACTAAGTGTTGGATGTCTTCCTTAGCCTCTGTTTCTTTTGCTGATCAGAGGTTTGTCTTCTCTTGCTCTTTTGATCATTTTAAAGAGACAAGAACAAAAACGTTTTTCTCTTTAGAACTACATTGTTAACAGATGGTGATAATTGAATAGCATGAACCAAAAAGGAACTTAGGTTTAAACCAAAATGGTATATGATTGTTTTTTCAGACAAAAAGTTTTTGTTCTTCATCGTTTGGAAAAACACAGAAAAATCGAGAAAAATATCACCGAGGAAGAAAACATTAAACAGTCACTTGGCTTCATCTTCTTATTAAGAGAAGAGTTGGTTTAGTGATGAGCATTGACTTCCGCCTTAATCTGCTAGTTTTTCTTTATCTTCAAAGCCTTTGAGCTTTACGTTCCCATAGATGAGACCTATCCCGAAAACCGAAGCACGAGTCACTAGAGCAAGAGTGCTAGTACCAGAGTATATACATGGAGGCGCCGTTGATTCGAAGTTCGTCGGCGGAGAAATACCCGAACTCCAATTCGATCGAATCTTCCGAAATAAGAGATCAAGACTTCTGAAGATTTGATATTATCCATAAATATTATATATATATATATAATACTATTTTTTTGTTTTTTAGAAAGGGTTAAAAATGTCTATGATAACCTATTTTTTTAATTATAAAAAATGTGGTGTATTTCCTTAATTTTGAAAGTTTTTTAACCTATTTCCTTAATTTTCCCTTAATTTTTAATATTGATATCATGATCACAAGTTCTTTCATAGTCGTTTGGTAATATAAAATGATCGAAGTTTATTGCGCTGACCATTAAATCCATCTACACAAGTCATGCGTTTTAGTAATGCAGACCATCATCTTGTACCGACGACTTGACTTAAGAAAATCAAGGCGAAGATGTTTTTGTTGAAGGCAACGGATGCAACCTTGCTTCAACAGCCTGCAATTAGAATTGTTATGTAAGGACTTTAATATTTTTAACACATACTTGACTGAAACATAAAGTCAAGACATCATGTGAGGGATCTATAACTATCACCTTCATTGTTCCTTGTTGAACACAGAGTCCTAATCTCTGGATTTTTTTTGTTATACTCAATCCACCAACTGAACTATCTTCGAAAATGAAAGATAAAAAACCAGTAGACGGTTTTAAATTGGATAAACTGAATAAACAGTCAATAGCTTGTGGTTAATCTATGGTTAATAGCTTGTGGTGAATCTATGGTTATTTGAGACATACCGGATAAACGACCTTTGATATCCTGATAATGAAGATCTGACCTATACACAACTGAAGCAATTCAATGTACCAAATACTAAGTTAAATCATTTCATTTAATAAACCGAAATGATGCAGACGAAAAAGCTTAAGAATCATACATCTTTCAAGCAAAAAGAACACAAGCAAGACCTTAGCTAGTCATCTCCCAAATTCTCATTCAAATGCTCCATCCTGTTAACATTCGAGCAGGACTCAGCTCTACCGCTTGAAGAATTTAACTGGGAGTGTTCTTTAGTCAGAGACGCGAAGAGTGTGAAAAAGTTTATGAAGAACACAGTTAACCACCTCCACATATGACTAACCGTTCCTATTTTTCTCAAACTTGATGCATACTGCGGACCTGCAAAACATTCCATTATCTATTACATGCAACTCTAGGGTCGTAACATTCAAATTTTTGCTTTACAACTGCAATGCCTCTTAAGTATTTGGTTTACATTCTTACCGTCAGAAACATTTGACCTCTCTTGGAGCTGCCAAATAACATCCACAACTTTGTCCACAATTAGTATACACTCTTCATACTCAGATAAAACAGTAAGTATAGTAGCATGTTAGATCCGGTAATAACTAAGAACAATACTACTGATATGCTCAAATTTACCCTGAGCTACTCTCTCAAATTAAGAGGTCGTCGTAGTAGGGGTCGAATCACTGGGAGTCAAATCAAACGATAGGAATATTGATTTCAAATTCGGCTAAGTAAAATAATGTAAAATAAATAACAAAAACAATTGGTAACATGAAAGATTGTTGATTTAAAATTCAATTTAAACAAAGTGCTAGGCTTTTGGGTAATTCTCAGGATGAATCAGAATTACATGTTAAACAGAATCAGGATTTAATTAAGAACCGTTCTAGAACTTGGAACACTAAAATATAATTAACCAACTGTCGTTGCGAAAACTAACTATGTCTAAACCCTAGAAAACCAAATTTCTTTGCGAATTCAATCAATTTAAACAAGCTTTAAATTCAAGTCCAATTTGTTCACAAAATCCCTAAACCAAATTTCTTTGCGAATAAGTAATTTTGCTCACCTAAGATCTAGTTCTGGCTAATCAATTACACTTTCGTGTCAATCTATCAACCTAAGATATCCAAATTCAGGGTCGCGAATCCTAAACCAGAGTTAAAGCAATCTAGGTGAAGAACCTAACAGATAATCCTAACAAGTGAGTTTACCCTAACAATTCATCTTCATTCCATTCGAACTAACCTAAACCTAACAAACAAACTACTCAGACATGGCAGCAAAGCAAATCATAACTGAATAATAATGCATAAAGAAAAAGTAAAAGAAGAATTACAATAGGATTCGAAGAATCTCAAAGAACAAAGTAAACTTGTCTCCCTAAAAACCCTAAAAATCTCTCTCTAAACTTTGTTAAGTAAAATCTCCAGTTCTGATCTAAAAACCTAAAATAAATATTTATAGAGATAAAACTCGTGGTGGGCTTTTATGACGGTTTATTGGTAACTTCTGGCCCGAAAATGAACAATTTTCCTTCTTTAAAACGTATTAGGTTGGCTTCTGCGAGTACCTGTCGATCGATCGACATAAGGTGTGTCGATCGACAGGCTTTAACGTTGTTGTCGATCGATCACCACCATGTATGTCGATCAACAGGCTGCTTCATATCAGCTTCTATTCTTGCAAATCCGACTCCAACCTCGTTTACATTCCAAAATGCACCGTATTCACCAAATAAGCTCCTCACGTGCAATAACCTTTTAAGATACTAAAAAGACTCGAAATACAACGAAAAGACTCGATAAAAGGACTTATATCATGGTCGAAAATGGTAAAAACCATGATATATCAACTCCCCCAGACTTAGCTTTTGCTTGCCCTCAAGCAAACTAGAGACTAAAACTGAAGTCGAGGTTTGAAAATCGCGAGAACTCACTTATCTTCGGGAACATTGCTTTCGCTTTCTTGACTCTTTCGCTGCATGTAAACAAAATACCTTTGGCGGTCACGAATCTCAACCATCATAGGTTGGGCCTCAAATCTTAACCTGCAAACCCATCAGTTTCACATCCTCCTAACTGTCGCACACTTAATCGAAGTGATGATGGAATTCTCTCCAATGATATCAACCAAGTAAAAGGCTAGGTGTGATGTTAAAGGCTTTTGTGTTTAAGTGGAGCTAAAGAGTGTTTAGGGTTACTGATTTTATTTGGTGGATGCAGACATTATGCATAATCACAAGAGAGAGTCGGATCCAGTTGATGCCCACAGTTTCTCATTCACATTGCACTCCCTCCTCCAAAACGTTATCAAGAACCAAACACCTTCATATAATCACGTTCCACTTTCCACATCCAACTTCTTCATTCCTTGGGATTTTTCTTTTGAAGCTAGAGACTTATTTAAATAATCATTTCCCTTTCCCTTACTTATTTTTCGAAATAAATTTTTTTTTTTTTTTTTTTAACTCAAGACTCTAAGGGGGGAAATGATTTTACAAAGATATTAGTCTCGAAAATTACCATTGTTGTGTATTAAGTCCCAAGGAATGCTTAGCATTGCTGCTCTCTTTCAAGTACTCCTACCAAATCCTTTTCCTGTGCAATTTTTGTGAATGAAAAACTGCGTCGGACCTCTTTCTCTCCGGAGTTTATACACATGCCTGCACATAAAACTAAGGAAAAGAGACTGCATGAGGTTTGAACAAAAGGTTAAGGTTAGGGGTTGGGTACCAACTAAAAATGAGCTGGCCATTCAGGATCAACAAAGAATGGTAAAGAGAATAAGGAGTCCTGAATGTTTTACTATCGTGATATCATCAAAGAGAATATAGCAAAATGGAGATCAAGTGTGCTAGTCTGGAATTTGATCTACTTCGTTCTGCAAATCGCGATAAGAGGGGAACCTGTACTATCATCTGATTTCGAATTCGTTCCATCCAAAGGCTTCATCGCAACAGCTAAAAGTTTCAAAAATTAAGCTTTATTCCTAAGAAAGATCATTATTCCCTACATTTTGACTCAATAAAAACAATTTTTTTTTTTGACTCCAAAAATAGAAAAAAAATGTTAGTAATTACCTCCCCCAGACTTAAACAACACTGTCCCCAGTGTTATTAAATCTGAGATTGGTGAAAAGAAAAAGAAAAAGTCAGAAAATTTGTGAAAAGAACGAAATTCGGACTTGTTCTGCTGGCCTGTCGATCGACAACCATTATGTGTGTCGATCGACAGGGCTTCATGGGGCTGTCGATCGACAACCACTAGGTCTGTCGATCGACAAGCTCTTCGAAATTCTGAAAATCTGGCTCTGACGACTTATGTTGTTGGAGAAATCTAAAGAAAAACTGAAGATCACTGAAACAAAATACCATCAAATACCGCAGCAAAGAGTCGCAAACAACAAGGTTCACAAATCTTGAGAAATCTAAAGGAAACAAAGAACAAACTGACTCAAAGAAAGAAAAATGACTGAAAGAAAAAGAAAAACTTACAGGTGGGTTGCCTCCCACCAAGCGCTTGTTTTCAGTCTTTAGCTTGACTGCAGATGATGTTCAGGCTGAAGGTGGATCTCTGAAGTGCACTCCCCCAGAGTTGCAAGGAACAATACCAGGAAAGAGCTTCATAGTATTGTCCAGCATTTCTTGGACAACTACGTCTCCCTTCTCCCTCAACTCCAAAGGAATGACAATTCTGAACTTGGAGAATGGTTTAGAGGTCTTTCTGTGCTTCACCTTGGGGATCTTTTGGCACTTGGAACTTGGTGGAAAGTTGTCATCATGACGTGGAGTGGAAGGAGCCAGCTTGAGGACGTTTCGAACCTTCTTCGTCTCATCTTCAAAACCCAGCGTATCGCCAACATTGACACTCATATAGGAAGCTGATGTGACAAGAATCGAAGGATAGAAAACAGTCTTGTTGATGTTCGAGAAGGAGATCTGCTTATTAGGAAAATCCACCATTGCTCCTACTGTTGCAAGGAACTGTGCACCAAGAACCAATGGTTTACATATATTATCCTTTCTCTCAATGATGTAGAAGTCCGTAGGAACAAGACAATCTCCTATTTGAATCAACACGTCAGGAATGAAACCTTTAGAAATTGTACACGATCTATCTATGAGTTCGATATAAGTCCTTGAAGGTTGTAACTCCAAAATTCCTAGTTTCTTTGCAACAGCCTCACACATAACATTCACATTAGCTCCTGTGTCACATAGAGAATCCTTCAATTCTACACCATTGATTGAACACGGAACCACAAACATCCCCAGATTCAACAACTTTGGTATCTTCCTCAACGATGTTGGAGCTTGTTTCCCTTTCCCCCGAGGTGCTTTGTCACTGCCTTGGTTGATGCATGAAGGGTATAGATTCTTTGGGTACGGAACCTTGGGCTTGTAGACACGTTCAATGGCGGTTTCAGACTGACATTCGAAATTTTCTGCATTTTTCGGGGCTGTCGATCGACACTCATCAGGTGTGTCGATCGACAGTGCTGCTGAAATCGTGCTTGTACAGAAATTTCATGTAGCTGTCGATCGACACTCACTGTGTGTATCGATCGACAGTGTCTGTTTTTCGATTGCCGTCAGATCTTGGTGTCGATCGACAGCAGGAGGCCTGTCGATCGACAGGCCCTCTGTAATCTCAAAATTCATGTTTTCTTCAAGAACCACGAGCAAAGCTTCATCCTCGCACTTCTCAATAGTTAGAAATAGTTGTTCTTCACTCTTCAACGTGATAGAATTGGAGAAGTGCTTTGGGTTCATGTCCGTTTTCCCTGGAAGACAACCTTCTTGTCTTCTTACATTTTCAGCAGTCTGAGCAACCTGAGTGTCTAACTTCTTCATGTGAATATTGAGGGCTTCAATCTTCCCATTGAGATCAGTGTAGAGCCCGTCAATCTTCCCATTGAAGTTCACTGTCTGAGTTTGTTGCCCCTCAAGAAGCTGTTCAAGCATACCCTTCATGTCGTTTTCTGAAGACTTAGCAGGAATCGGTTGATACGATGAAGATCCGTAGTTCCTCTGATTGTTGCTGCTGCCAAATGGTTTCTGAAACTGCGACTTTTGAGCATAGCTTGGAGAACCTGGAGTCCCAGAGAATGAGCTCCTCTGATTGTAACTGTTGTATCCCTTGTTCTGTGACTGATTCCCATACCGCTGATTTTGGTAGCCATTCTGGTTGATGTAATTAACATCCTCCTGCTCATCATTTTGATAGAAAGTGTCAACTTCCTGTGCAAAATTAACTGACTTCTTGTTCACCAGAAGGTTATGCACGGAATCTATCTTAGCCTTAACCTCAGCAATCTCAGCTCCATTTGTTTGACCAGCTTCTCGTCTCCTTTCCTCATCAATCTTCTTTGTACTATTGCTAGTAGACACGTTCTTGATGAGCTCAAGGCAATCAGCGGGAAATCTGGTTTTGAAATTCCCATTACTCAAAGCATCTAGAGTCATCTGATGTCTCCAATCCATTCCTCTGTAGAATATACCCAGCAACTGAACCTCCGTAAACCCGTGATGAGGACAATCTCTCTGATATCCCTTGAACCTTTCCCACGCAGCTTTGAAAGATTCTGAACGAATGTTGAGATCTTAGCTCGCAGATCCTCTGAGCGCGACTCATCGTAGAAGTGACTCAGGAAATCACTCTTGGTATCTCTCCAAGTAGTCAGTGAGCCTGGCTCCAACTGCTTCAGCCAAGAGGCTGCCTCTCCAGCAAGAGAAAATGGGAAGAGCTTACACATAATGTAGTCTTCCGACACGTTGTTAGCCTTGATGCTCGACGCAAGATCCTCAAACATCTCAAGATGATCCATGGGGTGCTCTGATGGGTGCCCATGGAACTGATGTTGAGCCACAAGAGAGAAGTACGCAAGCTTCAACTCAAAATCCCTACGCTCAAATCTAGGGGGTCGAATCGCTGCCCTGTTGGCATAATGTTCTTCAGGACGATAGTAGTCTCCCAAAGTGCGTTGGTTAACCACTACCTCCTGAGGTCCACGATTTGCCTGAGCCAAACGCCCAAGCTCAGCGCGCTGGCGCTCCCATTCAGCCCGTTGACGATCGAACTCAACACGTTCTACTGCAACCGGATCCTCAACCTCGATGATGTTACCAGCTTCATCAATGGGGTCTCCCTGATTGTTGTATCGATTACCATCTCGATCAACATTCTCTCCTTCAGCATTCCGAAAAACTACTACAGCTCGATTAACCATCTTAGCTAACTTTGCTTGTCGTCTGTTTTCCCTTTCCAAAATTCTCAACTCTGGAACAAAATCTGCTAACTCTTTATCCTTGTTGCTTCTGGTTCTGCTAGAAGGCATAAACCTGAAACACCAAAAATAAAAGAAAAGAAATCAAAAATAAAAAGAAAACTTAGTCAGAATTCTAGAATCAAAATCCTATGGAATATTTTGACTCCCCGGCAACGGCGCCAAAATTTGTTATGCTCAAATTTACCCCGAGCTACTCTCTCAAATTAAGAGGTCGTCGTAGTAGGGGTCGAATCACTGGGAGTCAAATCAAACGATAGGAATATTGACATCAAATTCGGCTAAGTAAAATAATGTAAAATAAATAACAAAAGCAATTGGTTGTAGGAAAGATTGTTGATTTAAAATTCAATTTAAACAAAGTGCTAGGCTTTTGGGTAATTCTCAGGATGAATCAGAATTGCATGTTAAACAGAATCATGATTTAATTAAGAACCGTTCTAGAACTTGGAACACTAAAATATAATTAACCAACTGTCGTTGCGAAAACTAACTATGTCTAAACCCTAGAAAACCAAATTTCTTTGCGAATTCAATCAATTTAAACAAGCTTTAAATTCAAGTCCAATTTGTTCACAAAATCCCTAAACCAAATTTCTTTGCGAATAAGTAATTTTGCTCACCTAAGATCTAGTTCTGGCTAATCAATTACACTTTCGTGTCAATCTATCAACCTAAGATATCCAAATTCAGGGTCGCGAATCCTAAACCAGAGTTAAAGCAATCTAGGTGAAGAACCTAACAGATAATCCTAACAAGTGAGTTTACCCTAACAATTCATCTTCATTCCATTCGAACTACCATAAACCTAACAAGCAAACTACTCAGACATGGCAGCAAAGCAAATCATAACTGAATAATAATGCATAAAGAAAAAGTAAAAGAAGAATTACAATAGGGTTCGAAGAATCTCAAAGAACAAAGTAAACTTGTCTCCCTAAAAACCCTAAAAATCTCTCTTTAAACTTTGTTAAGTAAAATCTCCAGTTCTGATCTAAAAACCTAAAATAAACTATTTATAGAGATAAAACTCGTGGTGGGCTTTTATAACGGTTTATTGGTAACTTCTGGCCCGAAAAGGAACAATTTTTCTTCTTTAAAACGTATTAGGTTGGCTTCTGCGAGTACCTGTCGATCGATCGGCATAAGGTGTGTCGATCGACAGGCTTTAACGTTGCTGTCGATCGATCACCACCATGTATGTCGATCGACAGGCTGCTTCATATCAGCTTCTATTCTTGCAAATCCGACTCCAACCTCGTTTACGTTCCAAAATGCACCGTATTCACCAAATAAGCTCCTCACGTGCAATAACCTGTTAAGATACTAAAAAGACTCGAAATACAACGAAAAGACTCGATAAAAGGACTTATATCATGGTCGAAAACCGGTAAAAATCATGATATATCAACTACGCGTTGATGTCACGTTTGTACATGAGAATGCTTACATTTTCAGAAACAGGAGTCAACTTGGGTATATGACTATTCATATTTGTCATCGGCGAACCCATCTCTTCCACTTATGACCCTGACTCGTTGTTGATGTGTCACTAGCTTTAACCTGAGCTAAGAGAGGATACTATTACAGTTTGATAAAAATTTCACCAAACAAAAAACAAAACTCTTATGTTCCAAGTACCGAAAAAACCTCACCCCATAATAAGTTGGCTTATCAGTACCAAAACGATTTCACCGTGCCCCAAAGCATTTTAAATCCAGGGCCAACATTGATGATGACCATACGGTGAAGTGTCTGTACATATGTCATAACACATGTTATTATACTATGCTCAAAACAGATTTTGCTTCTAAAAATCAATGGTAAGAGACAATACCTCAAGATAGTTATCATTATCACTCTTTTGCAAATGGATTATAAGATCTCGCCCAGATTTAGTAAAATTCTTTAAGCCCTGCAAACATAACAGAACAATGCAGAAAACTTTAAGGAAACCACACAAGGAAATTTTTCATAAATTGGTTAAAAGAAAAGATAAGTACGCCTTGGACATCGAGAATTGTCGTATTGGAGTCAATGTCTCTCTTAGCAGCGATGCATCAAGCTCGGAACTTGACGGTAACAGTTTTCTCAAATTCTTTAACATGATATCTCAAGTATCTTTCCAATGTAGTGACCTGCATAAGTTTGCTTGGGTCAACTCTTCCCAATCTTTCAATGTAAACATGTCTTCCTTCCTTATCAACACCATGATATCCCTGAGAACAATACTTGAGAACTTGATCCAACTCTGGAAACTCAAAAACCTGAAACGAAGAAATCAGTCAGTGATTATCCGCCTAAATCCAAATGTGTTAGAAGAAATTTATACCGCCAAACTTGTATCTGTACCAAAATCCCTTCTCCACTGGATCATGTTAGTCCACATAAACTTTGCTTTACCAAGATCAAATTTCCTAGTTTTGAGGAATCTGCAGAAAGAAGAAAAATGTTCAAGAAACAAACAATGTTCTCTCCACTTAAACACGTTCACAAATGAGCATGTGATGAAAACATATATATAGTCTAACCACCATCCATGAAAACATATATATAATCTCACCATCCACATAGATTGATTTATATTCTAATGATCAAATGGATCATCACCATGTTAGTAGAGGAACCAGATGCTCAACATCAGAAGTTGGGGATATTAGAGTGGAAGAAGAAAAGTAGAGGAAGAGGCCAAAGAGGCCGATCACCACCAAGATCAGAAAGAAGAAGAAGAGGAGAGTCAAGGCCGAAGTTATATAGACAAGGCTGAAGATCACCTCAAGAACTTCTAAAGGGAGAAGAATGTGGTGATTATTGATCAAAGATGTGCATTTTCCGGGTTGTGTACGGACTTGTACGGACATGTACGGACTTGTACGGACAAGTACATAAGGACAATCCAGAGTATGAGATAAGTTGTGCATTTTCCGGATTGTGTACGGACTATATAGATGGTACGGCCAAGTACACATCCGTACATAAGGTACAAGGTACAACCTTATCTTCAAAGCATCTTATCCTCAAAGCATCTTATCTTCCCACCAACCATAAAGGAAATGTCATCATAATGTCAACATTTCTCACTTTATGTTGTCATCCATTTCCTCTATATATATGTTGTAAATCTGATTCTAAAGACAATAAGAAGTGATCTTTCTCTCTTAAGTAATTAGCTTAATCTTTTAATGTAATCTTTAAATAGTTTGCTTTTGTAGAAAGGCTGCCATTAAGGCAGCCTTATCACTTCTCAAACACTTCACTAAACTCTTCTTAATCTCTTATTTACTTTCTTAATCTCTACCTAATTGATTCATAGATTCGTTTCTCCATAGCACACAAACTACAAGTGTTGTGATGCTTATAACGAATCTAGCTTCATACTAGAGCTATTCTACTTGTTAGGATCAAATTACTCTCTAGTAATCTCGGTTCTATCAAGCTCTTATGAGTGAATTCCATCACAAGTTGATGGTCTCCTCTTTATCTTGAGAATGAGTTATTTGTGTGGGTTTAAGAGGATTCAATCACAAGTTGATTGTATCCTCCATTCATGAGCTTAATCTCTTGAATTCCAACGGGGGATTCGTTATTAAACATGAAGAGTGGAGCAGTCGTACCAACATCCCAAGTCTCTTCAATGTTGAATTCCATGGCTCCTCACAATCCTCCTCCTCCATATGAATCTCCGATTCCATAATTTGAAACACAAAAACCCAAAAGTAGAATATATACCGAAAAAGTTGATCCAAAAGATTTGTAAAAGAGAAAAGAAATCTAGCGACGGAAAATGTTGGAACTGGCTGGATTATCATCCATTATCGGACGGACGCAGAGGTCCTTCGTATGAAAACTTAGATCTGAAGACAAAGCCGAGGCACTTTGGTGTCTTATTAGAACGGATGGGTTTATGACAAAATTAATGTTGTGAATTTCATGCGAAGAAACGTATGATGAATTAACATTTATGACGATTCTTTGTCATTATGGATCACCTAAATCCTTGTCAAAGAAGAGGAATCAATTTCGTACTCACAGAACGATCAGACGAAGCCCTTAGAGAATGACAAAAGTTTTTCTTGCTGACGTAACCTCTTCAGCTTAAAAGTTTTCCTTTTAGTTAGTAACAAAAATAGGTCCAGTCCAATAGATTTTTGTATATGTGAGAACCAAAAACATTTTTATATTGGGCCTTGTTAAAAATAAAAATTATTGTATATAATGACGTGGCAGTTTCATTGGCTGAGAAAATTCAGAATTAGTTGTCCATGTGGTATAGCTTAGAGCAAAGAAAATCTTCCCCTTTTATATAAAGGAGATTCATCCGTCCGACCCAAAAGTAATTCAAGGACATTTAACGATAAAAAGAGAATGGATGAATGAAAAATAATTAAAATCATAAAAAGTAATTAGTTGTTGAACCCTCGACCTCTCTCTCTCTCTCTCTCTCAAACCCCAGATCTCTTCGGTGTGACTTTGGCCAGCGCGGGGCGACTTAATTAGCGTCGGCGTCGCCCCCCCCTCCCTTTTTAATCTTTATGCTTAGTTTTGTTTTCTAGGTTTTTTTCTTTGGATTTGGGGTCGAGTGGTGGTGATTCGGAGTGGTGGCTTTGGAGCTTCAGATCTACCACTTATCTCCTCCGTTCTGGTTCTCACAGTGGTCTCCGGTGATGGCTTCATCTACATGGCTTTGGGCGGTTTGGTTGAGGCGATCTTGTCCTTTTCTAACGGTGTTTCTTCTATCAGGTGCGGTGATAGTGTCGGATCCATCCGATTCTTGGAGCTTCACTAGTATCTTTTCTCATATATGGTATTGAATTTTCAACTCCTAGATTTGTCTCGGGTCTGTAGTTTGATGTGCTCATATTGTGGAGTGTTGAGAATTTTTATTGTGTAGTGAGTTAGGGTTCTATTGATCGAGGAGATTTGTTAGCTTTTAGCTCTACCCGTTAGTAGTGGTCTATGCGTTTTGTTGGTTTCAAAAGCTAGTTTGGTTAGACTCGGTGGTTAGGTTATTAGTGTCTTGGCGTCGCTATCTCCTCTGTATCCAGGAGTTCTTTGAGTTGGCTGCTATGATGTTGGTTCTTTGCTACTTTGTCTTTACCTCCGTACGTTTTTCTCTGCCTCTTTTGTTTGCTGGTTAAGGGGATGCTAGAGCCGCCTTTTGGTTGGCTAGGCTTGGTACCTCAAGGTTTAGGTTCTACTCTGTACTTATATTTGTTGGCTTAGATTTGGCTTCTTCAAGTTTTATGGATAAGTTTGTGGGAGTGTTTTGGCTGTGTGATTTGAGTTTAGAGCGACATTTCTGCTTTCCTCTTTAATCAATAATCCTTTCTTCTTTGTTTTAGTGTTTGTTTCCTTTGGCATAGATTTGTATATATGAAAAATATTTGGTTTCATAGGCTTTGTTTTGTTGTTTTAATCGTTATAACTTTGGCCTACCATTCTAATATATTAGATGATAAAAAAAAAATGAAAACTAATTAATTTGTGTGTGGGTTCTCGGCGTGGAAAATGATCCAACTAAATAAGTCCAAGGAATCGAACAAATTGTCAATACTCAAATAAAATGCGAGCATCCACGCTCTAAGGAATACATCAATGTTTCTTAGTATTAAAAAAGGTAATCTACTGTTAATTTATACAAAAACTTGAATACACCAAAGCAAACCAAAAAATCAAATCAATCTTGAATCTTGCCGAGAAAGCGTCCAGAGTCATGTGATCTCCTTTACTCTCGGATTTATATAGAAATATTTTATACTGACTTATAGCAAGTCTCAAGTCCGTAGAATTATTATTAGAGTTATTATTATAAATATTTCCCAAAAACAGTGTTGTCTAGGTTGTGGCCCCGTTATCAGCGATTTGTAAGCGGCAATTCTTGTTTACTAGTGAATATGGCCTTGGAGTTTGTCCAGATTCATTGTACTTCTACATATGCCTCATTGATTGTATAACGCCATCACGAGTCAGAGTGACGATGATTCTTTCACCTTTTTTCTATTACTATATTTTAACTTATTATTGATGTGGTAACCACTTAAATATTTTAATCACTCTTTCTTTAAAATGATTCCAATGACGATGAATCATTGAAACTAGATAATGAAATATGGGCTTCTTGCTTTCTCACACTTTGCTTTCAATATAAGTATTTTTTAGCAAGGGTGTACTTATTCTACTGTTTGATTTTTATTAATACTATTTTATCCTCAAAAGAGAGTCGATGGTTTAGTTAAAAAATGAATATATAGTTACATGAGAGCAGATCTGGACCGTTTATCTAGAAAAAGAGATAGAAATCTTGTGGTTTAGAAGAAATCAAAGAAAATAAAATCAGGTATGACTTTCTTTCTTCGTCTCCTTCTTCTCTCTCTTATATTTCCTCTTCAAGCTATGCTTCTGCGAAATCAAAGGGTGGAAACCAATTTGATCTTCTTCTTTTTTTTGCCGTCAACCAATTAGATCAATTATAATTTTTTTGCTTTCCATTCATTAAGTTTCTTAAAAAAAAAACACTCAAAATCTAATGACCCATCAACCCAGATTTGTGAATATGCAGATTTCATAACTATTGACGAAACAGTTCGGGATTTGGTAGAATCGTTAGAGCCCATTTGGTTTGGTTACTAATAATTTTGAGTTCTTGTTTTATGTGTTTGTGTGGATAATAAATTGGTATGGACGGATTGTTATGGACAATAATAAATGGTCAACATCCTAATTATCCTAATTCATCGATTCGACAAATCAGCGGTTATCATAAGTGTACATTGTCTTATGGACAAGTTTGTGTGGATAGTTTAAAACAATGTGTCCACGAAACAACATCCATGAGTTCATTGTGTGCGAATAAGTGCATAGTTATGAGCCATGTCGTTACAAAAAGTTTACGTTTACTAACATTAATCAAGGTCGTTTACTTTGTTTTCTTTTATTGATACCTTTAAATGATAATTGTAATTTTCTACCATGTTTTATACTTTTTGTTGACATTCAATTGAAGAAATATATCTTTTGAAAAGACAGAGTGAAAGCCATAAAGTAAGCTGTGCAAGCTCATTTAGTAGTAATTTATAAGGTCCTGAATATATAGAGAAAGAGGATTCATGGTTCCTTCAGATCATTCAATATAAGCACCCTGAACTTTCATCGGATATTCTTAAACCTTGCAACAACTCCCAAGTATCAAGATAGTTACAAACATAGCTTTCGGGTTGCTCAGATATATAGTTCTATCGACGAATCATACTCCATACAAATAGAACTTTTGGGTTATTCTAACTTACTCTACCAAATATCACAAGCCGCGTTCACCCGAACCGTCGTGTATCTCGAAACCATGAGTGAGAACAAAGAGTCTTTAAACCAAAACGTCAAACATTACAAATTCTACAACACAGTATTATATTTTTTATAGATGTTGCTTCTCTTGTTCATATCTTTCTTTTCTTAACTCTCTAACATGTGTCCAAACTAACTAATCCATGAAACAGCGTCCACACAAACTATTTTATGAGACAGTGTAGATACATGTAACTTGTCCATGTGACATTATCCACAAAACAATCTCTATTTAAAGAATGTTTACAAGGCAAAAAAAAGAGAATTTTCCTCATCGTATAAGAAACTCTAATAGGTTGTTGTAATCAAAACCCCATCACAGGTAATTCACCAATCACAGATAAACAAAAAAAAAGATTTAATCAACATAAAGATGAACAAAAAAATTCTTCCATGAAAAGACAAGATTCTTAAATTTAATAAAAGCTTAATCAACATATTTTTGGTACCCACAATCTAAAACTCTCTCTTTTAACAACATCTACAATAACCTGGAAAAGCAGCTTGAGTTGGAGAAGCAACTCTAACCATAAAGTATAAGTTCCGTAATTATTTTCCACCAGAAATTTCAAAAGTGATTACATATACCCAAAAGAAAATAAGGGATTAAGAAGTCACTTTTGTTTGTGTCGGAATCGTCGTCATTGCTTTATAGAGTTGGAGGCAAGCGAAGGAAACGAGCTTCAAAAATTCAATTGGGTTCGAATTGAGCCGGAGGAGTACAATATGGAGCTTCCAACCTTCGATTTACTTCTCATCAAGATTAGGATCAAATTGAGATGTGGATCTTTAATATGGGTAAAGGTTTCAAGCGGAGAAGGAAGAGGTTTTAGAGATCTGAGATCTTATTTGGTTGATGTATAATCCAAACTTTGATGTTATCGAAAGATCTTCTTTTTGTGTTGGGTTGAGACGAGAAGAACGGAAAAAAGTGTCCGAGTCTTTTTTTTAGTTTTGATTTTTGTTTTTGTTTTGTTTATTATGCTTTAGTCTGAAAACCAAAATAAGACAATTACAAGAATTGAGTTAGTAAAGGGTTAAAATCGACTTTGACCATAGCAAAAGTATACCATCAACTTAAAGTATCTAAAAGAGTTAATAGTTTTTCAAAAAATATCTTTGGGGGTAAATTTCTCATGAAATATTTGGGGTAGTTTTTCTTATCTTTTTTTTTTTTGCTAAATACTTTTTCTTACCTTCTGTAACACGAATATTGAAATGCCTTGCACTAGGCATGAGCATATTATCCGAACCCGAAAACCGAACCCGGAACCGACCCGAAAAACCGGGTTTGGAACGGGTTCGGGTAGGCTATATTACCCGAATGGGTTTCATATTCATAATTTTTGGGTTAGGGTTCGGGTTCGGGTATAACCGGAAATTAAACGGGTACCCGATTTAATTTTCTAATCTTCTATACTCGACATCTTGATATCAAATCCCTGAAAATTCTCAACAAAACTTTGAACTTCCATACTTGAGTCTCTATCGAATGATTCGAGTCAAATCCCTTAAAATTCTCAACAAAGACTTTGAATTTCCATACTTGAGTCTCGATGTCGAATGATTTGAGTCAAATCCCTGAAAATTCTCAGAAAATATTGTCTTCTCTTATATATATGTATATGGTTTTAGGGTTTAAGAGTCAAATCCATTATCTCTACCTCCTTGATCCTGGTATTTCTTTCTCTGTTTTTGTGTTTTCCGATTGATAGGTAATGGTGATTGGGTCCAAAACCGGTGTTAATCGGGTGATGGGACCTGATGATGAAGCGAAGAAGATGATTGAATCGATAAAGGAGATTTTGGGTAATCACTCTGACTCTGCTATTTACACCGCCTTAAAAGAAGCTAAGATGAACGCCGATGATGCCGTGCAAAAGCTGATTCTTCAAGGTGATTAGTTTGCAAAATTATGTTTTTTTAATATGGTTGACTAGTTTGCATAGTTGTGCTAATGTTTTCGTCATCATTTTTGGTTCACTAATGCATTTCTTTTACTCAGATCCATTCCACGAGGGTAAGAATAAAAAAGACAAGCAAAAAGAGGTAAGTTCACAAATATTTGTTATAGTATCTTGTTCCATAGCCCCTGTGAAAAAGGATGTTGCACACCTATCTCTAATTTTTGAAAGATCAAAAATGGTTTATGTTTGTTGTCTGCTTACTTATTAATTCAAGTTTTGAATTGGGAAAGTTTGATTTTAATACTATGATGTTTTGTTGTCTTATTATTTGTCGTTTAGTTCTATTCCAATTGACTAGTTTAGTTTGTAACATATAGTAGTCTTAATAATGGTGAACACGTGCTTTAGAATATTAGTTTGATAAGTAAATATTAGAGATCATCAATTGAATCTGTAATTTCTATTCTTTAGTATTTTTCTGATTTTAAAAGACTCCATAGTAGTCTTATGTTTGTTCATTAATGGACTACTGATTTATGTTTGTTCTTGGAAATTAACAGCTTGGTTGATTCTTGTATTCAGATTGATATATCATCATCCAAAAAATCAGTAGACAATGTTGAAGATGATCCAGAGGAGTTGTTGACACCAACAAGTATAGGGAAAAGGAAAGAAGCACCAGCTGGAGCTACTTCTCAGCCACCTAAACCAAAGAGAGTATTCAATACAAGGTCTCCTGCTTGGGCACATTTCACCAGGACACCAACTGATCGAGACAAATGCACATGTAACTATTGCCAAAGACCCCTAGCATGTCCATCAAAGTCCGGAACTTCAGCTCTCATTCATCACATGCAAACTTGCAAAGAATACAATGCATGGTTAGATGGGCAAGGTAATACTCAGACTATTATCAATGATGATGGACAATTGATGGCAGCCAAAGTACATAAATGGGTATTCAGAGAAGCATCCAATGAGATGATGATCTTAGCAGAGTTGCCTCTGTCTTTCATTGAAGGCATTGGCTTTAAACACTTCTGCAATAAGGTGCGATTATAAATTTCTCTTTTTTTCTTTATGTATCTCTTTCTTTGTGTTAATTTAACTATGTTTTCTTTCTTTCTTAAGATGCAATTGTATAAGCCTCATTCAAGAAGGACTGCCACTAGAGATATATCAAAGATGTATGGCAAAAAGAAAGAAGAACTAATGAACATGATATCAAGTGCCAAACAAAGAGTGTCTCTTACGACTGACATTTGGAAATGTGACACCACATGTAAGCATTGATTATTTAATTTTACAGATTGTTATTGGTCCTTTTAATAAGCGATTGTTAATACTTAATTGTTTCTCTTTACAGCTGCAAGTTACATGGTGGTTACATGCCATTTCATTGATGCAAACTGGAAGCTACAAAAATACATCATTGGCTTTAAGAATGTCTCTGATCACAAAGGTTAGACTATTTCTAACATTCTGGTAGATGTGTGTGCCGAATGGGGAATAGAGAAAGTGTTTACGATTACTGTTGATAATGCAACAGCGAATACTTCAGCTTTAAAGAAGTTTCACACTGAGTTTGGGAAAGTTTCCAATGATGCATTTGTCTTAGAAGGGAGTTTCATGCATCTTAGGTGTGCTGCTCATATTATTAATTTGATTGCAAAGGAAGGACTGTCTGATTTACGTGATAGTGTTGTTGCTATACGTAATGGAATTACTTATATTAGAGCATCTACTAATAGGTTGAAGGATTTTGAGTTAAATTTAGATAGAGGAAAGGTAACCCGTGGAAGTTTGCCTCTGGATGTATCAACTAGGTGGAACTCAACATTCCTGATGTTATCTAGAGCAATTCAGTTTAGGCTAGGTTTTGATAAGATGGAAGAAGAGGATAAACTGTACAATGACTACTTTCTAGAGTATGAGAATGGGAGTAAGAGACTTGGACCTCCTAATATTAGTGATTGGAATGCAGTGGACAGGTTAGTTAAGTTCTTGGTCATATTTTATCATAGCACCTTGGTTGTTTCTGCTTCAACAACAGTTAACTCTTACATGTGCTATGGTGAGATTGTGACCATAGAGACAAATCTGTATGCAATGTCCAATAGTTATGATCCAAATTTGAGATTACATGCTGATGAGATGTTGCAGAAGTTCCAAAAGTATTGGAAAGGGATGAAGAACATCAATAAGATGTTAATTTTAGCTTCTGCATTTGATCCTAGGCAGAAGTTGAATTTTGCTAAGCTTTGTTTTGATAAGTTGTATGGGAAAGACACTCCGGAGTGTACAGCCATGTATCAATCCGTGTATGCTCTTCTTAAGGACATGTTTAAGGAGTACAATGACCGATTTAGTAAAGCTTCTTCATCATCTGCTATGCCATCGTCACAGAATCCACAGTCTAGCCAGACAGACTCTGCATCTAGTTCTAAAGACCAACCAGTGGGTAGAATGAAGTTGGTTTATGGGAGTTACGAAAGGATGGCTAGTGTCTACAAGGAACTGGTTAAAGAGACAGGGGTTGCTGGTCCAACGGATGAATTGGAGATGTATTTGAAAGACCCTCTTGAGAATCCTGTAGTAATGTTAGGAATTGAGTATGATATACTCTCTTATTGGAAGGTTAACTCTGGTAAGTATCCTGTTTTATCTGAAATGGCAAAGGATCTACTCGCAATGCAAGTGTCATCTGTTGCATCCGAAAGTGCTTTTAGCACAAGTGGAAGGGTCTTGGAACCTTCTAGGAGCTGCCTGACTCACTTCCATATAGAGGTTTTGATGTGTACAGAGCAGTGGCTCAAATGTCAGATACGTTTCAATGAATCATCAGTGATCACAAATGAACAAATGCTTGCTGAAGTCGAAATGCTAGATAATATTCAGCAACGTAAGTCCTCTTTCTTCTTCATTGCATTTATGTAATCATTCTTTGAGTATGTGTGATAACGTTCTGGTTTTTTGTTTGTCTTTAGAATTTGAAGATAATGATCTTGAAGATCATTGATTCAAACATGAGAAATCAGCTTTGGATACAATGTAAGTATGAACTCTCTATCACTTAAACTGATTATAAGTAGATGTATAATCAATCTCTAATCTCTATTTGTTATATGATTTGTATTTATCAGAGAAAGAATCAAGAATGGACAATGGAGATTGGAGAATAATAAGAGGAACTTATCTTTAAAATTTTTAGTTTACATTTTTATTTTAGTATGGATTTCAAGTCTTGATTTGATTTCAAGTCTTGATTTGATTTCAAGTCTTGATTTCAGTATGGATTATGTTGCTTTTGTTTCTTTGCTTTTGTTTAAATTATGAACTATGAAGTAAGAAAATTCCTTTTTATCTTGTTTATCGATTTCTTACTTAGAATAAATTGGCATTTTGATTCTGAATTTTCTGGTTTGATTAGCTATTTTAGGTCCAAAAACCAAAACTAACCGAATCCAAATCTAGTTTTGATTAATTTTGGTTTTTGCTGATAAACCCGATACCCGTCCGAACCCGAAAATATCCAACCCGTACCCAACCCGTAGTTATGTATAACCCGAGTGGGTTCTATAATCATAAATCCGAAAACCCGATACCCGAGTTACCCTACCCGAAACCCGAAAGGGTACCCGGATGCCCAGGCCTACCTTGCACTACTTGGGGTCCTTATACTATAGTACTATGCTCCCTTAGTACCTCTCCCACCTTTTTTTTTCCTAAGAAACTCTTCGACTTTTTTTAATAGACATTTGGTCAATAGCAATATGACTGAAGTTAAGTATTGTAAGAACCTAAAAGAATAATGAAAACATATATCTAAAAGAGAATTTGCGCCTAGTATCAACACGTTATGTGGGAATTAGGTAGATGACAATGGACTGTTTGCCTTTTCATTAAACCGAGATTATCCCTATATCTAGTAGTCTAGTGTACAGCCAACTAGCGTGTGAACATATATTATGTCAGAGAAAGATGTGAGAGTGCATAAGATTATAGGATATAGCATGCAGTTGTAGGCAAAAAGGCTATAATGTTATTAATATATTTAAGAGATATTTAATTGATAGAGTTCCGTTACTGTTACCTTTTAAGCGGAGAAAACAAAGTTGTAGCTTTTGTAGAGAGCAATTGGAGGCGAAAATCTCCAAATCTTCGTTTGAGTAAACGGTAAATTGGTTCCTATTCTCAGATTATTGAAATCAAATAGGGGGTTAATTAATTCTTTGGATTGTTTACTTCCTCCAGATCGAATTTCATGATGGAAAATATTGATGGGCTGCCGGAAAGAATGTTTGTTGTAGGTCATGAGCCGGTTGGTGTTAGGGTGACGGCGTATGGTGCGACTATCGGTATCACGACTATCATGAATGCTCTAACAGAAGAAGAACGAGAATTTATTCGAGATTCCGCGTTTGCAAATTTTTTAGCTCTAATAGAAAAACCATCCTACTCCGGTAGATTTGGGCGTTTCTTACTTTCGAGGCTTTTGAGGGTTCAAAAGAAGCACGAGATTTGGATTTTATTTGCTGGTAAGCCAGTTAGGGTTTCGCTGAGAGAGTTTGCCATAGTAACCGGATTACCGTGTGGTAAGTATCCAAGGAAGTCCAAAAAGAATTTGAAGAACAACATTTCTGAAACTCCTTATTGGCCTTCGCTGTTTGGCAATTTGTCATCAGTAACGGTTACTGCTGTTCTGAAGATGTTGACAAGGAGATTCGTGACCGATATGGAGACGATGATCAAATATGCATGTTTAGCTCTGCTTGCATCTGTATTAATGCCCACTACCCATCACCCCAAGATAGTGAAAGAGCATGTTGAGCTAATCAAAGATCTTCCAGCCTTTTTTGCATATCCGTGGGGGAGGTTAGGGTTTGAGATGCTAGTCAGCAGTATCAAAGAGAGGAATGAGATAACCTTATCTCAAAATACAATTGTCATCAAAGGGTTTGTTCATGCATTACAATTAGTTTTGGTTGAAGCTTGTCCATCTCTCCTTGATGTTGTTCAAATGAACTCCACATCAGAATCTGAGTCAGAAGGTGAAGATGAACAAGGACTAAGTCGTGAGAAGAAAATTTGTTTAAGCCATGCGCATGCAAGGGACTTGCATGAAGATGATTAGGTTTGGACGGCTAACTTTTCCATTTTAATTAAACTTTGTAATATTTAGGTACGGGAATAATAGGTTGTTAACTACACACATATATGTCAATGTAATAGTTACTAGTTACATCTAAGAATGATAGCTTATGAATTTAAAGTAAAAATATTAGAGTAACCTCGGCACTTTTTGTAGTAATTTGTTACAACCCTTGTTGATGGTGTCTTATTTTTATGCAGACTGTTGTTGATAGTATAATATCGGATGATGGTGAAGTAGAAATAGATGAGACCGACTTTTCTTGGTCTGATGATGAAGATTATCCTAAGGTTGCTAAATTGATGGATCTTATACACTGTGAACACAACTTTACGAATTCGATGTTTGTTGGTGGTGTTACAAAGGTGGATGTTCTTCGAATGATTGAAGAGGCGAAACAAAAGAATGTTAAAGGTAAACAAAAGAAAGCTACTGGGTGTGTGGATGTTGCCAGTCAAAGTTGTGCAACTTCTGCGGTTGTTGGATTAAAAGATGTTGACTGTGAAGCTATTGCTGAGATGGTTGGGGTGAGGATTAAGGCTGAGTCACGGTGGGTAGAGGGAAAGCTCGATGACGGTGTGAGTAGAGTTGGAAGGAAGATTGATGATTGTATGAGTAAGGTTGAATCAAAGATTGATGCTTGTATGAATGGAGTTAAGGAACTGAAAAATTCCTTAACAATGATGGAGGCTAATGTTGATGATGAGATAGCTGTGGTAATGGGTACAGTTGAAGTGGGTGTCATTGGTTGTATCAAATCCTATTTGGAGAAAGAAGAATCACTGCATTTTAAATGTGGTGGAGCAACAGTGACTAGCAATGTTAATGATGGCCAAGACAGAGATGGAGTTGGTGCCTCTTCTCATCAGAATAAACTTCCTAACCCAATTCCCTTATCTCGAGGCAATATACCTCAGAACCAGGTAAAATCAAACTCTCCACCACCAGTGCAATGTATCATAAGAGATGTGCTGAGAGATATAAGAGCAGAACATCTTTTGAGTGTAGGTTTTGTTTTGGGTTGGAGATCCATCCTTTGTTAATTTAATGTTGTTTGAAGTTCTATATTAGTTGGTTCATTTTGTCTACCTTCATCTTTGTAGGGGTTTGAGGAGACAACAACTAAACAAGTTGAAGGTGCTAATTGTTCAGAAGTTGGAGACAATGTTGTGAGAGGAAATGGTGTTGGTCACCTTCGTCCTGAGGTACTTTATCACTAATGTGAAACGCATTTTGTTTATTAATTTTTATCATTTACGTAGCATAATTTTGCAGTTGTATAGGCCCAACGTATTGTTTACACAACCATCATTCTCCCTTGGACTGTCACAGGAGGTCTTGCAAAGAACTACGAATGGTGGGAGAGACATGGATTGTTTTATGGAAAGACTTGATGATATTGATGGTGTGAATGAATGTCGCAAGAGTAAGGCTCAGGGTAATACCACCTTCCTTAGTTGGTGATTATCAATGTGACAAAATGATGTTGCAACGGGCAAGAGAAGAATTGATGGTTGGGTTTGGGGAAGGAGAAGCAGTTTCAGTGAAGTTTTTAAAACTGGTAGAACTTCTGAAGGATCCAATGTAAGTTCTTAGAGGTTTTTGTTGGTACGTATAAGATTATATTTAACATTCATTTTACATATAAACATGTAATTTAATTATTATATAGCAACTAGTTATCATAGCCGGCTATTAAAATTAATTTTTAGTAAGCATCACTTTGTAGCTGTAAATATTAGGTTCGTTGAGGCTAATTTTGGCTATTGAATTTCATCGACCTGGGATTGCAGGACATTGTCCATAGGTGGTGTTTCAGTCTCGAGTAAAGATTTTGCAGAAATTGCTGGGAGGACCAAGAATTTACAGTCGAAGGTCAAACTTTATAATTGATGTTTTATGATATTAAAATACGCATTTGAGACTAAAACTAAGTTGCTACGTGTGCAGATGGTTGATATTCATATATATTACACTCGCTCCAGGTTTGGTAGAGAAGGGTCCCAACTGCTGAAAAAATTAGAATTTTTGGACACCAAGTTTGTGTCCTTGCTAGTGAAAAATTTCACTAAATTCTCCAAAGCTCATAAGAAAGACACTCACATGTTTCAGAAGCAGTTGAATGCCAAGATTGTTGATGGTGAGAGGTTCTACTTCCCATTTAACTTTGATAAGACTCATTGGGTTGGTGTGTGTGTTGATTGCAGTGCTTCAATATTGTACATATTGGATTGTGATGTGGCGCTGCGCACCGATAGTAGTATTGGTAAAGAGTTAACTGCGGTAGCACATATGTTTCCCTACTTGATGAGACAGGCCGGACGCGTACCAAGTGGTCGTGGTCTGAAACCGTTTTCTATAGAGAGGTTGAGGAACATCCCACAAAACGGAAAGCATTCTGATTCTGCTGTCACTGCAATCCTTTTGATTCAAGCTCATGCAATTGGAGGGGTTGAGGCTTTTCGGTGCATTACTCCGGAGAATCTTGATTTCGAGGCTCAGCGCCTATTGGTCATGATGTTTGAAGAGCACTGCCACCTGCTTTAGTGCCAATGCTTCCATGTCTATGTTATTTATGTCTTCATGATTTGTTGTTTTATTAAAACTTTGCAAACCCTTTCTATGTTTAAGCCCCTCAAAACTATGTTCCTATTTCTAAAACTTTGTTTTATCTATCAACCGAATTTAGATGCTTTAATAGTTACACATCCGTACATAGAGTACAAGACTAGTTTACGAATGATTAGTTCGGAGTTACAAATGTTTTGATTAATAAAATTGGTGGCAGCCACGATGGAACTTAGCAATCCCCTTAGATATATTTTGCGATATATAAAAAAATAACAGCCAACATTAACGATAATTTAGCCAAAAAGAAACAAACTTCATATAACATTAAGGGCAATTTTATTTATTTTACATGAGTTGGAAGTTGGTCTCATCTGGGATGATACTTAATTTATACAATATAAAACACTGAAATCATGTTGACCCAGGTACAACATGGGATAGATCGACACCATCAACTCTGAATATGCCTCCTCCTCTGATAAGTACATAGCTATCATACAAGTTTCTCTTTTCGCCTTTCTTACACAGCTATCTTACAACTTGGACGGTCACAAACAATCCTACATAGCCATTTTACAGGTTGCACGGTTGGGACCCAACCTCTTGCACCTGCTGCACATTGTCCTCCTTCTCATGTTTCCGACCTAAGGCAAGTAATTTTATAAGTAGACGAATTATGCTTATATAGTAAGAAGAGGTTTAACGTTAATTACGTAACTTACATTGTTCTCCCCACGTGAAAGAAAACGAATCTTGCGAGGCCTACCAGGTGGTCGTCTCGTAGAAGGTGGATGGATTGTTATGCCTTTAAGAGTGGAAGTGATGTTGTTGATGGTGTTTAACTCTGTCACTGGGTTGAGAACACTCGTGTAGACTTCTCTCCAGTTTGTTGCGTTATAAATACATCCAACTAAATTATGAACATCCCTTTTGCTAAAGATTGCTGCAGCAGCAGCGTGGCAACACGGGATCAAAAGCATTTGGAATTGCATGCATGTACATCTTCGCATCTGTAGGTTGACGTGGAATGTTTCCCCTTCCTTGTTACGAATTTGAAACTCGTTTTTTGATACAACCCTCACATCATATCCCGTTGAAGTTACAAAGTTGTCTGATAGGATTTCTAACACCCGGGGCGTAAGAGTTTCATTGGAATTTGTCGATGATTCTCGGTGTTCAGCAAACCAACTCATAATTTTGTCCCTTAACTAAGGAGATCACTGGTAATTCTCTTGCATCTCGGAGCACCGCGTTCCAGGACTCTGCCACATTCGTTGTCATGATATCGTATCTCATTCCTTCGAAATGTGAGCGCGCCCAATGTGGAAATCCTATTCTAGTTAGGTACTCAGCACAAGCAGGGTCAATGTCTTTAATCTCATTGAATGTAGAGTAGAAGTCGTCTAGCCTGTACGATTTTGCAGCTTTGTTGACCAAGTATCCTAAGTTCTTTGCTCTGAAGTAGGTCTTGATGTTTCTAACAAGGTGAACCGTACTTGCACAATGCTTAACCCCTGGATAAACCTACATGTAGCCAAATAATATAGTTTCTGGTCAGTAAACTTGTATATTAGACGCTAACACTATTGTTTTATATTATGTAACATTTTGTACCTTATCGAGCCCAGCATAGATCAAAGCATGTCGATCCGAGACGAATACAACATCTGCTTCGTTGCGCACAAACACTGAAAGTTTCCTTAAGAACCATTCCCAAGCTTTATCATTCTCGCTATCGACGATTGCAAAGCCTAGTGGATAAATTTTGTAATTTCCATCTTGCGCCGATGCGGTTAATAGACACCCGGCGTACTTTCCCTTTAGATGTGTACCGTCAATAACAACAACCTTACGCATGTTCTTGTATCAATCAATGGAGGCTTCAAGCGCAAAGAATATGTATTTAAAACGTTAGCCAATAGTGATATCATATTCAGACTCTACACTTACAAGTGTGCCGGGGTTGGACACTACCAGCTTTTGAAGATAAGCAGGCAATGTATTATAAGATTGTTCTGATGAACCCTTTGCAGCATCCATAGCTATTTCTCTCGAACGCCATGCTTTCCAGTATGAAATTCGCACATTATGGTCCCCGCGTATGATATTTCTAATTTCGCTTGGTCGAGGGCCAGCAGCAGCTCCTCCGTATTTAGACCTTAAAAGTGCTCCAATAACGGACGTTGTTGCTTGTCTTTGATAGCCACCATGCTCGTCCACTGTACAGCTATGTCCGAGAAGCGTACTTCGAATCTCGTACTTCTTTGATCCTTCCAGTCGTGCTGCATAAATTCTCCATTGGCAAGACTGTCCCCAACATTTAAGAATCATCAAGTCAGGGCTTGACCTACAGTTACGGAATTGGAACTTGTGGTGCATAGCATAGATGGCCATGTGTTGTCTAAAATCTTGACGACTTGGAAATATCATACCGACGAATATGTCATGTGGATTATTTATTTCCACTCCTACAATGGTTAAGAGTTATATGTTAAATTGTTGCTAAAAACATAAGTAGTCTATAATTAAACATATATTTAACATCCAATACATCACGTAGCCGGTTACAAAATATACTTTAGGAAAACATATATGGTTCATTTAAAACAAAATCAAACCGGATATGCGTTCCTCTAGCCGAAAACCTAAATATTTTACATCCGAAAAGTTCAGTTTCCTTAGACAAAGTAATAAAAATCGGGAATAGGAATCCCTTCTAAACCGAGTAGCAACTAAACCGAATTACTTATACTTAAACTTCATTCATAACCCACCAAAGTCCTCATCCTCCTCAGAGGACGTGTCGAAATCGATTTGCACATACGGCGTCGCACCGAATCCATTGCTGTTTGGGGAACCTGGAATTGGACCGCAGGTTAAAGTCAGATCGAGTCGGGAACCATTTTCTGTCCGTGGAGCAGCCGGTGGAGCAGTCGGAGGAGCAACAAGTGGAACAGTAGTAGAAACAACCGGTGGACCCCCTAGAGGAGAAACCACAAGAGCAGCCGGTGGAGCAGTCGGAGGAGCAACAAGTGGAACAGTAGTAGAAACAACCGGTGGACCCCCTGGAGGAGCAACCACAAGAGCAGCCGGTGGAGCAAAACATGTAGCAGTAGGTGGAACACTTGGAGTCTCAGAGACGGAACCTTTGCCATCATGTTAAAGACCTTCTATTAGTTTAATGTAAAGAAAGTCGACTCATATAGGTAATGAAACATATTCTACTAATGAATCTCAGTTTTCGTAATAGTTATTGTTTGGACGGCTAACTTTTTAATTTTAATTAAACTTTGTAATATTTAGGTACACGAATAAATGGTTGTTACCTACACACATATCTGCTAATGTAATAGTTACTAGTTACATCTAAGAATGATGGCTTTTAATTTAAAGTCAAGTATGTATAGGTTGTTAACACTAGCAAACACACATAACAAACCCTAAAATCTTTCTCTTATTACCAATGGTGACTGTATATCAAGACCATCAACAAGCAAAATCAAGTTTATAGTCCCAAATGTCTAATGAGATGTATAAGTAAGAGTAATAGAAAATTGAAAGATTTTACCTTGATGAATGACAGGTTGGGGAACAAAAGTAGTGGCTCTTCCAGGTTCCCTTAATGTCTGCACACGACCAGCTGCCACTAGTAGGGCCTGGTCTAGTTCTGCCTCATAATCACCGGTGAGACCGGTTTCGCTTGAAGACCCAGTTGAAGAAAAGTTAGGACTATCTAGAGATGCAATGTTAGCTTGCGCATTTGTAGGAGAAGCAGGCATGCCTGTAACAACATTAATTGGTTCTCTGTAGAGCACACCAGCGGCCAAGTTTGAACTTTGATTACTATTTCTAGACGAAAGCAGTGAATCCCAATATACTCTTGAGTCATAAATGTTAACATTGTTGTTGTTCTGCTCGGTTTGCATGTAGGAATCAAGCATGTTCATCCCCATCTCGTCAAAAACTTCCCTTTATGTCATTCTAGGTATTTGGCTTACCTGTATAGCGCTTCCACTCCCACCTAAAATAATCCCTTTGTCCATCAATTCTTAACGAGAAACTGACAGTGTTTGTAATAGTTGGATTTAAATTAAATTATTTAGAAGAAGGGTAGTTTACCATTCGCAGGTTCAATGGTGGGGTTGTTCCCTAAATTTTTTTTGCTCTGGTCATCGCTAATTAAATCCATGTCGTCTTCACCATCAAGAAGAACTATTTGAGTAATAGAGCGAAAGTCGCTGTTCTGAATAGCTCTGTACACACTTTGTTTCGGATTCGAGTACTGCATCTCTAAATGTACCCTATGCATCACTAACATCTCTGCCTCTGTGAAAATCTCCTCAAGAACGCTTCTAGATGCGGAAATTATTCTTCATGTAATCAGTTCTGTGTCATAAGAATGTATGTTAAGTGTGACATAACACATAAATGATGGTTGGACTAGTTAAGAAATTTAAAGCTATACCGTTGTAATCAGCCAGATTGCGGAGAGATTCTTCAAGGGTGTCTGATTCTCTGAGGTAGGTAGAGTTACCAACGGTGAATGCACTCCGACGCTGAAAATCATAAGTAGCAGACGCCTCGGCTCCAACTACGACACAAAGTGTTAACGGAGGATAGTTAAAGTGGTTGGCCATGAATAGTGCCGCCTCATCGTCAGATTTGATGTCACAAGGAGGGCCGCCGTTGTCAACATGATTGGCGAATAACTCCGGCTTGCGGTATGTTAGACGCAACGGTGTGGGTGCGTCAATCAAGCAGCGGTTTTTCACTATTTCGACGAGTGACTCGAAAGTCTCGTCGTCACGGACGTAGGCGCCGTAACCTGTATCTGACGGGTCTCTCTTAAATTCCCACTTCCCATATGGCACAATGACCCATGTCCCGCGGAGAAGACGAACAGTGCGACACATCTCTGCAGAAAATAAGAATATCAGTCTTTATGAAGACTAGGAGGATAAATTGTTTGTAAATATTTTAGTTAGTGTGAAACATTGCAACTTGATAGCTTTAATGGAGATTGACTTGGTATAAAGCTTTAATGAGTACTCATAAGAACAAAATAGAAGTTACAAGATCTGATTACCAACCTTGGTCGTAGGGGACAATCGAGGAGGTAGTTGAGAAAGTAAATAGATAGCTCTGTTGTTGTCAACGATTGAGTTATCTTCTGAGTAAATGATGAAGATGGTGCAGATCTTTCCTTAATGGGTATTAGGTTTTATAGAGAATAAATGTTATGTTTATAGTTATACGTATATGTTACATATATCTGTACATATAGTTGCGTATGTGGCTATATCTCGTTAACCTATGCGCCGAATGCTCACGCCGCCATCACTTCACTTTACGCTACAGGAACCTATAAAATCTATAGGCTGCAGGCTAAAGATTTTGTTTCTGTTTCCAAGATATATCGTCGTTACAAGCGCAAAGTTATATTCGTCTTTTTCTGTTAGCCGCCACTATTCAACGCAAAGATTCGACATTCTTATTGTCAGTTTACTAAATACTACATTGTTGTTGATTATGTACCTAGTTAACTCTATCTAAAAACCACTAGAAAAAAAGTTAAACAACTTTGTACTGGTATTTACTATTTAGAAAACAAATTAAAGACTCCTATAAAACACATTTTCACTTCACATAGTAAAAAGTTATTGTCGAAAAAAGATTAAAGACTACTAGTATAAATTATTGGAAGGAAGCGCGGGAAGAAGCCGACAAGAATACTGTCTGGATCTTGATAATAAAGAAAGTAAAGACAGTGTATCATAAGGTAAATCGATAAGCTTTGTAGCTGTAGCTGTTACCGAGTTAGGCTAAAGTATTTGACTGAACATTCACAATTGATAGGTACAAAAGAACATCGAGAGACTTTTTTTATACACGGCAATAATTACTAAATATGCAACGAAACTGTAGAATCATTTTGACGGTTAAAAGACACAACAAAAATGTAGAAAGAGACAATAACAATGGTTAAAAGACACGTTTTGCTCGTTCAACTATACGTGGTAACAAGACTCCAGGTGACGTGGCTGCTCCTACGAACAAAGACGAAATGTCGTCTCTATTCATTTGTTAGAGTAAGAAACGTAGGCATATATAAGATTTAGTGCAGAGTTTGTCTCTCCCAGCCTCTCAATAGACATCTAATCTTAAATTATTCACGAGAGAGAGAGAGAGATTAAAAAAAAAGTAGATGGAGAAAACCTTGAAGATGACCAAGAACAGTATTAATAATAATACAAACTCAACGACAAGAAGCAATCTAATGAAAGAGAATGAATTGTTTCATGTGATTCACAAAGTTCCTTGTGGAGATACTCCCTATGTCAAAGCCAAACATGCTCAGGTCCAGATTCTTCTTCTTCTTTGAGGTTTTCTTTTTCGTTCTTTTGGTTTCTGGATCAATTTTTACAAAATTGCATATGTAAAAATTGCATATTCTTTCATATGCTAGTTTCTGTCCTCCTTAATTTCACTTATAATTTCACGCTATTTCACCTAAGAGAATACGCGAGATTAAATACGTACCATTTGCTTACGAAAATATTGTTTGCAAAAATTACGCAAAGAAATGTTTCAAAAACAAAAAACTACGCAAAGAAATAGCTATTTTAGATTTCAAAGAAATGGATGGAATGTTATTGCATAGTTTTTCCTTAAAAAAATTAGTTAGTGACTTGGTTGATAAAACAGAGCTATATTAAAAAGACATATTTAAGTGATCTGGTTGAGGAAAATATCCAACCTATTGTATTTTGGCCAATACGCAAAAATAATGCAGGGGCATTTTTCATAAGTAAATGGTGGGTGGGTATTTTAGATATTATATCAAATAGTGCGTCATTAACAAAATAATAGAATGTTTTATATATAAAAAGCAGGTGAAATTCATGTTAACTATTAAAAACATGCTCAATAAAATATGTCGTCATTTTTTTTGGCAAATATGAAATATAATAAGATTCTTTATTATTTTACCCTTTATTTTGTGAGAAACCTAATTTCAGAAACATAATGTCAACTATTTAGTCACACTTATTTCATTTCTTAAGTTTTTTTTGCCGAGTAAAATACCAAAAGAGAAAAAAATATGAAACAGTTACAATTTAGACTTTAGATGTTGTGGTGTGCGTATAAGAGTCACTAGTTTTACCGAATGGTCCGGATTTCGCATTAATAATAATATTATTATTAATTTTGAAACTTATTCGCATTAATATTTGTGTTTACTTTTCCGGGAATAATGCTAAAAAGTCTTTACGTCTAAAATTATATTCTTCTTTACATTTTATATTGGCCCATCATTTTCATCTCACACTTGCTTAAATCAATACATGAATATATTTCCAGATGAAAATGGTAAAGTAGGGTTTATTAATAATTAAGAGTTTGAATTACTTATGGTTGCAGTTGATAGAGAAGAACCCGGAAATGGCAATAGTGTGGTTTTGGAAAGCCATTAACACGGGAGACAGAGTAGACAGTGCTCTCAAGGACATGGCTGTTGTAATGAAACAACTTGACCGTTCCGAAGAAGCTATCGAGGCTATCAAATCCTTCCGTCCTCGCTGTTCCAAGAACTCCCAAGATTCCCTCGATAACGTCCTTATCGACTTATACAAGGTCTTGCTATAACCATCTATTCCATACTGCACTCTAAAATAATCTGTAATTATATGGTTTAGTTGCCATCGTCATAAAATGGAACTCTAATGATCATTCCTATGTGGATCTAGCTAGGCCATAGATAATTTCAGTGACTATTAATGTAGAATTCACATAGATATTGCAGCGTCAAAAGATTAGTCTGAAATCATAGGATTATAAAGCGATAGTAATAATAATATGTTACTGTAACACTCACACAGCGTAATTTCTTACAATGAATAGAAATGTGGGAGAATGGAGGAGCAAGTTGAGTTGTTGAAGAGGAAACTAAGACAGATCTATCAAGGAGAGGCTTTCAACGGCAAACCCACCAAGACCGCCCGCTCCCACGGCAAAAAGTTTCAAGTGACCGTTCAACAAGAAATCTCAAGATTACTGGTAATTAGTGCTCCAACTCATTTTGAGTATATTTTCTCGTTATGTTCCTTGAAAATAATTGGAATTAATATACAGGGGAACTTGGGGTGGGCATATATGCAACAAGCCAAGTACTTATCCGCAGAAGCTGTGTACAGAAAAGCGCAAATGGTGGAGCCGGATGCTAACAAGTCGTGCAACCTCGCGATGTGCCTTATCAAACAAGGCAGGTTTGAGGAGGGAAGATCGGTTCTTGACGATGTACTTGAGTTTAGGGTTTTGGGTGCAGATGATTGTAGAACAAGGCAACGAGCCGATGAGCTTCTGTGTGAGTTAGAGGCTTCACTGCCGCGTAGGCGAGATGCCGAGATGGAGGATGTCTTGGGAAATATATTAGATGATGACTTTGTTCTTGGGCTTGAACAGATTACGGACACTAGTTTTAGATCTAAGAGACTGCCAATCTTCGAGCAGATTTCTTCTTTTAGAAATCAGTTAGTTTGTTAATTATTTGATTTTGCGCTTCTTGTGTCACAGCTTACCTGCTTCATAGTTTGATGTTGCAAAATATGTGTTATGTTGTTCTCTTTTGTATATACACCAATAATGTTCTGTCGATAACTTTTTTATTGCTTTACAGCTGACCCCAGTGTTGTCAATTCAACATGGCCGGCTCAGAGCATAAGCAAGTGAAGCCACCGCTCATGGCCCAAAATTTTAAAAAGCATTTTTAAAATTAATTTTTAAGCTTTATATACGTACTTTTACTTAAAAATAAGTTATAAACGTTTTTTCTTACAAATGTTTTTGTAAGACATTTTTCAATTTTAGTGGGTTTTTCTTTAATAAAAATATTAATCTATTGTTGTCGCAAAATAAAACTAATGTATCTTTATTAATTAAAATTTTAATTTAAGAAAAAATTAGAACCCTAAATGGCGTTCTAAAAAGATTTTTTTTTATTACATATTGTAAATTGTAATTATGTAGATATCTAGTTTAGGGGTTTGTGATTAAGATAAGTCGGCAGTGAAACAACATTCCATAATAGGTGATTTTGTAATATTTCGAAAATAAAATTTAATTGTACTGCTTTTGTATTCTTATAAACTAACTCTTGGAATTAAGAATTGCTTTGTGAACTTCTAATGTGATTTATTTTATATAGCTATATATATAACATTGAAAAAAATATGAAAAAGACACTATTTTTAAAATTTACGTAGGGTATCTGAAAGCATTGGACCGACACTGCAATTAAAATTCGGCTTCTTTCAGCTTAATTCGATTTGGGTTGGATAAGTTCCCATCCGGTTCTTTGACTGTCAAGTTAGACGACATTTGGAACGGTTCAATATCTCGATCTCTAAGATTAAACATATGTTGGCTTTGAATGGTAGCATCATAACTTTTATACTCCTGTTTTACAAATGCGTACTCTCTCTTACGTAACCATTCAGTAAAATATCTTTACACTTTTTTTACTGTACCTTCATATCTAGTCATTACTATCATCTTTGTACTGCTACTTGTACCTTCAAATTTTTTGTCATTCCTCGTGTTACCAGTCAGACCCATTAAAACAATGATTTAAAACGTTATTAAGAAAGGCATGTATGTTTTGTGGACCAGTTTGATAGGTAAAAAATTGGGTTAAATCCAAATGTAGAAAGTTCACAGTGACCGAGGTAGATCCGAGTTGATTGAGCTTATTTGGCTAAAAAACATAAAAAATCAAGTTAAACTGAATTCAGGAGTTTTTTTTATTTGTGTGGACTTTTTGGACTGATAGTAGTATTTAGAAAGAATGGTTATTCGGATAGGTTAGATATGTTTCAGCCATGACGATTATTTGGTAAAATTGTTTGATCCAAACTAGAATGAATAAAAATTATTCTAATTGTTTTTGCGGGAACAATTAATGAGATAGAGGTCAATTTGTTTTGTATTAATAAAACAAGTGAGAATGATTACTTAGATAAAAACGCGGGTAACAATTATTGGAAGCATTATCTCATCAAAATGGATCGGGGAAGGTTAAGGGCAATTTTCTGGGTAAAACCATATAACCGACATTGTCTTTAGTTTCCAAGCTATTTGTTCTATTAGAGAAACACGAAAAAGACTTGAAAAGAAATTGCATGAGAGAAAGTTTAAAGAGAAAAAACGCTAAAGAAGCTCGAGAGAAAGTGAGGAAAACTCGAGTGTATGTAACTTTGATTGAATCTGATTGGAGTCTAGGTGATTGACTAAGCGGATGCATCAAGAGTGATGCGATCATGGATAGTTCCAAGAACTTAGAGCAAAGATCATGTAGATGAGGACAAACAATGATCTGTAGATGTACTAGCAATACCCGTTGTACCAATGACTCTCTCTCGGACCAAGCATTTCACCAAAGATATTGGGGTCTTACTTCACCAAGTCATGACCCCAGATGATCACTTGAGCTATGGAGGTTGTGTCAAGGATACCATGGTTGTGATACACGCTCACGGTGATCAGCAAATGAATATATGATCCATTTGCAATTTTTTTCCCTTGTCTTCGGTATTTCCCCATTGGATTTTTCGAAGAAAGATTTTTAATGAGGCTTATGGTTCACATACTTTATTTTTCCATTTGTAGATTATGATCAAGGCCCAATGACATCAAAGACGTGGCGCTTAGAGTGGAAGAGCCAATTTTCAAATTCTATATTTAATTATGTTGTATTTTTTGAATGCTTGTTTTCGAGGTGTTCTCGTAAACACGCCCTTTTTTCTTCTTCTCTTTGTCATTCTCTTTATAATCTTGTGAGACCTTATGTAAGATCTCATCTTTCTTTTAATTCTAACTCTTTAAGTAAAGATCATTGATCCTTATTCATTTGTCGAATCTCAATCTCTTAAGGCTTATCAAAGGGTCTTCCTTTCGTGGCGTCTATCATTCATTTCTTGTCAATGATTTTTGTTTGTCGAGTCTAGTTTAAGATCATCTATTCCATAACTTCTCCGTGAAGAAATTGGGGCGTGATTCCTCACCATAATCGCATAAAAAAGGTGGTAGAACTGAATCCGATCGATTAATTTGAGTGCACGTGACCGTGGGTTACATGTCTAGGGTCGTGTCTTGCATATATTCACATAGTCTTGATTGTTTGGATGATTCAAATTGTTTACTTATCTTTTTTTTTTTGGTCACAATTGTTTACTTATCTTTATTATATGATATATTGGCTTGGTTATAATGATTACTTCCGTTTATCGGGAGTCTAGATCAAGCAACATGTTTGTAGGCAATGATGTTCGCTAAAGCTTGTCTATTACCTGCTTGATAACTCGAGATAATCATGGTTGACAAGTTACTGAATTGATAAGCATGCTTGATTAAGTGTATGGACTATTTGTGATGTTTATTATGTTGCTAAGTGGATGCATGAAAATAATTTACTAGAGAAGATAATGAAGATATTGAGTTGGGAGTCTACGTCTTTTCTAATCTAAATCAAATTAAACGCATAAAAATGATAAGTAAATATAAACTCTAAAATTTGACCAAGTATGGTTGTATTGGCTGTGCCATGACTTTATCGTAATAAAAATATATGTAGCAAAACATTGTTTTTTTAGAATGTTTTACTGTAAAACTCAAATTAATAATTGTAATAACCAGAATATATTAGTGGTGGTGATTTGTTACATAGCTTTTCCATGAATAACACATTGACTATATTGTCTTTCAACAATGTCATACAATCCCATGTGAAATGTTCAACGACATCGTACTCAAAGCACGCTTGAATCGCATCAGTTATCATAGTATGCGGTCGTGCTCTCTTGGTGGGACAATCACGTTGCAAGTGACTTTGACAACGACACCCGAAACATGTTTTTATCGCCATCTAACATACTCCCCTATACATAAGTCCAGTCATACCATACAACTTGACAAATTTCATCTTCATCAACATGATTCGTTGGATGGTCGTCTGACTTATTATTACTCTGTTCTAATCCATACATGAACGATACCCTTTAGTGACGCAACACATCTTTAGCTGAAACAATAGTTAAGTTGTTGAGTAGTGGTTTGGGGATGTTAAGGTTTTATTTTATTTTTATTAGATACTTTTAATTAGTTATTCTATTTTGTGTATAAATAGAGAGTAGCTTGTAAAAATAAAGCCACATTGGATTAGAATAAGAGCTTTTAAAGCATTTTATCCCTTTCACTCAACTACTTTAATGAGCTTTTGTTTTTGAAAGAAGAGTTCTTTGGCGGGTAGTAATTGAATCAACGACACTAGATCTTTTGCTACGATTCTGCTACACCAATTTGGTATCAGAGACGAAGATCCTGCTTTTGTTTCATTGCTATCAATCATGCCGCCAAGATGTCATCTCAACCATCAAGAGGTACGAGAACTGGTGAATGATTAGAGTGAATTAAGATAAACCTTACTGGCGATGCAAGAGAATATCCAAGCTACCATCCATTAGTCGATCCAGGAGGTAGTATAGTTGTTCCAGCTACGGGACCAACGTTGTCAGTGGTCACGATGTTGTTCCAATGTAGAATCGTGTCGGGTATAGATCTTTTTGCCAGGTACATATCACATTGTGGTGATGATGTAAGCGATGTGTACAAGGAAAGTAACGATCGTCATTAGGAATCGGGGTTCAAGGTGGAGATACCGGAGTTTCATGGTGGTGTGCGAGGAGAGAAGCTTCTCGATTAGCTTGTTGTTGTTGAAGAAGCCATGGAATTTAAGGGTGTGCCGAAGGACCGAAAAGTCGCTTTGGTGGCAACAAAATTTCGAGGAAAGTCAGCCTCATGGTGGTTGCAGGTGAAAGTAATTCGATCGCGGGTTGCGAAGAAGAAAATCTGTTCGTGGGAGAAATTACAAAGGTTAATGAAGGAGACTTTCTTGCCGTACAATTTTGATCTCATGATGATTACGCAAAGAAATTCTTCTTTGTTTCTCACGCGTAATGAGATTTTCGACAGTGAAATGCAACTGGTGTCATGTTTCATTGGTGGATTAATGCCTCAAATTCAGAATGTAATTAATGTCTCCGGTTGATCATGTAACAGTTGTTGAAGCACATAGACGTAATGTAGCATTTTAGGAACAATTTCAATCTGCTTCAGCAAGCTAGAATTCTGGAGGAGTGCAAAGCGGAATTCATAGTGGATCGTGGATAGAGCCAGCTACAATTCAAGTTAGAGGGAAGGAGATCGCATACAATAACACAAACACTAAGTTGCAGAGTGGCGTTGGAGGTGATGATCAAGCACTGTGACGGTCGACGAGACCCAATGTCTTGCGTTGTTATTCTTGCGGTGAAGTAGGACATCGCAAAACGGCATGCCCAAATAAGACGCGACGAGGATTTTTGATAGATGATGTGAGGTGGGATAAGAATGAATTATTTGAACAAGATGGTGATGATGAGATTGTTAATAATCTTATGGAGGATCACAACCATGGTGATAACGGAAACATGTTAATGTTACGACATGTGTGTCTGTCTCCGATCATGATTGAATAACCATGGTTACGAACTCATATTTTTCAATCCACCTATACCGTGCAAGGAAAAGTGTGTCGTTTTGTGATTGATTCTGGAGTTCGAGATATGTGATTTCCGAGGAGGTAGTCATCAAGTTGGGGTTGGCTCGAGTAGCACATCCATCACTATGTAAGCTCGCTTGGTTGAAAACAAGTTCTGAAATTTGTGTTACACATCGTTGTTTAGTGTCTTTATCGATTGGAGTTTATACAAGGACAAGTTTACTGTGACATTGCACCGACGAATGTGAGCCACATTTTGTTGGGAAAGCCATGGCAATATGATCAAAGTGTTCTTCATGATGGTCATCGAAACACTCATGCTTTTGTGTTTGAAAACCTCCAAATTATTCTCTTTCCAACATCACCACGTCCTGAAGCAGGAAAATTTACAACAACATTAAATACCTATGCTCAGTCGTTGAATCTTTTGTGTTTACGGTCAACATAAGTTTAAGGAGTCGGCGGTGAAATATGACACGACAGTAGACAAGCATACACATGAGGATTGTCTTCCTTTTGGTGCGTACAACAAGCTTCAGTCTCGAAAGATAAGTCATCTCAAGGTACTTGCACGCATCAATTCTAATGCTTGTCATGAGTTACCTTATCGCACTAGAACAGCATGCGTGTTCAATGTGAAGCCCCTGAGTCCGTTTGTGGGAGATACTATGGTTGTAGATTCAGAGGCGAATCTCTTCTTATCCCCGGAGACCTGATGCAGCGCATCTTTAACTGAAGTAGTTAAGTTGTTGAGTAGTGATTCCTACTTTTTGGGGATGTTAAGATTTTATTTTATTTTTATTTTTATTAGATCTTTTAGATTAGTTATTTTATTTTGTGTTTAAAAAGAGAGTAGCTTGTAAAGATAAAGTCACGTTGAATTAGAATCAGAGCTTTTAAAGCATTTTATTCCTTTCACTCAACTGCTTCAACAAGCTTTTCTTTTTAAGATATTTGAGATAAGAGTTCTTTGTCGGGTATTCGTTGAATCAACACCACTAAATCTTTTGTTACGCTTCCGCTACACCATTTCGCCTCATCTTCCTACCTTGACTCAATCAAAACCAATATCTCCATTAACTCACCATTCTTAAACGAGAATAAAGTAGCTTTCTACAACATTTTGGCCACCAATGAATCACTTAGTCTTTACATGCTAAATATGACAATTCTCTAACGTAATACATGCAGCTAAGAGTCGGTTTGTCAATTAACATTCAAGCATGGTATCTAAAACATCAAAAACTCTTTCTAAACCTTTTTTCCACACTTTTGAATAAAAAGAAAAATCTTTACCTAAATTCCTATTTTAAAATCGATCTTTTAGAACAGCTTGACCAACTGACTTTGATACTAACTTAAAAGAAACCCACCTATATATGTACTATGTTTAATTAAACCTTTAAACTGAATTAGGTGCACCAGGAACCTAAGCCAAAACTATTGAAAGTGCATCGCGATCTAAAAATATTGGACATGCCAATGATATTTATAGACTTGCGATCACCACACACAACTCCTCATATTTAGGAGACGAGCCATCAAACTCAGCATATTAACTCTTTCTACTAGAACAATATTCCGGAAAATCTGGAAGGTCAAACGGATCATCAACCTCTTCCAGCGAATCTCCATTATATTAGGAGATATATAATCTTCTGTACTAACCAACACCACAATCGATTCTTTACCCAACTTCTACACCCATTTTCATATTGATCATTGAAACGATGAGGGAAAACACGTGGGAAAACCAAAGAATTTTTCTTCTTCTAATTTTAAACATAAAACATCATCACTCGTACTTGCTAGGCTTTCGAATTAATATGTTCTACGCAGAAGGAAGATATTAGACACAACCGTGGATAAACAGTTAATCGGCTCTATTAAATTAGAGGGGTTCGTTGAATATCATTTGGAGACTTCTCGGGTGTTTTGATTGATCTTTCTCTTGTTAGTGGTTATCTTTTTCACGGCTTACTACGTCTCTTCCAATTATGTTTAGCTGCAGCTATGTGTTTCAGTGGCTACCTTTCCTTGACTCAATCTCCCTTGCCATGTTCCGAAGTTGTTGGTGAACAAGTGTACGTTTAATATTTGATCAATTGTCTTCTTTGTTGTCATCGAGTGCATACTAAGTGCTTTGTTCCCTAATTTTTGGCTTGTCTCCCGGTTATGGTTTATGCCTGGTCTCTTGTGTATCAACCTGAATTAAAAGAAACAAAAGAAAGGAAAAGAGAGGCTCGAACTCTCGACCTCAGGATTACTCAGATAGCTATGAGACCTAGGCGCTAGCCAACTGCGCCACCACCCCAAGAATGTTGAACATATAGGAAATCTGTTGACACTTATCATTTCCCGTTGGGTAACGACGAAAGAAACTCTTGCAGGTACGCACAAGGCCAATCCGCTTCCTCTCAATTCGTATCAGAAAACCAGCTTTCTCCTCTCTCGTGCTTCCTCATTATTTGAGGTTTGTTTCCTGATTTGACCTATCGTTTTAACTCGATGTAGATTGCTTTACTTTGGAAAATGATCTAGCTGTTGTTTCTTTGGATTGTCTAGTCAATCGGAAGCTAGAATCTGCCCAGACAAGCAATTAGGTTCTGGAATTTTATTTGTTGCTAGAGATTGGACTCTGGGGCACCATGTTTTATTAGTCGTTGAGTTCCAATGGTTGGACATGTTGTGTCTCCATCATTGTGCATTCAGCTGCACTCCAGGAATCCTCATCTAAAGATTGCCCAAAGGTTTCCATCTCAATCTCTTTTCTTTCGCTAACTACAAACCTCTTTCTCGTATACAAAAGTAAATGGATTTTGCAGGAAGCCTTTTGGGAGCTGCAACATCTCACGGAAACCTTCAGGCAAAGCTCTAAACCTTTATGTTTCTACCCCCTTCAGTCTTGGTGGACCACAACATCTTTCTCGGCAAGAGTCTTCTTGCAAGTGTACTTGCTTGGCAGGTTTTGATGGTGTTTCTGCCTCCGGTTGGGTCCCCCTCGGTGACCAGGTTCTCCTGATGGCCACTATATTTCTTACATATATGGCTGGAGTGATCCCTGTTCAAAATTCCAGTTACTCGTCCAGAAAGAACACTGTTGAGGAGACTCCACCTGTTTTTACTTCAGAATCTTCTGGTAGGTAAGACTAGTCATTCCAAATGAGAATGAGGTCTCCCTTCCATTTCACGTTACAGTGCACTATTGCTGTAAGGTAACCAATCTAGCAAACTGTTGTGTATTCACACATCCCCTTTCTTCTATACATTGACTGTAGGGAGACTGATGATTTGAAGTCTGTTTGGGATGTTGTGAAAGGAAAGCTTTTAGATTCTTTAGACGCCATCAAGTGTGAGACTACACTTGGAAGCAGAGTCCTCAAAGCCAAACAGTCCCAAGGGAAGCCCCCACTGAGTTTGTATGCCATATCTGAGGGCCCCCAGTTGTACTTACTCTGGTCATGTTTTCAAAAACTTGAACAAGAGGTCAGTTTGTACCTGCTTTCTCCAGTATTTCACTTTGAGCATATTTGTTTTCATCATGACTTCTAGTTCAGGGGCATATCATCATTATCGAAAATAGAGTATCAACAAAAAAGCAGCATGTGCACTTTGAGTCAAGTAATTGCATCAATGTCTGTTCTAGCATAGCAGATACCAGTTTATGTCACAATGTTGCAACTTTTAAAAAATCTTTGAGGTGAGAAGATTTGATTCGAGAGTTACCTGTAGCAAGCACTTACTGACTCATTTTTTTGTTTCCTTCTTTTCTAGTAGTGAGATCTGTTATTCTCTACCCTTAGTAACATGAGTTTGCTGTGTTTCTCCATACTTGCTAAGCAACTATTGTAATTGCCGCAGACAAATAAGATCCCTAACACAATCAATTTGGATGAATGGATGGTTAGTTTTACTGATATTGTCCGCATAGCATATCAAGGAGCATGCACGGCTTGGCTAAAAAAGGAGCTGTGTGTAGAAAACACTGATTCTGACAAGGTAACTCGATATTATATAGCATTTAGTGACTGCAAAACTGCTTTCTATTTTGTTTCTTTCATTATTTGAATACCAGATCTAGAAATGAGCCCCAGAATATATCCCGTGATGTGCAGGCGATTACTCCTTTGCTTATCAAAATGCTAAATGAAAAGGATGCTGTTTTTGATAAAATAAGAAAATCAGGCAAGGAAGATCTGTTTGCAGAATTCTTATATTTCCATAGATTTGGATCTATCGCGAAAGCTTCCTGCTATGACCTTAGCTTGTTTCGCACTCACGGAGTTGCCATTTTGGAAGACTTTGTGATAGCTTTAGCAGATGGTGTCGCTAGCATCTATCTAGAGCTCATTTCTGTAGATAGCAAATTTTCAAATGAAATGAGTAGTGGTGGATTAGATATTTGTAACCTTTCTAGTCGAGCACTCCAAAAACTACGTAACGAGGTAAGTAGCCCACTTCACTTGTGTTGAGTTCCACTTTACATTTCATCTCTCATGGACAAAGATGTCTTTTTTACTTGTTGATAGGTAGCTCTATACCAGTGGTTGCATCAGAACATGGAAGCAGTTGTGTCGATGTATGAGGATCGCTTTGACCTCTACATTCTTCAAATTCAGGTTATCAACAACCTTGGTGGTGGTGATGATACAGAAAGCCTTAGTTGGTGGAGAAAGCTCACACCGGGAAAATCTAAAGCTGCCTCATCATCTCCCTTGCGATATTCCGTAATCAGTGATTTCTCATTGCCGGTTAAACGAACCAAGGAGCTTAAGGCTCTATCAGGATGGTAAACCTCTCTTCTTTTACCTGGATCGCAAAACTAAGAAATCCATGAGAATTCACATAAAAATGTTTTATGTGCACAGGAGGTACTACTTCAGTTTGTTTCTGGAGTTATCAGACATTGGAATGCCCATTATCAGAGTGGTGTTGGATAAAGTGAGTAGCATCATATCCTTCTTTCTAGTCACCTTGATTGGTAGATCAGTCGGGCTCATCTTCACCGGGATTCGACAATCTCTCCGGTGGAAGTGAAATCTTATAACTGTGATGGTATATTTTTCCGTTGCCCTCATTTTTTGGTGTCCTTTGATGATTCTTGTTTGGTAAGTGATTAGCTGGTCAAATATGATTTGGCATCTGGTTTTGACTACATTGGCACTGCCCTTGATGCTTCTGTTTTTCTTTCTCTGCAAAAGAGAGTATTTTCATGTCTTCTGCAAATTAGTATACGATGTTCTCTTTCATGAATACTCTAATCAGAGATGCAGGATCGTTGTCATGATCAGCAATTCCTTGAAGTTATAACCATATACAGTAACTTACTATAGTTTAGAAGTGTTCCGAAAAAACATTAGCTTGATTTAGTACCTTCTAAGGTTTAAAATCCTAGAATGTTTTACTCCAATGTCAATAGTCAAGGTTCAAGAGTCAAGGTTCAAGAAGAAGAAGATACCAAGAACCGATAGCTCAACTGGTAAAGATCTCAGGCAAAGCCTAGAGGTCGCTGGTTCGAGTGGCTCTTGGGACGAAACTAATATTACATGCTGTGGTTTTGGGTCTCGGGGATTATGGGTTTCGGCCTAGAACCTCCTAGTAATTCAAAAAAAAAAAAAAAAAAAAAAACAAGGTTCAAGAAGTTGTAGGTGTTAAATCGAGTAACTGAAAAATGGCTACGGTCGATTGTAACTACTGAGTATCTATTTTATTTTTGAAAGTTTCTTCCCCTTTTATAGGCTTAAACGACTTCTTCTTCCTCACAAAACCTAATGTCAAATTCGTTTACTAAGGACGGCTGAATCTTCTTAATGTATCCAGGGTTGATCAATTATCAATCAAGTAGCTATGCTTAGTACAGTATTGTCTGACTTTGCTGGTTGGTTTCGTTCTCTATGTTTGAAGGCTATTCCGAGAGTGTTCTTCGTGCATAGAAGAATTTTGTTATTTACTGGAATTTTTGGTCGATCAAACTGAGTTTTGATTCGGAATTGGTGAAAGTTAAATAATCACATCATATATACATATATACTTGCATGCATACTTGTTTTAAAATTGAGTTTTTTTGTTTTTCGTCTAGATTTATGATTTATTATAAATTATGAGAATTGTTACAAAGATGATTCTACCACGAAAAAATCATTCCGATCTGTATTAATCAACGATCACGACAAGGTGAGCTGGGCCGAACTCTAAGACATCGAATTGGGCCATGGTGATAACCTCTCAAGTTCATAATAGGGACGTGACAAGATCGAGCACGATGAGGAAACCTATAATAGTCGTTGACTTCATTAAAAAGAATCTCAAAGAAATAGAAAATCTTCATTATCTATTTATATGATGACTTAGACGATTTACACTTATATAAATAGATTTTGTACATTTTGTTTGAAAAGGGGTCTGACAATTTTATCTAACAATACTTTGTAAAAATCAATAAAGCTTTTTTTAACAGTAATTTCATATATTTGGTATGGCTTGTAAACTTAGAAATCTCAGCTTTTCACAAAAACTTTTAACAAATTCAATTGTATAGTTTCGACACTCACATTCATAATGAATACCTTTGATTTATAATGCGTTGCAAACGATTATATTAACTAAGGATATGTTAGATGATCAAATAATGTAGTTGTGATAATTGATACAAGTTTTTATACAAATTGTAATGTATTCACGGTCGAAAATTGTATCATGGATGATTAGTGAAATTGATAATATTGAATAGCAATTTTTGAATGTAGATGGTAAATTTGATTTTAAGAAAAGTCGGAAGGTTTGTTTTTTTAAGAAGCCAAAAAATAAATAATATAAAAATATTACAAAAGTCATGTAAACAAAAGTCAAGAGGCAGATGAGTAAAATGAGTAATTATTAATTACTTATGGAGCTCATCGTCACCATGCTACATAGTAACTTCTGCTTTTCACTTTTATATATACGAACGTTTTTCGTTCGTTGTAAATGACAATTTCACAACTCTTTCTTCAAATCATCAAATCTCTCTCTCGCTCGCTTTCTCTTTATAATTATCAGTATATTATTCCCACCGGGTATAAATCTTTTCGTATTTACTTATATTTATCGTTATGATAAATTCTCATTCTTTTTATAACACGTTATCAGCACGATCACTCTAACGTTATGCTATATATTTATAAATATATTATACTGTGTAATTTATTATAGTGCGCGGCATGCCGCCTCTATAATATCAATTACTTTCTAGTGGTTGTTTAATGTACCACTATTCATTTGATTATATTGTAGGTGGTTTTTCGCCTCGGTATTATTTTACTGTTTTTATATATGGTTGCTTAACGCACCATGTAATATATTTAATGTTTATATATGGTTGTTTAACGCACTATATAATTTATTCATTATTTATACATGGTTACCTAACGCACCATATAATTTTTTCATTATTTATATATGGTTGCTAAATGCACCATATAATTTATTTACTGTTTATATGTGGATGATTCTATCACCATATTATCGCCGTTAAATATTCCTTTATATTATATGGATGACTTTGTCACCATAATATGACTGCTAAATATTTGCTTACATTATTATCATTATATAGGAGGTTCAGTCACCTGTATATAATTTTATATGAAATTGGTAAATTAACTGGTTGCTCATTAAAGTGTTTTTTTCAGATTGATATTTGTTTTAATATTTTACTTTCAACGGTCACAAAGAAAATTTTCAAAATTTATCTACTTTTTCAACGGCTATGAACAGTGATTTTTCAATCTATAAATACACTTATCTTCCATCTTTTCATTTCACTCACAATTTCATCTCATCTTTTCAAACTAAGAAAATGTTTCGATTTTTGTTAATTATTATAACATTTGTAATTTTTGCTTGTATTTACGGTATTTCCATAGGTGATTATACTCTAGAAGAGTACATCATGAGTCTTATCTTAATGTTTTATGCATTAATATTTCTTGTAATTTCTTGTATTATTAATTTGTATGGTTGATCTTAATAATGAAATTCTAATTATGATTTATAATTTTTGTTTTAGAAATAAATGGCAAATATCGAGAAGCTTAAGATTCCAGCTCTCGAAGTCACTGGAGAAAACTACATAGCATGGTCCACGAATGTTGAACTTCATCTAGATGAATTAAAAATATTGGATACTGTAAGAGAGGGAAACGAATCGCCTAGCCATGAGAAATCAAGGGCGATCATTTTCCTAAGAAAACATCTAGATGAAAATCTGATACATGATTATGCGAAAGTAAAAGACCCTGCAGAGTTGTGGCAAGCTCTAAAAGAAACGTTTGCAACCAAAGGCCAATAACTCTCCCACATGCTCTTGATGAGTGGGCAAATTTGAGGTTTCTGGATTTTCAATCGGTAGAAAAGTATAATTCTGCCATGTTAAGAATTGTGTCCCAATTGGAATATTGTGGTAAGCATGTGAGCGAAGAAGAGATGCTCAATAAGACTTACCTCACTTTCCATAAGGAACACTATGTTCTAGCAGAACAATACAGAAACTGCAGGTACCGAAGGTTTTCTGAGCTGATTGTAGCGCTTAAAATAACAGAGAAGAATAGTCAACTTCTCATCAAAAACCACAACGCTCGACCTGTGGGAACCAAAGCAATCCCTGAAGTGAATGCTATGGTTGTGAAAAATCCAGAGAAAACGGATGTGCAAAATCCAGAAAGAGGCGGTCAAACTTATCGGGGTTGTGGTGGTCGATTCAATCGAGGTCGTGGAAAGTATTATAACCCGCAAGGACGGAAGTCATTCAAATGGGTTCGCTGTGAACAGAATTCTAAAGGCAAGGAACCCAAAAGTAATGTCACCCAGAAGCGTGACGGAATCTGTCACAGATGTGGATCGAAAGGACATTGGTCCCGTGTGTGTCGAACTCCTTTACATCTTTGCAAGTTGTACCAAGAGTCTGTTAAAGGCAAAGGAAAGGAAGTAAACCTAATGGAACACCCTGAAGGTGATACCCATCTCGATGCCTCGGACTTTGAGGATGAGACCAAAATGATTGATCTTACGAAAGATTGAAATGCTTGTAGTGAGACTACTGAATAGTCTCTACTTATGTCATGTATAATATTATGTTTTTCGGTTGTTTTGATGAATAATGTTGTGTTAACAACAAAATGTATAATTATTGTGTGTTTCCTCTTTCATGAATGAATTTTATTTTTAGTTTATTGATATTTATCTTAATTTTAGAAATGGACAACGATACGAACGAAACAATATCAAAGGGAAACGTTAGAGAAATGTGTATACCTGATAGTGGAACAACACACACTATTCTGAAACATAGAAGGTATTTCTCTGACTTAAAACCAACAAGAATCACAGTTGATACAATATCGGGTCCCGCAGACTTGATTGAAGGAGCTGGTAAAGCCAACTTTATGTTACCGAATGGAACCAAGTTTTCCATACGTAATGCTTTATTTTCTCCGAATTCTAAAAGGAATTTGTTGAGCTTTAATGACATATATCTTCAAGGATATAACACTCAGTCTGCAACTGAGAATGGAAAGAAGTATATGTATATAACTTCTGATAAGTCTGGAAAAAGGCATATACTGGAAAAATTTCCAAAACTTCCTTCAGGATTGCATCAAACTCATATAAGTGCAATCGAATCACATATAGTGATCAAAAGAAATCCGGAAGATTTCACACTTTGGCATGATCGCCTTGGTCACCCAGGCACCTCAATGATGAGAAATATTATTGAGAACTCACATGGTCATTCACTTAAAATCGAAGAGATATATCAGGGAAATCGAAAGACATGTGTTGCATGATCTCTTGGAAAATTGATCATAAGGCCATCGCCAACCAAAATCGATAAAGAATCACCAAAGTTCCTTGAACGAATTCAAGGCGATATTTGTGGACCAATACAAGCATCATGTGGACCGTTCGACTATTTTATGGTGTTGATTGATGCATCTAGCAGATGGTCACATGTATGTCTATTATCATCTCGAAATATGGCATTTGCGAGATTTCTAACTCAGATAATCAAACTAAGGGCTCAGTTTTCTGATTACCCCATTAAGAGAGTTAGATTAGATAATGCTGGTGAATTCACATCCCGAGCCTTTAATGATTATTGTATGGTAATGGGAATTGAGGTTGAACATCCGGTAGCTCATGTTCACACATAAAATGGTTTGGCTGAATCATTAATTAAACGTTTGCAATTAATTGCAAGACCATTGATCATGAGATCAAAACTTCCAACTTCAGTATGGGGACATGCCATTTTGCATGCAGAAGCACTCATTCGGATAAGACCAAGTGCATATCATAAATATTCTCCATTACAATTAGTTTTCGGTCGAGAACCGAATATATCCCATCTAAGAATTTTTGGTTGTGCGGTATACGTGCCTATTGCACCACCACAACGTACAAAGATGGGACCACAAAGAAGGTTGGGGATATATATTGGTTGTGATTCTCCATCAATCATACGATACCTAGAACCAAAAACTGGTGATATGTTTACGGCACGATTTGCCGATTGTCATTTTGATGAAAAAGAGTTCCCAGTTCTAGGGGGAGAAAACAAACAAGTAGGAAAGGATATAAAGTGGAGTGTGCCATCTTTATTAGACCTAGACCCTCCTACAAAACAGTATGAACTAGAAGTTCAACGAATTATGCATTTGCAAAGTATAGCAAATCAGCTACCTGACGCTTTTGTAGATATCAAAACGGTGACTAAGTCACATATTCCAGCTGCAAATGTTCCTACTCGGATTGAAATTCCACAAGAACAAGGAAAAGCAGATGATACACGTGAGTGTAGAACACGCTTGAAGCATGGTAGACCTGTTGGTTCTAAGGATAAAAATCCTAGAAAGCGTAAGGAATCTGAAAAGTCTGATGTTCCCAAAATAGCAGAAAATATTTTGGAAGAATCACATCAAGAAACGAATAATGATGCAGAGCATCATGAACCTGAGGAAAATCATGAAATCTCCATAAACTATATTCATAATGGGAAGGTTTGGAATCGAAGTGAAATGGCTGTTGTGGATGACGTTTTCTCATATCTGGTTTCGAAAGAAATAAATGAGGAAAACGAAGATCCAAAACCACAGTCTGTATATGAATGTCAAAAGAGACATGACTGGAGAGATTGGAAAGGAGCCATTCAAGCCGAACTCGATTCACTAAACAAACGCAGTGTATTCGGACCAATAGTACTTACACCTGTAGATGTAAGGCCTGTTGGATATAGATGGATTTTTGTCCGAAAACGAAATGAGAACCACGAAATTACGAGATACAAAGCTCGTCTTGTGGCTCAAGGTTTTTCTCAAAGACCTGGAATAGATTATGAGGAAACCTATTCTCTTGTTATGGATGCAATAATGTTTAGATTCCTGATGAGTCTAGCAGCTGGTGAAAACCTATAAATGCGTCTCATGGATGTTGTTACTGCTTATCTGTATGGATCATTAGATACTGATATATATATGAGAATTCCTGATGGGTTTAAAATGCCAGAAGCATTAAGTTCCAAACCCAAAGAGCTATGTGCAATAAAATTACAAAGATCATTATATGGGTTAAAGCAATCTGGACGTATGTGGTATAATCGTCTCAGTGAACATTTAATAAAAGAAGGATATGTAAACAATCTCATATGCCCATGTGTTTTCATCAAGAAACAACATCTGGATTTGTGATAATTGCTGTATATATTGATGATCTAAACATAATTGGAACTCATGATGAAATACAGAAAGCATCTAATTATTTGAAAGGGGAATTTGAGATGAAAGATCTCGGACAGACAAAGTATTGTCTTGGTTTTACAAATTGAGCATTCTCAAAAGGGTATATTTGTACATCAATCTACCTATACCAAAAGAGTGTTAAAAAGATTCAACATGGACAAGGCAACTCCTTTGAGTACTCCTATGGTCGTTAGATCACTACAAGTTGAAAATGATCCATTCCGACCACATGAAAAAATGAAGAGATACTTGGTCCTGAAGTACCGTATCTGAGTGCCATCGGAGCCCTTATGTACCTTACAAATTGTACAAGACCTGATATATCATTTGCCGTAAATCTTTTGGCAAGATTTAGCTCGTCTCCTACACGAAGACATTGGAATGGAATCAAACACATTTTCCGCTATCTTCATGGGACGATTGACTTAGGTTTATTCTATCCTAAGAATTCAAACGGTCAAATGATTGGTTTTGCAGATGCAGGATATTTGTCAAATCCTCATAAAGCCCGATCACAAACTGGATACGTTTTCACGATCGGAGGCACTGCTATATCTTGGCGCTCTCAGAAGCAAACACTCGTGGCAACTTCTTCCAATCATGTTGAACTCATCGCACTCCATGAAGCAAGTAGAGAGTGTGTATGGTTAAGGTCAATAAACCAACACATCCAATCAAGCAGTGGGATCCACGTAAACACGGAACCAACTATCCTATATGAAGACAATGCTGCATGCGTCGCTCAAACAAAGGAAGGATATATCAAAAGTGATAGAACCAAACATATCCCTCCGAAGTTCTTTTCATACACTCAAGAACTTGAGAAGGCTAAAGTCATTGAAGTCACGTATGTTCGATCATGTGATAATGCTGCAGATCTCTTCACAAAGTCATTACCTACCACTATGTTCAGGAAACATGTCCATAACATTGGAATGCGTCATCAACAAGATGACACCTGATCATTCGAGGGGGAGCTTACGCGGTTGTAGTCTTTTTACCTTACTAAGGTTTTTCCCATTGGGTTTTTTTTTAGATGTTTTTAATGAGGCAACAAGGACGCTGAGCAAATAGACAATAGTGACACTGGTCTCCAAGGGGGAGTGTTACAAAAGTCATGTACACAAAAGTCAAGAGGCAGATGAGTAAAATGAGTAGTTATTAATTATTTATGGAGCCCATCGTCACTATGCTACATAGTAACTTCTGCTTTTCGCTTCTATATATACGAACGTTTTTCGTTCGTTGTATATGACAATTTCACAACTCTTTCTTCAAATCATCAAATCTCTCTCTTGCTGGCTTTCTCTTTATAATTATCAATATACTATTCCCACCGGATATAAATCTTTTCGTATTTACTTATATTTATCGTTATGATAAATTTTCATTTTTTTTATAACAAAAAAAGGTTTGTGGTGTAAAAAAAAAAAAGTAAAACTTTTTTCAATAGTAAAACCCCACGAAACTGAAAAGGCTTTTCAGTAATCTCAGCTTCCCTCCACTAAGGTCTCCTTCCTCGAGCATTTTCCCTCCCATTTTCTGTGTCCGCAGAATGGGGAAATACATGAAGAAATCTAAGATTACTGGCGTTAATGTTATGGACGTCTCCGAGCCAACATCTTTGGGTGTTCGTACGAGGGCCGCTAAAGCCCTAGCCCTGAAGAGGAGGCTTAATCACGACGATTCCGCCTCCTCCTCTTGCTATCTTCAGCTCCGCAGCCGCCGTCTCGAGAGACCACCGTCGCAATCTGGGATTAAAGAGTCTGGTTGCCCTCACTCGGACCCAGCCGCCTCTGGTTCGGTCAGCCTCGATTTTGAATCAAGATGCAGGTTCGCCTTCCCTTCTTATGATCCAAGAAAAATTGATAAGTAATGTTTTTTTACATGTGATTTGTATTCAAGTGTGAAGAGCGTTAGGCTTCTCTGAACCTTTTAGCAGTTTTTTTGGGGATGAATTAGCTTAGTACAGTACGACAACAACAAAACATTTTGTTTACGACTTTACTCTCTTCTTATTGATCACCATCTGTCTCTTTGCAGAGGTTATCAATCTCACAAAACATTCACTGCTTTTGTAACTAATTTGGTTCAGGGCTATCCCAAGTTGGTCAAAATCTATGATCTGTTTTGTGCATTCCAATAGTTTAAGCGCTTGATTCTACTTTTTTTAGTTAATGGGCTAAATGGCATGGTAAGTGATATGTGAAATCAGAAATACAACTCTAGGTATTGGTCCTTGGGGGGCATTTACTGTAATTCTTAACACATGGTTTTCGTTTTACATTAGTAGTTTATGTATAAAGGTCAGGAGCTTTTAATGCGTAAGATCTTATTGAAACTGTGACTTTCCTCTTAAGTGTAATGCAAGTACTGTGGTGTCATGTTCATGGGTCCTAGTGGGTTTTTGCATACTTGGGCAACACTTTGTCTAGGATACTCTGGTTTTTTGGACTAAACAATGGGTTTTCCTTCTCTTTGTAATTTATTGCATATCCCATGGGACCAGTTTACTCAATAAAGTCTAGCTTTTGTTTTTTACTTAAATCCAGCCTCGTTTTTTCTTCTTGATGTTGTCTTTTGGTTCGATGTAATTGAAGTTACTTATCTGATTTTTCTGCTTCAGCTCAAGGGAGAGCACGCCTTGTAACTTTGTTGAGGATCTGGCCATCACTGGTACCCCAGGGTCTAGCACGAGGTCGATGGGCACAGCAACCAAAGATTACCGAGATTGCATGGTCCCAACCGCTAGTGAACTGGAGGAGTTCTTTGCCTATGCAGAACAGCAACAGCAGAGGCTATTCATGGAGAAGTAAGCATGTTTCAGTCTTGATTTGCTGCATTCCTTTTGTACAATACAAGACGATGAATGTTTTTGGCAATCTTCAGGTACAACTTTGACATTGTGAATGATGTGCCCCTCACTGGACGCTATGAGTGGGTACAAGTCAGTCCATGAACCTGAGAGGAAGCAGCTCTAGAGATATGGTGTGAAGTAAGAATGTGATGAATTAACAGACTAACCGAACATCAAAATCCTTAGGAGTGTAATCTTTTAAGTAATAATGTTGTTAGAGAACAAGTTGGAAAGTAGCTTAGGGACCTGAACCTCACACCATTTGTACTAATATCATGCTTAATGAATTTGCTTCTCTGTTTGTGCCAAGTCTTTTTCAATCATGTTTATTCAAAGCTAACTGTGTACGGTGATGGGGATGTGTGTGAGCATTTCGAAGCTTGGCATATAGTGAGAAAATGATTCAGATGTAGACTTTTGGTGGCAGAAGAAACCATGGCCATTGGGGGGGAGGGGGTTCACGTGTGAATTTGGTAGGTGACTCTTGCTCTGAAATCTGAGTCATAACCTCTTCGTTCAACTACACAGATTGGTCCCTCCTATTTGCGCAGGATCAACAGCACGTGAACATGTGAGTTATATGAGGTTTACATTCAGCATTTGGTTTCCTTGATGTTGCTAAAACGAGTAGTATGAATTAGGGGAAACAAAAGACTAAGTAAGTTGTGTAGCATTTAGAAAAAGTGAGAGGAGTGTTTGAATGATAACAAATTTTAATCAGAAACGGACAGATATATACAAATATATTACAGTAGTTCATTGAGACAATCTCTGTTGTTTTTCACTTTTAACGTCTCTCGGAAATTGGCCAACCCATGTGACGAAACTGTATAATCTTATCACGAAACCAATCATTGTTCTTTGTTTTGTTTAATCTCTTGGAAGCAATGTTTTTAAAACCGGACCGGCGACCGAACCGGATTTTTTTTGGGTTGTGGGTTAATATGGTCCGACCGGGTCTAACCGGGGTTCAACCGGATTCAATAATATTTTAAAAATATTAGTATATAGAATTTGTTTTTTATATGTATGTGCATAACTATCCAAATATCAAATAAAATATTAAGTTTAATACAAATATTTAGAAAAACAAAAAAATTTCAATAGCTATAGCAAAACTAAATAATAAAATGATGATATTTAAATAGATAACTAATCTTTTTTGTCTTAAAATTTTAAAAAGATTATAATTATTTGAAAAATATTTTTTTTTTCACTGAATATGATTATATTAGAGAAAATGTTAAACCTTTATTACTATCTCATTATCTATAAACCTTATTTTCTAATTTTAATTTGATAAACATATTAATTAAAGAAAAATGAAATAATTTTTTTTTTTTTAATTAGAAAACAGTTGAACCCGGTTTGATCCGGGTCAACCGGTTCGCCGGTTCCCGGTTTTTTGCCGGTCCGACCCGGTTCGATGCCGGTTCAACTACACTTGGGTTTTAATATTGACCCGAACCGGACATGTGACCGGTTCGCGGTTGAACCCGGTTCAACCGCCGGTCCAGTCCGGTTTTAAAAACATTGCTTGGAAGTGAAAAAAGGTGAATGAAATTAGAAAATTGAATTGCATAAAACGTATACATACGGTGGATGGGTGATGTATACACACGGACACGGGGCTTGTTGATCACGGGCTATAAAAATCATGTTTGGGGACAGTTAGATTCGCTGACGTCATTTCCTTTTTAACAATGCACACTTGGGGTGTCTTTCTTCAGCGTGTTCGATGGTTTTGTTTGACCTTTTTTCTTTTGGTAGAAAAAGGCCAAAAATATTGACTGGAAAGCCTTTTGTCCTTTCGTGAACCCTCTTTCATTTTCTGGTTTGCTCGTTCAACACCCCCAGAGCCTTAGGCCTGCTTTTGTGAACCAAAACCAAACCACATTATTGGACGAACAAGTTTCAATAAGCCCTTTAATTTGAAACTGCCCTTTATTTTTGGAAATTGCCCTTTTTTTTTGGGACTAAGCATCACATTTAATTTGAAAACATGCTTCAACCAACATAAGCAATCCTTGTAAAAACAGGCTACGTTGATTTATCAACTCCAAATATTATTCGCTGCTAATTAGCGATGACTTTTATCCACTTCACATTAGGCATAGGCATATATTCTGAACCCGGAAACCGAACCTGAAACCAACCCGAAAAATCGGGTTTGGAACGAGTTCGGGTAGGCCTTATAACTCGAATGAGTTTTATAATATGAGTTTTCGGGTTTACCCGCCATTAAACCGATTACCCGAAGAACACATATGTATACAAAAACTAGATTAGGACCCGCATAATATGCGGGTATTAGATATTGAAATTGATTATCTATATAGTTATGATCTTTATAATTATATTATAAATTAAAACCTTATAAATATATTCTAAATTGAAACTCGTATAATTGTATTTTAAATTGAAACATGTATAATCATTAGTTTATTTATCAATAAATTGCATTTTGTTAACCGCAAGATAGAAAATAGAATCTAATTCAAATCACCCATAAAAATGCGTTTGATAGACAATGTTCAAATACAGACCCGTGTTATATATGACTACACATGCATGTGTTTTGTATTTATTTTTGTATGCATGCGTCTTCTAAATATATCTATGCATAAATCTTCTATATATATAATTTAGGAATTTATTTGACAATTTAGTAACCTATTTGCCTTTTTTCAAATGCCTAATCATTTTTCATAAATTTTCTAGTTGCATAAATAATTTGTTTCCGATAGCATTAAAAATTGATACTTTTACATTTTTCAATTGCATAAATAATGTTAAAAATAACATTTTTTCTTATTTACTTTTTCTTTTGACTTATTATTTTCCTTTTAAATTCTATTAAATTTGATTTGAAAAGTAAATTATATAGATAAAGAAAATTTATAATTTGCATTTAACACATGTCACAATCTAATTTAACAATGACATATGTCGTGATCTCGTGAGTTACAATTTTGGTTATGTGTCACGCTCTCATCGAACGAAGTCTCCTTTATATAATAAGATATCCTTACCCGTGTTAGCATGTTGAAGAATAGACGATGGAGAAAGAAGAATCAAAGAAGGAAGCTATTGTTTAAATTTTTAGTTTGCATTTTAATTTCAGTATGGATTTGACATATTGATTCGATTTTATATATCACTAAGATTGGACTCGCGGGTGCAGCCGCGGTTAAATGTTTAATTTATTATTGAAAAGAATTACATGTTTTCTGATCGAGATTTGCAAAATATAAATTCGGCCTTGTTTGTCATTTGGATTGTATAATATTCGGACTTGTTTGTTATTTGGATTCGTTATTATTCGGCCTTGTTTGTCATTTGGATTCGTTAATATTTTGATAGACTGTAAGACATTTGTAAAATAAAATTCTGAATCATTAAATTTTATTATGGAGGATAAAAATTTCTATAACGAAAACAACTGTTATTGTTTAAGTAACTTGAAAACATAAAAACAAAACAAAACAAAACAACCATAAGAAAACAATAAAACGAAAAACAATACGATATTAAGTCATTTCCGATCAATAACAAGCCTACCTTTCACAAGTATCTTATCACAACGATCAGCACCAAGAAATGGATTCATATGCTTTCTAAACTTAGAACAAACATCTTCAGTAGACCAATTTATAGATCGAAGGATACCATCAACATACTCATCATCATCATCATCTATCAATCCTACTGCATAACATGCTTCTTTAAAAGTAGGATAGATTACTCCACGAACAGTCCTGATATCTTCAAAAGATTTTGAGCCTCGACTAACACCAAACATTACCCGAAGATAGTAAGCCTCACTAGTGATACCAGATTGAGCAACAATCTGAGATCGGTCCAAAGAATAGAGGAACTAGGTTTAAGCGTAAAATCACAAAGAAAATATCAAGTAAAAAGATGTGTATAGAATTCTCTATTGAATGAGATGTCCCCATTTTGGAAAAATACATCAAGTATTTATACAAGTACAAAGTCGGTCGAAATAACCCTAAAAGATAAATGAAAAATCTCCTAAAAGATAAACGGAAGTTATACTAATTCTAAGTATTTCCTTTTATCCGAGGTAAGTCTTCCAATTTGCTTGTATTCACCGAGGTCGGCTAGCGGTACTTAACGGGCCGAGACGTCTACATGGATCCTCGCTGGCCCATTTCTCCGAGCTGCTTCCCAAACTCCAAGTCGAATCAGATATGGGTCGGGTATGATAATGGGTGCTAATCCCGGTATCACCAACTAGCCCCCCCCCCCGAGTTCAGCGATTATTACGTCAGCAAGCTCGGCCGAAATGTACTGAGGAAGATTTGCCCAACTTAGATCTTGATTCGACACGTCGCTTCGCCTTTACACGCGACACGCTCTGGACTGCTCGTTCTTGAAAGGACACTGAAGAGACGTCTCGGTTCGCTCGCGTCTACCGCCAAAGTTTAATGATTACCCTAAACTTTCGCGCCTTAGAGTATAAATGCCGTCGTCCGAACAAGGTAAAATCTTCTTTCTCCCTTCTCTCTCATCCTCTTTCCTTACTCATCTGCATGTTTAGGATTTATCCCTTGCTCCGTACAACTCCGATCATGACGAAGACTTTCGAATCTTTATCTACTTTTTTTACTCCAGAAAGAAACGTCAGTCCCGATGTCAACCATGAGACTCCTCCGGTCAGTTTTGACCCTTCTCCTTCTTCGACGGGAATCAAAGCGTCGTCGTCAAGATTCACACCAGTCTATTTTAACACTTCGGAGCAAACCAGTTTGAATCCTGAAGCTTCTATTCCGTTCGTTGAAACAAGTGATCGTACAGGAGGTGGATCTGGTGAACAATATCCAGACGAACAAATTGGCCAAGAACAGGTCGCTCAGGATCATATCGTCGAAGAGATCTTGGCTGTTCATTTCGATACTTACAAGATCTCTCTTTCATAAGAGGTCGTTGGACTCGTTGAGGAGGGTTTGTCATATGTCTGAGGAATTAGAATTCCTGGCCCCCAGGTTCCATGAATGTCCATGGGATTGTCTTGCGGGTTATATCTGTCTTCATGAGCATATGTTTATTGATTGTTTCCTGTGGTTCCCCTTACCCTGTATCTTCGTTTGGTATTGCGAGAATATGAACATCTGCTTCTCACAGATGACGATGGCCGGGACATGCAATCTCGTGGCACTTGTAGTGCTTGGTGACGAGCTCGGCATTAACTTTTCAGTCGAAAAGTATGAACATATTTTTGTGATGAAGGAGGGTCAATTCCCTGGCCGTTTTTACAACATCATAAAGGCCGGATGCAAGTTTATCGAATTGAAAACTAAAATCGGCAAATGCTTTGACGGATACTTTTTCGTTAAGATAAACGATGCCTCGGTCCAGGATACCACCATGACTTATCATAGTCGGTGGAATCCTTCTATAGGTATATTTTCATAAATCTTCCATGCATGTACTGCCTCGACATTCATGATGTATTTTTCTAACACATTCGTGCTGCATTCTGTTTTGTAGTTCCTCATCCTCCAACTCCTCCTTTGCGCATTAACCGTTCAGAGAAGATCTTAACAGAATAAGGGGAGGAAACCATGGTTGGGACGATCTGTCCTACACTCGTGCTCGTGACAGACTTGGTAATGACTCTCTACGAGTTACTTTAATATTATAAAGTTTTTATTCCTTTCACTTCGAAGTCTGACATCGCTCTGGATGTTTATCGTTTTCAGATATCTGTGATAACGAATACTGGGCCGCAGAGATGAGAGGTGCTATTCCCTGAATTCCTGCGTTCAGTACTCCCTCTATTCCGATTCGCCCCAGGAAATCTAGGAGACTTTCTGAGGTGTCGAACAGGTAGGAAGCCGAGGTTACGGCCGATCCGTCCGCTATAGTAGTTATCCAAGACTCTGAGGATAACACTGAGGGCGTTTTTCTTCCAAATCAGGAGGAGACCCCAACTGTCAAAGATGGTTCCCAGAAGATTCCTTCTGGGACCTCCTTCTGGGATCGATGTGGCCGATATGCAAAGAGCCGATGATGCGTCAGCTCGGGGGTTGGTCCCTGGCAAGTCCAACGGACCAAAGAGTCTTGGCGATGTTTCCCGTTCAAAGGGAAAAGGGAAAGTTGATCCCGTAGATAAGAAGGCAGAGAAGAAGAGGATAGCGGCTAAAGCTAAAGCCGACCTCGAAGCGGGAAGGATTCCATCCTTTCGGATCGGTGGAACTTGTGAAGTCCTTCCGTCCAAAGCACTTGTTGCTCAAAGTTTGGGCGTCACACCTCCTGCTTCTCTTCCTGTCACTCTTGACAGTGCGGTGATTCCGCCGTGTCCAGCTGTTCGAAGAGCTGCTGATGTTCCTCATCTTCCTGCTCCTCGTGATTCCCTCACTCCGTCATCCAGACCAGCCTCAGAGCTTTCGTCCGAGTCTTCTCTTTCAAAGAGAAGACGTACTACTGAAGTACCTCGCCAAAGCGCTTCCGATTCTTTAAAAAATTCGTTAGTTCGGGTTCCTCCACGTCATGACAATCGTTGGTCATTATCCCATATTGATGATGAGTTACCACTGGTTTCCTCGGACATCAAGATTGGGGCCGAGCTGATAAGGAAAATTGGTGGGATCGGGGTCAAGTTTCCCACAAATCTCGAGGACCTCTTCGTGCCAGATCGCTTCCTTGACTGGTCACGAGACTTGCTTAACGTTCGTCCCCCACTTGAATCCTTTTTGAATCACATCTTTCCATGGCATGATTTGATATCCTTTTTTTGCAGATAATCAACTCGGGGAGTCGTATCGTCAGTGGTTGCCAAGAAGGAGGAACTAAATAAGTCTCTACTGGCTCGTACTGATGTTGACGCAGCTCGGAAGGAGCTGGATCGCGTGAAAGATCGTGCTGATTCCTGGGAAGTTTCTGCCACCGCAAATCGATAAAGTACGGATGATTACGCGGCTCAAGTTGAGGTGCTGAAGGGAGAGAAACAGAGGTTGGAGGATGAAGTGAAGCAAAGAGATGTTCATCTCGAGGCTGCTTCTGCCGAGATAGCTGATCTTCGAGCTAATCAGAGAAGTCTCGCTTTACAGAGGATCGTCTCAGGGAGGAGCGTGACGGAGCACGCCACCGAGCTGATGAGATCGCGAGTGGTAGTTCTGCCCGAAGTGCAAGATATTCGTCTCGTTTAGAGCGGATACATTCGTATCTCATAGCTCTTCATGCTCAAGAAGAGGTAAAGGCTCAACTCTGTTACAGGTGCGGAGCCCGAATAAGCTTGGAGAAGATGGTGGAGGCTGAGTATGAACTCCTTCCTGGTCTTCTTGAGAATTATGCTAATGAAGAAAAAGAGTATCTCGCTAAGGTTGAGTCCCTCACCACGGACTCTCTTGGCGATGATATTCTGTTTTCGACGCCACCGCCTCCTCCTACTAGTCCCCCTCGGGACGTTTCATCCCAAGTCCCAGAAGGAATCAGTGAGAACGGGTCGTTCCTCTCTCCCCAAGATAATTAAGACGATGAACATGGTGCCCACTTTTGTGGGTTTTAATTTACTTTTGTAAACATTGCCCTTTTTCCAAGGTTTTCTTTTTAAGTATTAATACTTTTCTTGCAATCTCTTTTTTAGAAAATTAGCTTTAGTATTTCGTAAATACTTAGGAAGTTTTCCTTTTCACAGGGGATCTGTTTTAATTATTTTCTTAATATTTTTTTTTTCTTTTGCGTTCGAAGAGATTGGCTTTTCGTAATACTTTGATTTTCTTTTGCGATCTAACTAGAGATCGGCTTTTAGTATTTCATAATACTTTGATTTTCTTTTGCGATCTAACAAGAGATCAGCTTTTAGAATTTCATAATACTTTGATTTTCTTTTGCGGTCTAACAAGAGATCGACTTTTAGTATTCCATAATACTTTGATTTTCTTTTGCGATCTAACAAGAGATCGGCTTTTAGTATTTCATAATACTTTGATTTTCTTTTGTGATCTAACAAGAGATCGGCTTTTAGTATTTCATAATACTTTGATTTTCTTTTGCGATCTAACTAGAGATCGGCTATTAGTATTTCATAATACTTTGATTTTCTTTTGCGATCTAACAAGAGATCGGCTTTTGCGGTCTTAAGAAAGATCAGCTTAAGTATTTCATAATACTTTGATGCAAATTACGTAGCTAGACTGTATTAACACGTTTCGCTTCTAAATAAGCTTAAGTGATGGCAAGCTTTATGGAGTTTGGCTTATTCTTCACAATTTAGGGTTGCTTTTGTAAAAGCCCTTAACTGATTGGGAGCTATGGAGGAAACTCGGCTTTAAACACTAAGATTACTTGCAGAAGACTCTTTAGTGGATGCGAACTATGTAATTCGGCTTATTAGAAGTAAGATTCCTCCAAGACTCCGCTGCTTACCAGCTCGGTAATGGTTCTTAGAATCTGCACTTAGGTACGAGGCGGGCTCGGTTTGGAGTCTGAGAGTGCAAAGGACTAGTCCTTTGGCTTAGCTCAACTTTTGCCTTAGGACGAAACTTTAGTATGCGATCGAGAGCCGGTGTGTAATTTACTTGGTTGTCCTAAGTGCGAGGAGCGGACCTGGCTCCGGCTTATTAGAGTGTGTGGATTATTTCACCATGGCACTTATGAGAAGCGCGTTGAATGTCTGATACCTAGCCAGGGCACCAACGTGAGTATTCACAGTCCAAACAAAGTGAGTTCGGATTTTTGTAAGGGCATGCGTTCTTGCATCCGTCCGAATTTTGAGGGTCGGATTGGTCAGAAAAAGTTTATTTTCTTTAAAAACTTAGTTTTTATTAAGGGTGTGACTGCGCTTTTGTAAGGATCTGCCTACGTATCCTCGAAGAGGAATCAAATGTCTTTCATGCTTGACTTTCGTTATGGCTCGGACTTTCTTGACTTCTTTTTCTTTCGGAACGTCGACCTCACTGTTCTTCAAACGTGCTTCAGACTCGGCCTTCAGTCGATTCTTCTTTTCAATGGCAAAACAATTGCGAGCTTCCTTTTGGTTGCCCTTGATTGTGTAGGTTCCGCTATCCGTAGGAAACTTAACACATTGATGATAGGTTGAGGCCACCGCTTTCATGGCGTACAACCAGGGTGTTCCCAAGATCGCATTATAGACTGAAGGCTAGTCTACGATGACAAACTTAATAAAGTGAGTTACTCCAGCAACGTAAACTGGAAGCTTGATTGTACCGACCGTCGAGGTAGTATCATTTGCGAAACCAGTGAGTGGTCTGTTCCCGAACTTGATATCTTCGTGCGTTACTCCTATCCTCTCGAGGGTGTTTCGATAGATCATGTCTACCGAGCTTCTGGTTTCAATCATCACACGACCTACTTTGCAATTGTTGATAACGAGCTGAATTACCAGAGGATCATTATGAGGTCGATCCAGACCCTCTGTATCCTGCTCGTCAAATGTAACGAAATGGTCTTACTCGGCCGGCACCGGCCAGTTTCGGGTGGTCTCGGCCCTCCTTTCATGTTGCTGTATCGATCTCACAGAGTCGTTACATTCTTTAAACCCGCCCATAATCATGTAGAGCTTTTTCCGAGGTACCGAAGGATTTTTATCCCCAAGCAAGTCGTCTCAGTCCCGTTTGGGGAGGGGGGGTTGACTCCAGGTGGCAACTGCTTTGGCTGGCCCTGATCATCTTCCCGCTCAGCCGGGTTTGCTTTCGTGGGGAAGTTCTTCTAAAATTCCATATCAGGAACTCTCCGGCTCGATAACGTTTCATTAACACGTCCAAGAGGTGACGACATGAGGCTGTCGAATGCCGCGATGTTTGGTGAAAGTCACACCAGCTTCGGGCCTTACTTTCCTCCACAGGACGACTACTTCTAGGCCAATGCTTCTGCGCGGGTTCCTCAGCGTCTTTGCTGATTTGGAAACTCTGTCCCTTCCTTCCGCGGCTTGGTTTGTCACCTTGTTTGACCTCCAGCTAATCCTCTTCTAACTCCATAAAGCTTGATGCTTTGTGCAAGACGTCTTTCAAGGTAGCAGGTCGGTTAACGGTCAGTTCGTTTTAGAACGGACTTTTCAGGAGTAAAGCTTTATGAAGCGCATTGATTGCGGCATCGTCTGCCATAACCAATTTGGAAACGGTTCCTTTGAACCTTCCCATGAACTCTCTCAAAGGCTCTTCCGGTTTCTGTTGGAGGGCCCAAAGATTGGCAGTCGATGTCTTTATCTCGATGTGCATCGAGTAGTGCTTTAAGAAAGCCGTCAACAACTGGTGAAAGTTATCTATTGAATTTTGGTCAAGCTGAGAGAACCACGCCATAGCGTCGTCAGCGAGGTGTTCTACAAAGAACTGACAGTAACCGGCCTCTTTTTCCTCGGGAGGGAAGTGAGCTCGGCCCATAGCGATGTTAATTGCCGTGAGATGCTGAGTTGGATCAGTCTTTCCTTCGTAGAGCGCGATCCGAATCTTAGCATTGGGTTTGACCGGTGTATTTACAATCCGGGTGGTTAAGGGGGTTTGTTTTGATCCCTCGAGGACTTTATAGAGCTTGGAAGCCGAGCTTACTACGCAATGCATCCTTGAGTTCATCAAACGGGTGATCTCCTTCATGGCTGCTATCTCATCGTCTCTTTCCTCTAAACTTCGTGAAGGCGGTGTGACATGAGTCGCAGATTGGCCTCCCACCGATAAAACTCTAGGCGTTATCTCGGTTGAAAGCAGATTTCGATCAATTTGAGTCGTCCAGTTCCGGGAATTCTGATCAGTCCGTCCCATGAAGAGAGTCATCTCTTCACAGAATTTTTCATAATCGCTCTGCTACTTATCGTACTTTTTATGTAACGATTTCAGCTCGGCTGGAACATCAAGTTCCGTATCTTGGATCAAGATTACTTGGGGGTTTGATTTCTCTGATCGGGCCTCCGGTTGTTGATCTTTCTCCAGAATAGGCATCTCCGGGGTAGGACCCTGTTTTTATGAGGCTTTCAATTCCCCTTGAGGATCGCTTCCATCAGTTGGATTCTTTTCCGTTCCGACTACGTTCGTAACATGTGGAGTTAGAATTTCGTCTCCGGACATCTTTAAAGGATTTATCTCGTGAAAGTTATGCAGTAAACCTGATCGGTCCCCTTAGTCGGCGCCAATTTGGTGATACCGGATTGAGCAACAATCGAGATCGGTCCAAAGAATAGAGGAACTAGGTTTAAGCATAAAATCACAAAGAAAAGATCAAGTAAAAAGATGTGTATAGATTTCTCTATTGAAGGAGATGTCCCCGTTTTGGAGGAATACATCAAGTATTTATATTTATACAAGTACAAAGTTGGTCGAAATTACCCTAAAAGATAAATGGAAAATCTCCTAAAGATAAAGGGAAGTTATACTAATTCTAAGTATTTCCTTTTATCCGAGCTAAGTCTTCCAATTTGCTTGTATTCACCGAGGTCGGCTAGCGCTCCTTAACGGGCCGAGACGTCTACATGGATCCTCGCTGGCCCATTTCTCCGAGATGCTTCCCAAAGCTCCAAGTCGAATCAGATATGGGTCGGGTATGGTAATGGATGCTAAACCCGGTACCACCACTCACCTATTGACATTGGAACATACATTAACCTACAAAATGTGCTGACAATGTCCCTACGTATCCACTGGGATATATCGGAATTCCAATTGAATCTAGAACCAAATTCAACATAAGTTAATGTTTTGGTATCCGAGTATAGTTTATTATAGTCTAACCAACCCATGAAGCGATTCTTTTGTGTAGGAACAGAAGATATTATATCGCTAATGAGTCCATCATCAGCACATACAATTATCTTAGGAATAGGCAGATGAAAACAAATAACATCATTTGTTGGTTGTTATACACCACCAAAATTATCTATATGACCTAAACATAAAGATAAAAAAAATACCATTGAAAAACCAAGTAATACAATAGAAGGTGTAGTATTAGAAGTAGTAGAATATTTACCATAAATCTTGGCATTCGACTCCTGGCTAATCTTCTTAGAGTTTGATGACATAATAACTTCAATATGTTTAACCCTACAATAAATATAAACAAACCGAAGATCAGTAATCGTTTGGAATAATAAATATCAATATCGAAAAAGAAGTAATAATATGATTGATAACGGTACATGGTTGTAGGTGTGATAAAACATACAGTGTTTAATAATGAAAATGATATTGAGGCTGATAGGTTTCACTATGAAGCTAACATATATATAGCACCAAAAGTTTAGAGTTTATGAAAAAAAGGAATAATTAATTTATGTAAAAGGAATATCTAAAAAATAAGAAGTATAGTAATAAAATATTCGTAAATATTAGAAAAAATATAATATAAGAAAGTTAATTAAGTAACGATATAATTAGTTCGTAGATATTCATTCTTAATTGATTCGTTTAGTTCGAAATATATATTCAATTACGATTACATAACAAAGTAGTAATTAATTACCATATATTCGAATAATAATTACGGTATTCTCCTAAATTTGTTTCAAATATTTTAGCCCTATGAGGCCTATATAACCTTTTTACTTCTTAATTATTCAAAACTGATAATATTAACACATAGTCATTATTTCTAATCATAATTACAAAGTTTAACTTATATATTGAGAATCGTTTCCATTGTCTAATATTTTTGTTTATATTTCATAACCAGCAAAGACAAATATCTTATGCTATAGTTTGAAAAGAGGAAATGCATAAGTAATAAATACAATAAGTTTACAAAATATTACATAAGAAGAATATGAAAACAAATATATTTTAGGTATTTTCCGTAGGCAGAATCTCCACAATGTCTTTTATATAGCTTTGGTTGATGGGAACCTGAAAGATGATTAATATGATTATGATATTTATGCATGGTTATGAAAATTATGAAACTAAGAAATGTTTAGATGAATCTAAAGTCATTACTTGTTGCGAAACTCCTTAACTTCTGGAATCTCAGGATCAATATGCGTTTCAGACATAACTCCATAAGGTTCGACCAGTACACGACTGTGGTGGGCGAAACCTACACAGTTGAAATAGTCAGACAACTTTTTGAGGTTTGAAAGTTCTGAGATGAGAAACACTTAGCGAAGATCTCAAGAGAGTTTATTATTAAGTTCTTTGCAAATGAGTACAAATGGTTTCTGTATCAAAATGCGTTGATTGGCGGGTTTTCTATACTTAGTCGTTTTTGCTTGTTGATTTGAAGAGGCGAGTTTTGACCCCTACAGTTAGCTCCACAGCTCGGCAATTTTAGTTATAACGATGTCGAGATAGAGCGGTTGGTGAAGTTAAAATCCACAAGCCAAAAATACTAAGCGAGAGAAAGCCAAACCGCTAAGTTAATGTGAACGACGATCCACGTGATACCGTGATGTCGAGCCGTGATTGGTCATAATGACAAGCCGCAACGAAACATGAATGTCGATGGGAAACGATGGAGATGATGATCCGCGGCTGGCCAAAGACGTCGAGCAGTGATGAAGACAAGATTACGACGATCATTATTTGTGTTGACGACGAGCAATGGTTGGCTACAACGGTGAGCCGTGATATATAGGAGACAATGTTGAGTAGGTGTTGTTTAGACGATGTGATGAGGACGCCAAACCGTGGACTTGTTCGACGGGAATGCCCAAGCCTTGAGAGGACGTCGTCTTAGAAAAAGAGCATACTGCCTTGTAAGAGAAATGGGAATGGCGACCTGCAGTTGGTCTTGATGACAAGCCATGAAAGTGATATCATTTTAACACGATGGTGATGACGACTGGATTCATAAGCGTAGTATCAAACCGTATTTGTGCAAAGATGCTGAGCGTTTATGATGAGCCATGTAAATCTTGATAGTATGAAGATCCGCTAAGGAAAATTTAAACGACTAGCTGTTTAAGGGATTATGGCGCCTAGCCGTGAAGTTGTTGATGGTGGCGCCTATCCGTGAAGATATTGATGGTGGCGCCTAACCATTCAACGGATTATGATGCCTAGCCGTGAAGATGTCGATGGTGACGCCTATCCGTGATGATTTTGATAGTGGCGCATACCCATGAAGATATTGATGGTGGCGCCTAGCCATTCAAGAGATTATGGCGCTTATCTGTGAAGATGTCTATGGTGACGCCTATCCGCAAAGTTATAAACAATTTGTGATGAAAGAGGGTTCGATGGCTAGCCGCGGCAAAAGAAGCTAATGTCAAGCCTTGAGAATGTTTATGGCGTTTCGATCCATTGAATGAAGAAGGGGTGAGCCGTTGTTGAGCCAATCAGATGTTGGCAAGCTGTTTTTCTACAGGCGAGCCGTTTTACTGCTGGCGAGCCATTTTCCTGCTGGCGAGCCGTTTTTTTCATGCTGGCTAGCCGTTTCTTGCTTGCTAACGAGCCGTTTTTGCTACTGGCGAGCCGTTTTGCTGCTGGCGAACCGTTTTTCCTGCTGGCGAGCCACTTTTTGCTGATAAGTCATTTTTGCGGCTGGCGAGCCGTTTTTGCGGCTGTTTTTTGGCAAAAGAAGTTGTTGATATTGATTCAATCATTTGTTGAGGCGTTCATACCGATTCGCCGTGAGAACAATAGTATACCGACCCATGGAGGGTTAGATGGATGAGGCGTCATGGCGAAGAGGGAACAACGCCGAGCCGTGCTTTATGAGATCATACCGATTCATTACAAGTGGATGGTGTAGAACCGTTGCTCGTCGTGCCAACCCCCTTCATGATAATGCTGATTCATTTAAGACAATATCTTTGACCCGCCATGAGATACTAATGCCGAGCCATTTCCTGGAGGACATGGTGTCGATCTGAGAGTGGTTTAATGTTGAGGGATAACATCGAATCATCTCTTCATTGTGTGTGTTGATTTAAAAATGTGATGTCGGCGCCTACCCGTTTAAGAGATTATGATGCCTATAAGTTCATGTGATGGGTCGTTAACTTCACCCTTAGAAAAGATGTAAAACATTTTCTTTTTGCATGTCGACTAGGGTGTATAAGCGAACCATGACGATGATGACCATTCAGTTTTCGATGAACTGTTTGCAAGGTTGTTAGGTGAACGCTTCGGTTTTGATGAGTCATTTTGTCTGTTTGATAATTGTTTGGATGTTCTCTTGGATGTTCAAGGTTTAAGTTAATCGTAGACGGCGTCCCGTTTACAAAACATCTTTCTCCGGCTGTCTGGGTTTGCCAAACGGTTGATAAATATGTAATGTTAAGACCAGTGATTAGTTGAACTGGGTTTTCTGATGTTTGCCTTAGTTTACAAATGGATTTCCCATGAACACACGTGCTCTAAAACAGACATGTTTTAACCGACGTTTAGATAGTCGGGCTTTGGATGGACATTTCGGGTTACAGAGACGTTCCCGTAAACGACTCCGCTCGAAATGGACATCTTTATTTGTATAACGGCTGTAAAGTTGATGAGAATTATGATAGTCAGATCTGAATAATATGTATAAGTTAGCTGCTATGGCCAGTAGCAACGTTTGTAAAGACAAGATATCTGTTATGTTAAGTTAATCGTTCCGCGGAGGATGTAAATGAAATTTGAACAAATTGTTTTTCCTTAGAGAAGAACTTGTTACAAAAATGGGAGTATACGAGTATACGTACCCACTTCCCCCTCTTTTTGGGAGGAGGGCAACTGAACCCATCCGAAAATGGACTGCCTATTTACCCTTTACAGGGATCAAGTCGCCCGTAGTTCATACTAACCCATGTGCAAGTGCCGTTCACATGGAACCTTTCCCCTCTATGCTAAGTAATTGGAATGTAGATAAATAATAGTACGCCTTAGCGGTGGAAGGGTAACTTAATGATAGTACTTCTTTAGATGTCATGCGTTCCATGACCGCGGAATGGCTTGTCCTTCCATGTTTGCGAGTTCATAAACGCCTGGTTGAACTATGTTGGTGACTACGTAAGGTCCCTCCCAATGCGACCAAGTTTACTTGCGTTCTGTTTGGCTGTGTTAAGGAATACTTCTCGTAAGACCAAGTCTCCTTTGTAAAATCGCCTGGTGCAGACTTTGGAGTTGTAATATTTGGATGTGGCCAGCTGGTAACGGGTGATGTTAAGCAACACTTGGTTGCGTCGTTTGTTGACTAAGTCCAGCTCGTCAGGGGGTAGCAGATGGTTGAGTCCTTCCTGCTTTGGGAGGAGTCTGCGGCAGACTCCGGGAAAATGTATTTCTGGTGGAAGCGCGCATTCCGTCCCATTGAACACAGAATAGGGAGCTTCACTCGTGGCTAGCCGTGAAGATGGGTCATCGTTTAAGATTCCTTCAGCTAGAGCTAGATTATCATCTTCTTCCATTGCTACTATCTCGTTCTGGGGGCGAGCCGTTTTTGCTGCTTTAGGGCGAGTCGTTCCTTCTTCTAAATGGCCAGCCGCAACTGCTGCATCAGGGCGAGCCGTTACTGCTACTCTACAGTGAGTTGTAATGACTGGTTCAGCTCGCCGCTGAAATGCTTTGATTGATGATACGGTATACGAGCAATAGTGTGATCCTCCCACTATCATGGCGCATCTCGTTCTTGGTCCTCCTTGCGCCGAGTCATCATTTTGCCTGCCGTGCCTGGGCGGCTCGTCATTTGTTAATGCGGGCTGGGTATCACTGTGTTCGACTTCAGAGTATTTGAGGTTAATGTTTCCGCCGAGTTCGCCGGCTAATAGTTTTGCGGCGAGTGTCGAGCCGAGTACATAGCTTTTGGTTGTAGAATGTTCGTAAGTTTTGTGGATATCACAATATGCCGACGAGCCGCGGCCTTGGCCTCTCCCTTGACCGTAGCTGGGAGAGTCCACATGAAAGTTATAGGCTTCCTCAAAATTGTCTTCGTGTTCGACAAAATTTCCAGCATAAGCTTTCCGTGGCTGGTTCGGCTGCTGGATGTTGTTGTTACCTTGTTTCGACTTCCCATACTTCTTTGCGAGTTTTTTCGCTTCTTCTTCGCTTTTAGCAAAGTTCGTCGCTTGGTGCAAAGCATCCTGGATAGTTGACGGCTCGTTGAGAGACATCTCCTTCCAGAAGTCAAACTCGTGCCAAATGGCTCTTTTTAGCGTGCGGAGTGCGTCCGAGTCATCTATGCCTTTTACTTGTGACAGCACCAATTTGAAGCGTTCAATGAAGGGCTTGAGAGACTCGGACGATCCTTGGTTCATTTACCATATATCGGCACCATAAGTCTGGGTTTCAATGAAGATGGAGTAGTGCTTGAGGAAAGCTTCTGACAGCTATTTAAAAGTATCGATGTAATTTCTTTCGAGCCCCTTAAACTATTGGAGAGCTGGCCCCTTGAGATTTTCTACGAACAGTAGACATTGTCCGACGTCCATCTCTCGTTCTTTGAAATTTACTCTGGTCATCGCCACATTGAATTCGTTGAGGTGGTCAGCTGGATCTTTGGTTCCGTTGTAGTTCGGTACTCTAATCTTGCATGGGTCTGATACTCGTGCTTTGGTGATGCGTGCCGAGAATGGAGTGTGCTGAACTTGTTCAAGGATCAGGTCGAGTTCCGGTGCCTTGATAGTGGCACGATGCATCTGCGAGCGGATAGTCTTCAACTCGGCAATGGTCTTGCTTAAAAAGGCTCGTAATTTGGCCATCTCGTCATCCTGCGCTTGGACCGCAACTCGCTTTTCTTCGGCGGCCTCCGCCAGCTCAACCTATTTGATGTTTTCTTCCTCTTCAGAAATGCTTCTAGCGCGTTCAGAGTTCGTTGACTGTTGGGTCGTCTTCTGTCGGTCGGCGTGCTTTGCTATCACAGCTTCTTGTCGCGCTGCTTCTACTTCTGGAAGCTCGGCGTTGTTTACGTCTCGTCCAGTGATGCCGTTGTCACCGAAGGCAGGGAACTGTTGTGAAGCTGCCTACCGAGGTTCGTTGTTCTTTCCCCTGGCCACTGCTTGCCGAGCTCTCTCTGGCTCAGTAAGTTCAGTATCGGGTACGACTTGTCTGGCGAGGTCCTCGTCGTCGTCGTCGACTTATATTCGTTCATCACCAATTTCGGCCTTCTCGCGGCACGCCTGAGTTAGGAGGATAGATCGTCCGTCCTTCGCGGCGGTCGATGGATGTTGCTGCCGAGGTCGACTCAATGACTCTAGAGAATAAGGGTTCGACGACTCGAGAGTATTTATACTAGTCTAGGTCGGTTTAGGGCTAGCCCTAGAGAATAAGGGAACATTCCTTATTCTCCTAAATCCTCAAATATTCTCCAAGATTTTCTCTCATCTCCAAGTCTCGCCAAGCGCGCTGGACTTTCGCCTTGGGCTTGCCTTGATAACAGTCTTCGCTGGGTCGGCCCACTTCTTAGGACTCATAACTTGGCCCATCATCAAAACGAAATATATCTGGTAAACTGCGGCTGGCCGGTTTACCGGTTCAATTTGTGGGTTGTTGACTTAATTGTTTACTGCGCGGTTCGCCTGGTTTAGTCGTTGATTGGCGGGTTTTCTATACTTAGTCGTTTTTAACTTGTTGATTTGAAGAGGGGAGTTTTGACCCCTACAACGACCTAGGTTCAGGACAGAAAGACAAAATAAAACGTGATATTTTAATATGATTTGTATACCTTCCAATACAAAATACTAAACACACACTAACCTAGAGGGTAAGCTAAATTCCAAAAGCGCAAGACAGAAATTGGTTTATCTTCATTAGAAGTCCAATACTTCTCTAGAAATTCATCAGCCAACATTCCATAAACATAGCATTCGATTTCCTTGTCACTGCAAGGTATGGAAATATCGATCAAAACCAATAGGTAATAAACGTTACATAAAAAAAAAACACTTACAACATATCGGTGAGCCAAAAGCGAACTTCATTCATACTTTTCCCAAAAAGTTCCTCATAAAAATCTATTTCAGTTTCATCGCGAGGAATAACTTTGGTAATGGCACCAATAATATCTAACATTAAACCAAAATAATATTAATATCAAAAACTCAGTTTTACGAACATGAAATTAGTATACATACCATATGAATATTTTGCATCAACAGTCCGATCTATCTAACGTTGAAATGGAATAAAATCCATGCAATGATCGTCTTTAACAATGTAACTGTTGGAGACCGTGGTCTGATCAAGAAACTTGATATGCCAATTGCTGAAAGAGTTTATAGGTTCACCATAAGCTTCAACGATACTGAAATCATTTATACGTTTCCACGTTCCTTCTTTCAAAAGATCATAATACTTTTCAACCAAAGGAGAAGGAATAGTTGCTTTGATTGTATAGCCGTAATCAATCAACCATGCAATAACATAAGATTGCAAACTACAAATAAATATTAGATTGGAGAAGTATATTTTACTTACATTTCTATAAGCGAAAATCACATGTAAATTTTTGACTCCAGTAGTAGGCGTAACTAATGTCCACTTACTGATGATCTTCACACGGATTTACCAATCCTTTCTCTGGTTATCCAAATAGTAGAGTAATGTGGTCTTCACCATTCTTGATATTAATCGAAAAAATATTGTTGAGATTGAATATTTTGTTACAATTGCGAAATATATAGGATAAATATATGTAGCATTGGTGATTGTTCACTTAACAACGTTTAAGTTGAAAAACCGTTTTAGTTCAAAACTGTACATTAGAATCTATTCATATTTCAGCCAGATACTTTGAACTGATACAATCACATTAATTTAAATCATTAGAATATGTTCATATTTCCGTGTGATACTTTGAATTGACACAATCACATAAATGTAGATCATTAGAATCTATTATTTTTAATAATGAAATGAATGTTAAGGCTGGTATGTTTAACGATGAAGGAAATATCTTTGAATAATTGATTCGGTTTGTATTAAGTAACCATATTTGTCGTTAGAACATTGAATACAATTATACATTCATACTAAACTAGCTTTATGAGGGTAAATGTTGGGTTAAATATCAATGTATAGGAATAATTAGGAATCAGTTAAACAAAACAGTTCCTTTAAATTCTTCTCACACAATCATATATCCATGCTTTTACATTTATAATGTAAATTGAAGGTGTAGTATTAGAAGTGATAGGGTATTTACCATAAATATTGTCATTCAATTCAAGAAATATAAAAAAACCGTTTAGACATTTGTTTTGCAAAATAGAAGAACAAACTAAAAGTCATGAATACAATAAGCATTCGAAATAGTGAAATTTGTAAATAACCATCTACTCCAATACCATATGAAACCTGAAAAGAAAAAAGATATTGTAAGACTAAATCATATGAAACCTGAAAAGAAAAAAGATATTGTAAGACTAAATCATACTCATATAACAAATTCCATACGAAATATGATATTCTAACAAACCTTCTCGAGAATTCGAAGGCTTCTTATGTCCAAGGATTGTCAAGGATTTTAGAGCAATTAAATGCATTGGTTAAGCTGATATGCTCTACATAAATTTTAAATTAACTCAATGTTGGGAGATAAGTATATGTATTCACTATTAATGAGTTAGACTTATATGATACAAATATTTTGTTATCTAAGAAATATACTTACCTTGTGATCGAAAAATCTACCAAAATCGGAAGATACAAACCAAATAAGCACCATTTTTTTTGTTCCAGAATTCTACAACGTCAAGTGCATACTTTCCTCTAACAAAAAACTCGATCTCTTTGTTACTGATACAGAACAAAACATTGTAAAATACTGGCCATTAACTGAAGATAATAATATAAAACAATATGTGAGCAAGGATTGAAAATAAAGACTTACTTGACATCTTGGACAAAAACGTGGAGACACTCATTCTAACTTGATGCAATGTCTTTTAAAATATAATCATCTATCCTTACTATTGCACCAAAAACATCAATAGAAATAAAAATTACACATTAGTATAATACAAAGAATAACTACTTATAAACTACCACATACATAACATCTAAAATACATACCAACAAGACTGGTAGTTGGAACGGCACCACTCAGAATACTTTCAGTAGAGGTAAACGGTCAGAGTTTAGGCATGTTAAACAAATACACACTTGTAACCTCTGTTTGATTCCCTAGTCGTATATGGTAAGAATGTGGTGTGAACCTAACAACGAATTTGGATCAAAGGACATCAAAACCTCTAATTTTATACCATTGATACTCCTCAAGACATTTCTTAAATTTGCTGACATACTCTCCATAAACAACACCCATAATCCATGAACCCTAGCATTATAAAATATAAAATCAGAATACAGACTAACGAAATCAAAAAGGTATAAACAATACCAAATGAGATATTACCTTTTCATGTACGAGAATCAAATCAATGGTTGACCAATTATCGTCACTCCATATCCGTAAAACTTGAACAACAATATTCCAAAACACATTACTTTTCATGTTTATCTCGGAAATCATGTGAGTTGAATCCATTTCGTATGACAAAATCTGGAGATGTTTCGGTAAATGTAGAAGAAAAGATCAGAGAAACTGATTACACATCTTGTTCTAGAGGAAAAGTGAAACCATCAGTTTCTAGATACTGTTTTCAATAAAGCAGTTATTATTTTCAACGCAAAATAAATAAATTTCAAACTATAAATCAATTACAAATAATTATATACTATATACAATATTTTGTCCGTAAATATAATTTTCTGATTCAATTCAGTTAAAACTATATATGTAACTGAATAAATCATCCGTACGTAACAAACTAAACGTAATTTTGTAAGTAATAAACTTAGAACCACATACACATTCATTGTTAGTAAGATAAACGAAAGATTAGTTAGTATAGCAAATTAATAACTTATGTTGTACTTATGCTCTTCTTAGAAATCAACACGAATCAAGTAAACAAAATAGTTCTTTTAAATTATTCTCACACAATCATAAATCCATGCTTTAAAACCTATAAGTAAACTTAGTATCAAATTAAACATGCATTCTTAATAACTTGATTTAAATGATAAATTGTCTTGAAACATAAACAAATATAGCTTATAGAGTATCTGTCTAGGAATTAATAAGGGGAGAGAAACATATAATGAAAAGTACATTAGATAAACATTCACTCATCAAGATTATTCATGTGTTCCTCATCTCGGCGTATTCATCTTCCTCCACCTCGTAAACTCTAGTAGTATGAAACCTACATTACATTTAAATGGTTCTTAGAGAATTTAATAGTTCAAGAATATTGATGGCCTTAATTTAAATTAAAAACTTACTTCTCATCTTTCTCGAATACAGCAGGAAATGTTAGATTTATATGGAGTTTAGAGAAAGGATGTTGAGCACATACACATATTTCACCTGAATGTATTCACATGTATCAATGGCAAGAAAGAATCAATTTACATAACCTAATCATTGCAAAGGAAATTAAGTAACTACTAACATATTACCTCTATGATCATACATCTCCCACGCACGAAGGACACAAAATTTAATCTTTCCAATCGGTTGGAATTTCCAATCCGACTCAAATTGATTAGCAAATGGACCCTCTGCAAGACATTTTATCTCTTTCCCTCTTGTTTTACAATGGTTTAGAAAACATGATTATTTCATATATAGAAATGTAAATAATAAAGTACTGGTACCAACAAATATATTTACTACAAATCCCTAATAGAGAAATGAAGAACATTGTGATCAGGAACATCATATGTGTCATCTACCATTCCTTTGTAAACAAATAACTTTTTCACCTTGACTATAGCACCCAACAAATCAAATAAAACATATCAAAGTTATACATGTCAGACATACCAATAAGAAATAAATCTATTATAAACTCCATTGTGGTTAATAGAACCTTACCAACACTAATCTTCTTAATCATGAAGCCGTTCAACACTATTTGAAATTTACAGAATGTTATGTTCAAGTGATTCTTATTGATGCCACCCATTGGTTCAACGATGGTGTTCTCATGGAAAAAGATATGATAATCATGCAGAGTAAATCTCCATGGTCCAGGCCTAGTACTAACCTCGAAATCTTTAACCATGTACCATTCACCTTTTTTAAATAGATTTTCAAACTTAGGCAGGAGATGAAATCTAAGTGTAGCAGAGATATGAACACCCTATATAAAACTGCAGGTAAATATATGGAATAAGTCTAAAGAAAAATCCATGTAAACAACGAGAATGAGATGTCTCTCAGTATGGTACCGTGGAAATTGCTCATTCCAATCACTCAGAACTTGAACAATAATGTTTTTGCCCTTGATGTATGGAACCAGATCCATAACAAATTGCAAGTTAGACATCTTTTGTTTGATGAAATAAAGTTTGATAAAAGAGCAAAGATTTAAGTGTAGAACTTGTACAAAGAATAGAGATAGGAGGCGTGAAATCAAAAGTGTTGACGTGAAATAAGTTATATTTCCAACATAAATATTGATTTTTGGAAAGATAAATAAGACTACTTTTTTATTCTATCAAAGCAAATCTATATAAACAATTACATAACTTACCAAATAATAAAAAATAAATTTACGTTAAAAACGATTTTTTACATTAAAAACCTTCTTGATTTATATAGATTGAGATCTATAAGACAACTAACATATTCTGTAAGCTTTTTTTTATACTTTAATCATTTTCAATTGTAGCAACTAAGTATGGTCTAATATGTAAAAAAGAAACATGGCTAATTATTTGATTAATGGCGAGCAATGTAATAGAGTGTACTTCCATAATATTTTGTTACATTCATGACCACTAATCAAAAAAATTAAGGTACAAAAACTAATTATTATTCAAACAAAACGACTGCAATATATTTATTCAATTTACTGATAAATATACTTTTGTAACGAAATGTTACACTGGCTGAATAAAAAAGATAACTTGGAACACATTGAAAGAAAGTCTTTAAACTGCTTTACTCATTTGATTCTGAAAAGGAATCCTGTAAATAACACAACAGTTTTTTGTAAATTAGTTAACTTTATAAATATATATCAATAGAAACATATTAGAGTGTAAGGTGAGGAAATCTTACGTAATCAAGAAAGCTCCTACTTCAGGTATATGAGGATTGAATTCGAAAGTTGAAGCACCCATCACAGAAGAAACTAAGCAATTTCCATCTAAACATGCATGATAGATGAGTTAAAACGATGTCGTCTAATAAAAGTACGAATACAATAACATTGAAAACAAATAAACAAAATATATGTACCAGTTAATTATTGGACACTCCAAAACCGCAAGGCCATGATGACAACGTCATCATTCGCAACAGACCACATATCATATATATGCAAGACAAGATCACTATAGGCTTCGCAATGCAAAACTCTGCATCTGCAATGCAAAACTCTGCATCTGCAATTCAAATTTTATTAATAGCATGAAATAATATGTCTTTTAATAATGTTAATTTCACACTTGCTTAATATCGATAATGGTAAGTTTAACTATTGTATTGTTGTCCATGTAATTAGATCGAGATGGATCTTCTAATATAATTTCAGGATCGCAAACCCTAACCAATGCTCCGAAAACATCCACAATACGAATAAATACATAGTTTAGGTAATAATGCGCAACTCAAAACATTAAATTCGAAAAATATAATAATAGACACTTACCAATCGAAAACATAGGATGAGCTAACCCTTTAAGAATTTCATAATGTGGGACAAAAGAATAAAATCTAGTATCCGACAATGGTGGAATAGATCTAAACAATGTTTTGTCATCAAACGATATATGATACTTATTTCGTGTGATCTGATATAGCCCGGATGCACGAACTACTACAATATTGGTTATTTTTACCCAATAATTTTCATACAATTTATCACCAATAGAATAAATAAACTCATTAGGCACGGTAGCTTGAATTTGTGAACCCTGAAAGAAAGAAATATAATTGTGAAATAGATATACTATACGAATAAATAAGTTATTTAAAACTATGTCCACAAATTACCTTTTCGTCAACCAAAACAAACTCAATATGAGCAGGTGAATATTGATGTTCCACTTCCCATTTCCTAAGGACCTTAACATCTATACTATAGTTTGAATGCAAAGTATCCAAACCAGAAATGAAAACAGACTTGCACATTTCTACTCCAATTGATGTAAGTAATAAGAGTACGAAAGATTATATAGTTACAAAATCTAGGGTTTATAATTTTATTATTTAACACAAGAAATTAAGCATGGAAATATAAATCATTCTCTACATAATCTTAACAACTTCGAATTAAAATATCTATTATGTTAAGAATGTTGAATTGTAAAAAAGAAAAGATACTGAAAATATCTTCCCAAGAAGATACTCAACAAAATATGGTAAGAATATATTTTGAAAATCATTGTATAATCCTTTTAATTAGATAATCTAATTATATAACTTCTAAATTTCTCGGTTATCGCTTAAAACATGTTTCTTTCAAATCCGCAGAGAATGATGAAACATCGCGAAATGATTGGCATTTATTGACAAATACACACGTTAAGAGAAACTAAATAAATTACTAAATTTCCAATATTACATTTCTATATAGATACATTCATTGACATTTACTTTTTCACTTCCATTACTTATCATATTCTTAAAAAAGAAACTAACAAAAATTATGAACAATGAAAAGCTGGTAGAGTTAAGGGAAAAATTTCTTAAAGAAGCTAATAGTTTTTTATCAAATATTCAGAAGATGAACGTGTCTATAAGGGAAAGTTAAATCGGCTTCGTGAAAAGGAAAACCAGCTAAATGCTCAATACCAGCAATTCCAACAAAGTATGGGATATTCATTCTATCAGTCCGAAGAATGTAAGAATATTTGTTCCAAAATTAAATCCAACGACCTGCTTTTAAGAACACATATTCTAAAAACAAAATATTTGGCTGATTCAAGAAGATGGACGATGAAGAACTTGCTCGAGAAGGCGAAAATTGTGGAGGATCAGTTGGCTCTGGTTAAAAGAAACAATACTAACATAGATAAGTAACTCTTCTATGTGGTTTTTAGTAAATTTTATGTAAGAAAGATTTGAAACTTTTATTATGTTTTCATTGTTTTTTTATATGGTAAAAAAACAACTTTAACTATAAAAGGAATGATTCATAAAAAGTAACTCGCACAACTATTATAACATAGTAAAATTTAGGTACTAAAACTTTAAACGATGGTTAAATATCCAATTGAGAAAACAACATTACAATATACCAGCTTCTAGTTGGTTTCATTACAAACTAATAAACATGAAACAAAAGTTTATAGTTTTGCGTTACATTAAGATGTTACTCTAGTTTAAAACTATACGAAACCTGCACAAACAAAAAAGAAAATAAGGCAACGTCCATGAACACTTACCTAATCAATATGATACAGAGAATAAACGTTTTTTTTAATTCCAATGCTTCTTTTGTCCATGGATTAAACAAAATTTCTGGAAAGTTAAATAGGTTTGTTAAATCGATGTGACCTAATAACAAAACAAACCATATTCGAAGAATCAGTTACATGTAATATATTTGAGTAAATCAATACGAATAGAATGTAATGTTAATTCAAATATTTATTGACAGACTTACTGCATGCTCGATAAATCTTCCAAAAACGGAAATTACACACCAAATATGAACTTGTTTTCTTCTTCCACTCATGTAAAACGTCCTCTGCATACTTTCCAGAGGTAAGGAACTCGATCTCTTGGTTACTAATACATAACATTGCAAATATAAGTAGTAATGGTTGGATATCATTAAATATCAATAAGCATATAAAAAATATATTGTCTTATAAACATAAAACACTTACTTGACATCTTGCACATAAAAATGAATATAATGGTTCTCACTTGATGAACGGTATTTGGAATCAAGATCAAGAGCCCTTACTATTGCACCAAATACATCGACTACAATCAACAAATAAAAGAACACCATTTATAAATTACCAATTCTAAAATATGATTTACAAAATCTGAAAATTACATACCAACTTCATGGCTTTTTGTAATGGAACCACTTAGAATCGACTCAATAGGTGTGAATGATCTGAGATCATGCATATTAAACAGAAACATATTTGTAATCTCTATTTGATAACCTAATCGGATCTTGTAATGATGTGGTGTATACCACACCAAGATAAAACGCCAATCAACATCGAATCCTCTAATTTTATACCACCGATATTCTTTAAGAGATTCCCTAAATTTGGCAACATATGGTCCGTACACCACACCCATAATCCTTGATCCCTAATTCGAAATGAAATATAAAATCATACTATGAAAAATATAAACAAAAGGAAAGAAAATTACAGAAAAGTAACAAATAAAGTCAAACCTCTTCGTCTTCGAATATTAGATTCATTGTCGACCAGTTATCGTCAGTCCATAGACGAAGAAGTTGAACCACAATACTCCAAAACACCTTGCTCTTCTTGTTAATTTCCCAAACCTTGTGAATTGTTTTCATGGTGTTTTACAAATTAGATAGGGTTACAGAGAGAGAGAGATAGAAAAGAGGAAGTTAATCGATTGGACTTATTGCAAACGAAAAGACAACTCTTTACAAACGGTGCTAAATAAAGAGGTTTAAAATATAAATACAAAAGATTATATTGTAAGACAAAAATAACTAACCAAATAATAAGAAATAAGCTTAGGTTAAAAGAATATCTTACTCGTATCATATATTAATCATTTTACTATAATAATATTGTTGCGAGATATATGGAAAAAAATAAATGGAGTATAATATAATTTGCTATTTTAAAAGACCCAAATATGAATATAATTATGTTTCCATATATCTTTACCAAAAAACTAAAGAAATAGAAACTATATTATCATCCAAAATCAGAATCTTTGTGAACTCCGTAAAAGTATGTAATTAAACTTCCAATTGTTTTTATATTGATAGAGAATCTTTAGTGTTTACCTTCCCGTGACAATTGAATGACAAAAATTTGAAAATTTAGCTGTTAGGAGAAAGGGAATATCTCTATTAGATTATTTATTTAATACTTCATTCTCAAAAAGATTTAGTTTTCACTATATATATTTTTTCATAATTTCAATTCTGAAGAAATACAACAATGGAGACCAATGAAAGGATGGATCGTTTGTTATCATCAATTAAAGAAAAAATAACGATAATGAAGAAATTAGATTAGAAAGATGAACTAAAGGAAGATTTTATTACAGAAGCATCGAGATTTTTACCAAATTATTCAGAAGAAGAAAGATCTTATCAGAGGAAGCTCAACCAGCTTCGTGTCAAGGCGGATGAACACATTGCTGAATTACAACAATTGCGATCAAGTATTGGAGCAACATTTGATGAATTAGAAGACTTTCAGAAGATTTGTTCAAAAATGAAGAACAACAATCTTCTTTTAAGAACATATGATCTTAAAAGAAAATATATAAATGATTCAAGGGTTTGGACGATGAGCAATTTGCTAAAGAAGGTAAAGATGGTGGAGGATCAGATAGAGGAAGGTAAAACAAAGAATGCTAAGATTGATAATAATTATATGTGAGATATGTATTATGATGCTTATGTATGAATATGATGAAAGATTTTATTATAAAAAGTTTTATCCTTCCGATCTTAAAATAACAACTATATGTAAACTCTAAGATTTCAATAGTTTGATGTTTTGTTTAGAGATGTTCTCAAATATAACTCCATACGGGTTAATTATGTATCTTTCTCATTATGAAATCTTACTAACTTGACCATTCCAAAATATTCATAATATAGATTTATTAAAAACAACTATAGTTTTCATACATTAAAATATGGATTCATCATGAAATGAGAATACATGAACCAAACTTAAATGCAATTCAACAAAAAAAACAAAACTCAATAATTCTTTAGTTTTCATACTCAAGAATGTTTAGAATTCCCTTCATCACCATGCTCAGCATCAGGAACACGATCCAATACTTTCATAAAATACTTAAATAAGTATTTAAGAGAAGCAGATTGGTTGAACTACTCGACATTGATATGAGATCTGTATCGCAACAATAATTTTCTGTTATATGGGACAACATACTTTTTATCACACTTAAAGCCATTATTCACAACGTAAAGCGCTGTATCCCTTCTTCGGTAAATCGGGAAACCATTTTCTTTGACCACGGTCTGATCAACATATTCCATACATGGAGAATTCATGTTTGCACCACCACATGGACCGTGAATCATCATATCCTTGACAACTTCATAAAGTTTCGGGTCTTTGTGCTTATTGAGGATTTCAGCACAAATCCTACTGTCAATATCTTCTGCGGTTGTGAGTTTAGAATCTTTATCCATCCATATAAACACGTGAGCATGAGGCAACGATCTGTTATGGAACTCAATAGTATACATTGCTGTAAAAAATATTAAAATCAAAATACATAAGATATAGATAAACATTAATCTTAATACATGCACAAAATAGTAAGATTTAATATAAACAATACTTACAACAGATGGTCTTCCCTAACACATCTCTTTTAGTAATATCATCCATAAGAGAGTCCAGCTTCATCTTGAAAATCCTCAAAATATCCTCTCGTCTGTCTTCATGCTTCATTTTACGTTCCTCGAAAAAGCTTTTCATTTCTGGCCATTTAGAGTTTGACGTAAAAGTGATGAACAAATCCGGAAAACCATCTTTCTTACAAACGGCCATTACATCTAAATACATATCTAGATACCGCGTAACCATGAGAGCAATTGTTAGAAAAAAAGAAGGCGTAAAACAAAGAAGAAAACCAAAAATTCACAAATTATAAAGAAGAAGAGACAAAATAGTTAAAACGGGAACCTTTCATATTATTTCATGATACGCTTTAGAAGATATATATAGAGAAAGAAACGTGCTATAGAACAATTTAGATTTCTGCGTTTACCAAAATTATCACAACCAATTTGATACAATATCTTCAAAATCTTATATATTATTAATGCAAAATCGTAACTTTAGGAAATCTTGGTAAAGAATATATTTTAGTTGCTAAAAACACGATGACATTTACTCTATAATAATTATTGATTGCAAGTTGTTACATTAAACAACCTTCTCGATTTATATAGATTGAGATCGAGAAACAACAACTTTGTTTTGTTCTTTAATAGATTTCAATCGAGAAACAAAGTAAATAAATTTGTGAACCTAAACATGGGTAATTATTTGATTAATGGCGAGCAATGTAATAGATTATACTTCCATAGTATTTTGTTACATTCCTGGCCACTAATCGAACATTTATTTGTTAAGAAACTAAACTTATTATCATTGTATTTAGCTAAACGGCTTAGACGGGCGATGAGGAACTTATTAGAGAAGGTACAAATCGTGGAGGATCAGTTAGCTCTGGTTAACAATAACAATACGATAATATATAAGTAATAGTTATATGTTGTTTGTAACAAAAGTTTATGAAATAAATATTTGAAAACTTTAGCCCTGCCATCATTGTATTATTGATATGGTAAAACAACAACTTTAACTCTAAAGTGAAGGATTCGTAAAATAAAATAATTTTATACTGGCCAAGCTTTTAAGACAATTAACGTATCCTTCTCGCCATAAAAGAATCCACTTGCACTTGCCAATCCAAACATAAAGCTTCTACCAAAGCATGCTTTTATTGGATCCGGAAGAAATCCCGGTTCATCGATCTAGATTCCAAAGTTGAAAATAAGTATAAGATATCGATAGCTGCGCAATAGTAAAAACCAACATAATATGAGAATTTATTGATTATTTGATCATAATTTTCATGTAATATTTCAGAAGCTGGAATCTTAAGAACATCGACCGCGATTGAATCAAAAAGCACACACTTTGCTTTTGCTGATGCATCCTTAACATTGGAAACGATTTTGTACCTTTAATAAGTAAAATGAATAGTCACAGATCAAGTTTATATCGTATTCATAGCAAATTACAATAACTATAGTAAGTATCAATACCTTGGTTCGACAGATGAACTCTTTAATTTGCAAAACTCACACCAAAATAAGTTATTCTTTGTCGGATCATTTTGATCATTCAAGCTTTTAAATACCTTTCTGTTACACTTAGAGCAACTTAGGTAACACCAAGGAGAGTCGGAGTCAATCCCAGTTATGACACGCTCAATTTTACACTTACCAATCTGACATTTTAAAATATGTACAAAGTTATTAGATTCATAGTCGATAATTATTAGCAGAAATTCTAAGTAGCATTACCTCGTCATAATCAGCAAACTTTGATATAGGTTTCACTTCATAATCTGCCCATATGTCTGCCATTTTGCTAAACCTAGTTTTCGATGGTGTATTGAAGTAATCGGTCATATGTATGTAGTTTATATAGAGAATGATTTACAAAGTAGGGCATCTTGGAGGTGAGAGGATATTTTAATTAAGAAAATTGCCTAATATAATACCAAAAAATTAGGCAAAATATATTCGCTGACCATTAAATTCGTTAGAAACAAAGGGAAAATACCATGTTTCACAGTGAGATATGATTTTCGAATTTTAAGTGGGAAAAGTTAATAGTAGGATTCGCGTGTTTTGAAGTCGAGTCGGATACGGAAAACCAAAAGAATCCGCGTGTTTTTGCCGGGTCGAGAATTGGATCCGCGTGTTTTCGATTTTGTTCGTGTTTGGCGAGAAGTTTAACTCTATCCTTGGATAAATCGAGTTATCCACGATCCGAATATGATTATGTCGCTGATTTTTCAAAGAAACCGGGTAAATAGGCGGGTCTGCGGGTGAAAAAACGGATATGTTTGGCTCGAGGACGGCTTTAAGGGCTTAAAAGCTGGGCTTTTTTAGACAAAAATACTCTAATTCTCAATTTCAATTGAAATTGATTTTCAAGTAAATCTCAATGGCACGACCGTAAATAATATCAAAACGATGTCCACTCTGCTAAAATTGATTCCCAGTTAATAGTATAGATGTTACTTTTATTTCTCAGCTTGTTAGTCTTGAACATTTTTTTTTTCTACTTGTTACTTTGTTTAAATTATGAACTATGAAGTATAAACATTGCTTATTTAATTTGTTTGTCAGTTTCTAACTTATAATAAATTGCCATTTCGTTTATGAATTTTCAGGTTTGATCGGGTATTTTGGGTAAAAAAACCGAAATTAACCAAATCCGAATCCAAATTCGGTTAATTTTGGTTTTTGATGACAAACCAAAAACCCGCCCGAACCCAAAAATACCCAACTCGTACTTCTGTATAACTTTAATGGGTTTTATATTCATAAACTCTAAAACCCAATACCCAACGTATCCTAAATTTTTCAACCTCACGAAACAGAATTATACTGTATTATTAGTGATTTGAACCTCATACCTAGTATCAAAGCCTTTAAATCCTTAACTACTAAGCTGAGGGTTTCCACTAAAGTTCACATTACAACTTAAGGATCCTCTATGATTTAGAATAAATGAATGATGTTGCGCCTCTAAAGTTTGAGGTATAGGGTTTAATGACCCTCGATATCATGCTTTTTTCATATAAATTTCGATCATCATATTTTCCTAAATTGATTTTCCATTAAATAAATACATTGATTTACGGTAATTTGTTTTTTTTTTCTTTAACATATATTACTTTTTTTCCAATTCATATTTTGTTTAAGTGATATTTTTTACTCCAACAAAAAAATATTTCTACGTTTACCACTACACGATCATGTGATCTGTTATAATCCTAAATTTTAACCTTCACTACGATCAACTACCACATGATCTGTCCATCGATCATGTGACAGTTATTTTTCCAAAATATCCAATCTCATAATTCTCACCATAAGGTAACTAAGCAAATCCCCATCTACCTATTACTTTTCACACGCACATAGCTCATGCTTAGTCATGAGTCCACCTAACCTACATAATTAATTCAAACCATGTCAGTCTCACTATGGAGGGATTATAAACTACACTCCGACTTATGCACTAATAATCGTGGATATAACTCCTCAATTAAACCTCCATCTCCAACACTCTAACTCCACCAAACCTTCACAATAGTCACTTTCGTACTGACAAGTCTTCGTGCCAGTCTTTGAGGCCAAATACAATGTCATGGTTAACACTGGATTGAGAAAAATCTAATCCATGACATGCCTTCCCTCAACGCCTTGGCGGTATGATCCCCGATATGAGTTACATGACCCAACATCCAATTCATCCATACCATTACTCACCCATAAAACTTATTGTCGAGTTAACTAGGAGTAATTTTCTATATGGTTCACGCACAGCCCCTATCAGACTGTCAGATCTAAACAAGCAAGCAAACCATTGAGTGAAAGATGATTTCTTTAAAGAACTCTTTTACCTTAGTTTACTTGAATGTTTAATGAGTTTACCTCTACTAGCGACGTATCAATATACTTAAGTTAATTTTCATCCGTCCCATGGACAGTGATTGAAACCAATAACTAAGTAATTATCGAGTAAAAGCCATTTTACTTTTAGTACTACTTAGGCGATATATTTGTTCACGGTCTAATGATGATTACTCGAGTTACTTCCCAGTTTACTCGAGTAGCTTCTCATACGGTACATGTCATAGCTCCCATGATAGGGTTTAACTGATAATGCAACACACATGTCTAGGTAAACGAATACTTTCATCGACCCAAATTCTTAACAACTCTCTAGCATGCTGCAACTTTGAGTCGAGATAGAATTGATGATATCCACCAATACAAACCACATATCACCCACGACCCACACAAACAATGAGTACCATCGATCCACATATAACTAGGGCGATACCCGCGCATACGTGCGGGTTGCTTTTGAAAATATTTGTTTTGATTTATTTTTAGTTTGGGTGTTGCAGATATTTCATAAGAACTCATATGAGAATCTAATACTTGTCTAGCAATAACAGAAACCAATAAAAAAAAAATTACTGATGAATTTGAAAAGTATTGGAGATGACTATAAAATCCATACCTACATAGTTACACAAAATAAATTATACAAAGGAAATTACACAAAGGACCTTTCTCTTCGAGGCCGAGGGAGCGTCGGGAGACGCTTGCTGATTGTTTAGTCTTTTGGGGGCAACCGGAGGGTTCGCATTTCCCACGGGCTTCTGATCTTCGACCTTATCCGTCTGGATTGGCGGCCGCTCGACGTGCACTTCACCTTTGTTATACTTGCCTATTAGAATATTCATGAAGCTTCGACACAATAGGGGGAGCTCAGCTCGTTCACAGTTCGGTTCGTTCACTCAAACAGTACGAAAAGATGGTCGTTCAAGCGCAGCAGTGTATAGTTCGGGCAGAGGTCGATATGCCAATCATATTCACCAAGCTGACACAAAGGGGCTCGCCATGCCTCACAACGACTCTCTTGTGATCGAACTCAGAGTCAGGGACTGCGACGTATCGCGAGTACTCATCGACGTGGGGAGCTAGGTCGATCTGATCTATAAGCAAACTCTCCTAAGCATGGACATTTCTGAAAGCAGGATCAAGACGAGCGTGAAGCCGCTGACCGGATTCGACGGGGTCACAACCATGACCATCGGTTCGATCAAGCTGGACGTATACGCCGGGGAATAACCAAATCAGTAAAGTTTCTCGTTGTGGATCGACCCGCAATCTACAACGTCATCATGGACACCCCCTGGCTGATATCTCTTCGAGTTGTGCCGTCAGCTTACCACCTATGTTTGAAATGCCCAACTCCAACGGGGGTATTCACTCTCCGGGGTGACCAGAAGATGGCTCGAACCTGCTTCGTCACCGAACAACAATTACGCAGGGTAAGCCTGCACATCTCAACAACGGAGCAGTCACCCGCTTCGGAATCAAGGAAGGAATCCTCTGAATCGGTCTCGATCGATCCCTCTCGACCCGAAAGATGTGTAAATTTCAGCGTCGAACTCGTCGAACCGATCCGATCCGACCGAACTACTGTAGTTCTTGGTAGAGAATGCCGGGACCTTCGCATGGACGGTTAACGATATGAAAGGGATAAGCCCGGTCATTACGACTCATGAGCTGAATGTCGACCCGACCTTCAAGACAATCAGATAGAAACGACAAAAACTCGGCTCGCAGAGAGCTAAGGCGGTCAATGACGAAGTGACAAAGCTGCTCGAGGCATGGTCGATAACCGAGGTGTACTACCCAGAATGGTTGGCGAACCCAGTCATTGTGAAAAAGAAGAATGGGAGTTGGAGAGTCTGTGTCGATTTCACTAACCTCAACAAAGCATGTCCCAAAGAAAGCTACCCGCTCCCGCACATAGATCGAGTCGTCAAAGCGACGGCAGGGAACGAGCTCCTATATATCATGGATCCTTTCTCGGGCTACAACCAGATCAAGATGCACCTAGACGATCGTGAAAAGACCGCGTTCATTACAGAGTGAGGAAAGTACTACTATCGGGTCATGCCGTTCGGCTCGAAGAATGCTGGAGCGACCTACCAGAGGCTCGTAGACAAAATGTTCGCCGATCAGCTCGGCGACACCCTGGAGGTCTACATAGACGACATGTTAGTGAAATCAGAGAAGGCAAGCAATCACGTCGCTCACCTTAAGACGTGCTTCGAAATACTCAACGATTAAGGGATGAAGCTGAACCCCGCGAAGTGCACGTTCAGGTAACCTCCGACGAATTTCTTGGATACATAGTGACCCAGCGAGGGATCGAGGCTAACCCAAAGCAGATCGCAGTAATAGCCGACCTCCCTTCTCCGAAAAACAAAAGAGAAGTTCAACGCCTGACATGTCGAATCGCCGCCCTGAATCGATTCATTTCGAGATCCACAGATCGAAGCCTACCGTTCTATCAGCTTTTTCGAGTTAACAAAAAGTTCGTTTGGGATGATAAGTGTGAATCGGCCTTCCAAGAACTCAAGCAGTACCTCTACGTGTCAGTCACGGACCCCACAGTCAGTGGCGTCCTAGTCAAGGAAGATCGGGGCGAGGAGAAACTGATTTTTTACGTAAGTAAAACCCTCGACGGGGCTGAATCTCGGTATCCCATCCTCGAAAAGCTCGCACTGGCTGTCGTGATGTCAGCTCGGAAGCTTCGACCTTACTTCCAATTGCACACAAACGCGGTATTGTCCATGCAACTGTTACGAGCTATACTGCACAGCTCGAGTCAGTCAAGACGGATGGCTTGTTGGACGGTCGAGCTGAGGGAATTCGACATCGAATTCCGCAACAGAACCACGGCCACATCTCAAGTCTTGGCCGATTTTCTAACTGAGCAACAACCCGAGGTCGAGTCGGTGGAACGATCCACCTTATGGAACCTGTACGTCGATGGTTCGCCTCCCGACACGGCTCGGGAATCGGGGTCCTCTTCATCTCACAATCAGGGGATGTGCTCGAGCAATCTTTTCGACTTGGATTTTGAGCATCAAATGACGAGGCTGAGTGGGAAGCTCTGATCGCCGGACTAAGACTCGCAAAAGAAATGGTTGCACGAAGCATACGGACCTACACTGACTCCCAACTCGTAACCAATCAACTAAACCACAACTCTGATGCTCGAGACGACCGAATGAGTGCTTACCTGAAGTTAACGGAAGAACTCATACTCAACGACTTCAATAGCTTCCTTCTCTCGAAGGTACCTCGAGCCAAGAATTCCAAGGCAGATGCACTAGCCTCATTAGGATCCAACTCAAGCACCGAACGGCGTCGAACGATCCCAGTTGGTATACTACCTGACCCCAGCATCGAGTTGCCTCGACGAGAGAGCAGCGTAATGAGCATCTTAGGGCCCGAGCACGACCCCGAACACAATCCTGAGCCAATCTTGATACCAGGAGCATCAACATCAAGCACGGACTGGCGCGAAGAGATCATCCAGTACATCACTAAGGGCACTCTACAAGAAGATAAGTGGGCGGCTCGACGTCTAAAAACTAGAAGCGCACGTTATGTTATGCTTGAAGGAAAGCTATTCCGGTGGAACACCGCGGGAGTTTTGCTTCAATGCATCGCAGGAGATGAGATTTACCTAGCCCTCACTGAGACTCACGAAGGTGCAGGAGGAAGCCACTCAGGAGGTCAAACCTTCGCTTTTAAAATCAAGAAGCTCGGGCTCTACTGGCCGACTATGCTTGTAGACTGCACAAACCACGCTCGATGCTGCGAGAAATGCCAGAGGCACTGCCCGATGATCAAGTCACCAACCGAGCCACTGACTACTGCAACCGCCGCGTACCCGTTCATGAGATGGGCAATCGACATCATCGGCCCCTTCCCCAAATCGCATCAGAAAAGATACGTCATAGTCATCACAGACTATTTCACAAAATGGGTTGAGGTCGAGGCTTACGCTATGATTCGAGCCAACGATGTCCAGAACTTCGTATGGAGTTTCTCATATGTCGACACAGGCTGCCATATGAATCATCACAGACAACGGGTCGCAATTCATCTCGAAAACATTTGAAGATTTTTGCGCAAAGTGGAGGATTAGGCTTAACAAATCGACGCTTCGGTACCCACATGGGAACGGACAGGCCGAAGCGACTAACAAGGTGATCATAGCCGAGTTGATGAAACGACTCGACGAGAAAAAGAGCCTCTGGGCCGACGAACTGGATGGCGTTTTATGGTCGTTCCGGACGACACCGAGACAATCAACGGATCGAACTCCCTTCTCACTCGCTTACGGAATCGAAGCGATGGCGCCCGCCGAAGTGAACATGAATACTCTCTGACGGACTATGATGGCCACGGACACCGAGCTAAATGAACGAATGTAGTTCGATAACCTGGACTTCATCGAAGAAGAGCGCGAGCAAGCGCTCCTTCGAATTCAGAACTATCATCAACGAGCCGTCCAATACTACAACCGCAAAGTGAAAAATCGAAGTTTCAGTGAAGGCGACCTCGTGCTAAGAAAGGTTTACGAGAACATGAAGGAATATCAGGCAGGCAAGCTCGGTGCGAACTGGGAGGGTCCTTATCAAATTTCAAAGGTCGTCCACCCCGGAGTGTACGAGCTAATGACCCTCGACGGTGTCGCAATCCCGCGACCATGGAACTTGATGTCCCTCAAAAGATACCTTTACAACATCCAGCCGCTCCCAGCTGCGTCGAACCCACCACAACAAATCCACTAACGCCAGAACCTTGAGTTCGGATCGACACTTAATCGTGTCAATTCTATCCACAACAACCTCGTCTAAATGTAAGCAAACTACGATCGGCTTGATCCCACCTCGGGTACGTAGGCAGTCTTCTCGAAGGTCCAGCTAAAAAAAAAGATAAAAAAAAAATAACGCGTCACTCACATAGTCGCATCGATACCCATCGTATCGAGGTCGCATCGCTGTCCAACACGAAAGTCTCCTTAAAGCCAGGGCCAGACCATACCTTAAGCCGGAATGTGCCCGCACACTTAGCCGTAAGACGGATCGCACTCACAGAAGCCGAGTCCCGACTCGCAACGCATGACTCAACCCTCCATCGAGCACAAAGGCTGAAGTTTGAACTCCAAAATTCGACGACCTATACCCAGCTCAAAGGACTTGGATCGATTCGAACGATCGCCCCGTGGGCACACCAAAAAACCCGAGCCTCCGTGGCTCGTTAAAATGTCGAAAAGATTAACTTCGAAGATTTTTTGCTCATCTAACTGTAACTTCGGATTAAGTTCGACCAATCAAAATTTATTCAAAGGTTCAGTTCGACCTAGTGGTATTTTTCTCTAAAGTCTGAGAGTTCTGGTGGCTCGACTATGCCTAAAGTAAAGTAAAAGAAAAAAATATTATAATGAAACTCGAGCCTCCATGGCTCGGTGAGCAAGGTTCACACACTTAAAAGAAATGAGTTTAAAACAGAAGGGGAGAGCAAGTTACAACAGTAAATAACCCTATCGGATCACAAGCGATCTAGGGTCTTCTTCATTCTTCTTAAGGATTTGATTTGGGGTACAAAAAAAAGGGGAGCTATCGGTTCCTCTGTAGTGGCATCGGCCGCATCGGTCCCAACCTGCTCAACCGTTCTGGTCGCCTCAACCCCAGCAGGATCTTCTACTCGCTCAATGGGCAAGGAAGGCTCGAGTTCGGGCTGGTCGGGCTTGTCGGGCTGAACATCTTGAAGCCCAGCCTCGTTTATCTCATCCTCCTTGTTAGCCTCGTTCGCCGCCTGCTTAACCTCAGCACGAGTAAGAACAGAAGTCTTTCCAGCCACGGTCATTCGGCCGTCCACCTGGGTCTCCTCCTGATCGTCATCGGATTCATCTTTCTCGGAAGAAATATCCAGAGCGATCTTTCTACCGCAGACGAACCCTTCATCCTCAGAATCCTTGGGGAAATCACGCAGATCGACAACATCGGCATCTCTCTCATACTCGGCCAGTCGAGCTTGAAGCCTAGACTTCTTCTCAGCATCGACCGGAGCGCCATTCTTTGCGGCCTTCTCGATCCTCTTTAAAGCCCTAGCGACCTGATTCGCCAGTGACCTGAGCCGGTTGATCTCCTTTTAACCTTTGCTCCTCGCCTCCATGACTTCGACCTTGGCCCTGAATTTATCCTTAACCTTCTTTACCGAATCAACAACAACTCGAGCTACTGCATCCTCAGGGGAATACCTCAGCTGATCGACCTGAGCTTCAATCTGGGAAACTTTCTCCCTCTTATCCTCTTCAGCCTTAGCCAGAGTCGATGTCAACTCCTTGATCTTCTGGTTCAGAGAGTCATGTTGAGATGTCAGGTTGCGGTTCAGATCGTGGGAACGCTCGAGTAACCCCTCGGTCCTTTCAAGCTCCTCGCTGGCCTTGGTCTTCGCCTCGAGCGGCTGGTTCGACCTGTGAGCTTTTGGCTCCTCTGGTCCGCAGTGTGGAATGCATCAGAGGAGAAGTTGTACCCGGCAAGCATCTAAAAAAGAACACCAAATAAGTCAGTTCAAACAAGTCACCCGACTCGAACTGAATAAGCGAAGAAAACATGCAACTTACCCAGACGGCCGACATAGCGAAACTCACATCGGCACTGCCCGCCCACGAGTCGACCTGAGGGGGGAGCAGAAATTCATTACCGCCACGAACGCATCGAGCGAAGCGTAGGCACTTGATCGGAACCTAGGTGATATGTTTCCCATTCCCCTTGAACTCATAAGAAAAGTTGTAGGGGAACTCGGTCGAGCCCGAAGATCCAGCGGGGACCATGGCGCCCTCATACATGTTCGCCAGGTCGGAAGGAAATCCGATCGTGTTAAACTAGACCATTTCCCAACACGATCACCCGAGCCTAGAGCCTCATGGGCCGATCTTTTGACGTTACGCCCCGATTCGATCCTCACTTTCAACCTCTCTCTCTTCCTTTACCCTGCTTTTCTTCTCGGCCTATTTCTTCTTGTCTTCCCCTTTCTTCCTTTTCTAGGCCTCTTTCTTTTTTCTCCTCTCCTCCTATCTTTTTTCCTCCTCCTCCAACTGAGCAGCCTCAGCTCGACGACTGTCAGATAACAAGCCTCCCATGAGACCTTTGTCGATCACTTAAGTAACGGGCGCCTTCTCGGATCGTAAACCCTCGCGTCCCAAAAGCATAGTCGACTTGGTAATGTCGACCTCTTCGTCGGAATCAACCACATAATACTCAATTCTACCCATTGGTGATTGAACGAGTCTTGATTGGGTTGAGCTTTTCTTCGTCTGCAACGACTTTTTTCCCTTTCGAGTTGAAGTTCAGGAGTCACTTCTTCTAAAGGGAGTTCCCGATTTCCTGAAACAAATAAGACGTCAGAAAAGGAAGGTCGAGCAAACCGATCACGGCCTCAGAAATGATCGAGCTACCTGAAGAGATTCGAGCGTAACTTCTTTTTATCCTCAAAGACAGGAAATCACGCCAGGAAATCACGCCAAGAAAACACGTCGTTCTTATTTTTCTTCAACAACGAGATAATTGTAGCGTCTAGGGTGACCTTCCTCTTCGTCGGTTCGTCTGCACAAACAAGAAAAAATTAAAATCAGATCCTGAACTTAGAGCTCGAGTTGTGTCTTTACCGGCTCCAAAGTTCCATCCGACTCTAACCGGTTTGCTATATCTCCCGATCGTTTTCGGCTTGATCCTCACATAGAAGTACCTCGACCAACGGGTTCGATTAATGTTACTACTCTGCCCCCGATACGAGTTGGCAACCGGACTTCATAGAGATATAGAAACGGCCAGTGTTGTATATGCACATATAGCCCTCGGAGGGGCTCCAGGGTCGATCCTCCGCTCGAGGGCAGATAATGTCGATGCCCTCCCATCCGCCATCCACAGAAAGGTGCAGACCTTGGCGAGCGTCATATTCGACCTAACGTCGTTGTTGTTATCCAAGATAATTCCCCGTCCGAGCCCTGGTCCAGGAGATTTGGGATTGGCCAGTCGGAAGTTCATTGGAACAACCTCCGCCCCACCCGAGTCGTGACCCTCTGAATCAACCTAGTCGGGTTGTTCACTATCCTGAAGAGAACCCGCCTGCGATTCACGATTAGGGTTCGCGGGGTCGGCCTCAGGGCGATAGTCTGGCAGGTCGACCTCCTCGTTGGAACTGGCTGATCGTTGACGACCCGACGCCCGGACCAGCGGGATAGCCGTCATAATAGTCTGATCCACGACTCCAGTCGGTGCGAACGCAAGGGTAACAATGGCACCAGGTCGAACCTTCTTCCTACTAATCTGAAGTCAAATTTCTTCGGAGGAAGGAGAAGAAGACATGTCAAGAATCGAGAGGAGAACGGATCGAGTGAGTAGATCGAGCAAACAGATCGAGCACAAAGTAGGAACACGGAAAAGTTGAGAGAGTTTCAGAGAAAAATACCTACAGAATGGGCGAAAGTGAAGGAATGCCTTCTCCTCTTTGGTTTATATAGACGAAGCTGGGAAGTCGAATCAACATCGCCGCACCTCTCGTCTGAACCAATCAGAAATCGTGGGCCGATGGAATAAAAGCCGAAAAGCCCACTACGAAGACCGAAGGCCTAGAGACCCAAAAGGTCCAAAATCAGAAGATCCGTCAGGACGAGTGAGTTCCGCGGCTACGAAAACTCCACCAATCCTGGCTCGGCCCTAAGCCTCTTGATCCACCACGAATCGACCAAAGACAGATCGATTCGACTTGAAGTTAAAAACATCGCTGAAGTCGACCCGACCTACTTCACCGACTTGGGGGGGGGGGGGGGGGGCTTACAGTTAGATGTGTATTTGAATAGGTTCAAATACCCTGAAAAGAGGTTAAGGCCCAAGAAGAATAAGCCCAAGCAAGTCCCAAGAAGAAAGAAAGTATGGATAAGAAGTAATCATGATTAGTTCTCAAAACCCTTTTTAGAGTACTATAAAAGGAGGCCAAGAGTCACAAGAAAGCCAAGTTTGGACCATTGGACAAAGATTTCACTCATTAGCTAAATTAATTGTTCTGTATTAGTTTAGGCTTGACCCGAATCATTTGTAATCAGATCGAACTTCTTCATAAGTTCGACCCGATCTAAGACTTCTTTTGTAACCCGTTTTTCCATTACATAACGAGATAATTCGACCTCCCCTTTGATATATATTCGATTCGATCTTAGTTACAACACTGAGCGTTATTTTGTTTTCCATATTTTGTTTATTTGTGTTTCTGGAAGCACCTCAGGTGACATCGAGAACAACCGATTAAATCATACACTATATTTAGAAGAATGTACCACTAAAAACTGGAAGATGACATAACTTCTTAAGAAAATAAAATACATCAACTTTGATACCTTTTAAAAGTTTGGAAATCTGATTGTGAGCTTTTACATGAAGACATGAAGAAGATGGTGTTGGTGTCCTGATAGGTAATCTAATGCTGGGAGGTTTAACCTTAAATGGTAATAGATAACTTGATATTATTGTTTTGAAATTGCTTCCTTTGTAGAACGTTGTTGGAACTTGGAACTGTGGTTGTCGTGATGATCTGGATGGACGGAAATATGAGTCAGCCTTGGTTACGAACATGGTACATGTATGAGAAATTGGAAACGAAGTATAAAAGTAAGAGAGAAATACATATGAAAATGTAAAGAGAAAAACTGAATAGAAATTAATCAGGGTATGTGCGACGGGAAATATTAGTATAGCAAACCTTCAACCCATAAGATATTGTTGTTTGGCATGCAATGCAAGTACTGAATTGAACAAAAGCACTGAATGTCCTTCATAGCAAGTGGCACTACTCTGACAATGGAAAGAATTTAATGGTGTAGAAGATAGCCAACCGCGTGGTAGGAACCCAATAAATTGGCAAGTAGAACATCAATGGCAAACATGTGGAAGCCGGAATTCGCACAATTAAGATTTGTAAGGGTTTTGAGAGGAAACAAAGATTTCTATATTAAGCTACGAAAGAGAAAACGATGAACAAAGAGAAAGGGGTGTTGTTATTGCTGTGTATTGCTTTTGTGAATAAAGTTGTGGATCCCTCTTACAAGGGTTGTACAATGATATATATAGTATTTCTAAGTCGGCTATGTCATCTCCTAAGAGATAATGTCAAGTTTCCTAAATCTTCGCGAGTTGTCTTTTTCCCTAAGATGGTCACCGCCGAAGTGGGCGTCGAAATTGGGCCAGGCTTCGGCGTTGAGACTTCAAGCTCCTATGATTGTTACGACGTCGCTTTGTAGCTGTTATGTTTATCTTCTAGAGACATTCGATCTTAAAGTTTTGAATGTCTCTGCCCCGAATGTCTTCTGGAGACATTCAGACTTGAAGCCCCGTATGTATTCTGGAGACATTCGGGCTTGTCGTCTCAGGTGTCTTCTGGCCAAAGCCCAGCATAGGAAGTCTTCATGGCTTCTAGAGTCATTTCTGAGAAGACTTCATGACTTCATGACTTTATGGCTTCATGACTTCATGACTGTATGGCTTCATGGCTTTATGGCTTCATGGCTTTCTTGTTACGAGCCAGTGAAGACTTCCTCTTCACAGGCGGATAAGACTTAGGGTCGAAGGAGGCTTAGGATTGGAGGAGACTTAACTTGATTCTGAAAATGATTTAGTAGCCACATGATATCTGCACGTCAATAAGAATCGATGTCTATAATTTATGATGTCATAATTTGAAGGTCAAAGTCGAGCGGGAGAAATCCGACCCCAACAGTTAGCCCCATTGCTCGGTAGTGTTAGTGATAACAGTATCGAGGTAGAGATCATTGCGCGTCGATGTTGTCATTCAAAGTTATGACATTATTGATAGCGTGATACGGTAGGTTTGAGCCGTTAGTGTCGTCAATATTGTGAGCATCATGCTTCCATTTTTCGAAGGTTTAAGACTTCTCGCTCCACTTGTCGGATTTGATAGCATTGCTGCTATAAACGAAAAAGTTTTTTTTTTTGAAAGTGCTCCGGAGATTTTAAGACTCCGTGTTTTTATGAAGATTTTAAAACTTCATATTTTGACTGTTGATGGAAATCTTTTTGATGGTGAAGACTTGGTGTCATCTTTGTCAATGGAGAAGACTCCTCATAGGCGGATAAGACTTCGCCTCGCAGGCGGAGAAGACTTCGTCTCGTAGGCGGAGAAGACTTCGCCTCGCAGGCGGAGAAGACTTCGCCTCGCAGGCGGAGAAGACTTCGCCTCATAGGTAGAGATGACTTCGCCTCGTAGGAGGAGAAGTCTTCTCGTTGTCGGAGAAGACTTTTTTTTTTATCTGTCAAGATACTCAAGAACTTGAAAGCCTTGATGACCGTGGAGTCGATGGCATTGAGGACGCCATCGATGAAAAAACATTTTCCGATGAAGACCTGAAGGTCCAAGGACCCAAAGACCTTGTGTCGGAGACTCATCGATGCGACGCACCGAGGACCTTCGTACTCGAGAAGCCGATGGTCTTCGTCGCTGGTAGCATGGAGGTCGATGACCCGATGAGGTCAAGCGATGGACGCGAGGACCCGATGTCCCCGAAGTCGACGACCCATCGCCGTGCGTCCAATTAAGGACCCGAAGACTCCCTCGAGTAACACGGAGTCTCTGGATGTTGACGACCTGACGTTGCAGTTTCAGCCCGAAGACCCGATGATTCTGGGGTCACGTACCAACGTTCCAAAGTGAGAGCTTCGAGTCGTCGAGGACCAGTCGACTTCGGGGACGGGGGAAAACAAGCCGGTGACTTCGGGATTGAGAGGGACGGACCCGAAGACCCGCATCGACGTGGATTCGATGACCTAGTCTCTTTGTGACGACCCAAAGACAATGTTGTCGACCCGACCCGAAGACTTGGCCTCGGAGGCTCATCGTCCCGAAGTGACCGACTCCTCGAGGTCTCGATACGTTCACGGTGAAGACGTGAGGACCCAAAGGTGATGGCTTCTGGTGCCGAGGATCTGTATGTGATGGCTTCCGATGCCAAGGATCCGTATGTGATGGCTTTCGGTGCCGAGAATCCGTGTGTGATGGCTTTTGGTGCCAAGGACCCGAAGGTGATCCTGATGTTGCACGTGACATCTCCATTGTTCAGGCGGAGCAGGTGAGCGAGGTTGCTGGACCTACTGCTGCTGAGAGTTCTCTGCCAGAGTTCCTGACTGGAGTGGAAGTCGGCGTTGAGGGAGTCAATCCCTAGGAGAGAGCATATGAGGATGTTGCGTAATTGTTTTCTTTCTTTCAGTCGTTGTTTCAGACTTAGCTTGTTTCTTGTCTTTCTTATGAGCTAGGCTCATTTTGTTCTTTGATAGATCATAAGAACTCAAAGAGTAATGGTACTCGTTTTGTTGACTAAGTCACGATGTTAGTTGGAGGTTGTTTACATTTGAAACGCCTCTTGCAAGGTAGCAAAATTGCAAATGCTTTACGCTCTGCTTCTACCAACGTTGTTGTTGGGTTTGTGATTGTAGGGTAGCGAAATCGCAAATGCGTTTATGCTCCTTTTCTACCAACGTTGTTGTTGGGTTTCTTGAATGGCGGTGCTTTCTAAACACGTCTGTTCAAAAGCGATCACACCCTTTAACTTGACCAACGCGTTGTTGGGTTTTCAGAATGATCATTCAGTTTACAAACCTAATTGATCATTGGCAGCTGCTTTTTACCAACGGTGCTGTTGGGTTTTTGAATGAACAGCTGGGGTCAAAAAGCCTAGAAACTGAACATTATAATATTTGAATGAACAGCCGGGGTCAAAAGCCCAGAAGCTGAACATTATAATTTATATAGCGCGCTAAGGATCCGATGATGGATGTAATTTTATTCGGATTCACACATTGTCATTGTGGCCAGCAGCAACGTCTGTGGATTGAACGTGCTTGAAAAAGGCTTTGAATAATCCATAGAGGATGTCCATGAGACTTGTGTCAAGCGTCTGACGCCTAAAGCAAGGAGTTTGATAAAAATGGGAGTATACGAGTATACACACCCCACTCCCCCACCTTTCGACGGAGGAGGGCAACTGAACTCGTCCGGAGACAAGCTGCCTACGTACCCTTTGCAGGGATCAAGTCGCCTCATAGTTCATTGCAAAGGCCTCCAAAGATACTATAAGAGGTTGGTAAGATCTTTGACCTGTTCGGAGCTGGTCCTTGCTTTTTTGCGATTCTTGAGGTGCGGAGTCACCCTTCTTGTTTTCGATGTTCCGCGGCTTATGCTCGGCCATGAAACACTTACGGGAATCCTTCTGATTTCCCTATATAGTTTTCACGCCTGTAGGCATTGGAAATTTGAGGCACATGTGGTACGTCGAAGGCACGGCTCGCATCTGATTGAGCCAAAGAGTTCCCATGATCATATTGTAAATTGTTGGATGATCGGAAACGGTGATGTCAACCATCTTCTTAACGTTGCCAGCTTGGACGGGTAGATGAACCGTTCCCGTCGTCTCTTCGGAGAAACCTGTTATAGGCTTAGGTTTTCCTCTGATTGTAGACAGATCAACCTTCATTCGCTCCAGAGTATTCTTGAAGATGACGTCCACTGAGCTTCATGTATCAATGAGAACACGAGCGACATTAAAATCGAAGATAGTTAGGTTGATTACTAGAGGATCGTTGTGTGGTTGGTCGAGACCCTTAGTATCTTCGTCGTCGAAGGTGATAGGGTCGCTGGAGAGCTTCGGCTTCGCAGGTGCATATATGTTAGCACAGACATTGGCGCGTTGCTGGTATGCTTCGATCGCGGGAACGTTGTTAGCACAGTATTGCGATCCCCCCCCCCATTATCATGTAGATGTTATCCAGCGGGTCTCCGTCTTCTGGATTGTCATTGTTCTCCTCCTGTTGTTCGGTGTTAGCAGGAGCTTCCACCTCCTCGGGCTTAAAATCTGACATGCTGATGTCGCCTTTCAGAGTGCCATCAGTCAGTTTGGCTAAAAGCTGCCGCCCCAACTCGCGACACCTTGCAATTGAGTGTCCACTTACCTTGTGGAAGTCGTAGTACAGCTCCTCGTCGTATTCCTTTGGTTCTTTGAACCAAGTGTTGTTCCAGGTTCCTCTGCGCGGCCTCGCCCGCAACCTCTCCCACGTCTGGAACCCTATGACTCCACTTGGTAGTTATGGGCTCCACTGGAACCTCCTTCGTGTTGGATGTAGGAGAGATTACCTTTCTTTAATGTAGCACGGTTCGCAGCGTGAGTTGGCTCGCTTGCTTACTTAGCCTTGCCACCTTTCCTAGCCCAGACTTCCTCTTTGGTTCGACCGAAGTCAGCAGCACGGTGGAGAGCGTCTTGGATCGTTGTTGGCGTTTTGATACTCATCTCTTGCCAGAACGGGGACAGGCACCAGAGTGCTCCCCGTAAAGCTTCTAGTGCAGACGCGTTGCTAATACCTTCCACTTTCGCCAATATGTTTTTAAACTTTGTCATGAAAGATCGTAGACTTTCATTCTCGCCTTGACTATTATTCCATAGGTCGGAATTGTATATCTTCCGTTTCATGAAGATGTTGTAATGCTGTACGAACATCTCGAAGAGCTGGAGGAAGGTGTGTATTGAATTCTTCTCAAGTTTGTAGAACCATAGGGCAGGCTCCTTGAGGCTTTCCACGAATAGCTTGCAGTAGACAATGTCCTTCTCGACTTCCTTGAAGTTTGCTCTCCCCAAGGTCACTTCGAACTCCGAAGGGTCTGTAATTCCTTCATAGATTGGTAACTTGAGTCTTCCGGGATCGGAGAATTTAGTTCTCGCGATCTGTTCGGCGAAAGGCGTGTTCCTTGCCTTTTCCAGTACCTATGCGATGGCAGGAGCCTTCCTAGTTCTGTGGTGTATATGTGATTGGGTACGCTTTAGATCAGAGGCTACTCGCTCCATCTGAGCCCGCATCTCAGCGAGTTTTGTAGTGTAAGATCGTTTAAGCGCTCTTCGTTCTTACTCCTTCATGTACTGCTCTTCGCAAGAGTAGTTTGTGTACTCCGAGGTGTCCTTCACAATCTCTGTCTTGGAAGAGCCTGGCGCGCTTTGAGTGTCAGGAGCACGCGGTTCTTATCAGGTACCATATGCACCTTCTATTCGTGCACGCTTCAGAGGAGCTGGTTGATCCCCATCTGAGATCTCCACGACGCGTTCGGGAGACTTGTCTGATTCTCGATGCGGCGGTGGTGGTGATAGGTCATCCGGATTTCTCCGAGTGGTTCGAGGTGCTGAGAAGTTGAGGCATTGAGGGTCCACGTGCGCCCTAAGTGTTGTTGTGTCGGGTCTTTCGCGCTTTCTTCGCGAAAGAGCCTTCAGCTCCTTTGAAGTTGCCTCGTTGATCTTGGTTTGCTCCTTCTGTTCTTTGAGGATGGTCTCTAGCATCTTCTTGACCTTGATTATGTCGCCTTGAGCGGTGATGTTGGTAGCAGCAACTTCAACGGAGGGTTCTTTCTCTCGCTTGCGGGCCGAGGACTGTTTGCTGCCATCACCTGATTTGTTTGCTTCGCCGTCGGTAGCTTTTTTGTGTGAGAAAGTCTCTAGGTTTCCCTTAGTCGGCGCCAAATTGTGGATGCCAGAAATCGCACAATTAGATTTGTAAGGGTTTCGTAAAGGAAGTAGAGATTTCTAAAGATAAGCTACAAAGAACAGTGATGAGCAAAGAGAAAAAGGGTTTGTTATTGTTGTGTATAGCTTTTGTGATCAAAGTTGTGAATCCCTCTTACAAGGGTTGTACAATGATATATATAGTATTTCTAAGTCGGCTAAGTCCTCCCCTAAGAGATAATGTCAAGTTTCCTAAGTCTTCGTGAATTGCCTTTTTCCCTAATTCAGTCACCACCGAAGTGGGCTTCGAAAGTGGGCCAGGCTTCAGCGTTGAGACTTCAAGCTCCTTCGATGCCCCGAATGTCTCTGCCCCGAATGTCTTCCGGAGACATTCAGGCTTGAAGCCCCGTATGTCTTCTGCAGACATTCGGGCTTGTCGTCTCAGCTGTCTTCTGGCCGAAGCCCAGCATAGGAAGTCATCATGGCTTTTGGAGTCATTTCTGAGAAGACTTCATGGCTTCATGACTTCATGGCTTTCTTGTTACGAGCCACTGAAGACTTCGTCTTCACAGGCGGATAAGACTTAGGGTCGAAGGAGGCTTAGGGTTGGAGGAGACTTAGCTTGACTCTGAAAATGACTTAGTAGCCACATGATATCTCCACGTTAATAAGAATCGATGTCTATAAATTATGATGACATAATTTGAAGGTCAAAGTCGAGCGGGTGAAATCCGACCCCAACAAAACCTATGCAAGTGAATTTGCTTACTGAAAGCTCTTAGCTTAACGTTCTATCCAAATCACCATTGAACCAAAGTGAGCATAAACTCTATAACACACTGATCTTGTTAGTCAGAACCTTTCTCACAAAATGATTTAAAACTGAATCAGAAACAAAGATTATATTAACAAAGTCCCAATTCATATGCCATTACATATATGTAACAAAGACTAATGTATCAAGGATCTCTGCAATTACGGTATCTAGATTTCTCAATTAGCTTTGATACTTGAAGACATCAAATCAGTGGGTAGACAAATATGTTGCTTTCTACCGAAATGAAGATAGAGGTTGAAGGAACCTTACTTAGGAAATAATGTTAATCTAACTCTCTGAGAAAAGAAATAGTCGATATAACTTCACAACGAAAAAATTTCGTAAGTAAGGTAGCAACTACGTAAATCAAATCGAGAGTTTGTACATAAAACGAATCTGGAAAAGGGCACAAATACTCAGTTGTTAGACTGAAATTAAAAATTTACCAATTCATATAAAACTGGTGGAGAGACAACGAACAGCTAGGAGCCTCCGACATTCCGATATCCATTCTCGGCTCAGACGATCCAGAAGAGAAGACCAATGAAACTGACATCATGGTACTTAATGGCTAATGGGAGGAAGCGTATAATTGACAGAGATAAGAACCTTGAATGAAACTCTAGGGTTTGATGAAACATATGCAAAACAAAAAAGAGAAATTTGTTTTAGGGATGGAAATGAGATTTAATGCAAAGTTATGGATTTGTTTCACTGTCCATTCTTGCTCTCGGTTACACTCATCGACCATATTATTGCTCTCAGTCATGAGGCTGGATCAGAATTTAGAGAGTTCAAATAGGCCAGGTAAGAAAATTATTTTGTTTTCTGATGGCATCGCATGGTGAGTTTCTCCTCGTCGGAATTGAAAAATATTTGAAACAACATCTAAAACTTGAAATTACGAACATGAACTAATTGAGGAGCATTAAAGGATAATTAATTTAGGAAGAGGAAGAAGAAGAGATGCAAGCGTTGGAAATTAGGTGGAATAATATGTTTTGACATGTAAATTAATAAAGTAACATGTGTAATTAGAAAATTAGGTAACTAACAAAGAGAAAATTAAATTTGACTAATTTACCAAAAATAAATTCAATTAATATTGTCAAATTTCATCATATTTAATGCTAATGTTGTCAAATTTCATCACACTTAATGCTAATTTATTTATAATAAATAAAGAAATAATAATTTCATCTAGAAATAACTTTAAAATTGACATATAAAGAAAAACATTTCGTTGAAAAAAAAAAAAAAATTCTTTTTTTCTACATTATATGTTTACTCAAAATAGCCATAGTTTTTTTACCTTTCAGGATAATTAATTATTATTTGAATAGATAAATTATATAGTAAACTATATCACAAATTAGAAAATATTAAAATAAATAGTGAACTATTTCATTATTTGCATTTAAATAAAAATAGTGAACTTTATTTTAATAAAACTAACTACTTGTTTTATATAATGCATTTCACACTAAAATTGCGTAATAGTGAACTATTTATGAATATATTTAAATATATGAAATAATGAACTATTGTTGAATATAACAAGTATACTTAATTGTTTGTAAATTAACTATATAAACAATTATTGTTTATTTCTAGTTAACTACACATGGATATATATAACTAACTACATTTAAATATAGTTATATATAATATAATAGTGAACTATCCTATGCGTGAATATAAGTAGTATAGTTAACAGTTTGGAAAAAAATTAACTATATAAATAATATATTCATAGTTTATAATTTTTTATAAAGTTCACTATATAATTTATCTATTCGAACAATAATTAATTATTCCGATAAGTAAAAGACTATGGCTATTTTGAATAAATGTATAATGTAAAAAAAAAGATAAAAAAAATATTTTCTTTATATGTCAATTTCAAAAATTCTAGATGCTATTATTTCTTTATTTATTACAAATAAATTAGCATTTAGTGTGATGAAATTTGACAACTTGAATTGAATTTATTTTTGGTAAATTAGTCAAATTTAATTTTTTTTCTTTTTTAGTTACTTAATTTTCATATTACACATGCTACTTTATTAATTTAGATGCTCAAATCTATTATTCCACTAATTAACCCTATAAAAACAAAGACTGCCACGTGTCAATCAGCTCGAGAGAGTTAGTTGTGCTTTCATATACTCCCTCCGTTTCATAATATAGGTTGTTTTAGAGATTTAGTTTTGTTTCATAATATAAGTTGTTTTCAGATTTCTATGCACTTTTTACCTTTACTGGATATTGTGTGACCAATAGTATTATGTATTCTTATTTTTAATTGGCTGAGTTGTTTTTATTATATATTTAACAAAAATTAGAAAGTTTTTTCTTAAACGTGATTTTAGCCAAAACAACTTATATTATGAAATGGATGGAGGATATGATTGGGTCAAGTCTTTCTACCAAATAATGATTTTATCTAACGACTCTTGACCAGAACCTTTAGACCATGATCATGGGACGAGTCTCGCATAAGGACCCACATGATCATACAAACTAGTATCTCGCCACTTCCCATCAATCATAATTAAGCCTCACAATCGTATCTTCTTGATCCCAATATGAGTGCTCCATCGCTAACTCCACCGATCATAAATCATCTCAATTCAAGCACGTTCACTCGATCCCTACTCGATTATGTATTATATCGCTATCGATCCTAGATCGTGTCGCTACACAATAATTGCCAGACTGTGGGACAAGACTGCCTCGATCACCAACAGATTGTGGGTCGAGTCTTACTAGGCCAATGTCTTATCCCTGATCGAGTTACTCGTCTAGATTTACTCTAATGTGAATCATGTTTTCTCAACCAGTACCTTAACCCTCACACTATATTAAACGAACCCAACTTGCAATACTAACTTGCAATGATGTGAAGAGGATTCTTTATTAGCAATCGCACGAGTGTGTCTCAATGATTTCTTTGATAAATGTGGTAGATCCGCCGTGCAAACATGAACGATCATGAAGGTTTGAAGGATCCACCAGGCCATGAGGGATATTATTGTAAACCACTTTGAAACAAAACTGATTTACCTTGACCAGAAGAAACGGTAACCACCGATGTTAAACCCCAAAAATCCCAATGGAGGAGAAGACAAGACCTAGGCTAGACAAGCCGAACTAATTTTGTTTCTAACGCTCGTCGAAAAATCAATCACACGAAACTCAAACCCATATGAGATGCTTCCTTCAAACCTCACAAGGCCCAAACTATGGGAGACGAAGTCTGATTCTTCAGGAAAAGAGAATCGAGCAATTAGTGAAAAGGATTCGATAAAAAAACACATCAATATAGATAGAACAAGAGGAAGGACAAACCTAAAAACCAACCTAAAATTCGAATAAAGCCAGAAAACAAAATAGGTGGAGTCGAAACCTAGATCCGAATTAAATCGGAATAATAAGAGGACATATGAAAAATATAATATTTTAGAATTTATTTATGATCATTAAATTTCATCTCCAAATGATTTTAAATCCAGTAAAAAATAAAGACTTTTAAAAAAAAATTGAATAATACTCTCTCTGTTCCTAAAAGATAAAAACTTTACAAAAAAAATTTGTTCCAAAAAGATAGAGTTTTTACTGTTTTCAATGCACTTTTACAAACTCCAAAACAAATACTGAAATACTATTGGTTAAATTTTATTGGAAACTGTCAATACGTTTTCTTAGTAAGCGTGCATAACCTTAAACATCTAGCATTTTGGAACGGAGGGAGTAGTGGATTTTAATCATAGATTTGAAATCTTCTATTGTATAACGCAAGATTTTAAAAATCTTAAGACATAATTTTATAAATATCATATCCAATAACACTGAATTTTAAAATAAGATTTAGAATCATTGATTAAATAACGGTAAATTTTGGTTAGATTTAAACTCGGTTAAAATCCATCATCGAATAACACCATCTAAATCTTTGATTTCGAATGCTACCATTTTTATTTTTATTTGAGTCATTTAATATCTAATATTAGTATGTAGTGAATATGTGTTATTTGCTTTTTATTTCTTTCTTTTTTTGCTTTCACGAATTTTTCACTTTCACTGAAATCATTTGTTTCCGTATTTACATATGTTTCCACTTTTACATACAGATTTTTTTTTTATTAAAAGTTACATATATACCTCTGAAGTGTATCAATTTTTTGTACATATATATTTAATGGAAAAAAAGAAGTTGAATGCAAAAATAAAGGCCGGAAACAAATCAAATTGGGTTGGGCAATTTTTTGAGCTTGGAAGAATTAAAGGCATGTCCAGCTAAATGTTTAGGATATATTCAATCTTAATAAAAAAAAAATGGGTTGCATTGGATACTTGTTTGTAACTTTATGTTTTACAAACAAACAGAAAAGTCTTTTTAGTTTTTCATGGAAACCAAAAAACAATAATGATGACAATCAAAGCGTTAAATGCACGAAGCAATCAAAGCGCGTGCACGCAGACAAATTATGCGTTCGTAAAGGATCTCCTTTCGTTTCATGTCTATTGTCTTTTTTGGTTTTTCTCCTTTGACCTTTTTTTCTATAAATCTTTTTCTATTTCCAACTTTTTGATTTTTTATTACTTATTATTTTATAATATCATTACATAATTTGACCTATTTTCAATTTTCATAATCTCCGTGAGGAAACAAGAGTTCCCATATTTTCCGGTTTGTTTACAAATTTATGTTTTAACTTATATGAAAACGTTGAAACATGTCTTTCAACCAGGCCCTCTTCAATAAATATTAGACACAACCCAACAAAAAAAAATCAAACCTTACCACATACTAGATTAGGACCCGCATTAATACGTATATAGACGTATTAAAATTTATTGATATGTTCAGTTTTAATTAGTAATTCGGTGAATTACCAAAATATTTTAAAATATTATAGAAAATCGGTTTCTTATATTAATACATTTTAATTCTTATATCCTATTTCATATTAAGCGGATCCAAATATAATATTAGTAATAATTTTTATGTAAATCATAGAATGTTATCTTTTACAAGTTTAACATTCTTTTCGAAGAACATATACGATAGTACGGCGATAAATGTGATTACGATCTAACTGATCTAATGTAAAATAACTTTGATTGATTAGTTGAACCTTCAAACTCATAATTTATTTGATTAAGAGAATAAAATAATTGATCACATATTAAAATTGGGAACGGTTTTGATGTTATTAGATAGATTTTCATACGCTAATTAAGTATAGGGTGAATTAGTGAAATAATAGGTTTGAGCATCTAAATTAATAAAATAGCATGTGTAATGTGAAAATTTAGTAAATAACAAAGAGAAATAAAATTAAATAATTTTATCCTTTTATACATTCAATCAAAATCATCACATTTAATGCAAATTTAATGTAGATTTGCCTTGTATTAATTATCTCATTTAAAAAAATTAAATAAATTTGAAGTTGCCATATATAAAAACAAATTATGTTTTTTATATTGTCTCAAAACAACAACAATTTTTTACTATCCAAACTAATTGATTATTATTTAGATAGATATATTATATAATGAACTATATCACAATAGCCATAGTCTTTTAATTTTCGGAATAATTAAATATTTTTTGAATAGTTAAATTATATAGTGAACTGTATCACAAATTAGAAACTATGAATATATTAGAGGATGTATATAGTTAATTTTTTCACAAACTGTTAACTATACTACTTATATTCACGCATATGATAGTTCATTATTACATATATATATATATAACTATATTTTAATATACTTATCCATATGTAGTTAGCTATAAATAAACAATAATTATTTATATAGTTAATTTTATTCACAAACAATCAACTATACTTGTTATATTCAAAAATAGTTTATTATTATATATATAGTTAAATATATGAATAAATAGTTCATTATTACGCAATTTTATTGTGAAATTCATTATATCAAACAAGAAGTTAGTATATTAAAATAAAATTCACTATTTTTATTTAAATCCAAATAATGAATAGTTCTTTATTTGTTTCAATAATTTCTAATTAATTTGTGATATAGTTCACTATATAATTTATCTATTCAAACAATAATTAGTTATTATGAAAGGTAAAAAATTATGGTTATTTTGAGTGAACATATAATGCAGAAAAAATGTTTTTTTATGTCAATTTTAAATTTATGTATAGATGAAATTATTATTTCTTTATTTATTACAACTAAACTAGCATTAAATGTGATGAAATTTGAAAATGTTAACAGTAAGTGTGATGAAATTTGACAACATTAATTGAATTTATTTTTGGTAAATTTTTCAAATTTAATTTTCTCTTTGTTAGTTACCCAATTTTTCAATTATACATGTTACTTTATTAATTTACATGTCAAAACATATTATTCTACCTAATTTCCCTTAAGTATATGGTATTTTGCCTTTTTCTTTGAGAATTTTATTTTTATTTGAACATAATGGCAATTATACTTTTTATTTATTTTTGACACTTAGTTTCCCTTTTCCAATTGTAACATCTCCTTTAAAAACAAACTAGAATAGTACTCGCGTTTTATGCGGATAAAATATTTATTAAATAAATCTTAGCTAAATAATCAATTGTAATTACTGGTAAATTTATTATACAAAATATAATATCAATGTTACATATTTAAATTTACAATTTTTTTTATAAAATATGTTTCACCCGTGAAATAATTGAAACCAACATAACCTATTTTTTTAAATACTATATATGATTCAAAGATAAAAAATGGAAGATTGCATATATAACCAAAAACTTGTCACCTATATCCGATCTTATAAATTAATTTAGTGTTTATTTAGTAGTTATTTCGTCTTTCAAAATTGTTTGGTAATATGTATTATAATAATGAAATTAGTATTGTACGTTGAAATTTGGAACTATTTGGAACTATTTTGGAACTATTTGGTAATATGTATTATATCTCTTATATAAATTTGGAACTATTTTAAAATATTTTTAGAAATTAGAGCTCTAAATTCTAAAGAAAATTTTTTCAAAATAAAATGATCGTGGATTTGCACCGTATGCACCACCCAAGAATTGGGACTGCTTTCAACGTTACAAAAATTTCATGAAATTAAATAATTGAATTCTATAATATATAGAAATTCCAAATTCAAAATAATAATAGAAATTCAACATAACAAAGCAAAAAAGAATTAACGTATGGATGGAAAAATAACATTTCAAAAATAGTATATACCGAATTTTTTTAATATATATTTTATGAGAAGATGAAAATAATTTATATTTCAAACTGAGATAATTAACTTTTACCCGGGGACATGAATATTAAACTATAACATAAATATAATGTCATCTAAATTATATGCAATATACAAACTAGTTTCAACTTTTTGTTATATTAGTAATTGTTCGGATTAGATTTTACATCTTTACTAGGTAAGTAATATAAAATATAAATTGCTTGACAATGGTTAGTCATAGAAAATATTTTAGTTGCATGATTTTCCTAATGGTTCAATTTAGTTTGCTAATGAATACTCCCTCCATCCCATTTTAGATGATTTACGGATTATTTTTTCATTAGTTGAATCATTTTGGAATTGATGTTTTATATTGAAAAGATGAACAATTAAATGGTTTCTTAATTTGTATGTAAAAACCTTAAAAAACATCTAAAATGGGACAGAGGGAGTATACTTATTTTCTATTAATGGTTTAGAGTGATTCTTTAAATAAAATATCTATACTTTTGAATATTAGTAGTGACATTTAATTAATTTTTAGTCGTGGCAATTTTGTATGGTAATAACGTTTTTCAAAAATTTAATTAAATTTTGAACATGGAATAGTGAATATTTTGTATGGTAATGAGTAATGAATTTATATGGGTATGTTCGGTGGTTTTAATATTCTTTTTAATATTAAAAAAAAATTATTTTTAATATTAGTAGTGACAAAAAAAAAAAATTCCTTTTAATATTAGTAGTGACATTTAATGCAACTTTTAATCGTGACAATTATGTATGGCAATGGCAATCTTTATTGGTATTATTTTCAGAATTTACAATAGTGAATATCTATGTTGCATGGAATCGGAAACGGATACGCGGAAACGAGATTTTCAAAAAAAAAAAGAAACGGGTATGTTTTGGAAACGTCTATATATATACAAATATATATATACATATATAATATTATCATGGTACAAAAATTATTAAAAATCAAAACCATATTAAAAATTATTTGAAATAACAAAAATCCAATACATAAATATTAAATAGTTTAACTAAAAATTAAACAAATAACATTCAAATTCAAATATTTAGACTATCATCTTCATTTTAGGTTATCATAATGAACGATTATAGAAGAAAAATAATATGAGTGTTTCATAATATGTTTTTAAACTTATTAAATAATAAATAGATCCATATATTTTTAAAATATTTAATTTATTTCAAAAAATCAAAAATCGCGTTTCCAAAATAAAGAGTCACGTTTCGAAAGTGGAAACTCGCGTTTCCAATGCGTTTCCAAATCAATATTTTTAGGAAACGCGTTTCCACCGCGTTTCCTCGCGTTTCCGATTCCGAAACGGGAAACGCTCCTCGGATGGAGTTTCCGTGTAACCTAGGTGAATATTTTGTTTGGATATAAGGATTATATTTGTATGAGTATTTTTTTAGGAGTATAGTATGAGTTAATAATAATGTAATTTATTTGAAAAAGCATTGAGTTCCACAAAACAACTCAGAAGAAGGAATGGAAAACAAAGAGATTATGTGTTACAGAGATCAAACAGAGAAACAAGGTTGACTTGCCAGTTGGTGTGCTAGGTGGCCTCTCGAACCCAACACCACGCAAGTAGGATGTTTGACGCAGAAGAGCATCTTAGAAAACAAGGAACTAAGAGTTGACATTGTGTAAAAGTCGAAAAGAAGAGGAGTGGCTCTGGCGACTCTGATGTGACAGCCGACATGTGTAACAATACCACACAACTACAGTCCTTAGTCTGCTGGTTCGAATGGGATATCGAGATAAGGTGAAGAGAGAGGGTTGATATATAATAACAAAGGGATTTTTGGGTAGAACTTCTAGGATTAATGGGAAAAGTGAGGTGTTCTTGAGAAGAGAAACGATCACGACTACAAGTGCGTTAACACATGATCTGTGTAGATTAGGAAACTTCTTCATACATGAATTACGTGTTGTGAGTTCGTGTTTGGGTAGTTAGGAAAAGTCTATTGTTTACATTAGAGGTGTTCAACTGTATGAATCAATAAAGTTGTATTCGTTTGATTGATACGAGTGTTTTGCTATTGAGAATCTATGTTTTACAGCGTACGAGTGTGGTTGTACTTTTTCATTTTTTAATAAAAAATTGAAAAATGAGAGTGTGACACATCATCAAAAATGATTAATATATCGAAGATATTATATGACTCGGTTTGTTTTTCGTAGGAAACATTTGGTGTATTGGAAATTTGGAATGCCATCAAACATGTGGACGCCAAAAGAAAGATTCGTCTTTTTTATTTCTTCGAATGTCGTTTTCCCGTCACAATAACAAGATTAATGCTGTCATTTGGAATAATAAAATGGGTTTGTATTCTGACGAATTTTCAACATCCAAGTTATTAACTTGATTAAACGGAAATCGATTTTGTGGGAAAAACAAGTAGTTCAAGTTTTAAGTTTTGGTCGAGGTGATCTTAAGTCCAAAATGTTAGTAAAGTTAAATGAGACAATGTCGTCTTCTAGGGAGAAATAAGCTACTACGGCTTGATTGGTTTACCCGTTACCACCCGCAAACGCTGCGTTTGCGGACGGTTGAGGTTAGTAGCGTTTGACAACAATCACGGAAAACGCTTTTTACCGCTCCAAACCTCTCAAATCTAAAAGCTCATTCCCTCGAGCGTTTACGGTTGCAGGTGGTTGCGGTTGGATGTTCTAAAAAAATATTTATAAAAAAATCATTTTAAAATGAGAATTTTTTTTAAAATTCAAAATTTAAATATTATAATTACAAAATATATAAATAATTTGATATTTTTAATTAATATTCAAGAATCCATCACAATTTTATAGTTATAAAATCTTCAAACCAAAATATTTTAGATAAATTTTGATTGTAAACATGCATAAATTTAACAATTTAAATATAATATTAGTCTCTCCAATAAAAAAAATAACTTCTTCATTAAAATCATAACTTTCATCCAAACAAAAATTCTTTTTAAAAACAAAGTAAATATTATATAAATAGATTTCTATTATTAATTATATGGAATTAATGATTTTTATACTTTTTATAATAATATGGATTTTGATGTTATTATTACTGTATAATATTTTTATATTGTAATTTTATTGTTTAACCGCTACCGTTCCGCTAGTCAACCAGTCATAAACATCCCGCAAACGCACCAATTTCCAACAGCTGCGCCAATCGTATAAACGTCCCGCAAACGCTTCAAACCGCAGTCGCCAGTCAGACCCTAAAAAGGTGGCATTGATTAAAAAATATATTAGTGGTAATAACTTTTACTTATTAATGATGTGACTGTTATTTTAAATATTAATAAAATATTTTAATCTATAAAAGTTGTGAGTGTTATTTTAGTAATTATTTTATTTGTAAAATTTATAAATAATAACTTAAATCTAACAAAATATCTAAAATAAATAAGTTTCATAAAATTTAATAAAGAAATCTCATTAATTTTATTACTTCATATTTTGGTTTAATAAGCAAAAGCTTTATGTAAAAAAAAAAGTGCTCAAGATTTCTCCATTCATTTTGCAAAATTTTGTTATTTTCATTTATTTTGCAAAAAGTTGTTATTCTATTATTTTCTATATTTTGAGATCTATTTTTATATCAGTCAATAAATTATCTAAGTTTTGCAAAATAATTTATTGGGATATTAATTAATCAATCAACATGAAGATTTTGTTTAGTATACGAGATGTCGTATATGGAGAGTTGCATCATAGAAACATTTGTGGAAATTGTTCACCCTAATCACATAGGCTGCAAGTAGATCAAATATATATCGGGCTGATGTAATAGACTTTCTGATAATCAAGTGTTTAAAAAAAAAAATTCAATCAACAAATTTTAGTTATATACTATATAATAAATCTAGAAAGAGCTTTAAATCATTTCGAGAAAGAATGGAAAGAATAAATTATTTATTTTCTCATAGTGAAAGAGACACGTTGAAGAGGCTCTAAAACAAAAAACAAAAACACAACATTAAAAAAAAAGAATCTTTAAAGACTTTAAAACTAATAAAGTCTTTTTTCCTCCTCACAAACGCACTTGATTTATTGGTTAAGCAAATATAAATGTATCAGTAAATCAAAATGAAACCAAAGTGATAATAGTATAGAAAATAGAGTTTTTCAAACAAGCATTTTTAGCAAGTATGTTTGCCTTTATACTATTTTCCCCCGGACAAGACCTTATGATGAAATCCGGGAAATAAGTTCTTAGCTCCTTGAACTCATCTAGTTTGGGTTTAAACCGTGGCCAATCTTCGAGGTCGGTAACCATGTTGATCAACTTCTGAGAATTTGTGGCAAACAACGAGCGGTATCAGTTTTTCCATTTTAGAGTGTCTATTGCCCACAAGAGACTATGCATCTCAGTATATAGTGGAAACAACCCTCTTATCATGCTACGGAGGCCTATCAGATCCGTCGTCCCATCTTGAAGTTGAAGTACCCAACCCAATCCACTCGTAGTCTCATCGTCTTTTCATGACCCACCTAGGAAACATGTGAACGTCGCAATCGGCAGGATGTTGGGGATAATAACCCCATGGTTTGAAGAGACATTCCCAATCACACCAGTTGCCAAGTGGCCTCTTTCCTAGCTAGCTCCAAGATCCCATGTAGATTCCAATCAAGGTTATTAAAGACTTTATCATTACGTGCTTTCCATAAATACCATATGATCCATGGGAACATTCTTACTTCCTCGTCTACTTCCGCCCGGTTAGGGATCTTGGAGAATATATATTCCATATTATTCAACATATTTCCTTATGAAAAGAATTATGGATTAGTCGGTATCTGTAACAATACCCAACATTGCAGAGCCAAGGGTTAGGTGAACAAAACATGGTTGATAGTTTCCTCATCACAACCACATCTAGGACACCGCCGTTTTTGTTGTACATGCTTGTAAGCAAAACGCTCATTAACCACCACTACTCTAGAAAGTGCCTGCCAAAAAAAATGTTTGATCTTTGGAGTCGTCTTTACCTTTCATGCTCGTTTCTTGAGCGGATTTAGGGAGGGTTGTTGTACAGTCAGACGAAGGTCTTCCGACAAGTTTTGTCTAGCAACTTCGTACCCCGAGCTAACTGTGTATATTTATGTAGTTGTGAAGTGCCAACAAAATCCATCAGTGAACGTATAGTGGAACGGCTGCAGGGTCAAAATAAGTGAGATATCCTTATGGGCCACAGTGTCGCACAACTTTTCCATATCCCATTTCCAAGTGTGAGTATCATTAAGATCTGATATTCTAATGTTCTCTTGCGGGGTGGAGACACTAGACCTAGCCGGTTTGGGAGATAGGTGAATGGAAGAACATCTATTTTTAAAATGTCATTAATTCTAGGTTTTTAAAACCATAAACATTTAAATTTTAATTTTTTTAATAAAAAATTTGATCTCTAATAAACCATAAACCCTAAAAATTAAATTATAATATAAGTTAGCCCAAATCTAAATTATACTCCCTCCATTTCATAATATAAGTTGTTTTGGCTTTTTTGTTTTTTCAAAATAGAAGTTGTTTTGATATCTCCATGTAAAAAAAAAAATTAATAAAATAAAGATTTATCTAAAAAGTAAAAAAAGTAAATATACTTTATGATTTAATTATTGCTTTTACTAAAATGATGATTTAAAAAAAGCATTTTTTAAAAACAAAGTAAATTTTCTTAAACACCGTGTTTTTAGCCAAAACAATTTATATTACGTAACGGAGGGAGTATAATTTTAGTGGTCTTTTTGAAAAAAAAAATTAGAAGAGTGATTTTTTGAAAATTACTACTCCTGGCTAGTTCATGTGTCGTTGCACAATTATAGACTGAAAATATAAATTACTTAAAAGAATTGAGTTCCCACGTTTTTGTGAATCATCTGGGCTTCCTTCTATCTATAATACACAAATAGTATAGTCCAAATTAAACAATTAAAAAGAAGGGGTGAAAACATTTAATAGGTGCATAATAAAAATACTTTGAACATTACACCAAGTTTTTCCAGATCATTAATGATCGATTCTTTGTAAACCAACCATTAAGTGGCAAATAGTCTGAGTGACATGATCAGGGGAATGCTTGGCAAGAGTCTTTTAAGGCTTTAAAAAATTTAAAAATTTAAAAAGACTGTTTTTTGCCAAGCATGATTTAAAGGTTTTATTAATTTTAAAGTCTTAAAAGCTTGTTTTTTAATTTTTTCTTCTTGTTTTTGTCTTTTATCCTAAAGCCACCGAAAGCAAGCTTTAACTATTATAAAATAATTATCTATTATTTTCTCTTTTCCCAGCATTATCAAACTACTCTTTGTAGATTTATATATAATTTATTACTAAAATATTTGGATTGATTAATTACTATCTCTTTTTCTATTCTTTTGAGATCCATTTTTGTATAAATGAATAAAATATCAAAATTTTACAAAAGTGAATGAAAATAACAATTTTTTTCAAAATGAATAAAAATAATAAAATTTTGTCAAATGAATGAAAATATCAAGGTTTTGCAACATGAATAAAAATAACAAAATGAATAAAAATGAATAAAAAAATTATCACCATTTTGTTTGTGATTGAACTAGTTTTGGGAAAAATAAAATGCTATTTATAGGTTCTACACAACCAAGAAAAATTCAAAGTCAAAACCCTCAAAATATTCAGATACTATTATTGAAGCTGATTTGAGTTGGAAGCACTTAAAACATCTTTTAGATTATTTGAAAGCTCAATAATGCATTTATAAGAAAGATTCAGAAGCTCTAGAATTCCATGCAAATGTTTTTCAATTTGTTCCACTTCTTGATGAAGCTTTTGGTTATTAAACCAACACATAAAATAATATAATAAATGAAACTTTTTTATTTTAGATATTTTTTTTCTTGGTTTATGTTATCATTTATATTTTTTACAAAAATATTATTTATAAGTGAAAAAGTATTTATTAAAATAACAGTCAAAGATTCTACAGATTATATTATCAAACAGTTTTTTATTAGCAGTCAAAATCTCTACAGCCTAAAGTTACAATATTAACAGCCAAAATCTCTATAGCTAAAAGCTTATAGTAAAAGTCTAAATTTAAGTCATTACCAAGCCCCTCCCAGAGCGTGTTACTGATTTGATTTGTAAGATATATGTTGTCACAAAAACCACAATATTGTATATTAGTTTTACTAAAATAAATTATAAACGAGTTGGCTTAAAAATAGATTCAGAAGAGTAATGAATATGATTAATAATTTAAAGTAATATAAAATTTTCAACTATAAATTGGAGCGATAAACAATTATAACTGTAAAAAATAATTGTCAAATTGTACTACAAGTAAAACTGAATATTACATAATATCATATTTATAATTGGTAATGGTAAACACGGTATATTTTATACCGCAAGACCAATGTTTTTGTTTGTATCTAAAGGCACTAATCAAATTAGAAAAGTTACAATGGAGGTGGAGAAGACATCATTCTCACATAATCATCTCGGCATCTTTAGCTTTTGGCCTTTTGCTATTGATATTACCCGCCCATTAACTTTTTTCCACCGGAGATGGTTTAACAATATATTTCTTAGTTGTTTATATTATATTAAAATATAAAACAAAATAGTTTTTAATTTTTTTGTTCAACAAACACCAAACTATATTAAATCAAATGTTATTGATGGATGGTTCTTTGACAAATAAAACTTAACTAAAAAAAGTGTTTTGTTGTATTAGTTCTTTTTGGCCGGATTATTGTTGTATTAGTTTTTTTGTGGTCGGATTATAAGCTTTCAACCACTTATCTTGAGAAGTAGCCTTGATTCGCAATAGGAAAAATTGTTAAGCGTTAGTTTTTTTTTGTTTAGAAGAAAAGTTAAGCGTTAGTTATGGAATCGTTTTGTCTTCTTCGATCGATTAACTTAGATCTTCATGTATTTAAAGATTTTGCTTGGTGAGATTTGTATGTCTTAACTATGTACTTTGTCGTTTCCTTTGTATTATGTTTTTGGGATCGACTACCTATCCGTTTTAGTTTGGCTGATCTTACTTGTTTTCTTCGGTTGGGCTTAGTCTTCAGGGTTTCACAAGTACATCGGCTGGCTTAGTTATCAAATTTCTTCCGGTTTTGTATTCCGCCTTGGTATTACACCATTGTATACCATCTTTGAAAATAAACCGTTCATTTCAAACTTTGTTAGTTTCGATTAGTCAAAACGCGGATACTATTCTAGTAAAAATGAAAATGAAACAAACAAAATTCTCTTCTTAGTCCGAAGAACAAAAAATGATGATAAGAGAGAGAGAAAGCAAACCAAAGGAAGAATGTAACAAATTTCCAAAATTAAAGCTCCTTTTTGTTCCCGCTTTAACTTTTCCCACTCTCAAATCATTTTCCCTTTGGATTGAAGCCTTTTTTTTTTTTTTTCTCATACCTTTATCAGTATAATATTTTATATTTTTCCATTTTGCTCATCTCCTATCAAACATATATCTATTCCAATCTTTGCATAGAATCTTTTGTCATCCCAAAGAAAACGGGGCTAATTCACGTTTGACAATGTTGCTTGAAAAAGGTTCGATCTTAAATTTTCAAAAGAGTGAGAAATATAAAGGGAGAAAAATATGGAGGGACACGAAAAGGGACCCAACTAAAGACAGAGACAAAAAAATTGGATTTGAACAAATGATATGATTAATGCTCATTCAACACTACCATTACCATCTCTCTCTTTCTCTCTGGTTTTGGAAATCACCAAACTAGTCCACTTAATTGGCTTCTTCTTCTTCTTCTTCCTCTGGTTCTTGAACAGAATTCTGCCTCATGGACAAGCATCTTTTGCTACAGCATCATCAACATCTCCATCACCACCAGAAGCTCTCCCTTGCTAAATCTTCCCGACAAAGCTGTAGTGAATGGTATGATCTGCTCTCTTTCTGATTTTGGACCAGAGTCTTTATACGGTTTTGTTTCAATCTTGCTCGCACGCAGAAAAACAATTCTTGTCTTTGAACTATCCAGGATCTTTCGAGACGTCCCAAGTGATATAACCATACAAGTGAACGGAGGAAACTTTGCTCTGCATAAGGTATACTTCCAAACACAATCCATCATTTCTTTCTTACTCTGTGGATGGAATTACTGATTACATATTTCTCAGTTCCCTTTAGTCTCTCGAAGTGGAAGAATCCGGAGGATCGTTGCAGAACACAGAGATTCAGATATCTCCAAAGTGGAGCTTCTCAATCTCCCAGGAGGAGCAGAGACATTCGAACTAGCAGCCAAATTCTGCTACGGCATTAACTTTGAGATCACTTCCTCAAACGTTGCGCAGCTCTCTTGCGTCTCTGACTACCTCGAGATGACAGAAGAGTATTCCAAAGACAACTTGGCTTCAAGAACAGAGGAATATCTGGAGAGCATCGTATGCAAGAACCTTGAGATGTGTGTGCAAGTCTTGAAACAGTCAGAGCTTCTACTCCCTCTTGCAGACGAGCTTAATATTATAGGTAGATGCATCGATGCAATCGCCTCAAAGGCGTGTGCGGAGCAGATCGCTTCAAGCTTCTCACGCTTGGAGTATAGTAGCTCAGGGAGGCTGCACATGAGCAGGCAGGTGAAGAGCAGCGATGGAGGAGATTGGTGGATTGAGGATCTTTCGGTTCTTAGCATTGACTTGTATCAGAGAGTGATGAACGCAATGAAGTGTCGTGGCGTGCGTTCAGAGAGTATAGGAGCTTCTTTGGTGAGTTACGCCGAGAGAGAGCTTACCAGGAGATCTGAGTCCGGACATCATGAGCATGAACAAACTATTGTTGAGACAATTGTTACTCTTTTGCCTGTGGAAAAGCTCGTGGTTCCCATAAGTTTTCTCTTTGGGTTACTGAGAAGAGCAGTGATGCTTGATACCTCAGTTTCCTGCAGGCTTGATCTAGAGAGGAGGATCGGTTCTCAGCTCGATATGGCTACTCTAGACGATCTCTTGATCCCGTCTTTTCGTCAGGCAGGAGACACTTTGTTTGAAATTGACACGGTTCACAGAATCTTGGTGAACTTCTCACAGCAAGGAGGAGATAATAGCGAGGATGAAGAGTCTGTGTTTGAATGTGATAGTCCACATTCTCCTTCACAAAGCGCCATGTTTAAAGTTGCGAAGCTTGTAGACAACTATCTTTCTGAGATAGCTTCCGATGCTAACCTTGACCTTCCAAAGTTCTTGCTAATTGCAGAAGCCTTACCAACTCATGCTCGCACCCTTCATGATGGCTTATACCGTGCCACTGATCTCTATCTTAAGGTAATTTGCTTCAAAACAATTTTACTTGTCTTTTCTTGTTAAAACTTATGTTAGGTTTATGCTCTCAGGCACATCAAGGGTTATCAGATTCAGACAAGAAGAAGCTGGCAAAACTTATTGACTTCCAGAAACTCTCACAAGAGGTTGGAGCACATGCTGCGCAAAACGAGCGGCTTCCTCTGCAGTCCATAGTTCAAGTTCTCTACTTTGAGCAACTGAAGCTCCGAAGTTCCTTGTGCTCTTCCTATTCCGACGAAGAACCAAAGCCAAAGCAGCAGCAACAGCAGTCATGGAGAATCAATAGTGGAGCTCTCAGCGCAGCAATGTCGCCCAAAGACAACTACGCATCACTGAGGAGAGAAAACCGGGAACTGAAACTAGAGTTAGCTAGGTTGAGAATGAGACTGAACGATCTAGAGAAGGAGCATATGAGCATGAAGAGAGATATGCAGAGGTCTCATTCGCGCAAATTCATGAGCAGCTTCTCAAAGAAAATGGGGAAACTTAGCTTCTTTGGGCATAGTTCTTCAAGAGGATCAAGCTCTCCATCAAAGCAATCCTTCAGAACAGACTCCAAGGTGATGGAGAGAACTTGTGCAAGCACGGATTAGCTCAATTAAAAAGTTTTTAACCTTTTTATCGTTTTCTTTTCTTCTTTTACTTATTGTTGCCTTGTGAGTGAGTGCAAAGACAGACTTGAGATTAAATCTCTGCGAGTGAGTGATATTTTGAACAATCGAGTTGACATTGTAAATGGATTTGATTGATATAAGACAACAAAGGTAACAGAAGATGATTGGAAATCAGAGGTCTCATAGATCCACTTGACTGCAAAAGAGAAAATAATATCTGATGATGTTCTTACAAGATAGGCAGAGATAAAAAGATGGAGGTTAAGCACGTAGGACAGAAGAAGCAGGCCCCGAAGCTCCATATGAATCCTCAAGAAGAAGGAGTCTTGGTGTAAAAGCGGATGCCGAGAGCTAAGCCTAGGATAAGAAGAGGAACAAGGAACTGAAGGATCTTAATGACAAGATCGGAGCTCTTGTCCTGGATAGACTCGGTCTGTTTGGAAGGAGGAACAAACTTGGTTTTAGTGGGGGCAGTGGCTGAGTCAATATCACCCACATAGTACTCATCTAGCATGGCCTTTGCAGTAGAACTGTGTCCAACGTCTTCAAAATCATCGGTAGCGTCTTTCCCTGAAAAGAAAAGCGAAAACCAACAACTAGAGCATAAGGAATTTGCTATGAGCAAAAGATGAAGTAAGAAACCAAGAAAGATCTGTAATGAGCGTTGAGAGACAGATGTTACCTGTAGCAGTCAAGATCACCTCGTCACCACCAGGATGGTCGTCCAAGAACTTTGTCACATCATAGACCTATATTTACCATTCAAATGAAAAATGAATACGGTAACCTTGGGGGATCTATCACATTACAGACATAAATTAAGTGGGTGACCAACTTTTCACAGATCAAACAAACACGGACTAGTTTCTTAGGCAGCATCAACTAAGAATCTAGGATTTTTGCAGTGATTCAGGTCTCTTAGCAAACAAAAACAGAAATCTAGATCGGATCTACCCCATAAATGGTTACAGCCGAAAGAAGCAGATAGAGATTTCAAGAAGAAAAGAATTGAGATCGGAGTAGGGACCTTGCCCTCGATGACGATCCAACAGTCCTGGGGGCTACTGTGCTGAGAAACCTCCGTCAAGGTAAAAACTTTGCCATCTCCGCCCATCTTCCAATAATCTTCTGGTGGACGAATCTGAGAGGAAGAAAGTTAGATTCGTTAAGTGAATAAAAAGGGGGCTCTCTCACCAACCGTTTTATTCTTGTCAAAGTGCATTCTTTTTTTGTTCAAAAACATCCTTTAATTAAAATTCTCAAATCAAAAGGTTTGGTTGTTTGCATCAAGTGCTACAGATAGACCCCTAAAGACATTTTTTGCAAGAGTATCGGCATACATGTTTGCCTCTCTTGGAATGAAATTGAAGCTTATGGTCTTCAATCGATCAGAAGAAACGGCGATATCATGGAGCATCCCGTGTAATTCTGATGATTTTGGTCCGATCACTATGGATCAGATAAGTTGTTGTGAATCAGACATGATCTGGAGGTTGGTCAAGCCTAGCTCCGATGCATTGTTGATTGCACTTCGGATCGCTAAAGCCTCCGTTGCCAAAGCTGATCCTACATATTCCATAGCCTTCGATCCTTCCGCTATGACGATCTTTTGGGATGATTCGATTATCCATCCAATTCCCACCGATTTGGTGTCTCCTCTCCAAGCTCCATCTGTGAACACCCTCACCGATCCAGGTTGGTCTGTTAACTTCCAATTTTGTCTCTGTTTACTCGAGAATTTTTGGTGTTTTGGTTGTGCTTCATTCCACTCTTTTGCTCCTTTGATTACATTAAGCGTGATCTCCTCTGCAGTAAAATTCCTATTGTTGAATAGAATGTTGTTTTGTGCAGTCCATATGTTCCACATGATCCATGGATAAAGAGGCCCTCTTGCTAGTCTAGTTGTCCAGTTGATGGTAAACACGTTGTTGTTCTGAGCCGCACCAATCCGCTCTTGATGTCTTCAAACTCAGAGAGGTCTATTGTTTCCTTCAGAGGAGCCAATTCCCATACTGATGTGGCGAATGAGCAGTGTAACAGTAGATGCTTTATGGTTTATGGTTCTCCACAGTGGATACAACACGACTGTGGGATGATTTTTCTTTGTACCAGGTTCTCTCCTGCAGGTAATGCCCCTTGCACTATCTTCCAGAGGAATAATTTTAGCTTTTCAGAGAAAACTCCTTTCCAAATCTCATTGTGCCAGTTAAATTCATTGTTTCTCTCTGTACGTAGTATGTATTCATGGTGATTGTCCCTTGAAGCGTGATACCTTGATCTTGTGGAGTATTCGCCTGACTCTTTTGGTATCCAAATTGGTTTATCTGCTGCATTTAGACGACTTGGTTGAATGCAGAGTATCTCCTCTTCGAAGTCAGGTAACACTTCTCTTATCTTTTGTCTGTCCCAATCTGTTAAGTTTGGTAGGAATAGGTCTGCTACCTTCGTATTGTAAATGTCTTCTTCTGCTGGCCCTATTGATTTCACCTTCTTTGTTGTAGAAATCCAGATATCCTCCCACATTTTAGTGTTTTTCCCATTACCAATAGCCATTCCCAGATTCTGTTTGATCAGGTCTTTTCTTATTAGAATCCCTTTCCAGCCATAAGAGGACTTTGAGGGTAAGTAGTCTAGGAATGAGGTTGTGTGGCAGTATTTGCCTCTAAGGACTCTACTTAGCAGACATTCTGGCTTTGTTAGTAGGCGCCACCTTAGTTTTGCTAATAGAGCATCATTGAATTTGTGAACATCTCTAAAGCCCAAACCTCCATCTTGTTTTTGTTTTGTGAGTTTATCCCAGGCCACCCAACACATTTTCCTTTTTTCTGGTTTGGAATCCCACCAAAAGCTTGTAAGAATTGATTGTATTTTATCACAGAGACTCACAGGGAGTTTGAAGCACGACATGGAGTAAGTTGGCATTGAAGATAGTACTGATTTAAGAAGTACCATTCTCCCTACATTTGACAGGAATTTGGATGACCAAGACACTGCTCGCTGTCTGATTCTATCAGCTATGGAGCTAAAGATATCCACTTTCCTTCTTCCAAACTATTATGGAAGTCCAAGGTACTTCCTCTTCTTTACTTATTCCCAATTGTGTCTTTACTCTTCTTATAGTCCCTTGTTCTGTTTTCCTAGAGAATGTGATTGTTGATTTTTGAGTGTTGATTTTCTGACCTGATGCTTCTTCGTATTCTCCCAGGATCTCCTTCGGCGCTTTGCAGCTTTTGACACTGGTTTGACAGAAAAACATCGTGTCGTCTGCAAACCGTAAGTGATTTATCTGAGGACTTCCTCTAGCCAAAGTGCATTATATGGGGGTAAATTAACATGGTAACCGTGGTTGTTGGCAATGAAAATACTAAGTTTCCTTTTTGTCCACTTATAAACCAAAACTTTTGTTTGAACATCTCATTTATTAGTCACAAAAGTTTTTTTCTTGTTTTTTTGTTTTTTTTGCTAAAGAGTAAATATCATATTAATGAAGGTTTGTTGTTACAAATTACAACCATATTCTTGTGACCTTGGCAAAAAATAATAAAAACAAGGAACACAAATTTACAATGGAAACGAAGGCAAAAGCTTGAAGAAGTTACTTCAACCACAGTGACATTAACCCACTAAAATGATAACGATGTCGTCTCGAGCTGATAACGTTGCGGATGTCTTTATCAATATTCCTAAAAATAGTTGAAGCCGGGATCGAGTTGGAGTTGTGTAGCAGATTATTTCTTTGCTTCCAAGTGTGGTAGATTGTTGTATGGGCAAATATTTTCCGCAAGAGGGCTGGAGCATTTACTGTTGTGTTTCGAATCCAAGACAAGAGCTCAACCCAAGTGGCAAAAGCACGATGATTCGGTGTAAGCCTAGTCAAAATGAGATACCAAATCTGGGAAGTATAGTCGCAACTTAGAAGTAAGTGCTCTCTTGTTTCGTCACACCTAGCACAGAAGCAACAAGAAGATGATACATTTTGCCCCCAAAAGGCAAGTGTAGCTCCAGTTGGAAGCCTATTGAGATTTGCAGTTAAACGCCATCTTGGGTACATTGCCTTTGAACCAGACAACATCAAACCAGTTCTTGTTTGGTTCCCTCGGCCTTAGAACGTCCCAAGTCTTTGCAGCGGAGAAGTCCTTACACACAATATCATTAACCACCCAAGAAGTTGAGTCCTCAATAGCCGAGCTTGAGGGAAACACAATAGTTGTTAAGTGGGCATGAAGGAGAAGTTCAGCGTCAGACCTAGGAGAAGGCAAAAGCCACCCTTGAGTTGAGCAAGCATCTGCCACTTTGGCATTTAAGGGAATCCTCATTTTTCTCGGAGCATTTGAACCTAGTGCCTTTATAAGAGGGCCAAAAGGAGTCCAATAGTCATACCAAAAGCTATTTTTTAACCCATTGCCAACAAAACCACGCAAGAATCTCTCCGCCAAAGGTCTGAGCTTAAGAATAGACTTCCAAGTCCATGAATCATTGGTTGTTTCTTCTAAAGCCCAAAAGCAGTTGGTAGTAAGATGGTTCAGTCGATGCCACCTCGACCATAAGGAGCAATTATGAGAAAGAGGAGCCATATAAACCTGAGACAGAGCGTTTTGTTCCAGGTTGAGAAGCTCCTGAGGCCCAATCCTCCCTCCTTCTTAGGCAGACATATTGTTTTCCATGCCACTTTAGCCCCATAACCACTTTCAATGTTTCCTGACCAGAGGAATCTGGCGCAAAGGGTCTCAATTTTCTTGATACAACCTTGAGGCAATATGAAGCTCGAAATCCAGAAATTTTCAATCTCATATATCACAGATGCGAGCAATTGAGTTCTACCAGCAAAAGACAACGTCTTTACCGCCCAAGCTCTGAATTTGTTTGTAATCCTCTCCAGCAAAGGTTCATATTCAGAAATTTTAAGCTTTCTAGACATGAGAGGCAACCCTAGGTACCTGATGGGGAGGGAACCAATGGTGAAGCCATAGCTTGAGATTGCAGTAGCTTCAATTTGGTTCAAACCCGCATGGTACAGTTCTGTCTTGTCTATGTTCATATGCAGCCCCGACCACGATGCAAAATCGTCTAGAGCCTCAGTAATTCCATGCAAAGAAGAAGATCCTCCATCGAAGAAGATCATCACATCGTCAGCAAACATTAAGTGGGACACACTCAACTCAAACGTCTTTGGATGGTAATGGATATACCCTGCATCAAATCTAGCTTGTAGCAATCTTGAAAAGACTTCCATGGCTAAGACAAAAAGGTAAGGTGATATGGGATCACCTTGCCTTAGACCATGAGTGCTACCGAAAAACCCACTTGAAGTGCCATTGATCATCACAGAAAAAGTAGGCGTTGTGATGCATTCATAGATCCAAGCAACAAAAATTTCCGGCATATCAAGAGCTCTTAGGGAGGATATGACAAAATGCCAACGAATTGAGTCAAAGGCCTTCCTCAGGTCCACCTTCGACATGGCACTTGGCTCAATATTACTCTTGTTATAGCCATGAACAATGTTTGTGGCAAGTAGCACATTCTCAGAGAGCAGCTTTCCCGGAATAAAAGCATATTGAGAATGGGAGACAACCTGTGAGAGTACAAGCTTGAGCCTAGAAGCCATTAGCCTTGAAATGACTTTATATACCGTATTGAGACAAGATATTGGTCTAAAGTCAGCCAGAGAGGAGGCATTGCTGATCTTTGGAATCAAGACCATAGAAGTTGCGTTCCACTGTTTTAGGATCTTACCAGAAGAGAAGAATTCCTCAACAGCTTTAGTTACCTCTCCTCCAATGATACACCAGCAAGAAGTGAAGAACTTAGTTGAGTAGCCATCAGGACCCGAGGTCTTGTTCCTTGGGAGAGAAAAGAAAGCATCTCTAATCTCGAACTTAGTAAACGGTTTACTCAGAAACTCCTTATCAGACCGAGAACACATGAAAGGTAGTAACAGATTCATGTATTCTTGGATTAATAGGAGAGGACCCTGATCTTTGGTTAATAACTCAGAGAAGTAATGGACACAGTGGCTAGTAATATCAGACTGGGAGTCTAGCCTTGTTCCATCTCCTTGAGAAGGTAGTGAATATGATTGATAGCCTTTCTTGTAGACATCATTTTGTGGAAATATTTGGTACCCATATCACCCTCCTTATGCCAAGTGACCCTGGACCTTTGACAGAAGAAAGCCTCTTCAGCCTTTGCCAAAACCTCCCATTTTCTTTGAGCTTCAATTTCCAAAGTAGCGTTCAGACAGGTTGGATCAGATAGAATGTGGTTTTGGAAAATTAGAAGGGCCTCATGACATTTCGCAACCCTCTTCTCTATATTCAAGTAGTTCTCCTTACTAAAAGTCTTTGTAGGCCCCTTCAAGAGTTTCAACTTTGTAGAAAGCCTGAACATGGCGGATCCAGTAATACTACAAGAGAACCAGAGGAAGGAACTCCTGGTTCTGTAGCAAATAGTTGAAAAACTTGAAGGTCCTTTTAAACATCATTGATGGCAGCCGAAGCTCCACCTCACTCACCGCATGATCAGAGAAACTACGCTCACCAAAGTTTGCAAACGCAAGTGGAAAAAGAGCTAACCATTCATCATTTGCCAGAACTCTGTCTAGCTTCTTTGCCACTGGCCTCTCAGGGCACTTGTTCCACCACGTATATGTATTCCCTCTAAAAGTGAGATATTCAAGCTCAGCAAACCTCAAGCAATCTCTAAAATCTCGTGTTCTTCTATTAACATTTAGTGAAATAGCCATGGAATGCTCCGTCGGGTGTAGAACCTGATTAAAGTCCCCAAGTACTAACCAAGCTCTGCCCCTAAGCTGAATGCTGGCGGAGAGAGCTTTGATTTCACCCCAGAGGATAGCTCTTTCCTGGACATCGTTGGAAGCGTACACAATAGAAATAAAAATCCAATGAGTTACATCCGACAACAAAACCTCACAAGTAATCATTTGCTTTGATTTGGAAATGATTTTCACTTTCACATTAGGGTGCCATATCACCCATATTTTTCCCAAAGTAGAAAAAGGATAATTATCCTCTAAAGACCAACCTGGAAGAAGCCCATTTAAGAGTGTCAAGCTCTTAGGCTCCTTCACATGTGTCTCGATTATGCCTCCAAAAATTGGCTTGTGTACCTTATACCATTTTTTAAACCCACGGCGATGACTAGCTATAGTGAAGCCACGTACATTCCAGCAAAAAATTCCTTACACATAAACTATGTGGTGTTGGGCCCTTGCCCCGCTTTCCTTTCTTCTTTTTCTTCTTGATCTTATTCTTTGGGACAATGTGTTTATATCCCTCGTGATCCGAAATCTCGTCCGTGCCTTTTTGAGAGTCGCGAGAGTTTATGTCAGATGAGTCACTCGCAACTTCCGACTGGCTGGTCTCAGAAACTAGAACCGGTGAGGCATCTTTTCTCTTCTTGACCAAAGTCCAGGCACTAGGTTTACCTTCAGTGATAGCAGATGATTTGCCAACCATAGACTTACCAGGCTACACAATAGAGAGAGTAGAGCTCTCCTTTGAAACATCTTTATCCTTATGTGTTCCCTCAGCCTAAGTTTCAGATTTCTGTTTGGCCTTTGCTCTTCTTGAATGGGAGCTAGAACAGGTACTTGATTGCTTCTGACATTTCTCAGGACCATGTGATCTTGAATTGCAAACCTTACAGAGAACCGCAGCGTGTTTACATCTTTTCAAGCTATGCCCCACCTCCTTACAATGAGGGCATATAGGAGGCATCCAAGGACTGGACACCAACACTCGGGCAAGATCACCTGACTCAAACCTGACATTTACAACCTCAGGAAGTGGCGCGGATCTATCATTGTGAAGACGTTTGCAACTTCGAGGTTTGTCTTATTCTTAGTGGAGGAGTGAAGAAACTTGGGATGACCCACCAGTCCAGCAATATGCTCGAGCCCATCCTCAATGAAGAATTGAAAGGGGACATTACGGAGCTCAAGCCAGACCGGAGCAGAAGATAGGTGAGGCTTTGTCGGCACAACTCCCGGTTCCCAATTGGCAACAAACATTGTTTGCCCTTCTATTTGCCATAATCGCTGGCTCAGAACCCTATTCCTAGTGGAGGAATTCGGAATCGAAAACAGAAAAGCGTGGCCTTCCAATTTTGAAACCGTGACATCTCTGTAGTTCCTATTAACGATGTTGTGTATCGTACCCTGTGAGGGTGGATCGGAATAGAACTGACCAATGATGAAACAATCCCAAGATCTGCGATTCTTCTCAATCACACTATTCGGTATCGTGACACAAGCTTCACCGGAGGGTAATGTGAAGGCTTCTCCTTTCTTCTCTAGCATCCTTGAGGACCCTTTGAACAGATTAGCCCAAGAGTCAGCCAGAGGAGTGGGTTTATCCTCAAAGGTAACCGGAGCACCGACAGTAGCAGGTTTCACGGTTTCGTCTGGGCATGGTTGAGTCAAAATGACATCAGAATTCAAGCTTTGAACCTCTAGAACTTCTAAAGAGATAGCTTTCACAGTGGTAGCATCAAATTTCGATAGATCGGAGACCGGTGGATCTATCAGATCCGGAGCTAATTGAGCTATAGAAGCATCAAGGGGAAACTCCGGCGGGGGCTCTGAACTAAGGACATCAACCACCAAAGAAGGATGTGGTAACGAAACCTTAACAATAGATGAAGAGATGGGGTCAATTGACTTTGGGGGTGAATAGATGGGCTCTTTAGGTGGCTTTTAGGGTGCTTAGTCATCCCCGAAAGAGGAGGACGACTCGAGAAACAGGGTGGTAAGGGTTTCCGACGTCGAGATCGACGCCGGAGAATGGTCGAGAAAGCCGACACTCGGGGGAAGGAGAGAGAAAAGGAAAGGAAAAAAAATTGTTTTTACTAAAGTATAATATTTTAGTCACAAAAGTTACAATTTTATATGAGATCTTGTTGAATACAATTTGGTGAAAAACATAATATTACGATTATTTTAAATGAATCAGTTTGTCGACTATCTCGGTTGCTTTTCTCTCAAAATAAATTACTTGAACGCATGTAAATCGGTTCATACAATAGGATAATATATTAATTAAATGATATATCGTTATGTTTTTTGTTCTTCTCTGTTCAAGTTACGAATTATCCAATCTGAATCGGTTTGACAACTTGTCAAAATGTAACACGCATCATAATTACAATTGAACACATTTGGAAGAGGAGACCATATGGGTGGGTGTGATGCATCTCTAGGCATAACACTTTGTTGTGAGTTTGAATATGTGACGTTTTCCCATTCACTTGCCTCTTTTTGAGCTTGTTGTAAGATATCTACCAGAAGCCATTTTCGACCATGAAAAATCATGTTATTTCAAACTTTTCGACCGCTCTAAATTTACTAAAATCGAATGGATAATATGTGATTTGGAATTTCCGAGTTTTGTTGACATCATTGGCAAGTTGGATTTATCGGTATTCATTTGTTGTTCATGGTAGATGTCATACCTAACACTTGAGATAAGGCTCTCCATGCAAATATTATGATTTTTAAAGCAATTGAACATGTCCAAATCTTTGATTTAATCATTTTCGGAGAAGGTTGAAGATTGATTTCTCGTTATAGGGATGCAAACCAATAACCGGATTTAACTAAATAAATCTCATCTTTGGTATAATACCAATTCAGTTTATTTGGTCGTTGGTGTTGAGGGATGTAAATCTGATAAATCTGATAAATCTATTCGCGATTTTTCTCTTGTAATTTGTTGCCACAAAATCCTTAACGAAGACGTTTTGAACTAAGGACATCGAAGTAGCTTCTCAAGGAGAGTGGGTTAGATTCATTTATTGGAAAGGGCTTTAATTTTTCATTCACCAATATACCGTCATAAACCTTGAGAGGGGCTTTACAATGAGAGAAGGTTCCAATCTAATGATAGATTTTTGTCTCAAAGGATCATTCATCAACTTCTTTATCGAGATTTGTACTCTTTCTACTATATCCTTTATGGACCATTATCCACCAAAAGATAAATATTATTCCTTCTAAAACCTCGAGAGCTATTCTTGGTCTCTTTGACACAGGATTCATCCCCATTTGGTCATCAACAAGCATACCAAACAGAGGACCAACTCTTTTAAGATTGGTTCAACCTTTATAGCTTATGTCTTCAACTTTTGTTTGTCTTCTTAAGATAAGTTTTGAATCTTTTTTAAATAAATGGGACACTTACCTTTTTCATGGGTAAGTCTCTCGCATTACACTTTTTCTGAAACCTTTTAAAGTCATACAACATTTTCATAACCTCCACATAAAAAGAAATTTTATTTGCACTCTAATAGATTGGATACATCAAAACTAACTTGCACTCTAACATTTTTGTTTTACGCCTTGTTAGGATCAAACGTCACCAGTTTACCACTATTATATATCTGACCAGCAAACTCTCCGAAGGTTTTAATCAAATTCAAATGAATGTTTATAAATTGAAAACATATCGTTTTGTGTTAGAGCTAATCTATCGAAGACTGCTTATAAACCTCTTAAACATCATAACTCATTGATTAAGAAAAAATAAAAATTTATTAGTTTTTTTTAATCGCTTGAATTTATGAATTATTATAAATTATGAGAACAATTATACGAACAATTTTAGATTTGACATGTGAGACTGCTCCGAACGGCTCTCTTTGCACCATGATGCAAATCTCGTATAAATTGTGTCTCTATAAATTTGTATTCACCAAGACTTGAATTCCATACAGGCTGGTTAGAAATAGGGCTTCTAATTTGTATAATTGTGTCTCTATAAACACAAATGAACTATGTGCGAAACCACAGGACAAAGACTAATAGGGCTTCTAAAGAAATTCCTAATTAATTTGTGTGTGGTTGGGTCACATTACCTATGTAAAATTTCCCTCCACAAATATTTTGGCGACATTCCCCAATCCACAAAAAAAGTTTCATATCTGTGGTCCATATGTTACCGTCGTATTCCATCGCAACCACCGTCTCATCGGCTTCTCTAGGCGGAACCTTGGTGAGCAACTCCATGGTAGAGCAGAGCAGATATGTAATCTCTTTGAGTTGATTTCTGTTAGGCTTGTTCATCTTCTTATCTGTCTCAATTTAGGCTTTACATGACGTCTTGTTCGCATTCTCGTGCCCATGGATCTTAATTTGCTTGATTAGACAGCAGCTGCATTAAACAGCTGACTTTTAATTCTCTCTGAGATTTGAGTGATTAGTGAGGAAGCAGTGAAGAGTGGTTCAGTTAGAATGAATGAAATTATGTCTTGTCGTATTGTGTTTTTTAAAACCAGTTGACTGTGTGGTTCAATTTGGTTTGCAGGCTGTTTTTGGTAGTATATATTGGAAGAAGAATGATGCCACCAAGACGAATAGAAATCTCAATCACAGAGCTTTTTCTGTTTCTGGAGGTTACAACACATCTGTGGAAAATGTACCTTTTCCTCGTGATTACTTGGAGCTCCTTAACCAAGTAATTGTGGTTTCTTATCTCTTTTCGGCTCTTAAACCAATTAGTAATAATGGACTGTTGTGATAGAAAAAAGTAGCTCAAGAGGGATGATATTTGTGCTTGAAAAATACAGGCCAAACATGCAGTTGAATTGGCTTTGAAGGACGAGAAACAGTTAATGGTGAGTTTCGCAATGGTTGTTATAAATGGATCTTCAAAACATGTTAGTATTCGTGATCCACGGGAACCCTTTTACAGGAAATTGAGTTCCCAACATCTGGTCTTGCATCTGTGCCAGGTGATCCTTTCATGTTATGCAGTTTTTCACTCAAGGCTTTCTCTCTTGCTTATTGGATACTATTGGTTACTTGTGTTAGGCGATGGTGAAGGAGCCACAGAAATGACGGAAAGTATAAATATGATACGTGAGTTTTGTGACCGCCTTCTAACTCCTGACAAGGCTCGAAGCACAAGAATTGTATGTATTCTGAAATTCTTCATTAAAGATAGATTCAACATTTCTTCTTCTTTAAAGGGGTCTGCGTAACATGGTTTCAGTTCTTCCCCGAGGCAAACGAAGTCAAATTTGCTCAAAAAACCGTCTTTGGGGGAACTTACTTTAAGTTGGACTATCTGACAAAACCCTCTCTTTTTGAGGACTTTGGTTTCTTTGAGAGAGTAAAAATGGCAGATCGAGTGAAGCCAGATGACCAACTGTTTGTTGTGGCATACCCATATTTTAACGTCAATGGTAAACCCCCTCATCATCCTCTCAACAATATCCGCATCTGACTCATTCCTTTCTTCTGCCACTCAGAGATGCTCGTAGTAGAAGAGCTTTACAAGGAAGCTGTTGTGAACACTGACCGAAAACTAATCATCTTCAATGGAGAACTTGACCGCATACGATCGGGCTGTATCCTTTTATTTTCTCATCAATGACACAAAATAAGTAGACTCTCTGACTCAGGAGAGACTCTTGTTTCCTTTAAAAGCAAAACAAAAGACTACCCAAAGTTCTTTTACCCAAAACTGGCTGCACTGACGGAGACACTTTTCCCGAAGATGGAGACAGTGTACTACATCCACAATTTCAAGGGACAGAAAGGAGGTGTCCTTTTCAGGTTTCTGCTACTTCGTAACTTGCAAAGAAATATCTTCTGGTTTCTTGATCTTTAGCTGAATCTCATGCTCTGTTTGGAATGGATGTAGATGCTATCCAGGTCCATGGCAAGTCCTGAGGAGAACAAGGAACAGTTACATATGTCTTCATCAGCAAGAAGCCATGCCTTCTCTCAAGGAAGTTGCACTAAACATTCTTGCATCCGCTTGAGATTATTGTACTGAAACTTCATCATATGTTGATAACTTCATCATGCCTTTTCTTTTATTTCTCTTATCTATTTCAGTTATGTAAATTGGTTAGACCAATTAGATTATGTTGTCAACAAAGCTATATGTATGGAAAGGAGCAATCAATCAGAAACAAAACTATCCCCTTCTCTCTATCATCAGAACTGGGATGCAATTTTGGGCTTTTTTGTAGCGAAGGAGGTCCTGAATGGGCAGAAGGTAGTGATAGTGCGGTGCAAGGAGATTTGCCTCTCCGGTGGAAAATGAAGTAGATGCGATACCTTAGCAAACGTGTATGAACACCAAACCCTCCCATGGTCCCATTCACTTCCAAGATCTCTCTTTCCAAATGACTGATTCATAGTGTGTGATAGTGTGTGCTTCCCTGTGCAGTATGATTCCTTCTATTGACGTCTAGTTTTTATGGTTGTCGTAGTTATAATAAGCATTCGTTCTACTCAAGTAATTCTTCTACAAATAAACGCAAAGAATGACATGCTTTAGCAATGTGAAAGCAAAATCTACGAAAATTCTGGTTTAATTGAAAAAACTTTTTTTTATATTTCAGAAGTAAATCTTGTACAAATAAAATAAAATAAAAAAAACAAATGTTCAACTATTCTTAGCAATAAAACAACGGGACACAGTTTTATTAGAAACTTTTATAGAAGAAAATTCGAAGACTTTTAGTAGGCCAAGCATGAGCATATAAGATCGAATTATATCAAAGAAGGGTTCGAATTTTATGTTTTCTGAGGCATTAGTTACAACTCTTTATCAAATTTTGGGAGAATTTATAGGGGTGGGCAAACGGGAATATGGGACGGGATTTTACGGGAACGGGATTTTTGGGAATAGAAATATATGTCCCATTTATAATCCATTTCAACTTTGGGACGGTAACGGGATGGAACGGGATGGGACGGGAACGGTACGGGAATTCCCATAAAATAGCTTGTCTACATTCGACTAAAACAATTACAAAAATTGCAAACATGTATTTAACCTACTTCTTAAAATCATCAAAAGCATGTTTAAATTTCAGATAAAAAGAAACAGTCATTGTATTTCATAAACTTTAAAATAGAAAAACCATAGTCTAATCAAAATGAATCAAACTTAAAATAAACCACGTAAATATCTTAAATCAAAGCATAAAATTCAATATGAAATTTTCTAAAACTAGCCAAATAGGTAGTTAATCCTCTTGTATCAATCTTCATTCACCGTGAATGATTGTTTTTGGAGCTCTACACAAGAAAAAAAAGTAACAAAAGTAGTAGTTAGTCAATAAAATCAATATGGCAACGAATGGTGCTAAAGACTAAAGAGGTTAGACTATGTGATACGTAAAGTTTTAAACATTAAACATTACCTTCTGCAACTTGATCCATAAATGCATGCTCCTCCATCACTTGCTTTACGGATACTCCGACATCGTATTGTGGTGAAGATCGTAACCAGTTCTGCGTTAAAATCAATGCTTCTACCATAGAAGATGCTAGACAACTAAACAAATTGATTAGCTAAGTGAAAGAGTTCTTGCCTTTTTTATATGTCTTGTGTTGTCTCTGAAAAACAGAGAAAGGAAGAGCCACCGTCAAAGTAAACCTATATTAGGTTTAGTTTCTAGGTATATGCATAATAAAAAAAATTCTAGATCTATATTCCTATGATCGTGGCATGAGAAGAATAAGGAAGTTAGTTACCTTTTCAATATGATATAATATATTATATGATCTTATAATAAATAACTAAATATACATATAATTTAATTTAATACATATTTAAATTAAACGGGATTACGGGATTTCCCGTTCCCATTCCGTCCCGTTCCCAATTGGGAATTGAAATCTTGTCCCATATGGAAATACGGGAACTATATGGTACGGGAATTTGGGAACGGATACGGAACGGAATGGGACGGGACGGAACGGGACGGGAATTATGCCCACCCCTAGAATTTAGTATGAAAACTACTATTATCTAAAAGCTTTTTCCCCTTTATGAGAAAGCTTAAGGAGGATGATGCACCGAGGATTAGTGTTGAAGCCAAGCAAAACGTATATATCATTGCATTTCAAGATTTCTCCCTCAAGCATCATTCTCATAATCATTCTTAAGAATTGAGCAACCAATAACTTTTTCTTCCCATTAAAATCTTACACACAAATACATATTTGACACTGTTTCTAGCTTATTTCTATGTTATATGTGATATGTAAGCAAGGCTAAATAAATAAACACTCACAGTAAATAGATTATTAAGTCGACACAGACTGTTAGTGCATTATGACCACTGAGTAAAGTACCTACGAAATCATGATCAACAACTTCACACATTCATATTTATATAAAGATTGGATCCATACATACACAAACCAGGAAAACAATAGATCATTCTTCAGGTATCAATTCAATCAGTAAATTAGAAGATGTCCTTCTGGGTCGAATTGGTTTTGTTCAGTGGTTTCTGGGTGTTTGGTTTCTCCAATCCAGATGGTATGCACATCATTTCCAATAGTTTCCTTCTTCCTCGTATAACTATTTGATAGAATCTTTGTAATGGAACAGGTTTCTTGAGCTTATCCTGTGGCGGCTTAGGTTACACATCTGCTAATAATATCTCCTGGGTTTCAGACGAAGACTATATTGAAACAGGTAACACTAGCACGGTTACTTACATTGAGGGGACTTCTACTTCCAGTGTGCCCATTAGATTCTTCCCGGATCCTCGAGGTCGCCAATGTTATAAGGTACCTGTGAGGAATGACTTTTCCTCGGTTCTGATTCGGACCATATTCGTTTATAGAAATTATGATAGCCAGAATATTCCTCCAGCATTTCATGTCTCTCTGGGTAGGAGAATCACTAGTACTGTTGATCTTAGAACCAATGATCCTTGGATTGAAGAGTTGGTTTCGCCGGTCAACAAAGATTCTCTTTCGCTTTGTTTGCTCGCGGTTAAAGGGAGAGGCATTCCTGTTATCTCTTCTCTAGAAATACGGCCACTTCCTTTAGGTGCTTACAGAAACAGCCTCGAGGGGTCGCCCAATATAATTCTCAGGAGAAGTTACCGAATCAATAGTGGATACACAAATGGGACTATCCGGTAAGAATTCTTGACTTGATCACCAAATTTGATTTCTTCTTCATTGTGTTTTGGTTGAATTTTCTTGGTGAATTCTGTTGAATGACAGGTACCCTTCAGATCCATTTGATCGAATATGGGATCCTGATCAAAGTTTTGCACCGTTTCATGCCTCTTCAAGCTTCAATAGACTCACAAGACTGAGTTCCTTCAACATTACGGAGAATCCACCAGCTTCTGTTCTTCAAACTGCGAGAATTCTTGTTCGCAAAGACAGTCTCTCATATACTTTTACTCTAAATACACTAGGGGACTACTACATCATCCTCTACTTTGCTGGGATACTCTCACTCTCCCCTTCTTTTAGTGTGGCAATTAATGATGAAGTCAAACAATCTGATTACACCGTGACCAGTTCAGAAGTCGGTACTTTGTACTTTACCCAAAAAAGAATCAGTACGTTAAACATCACACTCGGAAAAATCAAGTTCAGTCCTCAGGTGAACGCTCTTGAGGTGTATGAAATCCTCCAAAACCCTCCAGAAGCTTCTTCTACCACAGGTACTCTCTGTTTGATTTTGCCTGGATAGGGCAAATTCCACCAGCCAAAGTTGACTTATAAAAGCTATGTTTGCAGTTTCGGCTCTTAAAGTCATAGAGCAATTTACCGGGCAAGACCTTGGATGGCAAGACGATCCATGCACTCCGCTTCCTTGGAACCACATAGAATGTGAAGGAAGCCGCGTTATATCACTGTAAAGACAGTCCTTAGTATGTACTCTTTGCTTTCAACATTTCTTCATCTCAACTCTATTTTTCTTCTTCTGGCTGTCCAGGTTTCTTTCACAAATCAACCTAAGATCCACTAGTCCAACATTTGGGGACTTGCTCGATCTCAAGACACTGTAAGTCAGCAATTCTACAACATTTCTACCGTCTTATATATACCATGTGTGTTATGTCAAGTGTTCCTCCTGCAGCGACTTGCATCATACATCACTTACTGGAGCGATACAGAATGTAGGCAGCCTTCAGCATCTCCAGAAACTGTAATACTCATCTATAAAGCATTAACAAATTATCAATTTAGGTTCTCTGTAGTATATTAAAAATCTTCTGACGTATACCCAGGAATTTGAGCTTCAATCAGTTAAAATCTTTCGGCTCCGAACTAGAAGATCTGGTTAACCTTGAAGTTCTGTAAGTATTTTACTGAGATTCTCTGGATATGTGTTTTTTCCTTTTGGAAATACTAAAGTAAGTCTCCATACCTCAAAGGGACCTGCAAAACAACAGCTTACAAGGATCAGTTCCTGAAACCTTAGGAAAGCTGCCGAAATTACGTCTCCTGTAAGTAAACATTAAGACAAGAAGTAGCTTTTGCATACCATATTAACTCTCCATATCACAGGAATCTGGAAAACAATAACTTAGTAGGCCCCTTGCCACAGTCTCTTAACAGAACTGGTCTGGAAGTCAGGTATACAATTTCTGTCTCGGCAATTGCTACAATGCTCTGCTCGTGTATTCTAGAGTTACTGAATTACTGTTGTCAGGACAACGGGGAATCCATGCCTTTCGTTCTCTTCGCTGTCGTGCAACAATGTGTCTTCAACAATTGACACACCACAAGTCACTATCCCTATCAATAAGAAACACAAGAAGCAGAATCATATAGCAGTCTTGCTTGGAGTTTCTAGTGGAGCCTTGTTTGCCACTATCCTCATCTTTGTTTTCATGTCGATCTGCACGAGAAGACAGAGAAACAAAGAGAGAGACATAACCAGTATGGGAACAAATGCTTTCTCTTTACCTCAAAAAGTTGTGGCTTTATGATTCTTATAGTATATGAAACCTGGATCAGGAGCACAACTGAAGATGCAGAACTGGAACTCTTCAAGAATTTTTTCTCACAAAGAGATCAAGTCAGCCACAAAGAATTTCAAGGAGGTGATTGGGCGTGGAAGTTTTGGATCTGTATACCATGGAAAACTACCGGATGGAAAACAAGTTGCAGTCAAAGTGCGATTTGATAGAACTCAACTTGGAGCTGATTCTTTCATCAATGAGGTTAAGTGTCCACACCTTTCTCCCAAAGTTACTGTCAATATTTGAATGTCATGAATCGAGAAATCCACGGTCAAGGATGCATACATCTTTAGTATTCCAAGTGCTGAGAACTAAGTCTCCCTTTTGTATTGTCTACGTCTTTAGGTGCACCTTTTGTCTCAGATCCGCCACCAAAATTTAGTTTCTTTGGAGGGCTTCTGCTATGAACCAAAACGGCAAATACTGGTTTATGAGTATCTGCCTGGTGGATCACTAGCTGATCACCTTTACGGTATGCAAATCCCCAAGTACCCGGCAATTGCTCATCATCCTTTTTTCAAAGTCAGCTTCCCCGCAAAGCTTTTTGTGCTATCTTTTTTTTGCAGGTCCAAGTAGCAAAAGGCTTTCATTGAACTGGGTTTCAAGACTAAAAGTTGCAGTTGATGCTGCGAAAGGTACATCTTCACCATCTGTCATTGGTATTATTATGCTAAAACACATTGGATCCTGGCACATAGTAACATTTTTGTCCTACTCATGAAGGATTGGATTACCTGCACAACGGAAGTGAGCCGAGGATTATACATCGGGACATTAAGTGCAGTAACATACTGTTAGACAAGGATATGAAGGCGAAAGTTTCTGACTTTGGCCTGTCAAAACAATTTACAAAAGCTGATGCATCTCATGTTACTACTGTTGTTAAAGGCACCGCGGGCTACCTTGACCCTGAGTAAACTCTTCCGTAATTTCTATAAGTGTTAGTGGTGGGTTAACAACTTGATTAGCTAATCATTGATCACACTTTGTCATTCCAGATATTACTCCACTCTGCAGCTAACAGAGAAAAGTGATGTCTATAGCTTTGGTGTGGTTCTGTTGGAGCTCATCTGTGGAAGAGAACCCTTAAGTCACTTGGGATCACCAGATTCTTTTAACTTGGTCTTATGGGTGAGAGAAACATGATTGTCTTTGTTTTCTCATCTCCCAGTTTCCAAGTACACAGTGCCATATAAGATAAAAAATACTTCAATGCAGGCTAGGCCAAACTTACAAGCAGGAGCATTTGAGATTGTGGATGATATCTTGAAGGATACATTTGACCCAGAGAGCATGAGAAAGGCTGCTTCGATTGCTATAAGATGTGTGGAGAGAGATGCATCTGGCAGACCATCTATCGCAGAAGTTTTGACTCAACTGAAAGAAGCGTACAGCCTTCAACTCTCATATCTAGCTGCTTCAGCACATACAGACTGATAACAACACAAACAAGAGTAAAGAACTATACTTGTATCAATTTTTGTTTCTTACAAAGTTCGGTAAGCAAACTGAAAATGTATATATTCTCATACTAACTACCTTTCTTTTAAATAGGACAGGCAACTGGATATTATACATATACCAGAAATGTGAGCTCTACTCCTCAGCTAAAAGTCCGGCTTGTTCAACACAACTTGGGCTTCACCAACAGATTCAACCAAACCATGAACTTCCTTTACGTGGCTAGTCATGCCACTAATTCTGTAAGCCTTAACCATTGTCCTGTATGTAATCTTATCAGGTTTAAATCCCTTCTTCTCCATTAGTTCGAGAACACCTTTCATCTCTGCAAACTTTTCCATCCTCCCGTAGGCATCCACCAGACAGTTAAAGAACACAATGTCTAACCTTATGTCTGAGTTCTCGATGAAACGCAAGAGTCCGCCAATTTTATCGGCTTTACCAGCTCTTCCATAGGCACGAACAAGAGAACATAGTGTAACACAGCTTGGTTTAATTCTCTCTGATTGCATTAGCCTAAATAAGTATTCCATTTGTTTCAAGTCTCCTGCCTTCCCGAAGGCATCAATGACCACATTATAGGTGACTATGGTCCATGAATAGTGATACTTGTGCATGAATTCCATCACAGCACTCATCTTCTTGTAGTTACCTGTTTTCCCATATGAATCAAGGAGGATATTGAAGGTTCTGATGTTGGGTTCAATCCCAGAGCTCTGAAACTTGTCATAACAATTCTCCATCATTTCTATCTGTCCATTTCCCCCAAAGGCTCTAAGGGTTGAGTTCATGGTCCAAGAATCAGGCTTGCAGTCATCCTCTCCAAGCATTTCGATAAGCGTTGCTTCCATCTCCACAAACCTGCCAAAACAAAATAAAAAATCTCAGTTCATGGATGCTTTGAACTAAAAAATAATAAGTGAAAACATCTAACTGTCAAATTCAAGGAGAAGGTTGTTTATTCAAATACTCCATTTTGGCATAAGTCAACCATGAAACATGACACGGGATGGAGTGAGTGTGAATTGATATAACAAAAGGAGAAGACGTACGTACATTTTTGCTTTCCCATATGCGTCGATGAGGGTATTATAGGTGATTGTGTTGGGCGTAATACCCTGTCTTCGCATATCAGAAAGCAGAGACTTAACCTTATCAAAGGCAAAAACCTGAAGGAAGGACTTAATGAGGATGGAATAGGTGTGCACATCGGGCAGAGAGTTATGACTACTTTTCATGCCTTGGAGAAGAGTAAACGCAGCGTCAAAGCGGCCGCTCCTGCTATAAGCAGATAGAAGCGCGGTGTACACTTGATGGTTGAGCACACAGCCTTCAGAGATCATATCCTGAAAAAGTTGGTGAGCCTTTTCGGGCTGTTTGCATTTTCCAAGCATGACAATGAGCTTCACATAGATGCCAACGTTTGGTTTGTACCATAGCTGTTGACGCAATAGTTGAAACACCTGCAGATGCAGCAGATGGTAAAACTCAACTTTTCATTGACAATCTAATGTTGTAAATACCTGAAGAGCAGATTCCCAACGGAGAGCTGTGATCCTCTCGTGAAGGGATTCAAGCACAGTCCTCGGAAGCAGCTTCTTGGAGTTGTTGGGTCCTTTCTTCTTCTCGATGACGGCCTTTGAAGCCTCTCTTCGCAGGATTATCGATATAGCCTTCCTAGACGCCATCTTCGTGTTCTTCTCCTCCCATTTTCTCTCCTCATCAAAGCGAATCGAATGATTAGGCTCGCGCGGGGAAATGGAGACGCATCGCACTGTAACACTTCTCTCCGCCGACGGGAATGGATGCGCGTGGCTGGTGGAGGCGGAGACCCAAACCATCCCGATTATTCAACCTAAAATTATAACACGATTTCGAGAGGAGAGAAGGGGAATTTAGAAAGGACAAGAGTGGAAGTGTGGTGTGGAGATGGTGGATAATCCAATCGGAGAAAAGGGGTCTAATTTGTTGAGGCAGTAGATGACAAATGACCCACTCTTTTAACAACTAACCCCCAACTCTTTCTTTCTCCACTTTACCTCTTCTTTATTATATTACTATTTACATTCCAATTAAATAAAATAATATTTACCCCTACACATATTTTTTCTAAGGAATATTACACCTACACATACTTTGACATGAAGGTATACTTATTTTTCTTTATTTTATCTTTATTACCGATAATATCCCTGCTTCAATGTCACCATGTCTCTTCTCTCCTTCCCTCTCTCTTCTCTTATTCCCTCTCCTCTCTCTTCGTCTGTAAGCTTGGAATCGATGAATGGATAATTCGATGAATCGATGAATGGTTATTTCGTGAGCAATCGATGAATGGTTATTTTGTAAGAATTTTCGGAATCATATGGAAATTTTGGACAAAAAAGCAGAGAAACCGTCGTTGTTCTTCCAATTTGTGTCCATTCCCTATAAAGCCTTAAATCTGGGTTGATCTATGCCAGTTCTTTGGGTATGAATTTTTGTATATAAATCTCTTATGGGTTGTACTTTAATTTTATAATTCTCTCACATGTTTGGATGAATTTCAATTGTTTTCTAAAAATCGGGCGAAGAGAATCATATGAAATTGAGATATATTTTGTGTGAATCGTGAATTCTAGAGTTTGTTTGGAGTAATGGAGTCTTGATTTTGATTGTTGTTGGGTATGGGATTTTTTTTTCTTTTTCTTTCCTCTGTAGGTTGAAGGAGATGGTGAAGATAGAACACTAGATAAATTCTGGATAATGATAATGTTTAGCACAAGTGTATGATTGTTTTGAAGTAGTGAGAATTTTAGTTAACAAACCCAAAACTACTTGACTTTTGATGTCAAGCTTGTTCGTAGCTTTTGATGTCTTTTTGTTACCAATTTTCTGGTTTGTTTTGTAGATAACGAAATACCTTTGTCCATCTAACATATGGTTGAAACTGTACAAGACACACAAGACCAAATATAGACATATGGTTGCAACGTTATTAGAGGTTAAGTCATGGTTCCTAGGACTTTGAGAAACATTGCTTCCTCTGCCCAAGAACTAGCGTTCCTCATTGCACTCGCATTTAAGATGGTCATGGTTTTGTGGTTACAAGTGGTCAAACTATACCCAATGGTTACGGTTTAGTGGTTATGATTTTGTGGTTATAGGTGGACAAACTATACCAATGGTTACGTTTTTGTGGTTTGGATTTTGTGGTTATAGGTAGACAAACTAATTAGTAAGTACAAAGTGTGAGACTCAGAAAACGTATAAACCAACAAGCTATTAGAAGCTAATTGCTAATACTAACTATCTACATTGAAAATTGCTTTTGTGATTTAGGAATTTCAAAGATTGAAAATCGATTTTAGTTTGTGATAGGAAGATGCAAATGACGAAAGAGGAGATTGGTAACGGAGGAGATGATATGAGGATCGATTTACCAGAAATCAAAACCCAAAAAAAAACAAAATCAAAAATCTCGACGAAATCAATGTTCATTACCTCCAAATTCACTATGCAAGTTTTAATTATCATCACATTTGGTGGGCTCTTCCTAAATCATTTGGTAGAGTATCTTGGCTCAAGTATATGAGTTCTCTTTGATAACTATCAATGAATCAACATACCTTTGTCTCTTTGTGTGAAATGCAGGAGAAGTTTCTGAACATAAAACATAATTTATTCGTTAAATGTACTGCGAACATAAAATAATGTCCATTGAAATTGTACAAGTAACAATCAATTGTTCGGTCAGTGTGTCTTAGGTTGTGGTAGCATTACAGTGGACGAAGATGATTGGACGATGTCAAAAGATATTCTATAGTTGAGGTAACTTTTATGTTAGTATGTGAGACCAAATGTTTCGACCAAACTGTAGCCATAAACGTGTGCCATTGTAAAGAATTTACAATCTCAGGATTTGGCTGAAATTGGACAATATGCCATACATTCTGATTATATATAAACATGACCACATTTCAGTGGATGAATTAGTGTGGACACATATAATTTTTTTTTTCACATCAAGGATCAGAAACAATTATATCCCATACACTGATTGAACGACAAGAATCACTTGCTATCCGTGTTTCTTCAAAAACGAATTCATGAGTAAGAAGGGAATGGAATTGGGTTTCGTCAATTTTAGGTTTTTGTTGGATTTTTAGATTTTGGCTTCCTTAATTTCTAGGTTTATTAGATTCAACCTGCAAAATTCCAGAACATGAATTCGTTCTCTTGACCCCTCCAAATCTACGTCTTCGAATATGGTTTCTTGGTTCAAATCCATGAAAATCAAAATCCTAATCCATGGAAACCTATTACATCTCTCATATATCTAGAACTGGGAAAAAAAATTGCTTGAGGATGAAACTATAAAATGTCATCATTTGTTTTTGAATTAGCTTCACAAAGAGATTCATCTTTTTTTCTCAGTTTTGCTATGGGAGAACCTCGTAAGAGGATAGAGAAAGTGAGAAAATAGCTAAAGAGGAGGGGAAAAAGCCAAATCATTAAAGGCTTTTTTCTTTCAAGGTTACTTTCGTCTTTACACAAGCCAAAAGTATACTTACCTCAACAAGTATGATTCTTGTAAATAATAGTTGGGAAAGTACTTCTAGGTGTAATGAACCCTTAAATAAATAATCTATCAAACAATAAATTCTATTTAATTTTCCCAACAACCAATCAAATCAAAAATAAATTAACCAATTTTGAAGCTCCACGTGGGTCATCTTCTTCATCGCTTCTTTTCTTTTCTCCACCAAAGAAACAAAGCAAGCTTATCTTTTCTAATTTCTCTTCCTCCTCTCTTCGTCTTATTATCCTCGGTGAACTAAATTTTCTCCCTCTTCCTCTCGTCATCGTCCTTCTTCCTCTCGTCGTCGTCAATTTTTCATCTCGTAAGAAGAAACAAAAAAACATAGCCATATACGATTTAACGAAAGTTTGTTCTCTTTTTCGTTACACAACTGAATCGTGGTGAATATACGTGAGATATTTATGTTTTTTGCAATTTTCATGTTTAGGATTGCATTAGGTTTCTTCTAATTATAGAGATTTGCTTGTAAATTTAATTTTTTTTGTTTATTTTGTAAAGGTTTTTGCACATTGAACTTGTTTTCTAAGTCTATTGAAAGAATGTGATAGGGTTTCTAATAAAATTTCAACTGAATCGTGTTGAATCGTACTAAATCTTACAAAAATCAAAAGTAATACGAAACTGCAGAGATATTACTAGTACTACTAGCTCTAGTGAGAGTTACTAGTATGATTGAAATAAAACTATAATTATATATTTGATTATATACTAACAATATTTGTTATTTTCTTATTCTTTTGTAAGGGACAATGAATTGTATAATTATATGTTTTGATTATGAATGATGTTATTCAAAGGAAAGTGATTACAATGACGATATGACTGTGTTTTATTATTATGGTAATTCTCTCTGCTAGGTATAACTAGGTATGATTACGTATGAATGTCTTTTATTATTATGACAATTCTCTCTGCCATGGATAATTGGTATAACTGAGTATGCCTATTATTTTGTGCGGTTTTTCTCTTTACGTTTTGTTTCCTTAGTATGTTCATCTATGTACTTATTACTTATTGGTACATCTGTATCTACTTAATACTTAGATACTACTCAAAATATATTGAAATTTGAGATAAACATAATTTTTTCTAAAATTATATATCTTATAAGTATGTTTAATGTATGAGTACAAGCCTCATTGATATGTCAAACAAGCAAAAATGATGTTTTTGGACATTTTAATATATGAAACGATAGTAAATACGTTTAAATAGTTCAATTGGATCAATACTACTAGAAACATTATAATTTTACCTAGGTATGACTGATAATACGTGAAAACTGTCAAAATATAACTGTGTAAAACGGTACTACTACATAATTGGATATAACTATGTGTAAAAATACAATACTATTTAATCCATTTGACGGCGCATGTGTTAAATATGTTTATTTTTTTATTAATTTTTAATGATTAATACACATATTTTACATACTAGTTAGACCAGTAGCACGAAAAAACAAAAATTTGGTCACAGTAGTACTTATTAGTATCATTCAAACTAGTTATTTCCAAATACCTAAAAACAAAACAAACAAGTAGTAATCCCCTTAAATCAATTCAACATTACCAAAATACCGCAAAGTACCTAAAAAAAAATTAGGAGTTAACCATTCCAAGTCTTTTATATCTACGTAAAACAACATTCAAAGTCTTTTTGATATTTAAAACTGCCAAAATACAACAAACTATTTTGACCATCACTTCTTCTTTGGTGTCTTCACTCTTGTTACTTTTCTTTACAACCACTATGTCATCTCCTTCTTCTGGTTCCTCTTCGTTCTCTTTTTATGTCTCTTCTTATTCTTATTCTTCTTCTTCTTAATATGCTTCTTTCTCCTTTGGAGTTTGTTGATTTCTTATTCTTGTTATGCTTGGAGAGTAGTTTACGTGTCTTTACATTGGCTTTTCACTTACAAGACCAAGTTACATCTTAACCAATTCTGTATATCAATCAAACTCTCACGTTAAGCCTCCCATACAATCTCAATTAATGTGTATAATTCACGTGATTGACATGTTAAAAAAAGTGTAAAAAGACATGTAAATATACTACTTAATGATTACAATAAAGCAATTCTCTGTAAATAGTTCTTACATTCCTCTGAATTTGTTTACTAAAATTCATCAATTACATTAGCTATATCATACACTAATCATAACCAAAACCAGTAATCAATCGATGATATTTCTAAATGGAGTTCTCATGAATCACTATAATACAAGGAAAAGTTAAAAGACCTTGATTTTACATTCTTCTGAAAATTTCACCAAACCCCATCAATTAAACTTATCAAATCATACAATAATCCTCCTCTTAAGCGTCACATCTACAAATCCATGATTCTACAATCAATCAATGATACAAAAAAAACCATATCGAATTACGGATCCACAAAGATTAGTAATTGGTAACTTAGTACCTTTCTTCAATCAAAGCGGGGGGAAGAGATGTGCCGACGGGGATGGAGAGGTGAGTCGACGGCGACATAGCGGTGAACCGACGGTGAAATCGCTGGAGGAGACTGAGCAATTGCCTTCTTCAGCAGAGAGGAAGAGGAGAAGGGAAAAGATCGAGAGAAAAAAAAAGAATTTAGGTTAGATCCATATTTTTAAGTTGGATCGGGGTTTGGTTTCGGTTCCTAGTGGTTGAGTTTGTAATTTAAAAGATTCATTCAACCCTTAATAGTCTTTACAACGATTTTTACTTTAAAAAAAAAAGAAAACAAATTATGTTTTATAAGAGGGACATTTTAGAATAAAATTTCAGTCGTGAGGTCATTTGAGATTAAAGTCCAGTAGATGACTGAAGGCAAGAAGTGGTCGGATAAAAAAGAAAAAAGGTTTAATAAGTAACTATACCGTGGCTCCCTTAATTGTGCAAATCTAAGGCAAATGGTGAGGAATGAAGTTGAAAGTTAAGGGGACGACACAATATAATTCTTGGGTTATTTTGTTCGGTCGGTTATGAGTTATGACAGTAGGAGAAAGGGTATATCCAAATAGAAATCAAACTACTCAATTAGAGTAAACTGGTTGAACTAGGTCTTTAACCCGCGCGAAATCGCGTGGGAGCTAATTTTGCAAACTATATGTTGCAAATCATATTTTGTAGATATAGTAATTCATCTATATCATTTTGTTAATTCTTATTCGAACACAAGTTGGTATAGGGATTTTGTATGTAAAGAATCTACCGACTACCCTTAAAAAAGTGGCATCACAATCAAAGATACAACTTATTTTCGATACGCATGAAAACATAAATCTATAACCATCCCAAATAGATTTTAAAGCATGGTTATTTATCAATTTTTACCTCATCTTAAGAGACTTTTCAAATTCAACCTTCACCTCATCCATCATCCTTAATTTCTTTCAATTGTTGAGAAAACTTGGAGAGGGTTCACTGTGGTATGGACTTTAATGCAAAGGATAAGTAGGAAGCTTAAGCTCTTGAAAAGGGTCTTGAAGGAGCTAGATCACTCTTGCTACTCAAACATTCAGAAGCGTACCTCTGAAGCTTTGGAGACACTTAAACATACTCAGAACGCCCTTCTCTTGGACCCTTCAACTGAGGCGGCTCATAGTGAATTGTTGGCTCTCAAGAAGTGGAAAGAGTTGGCTAAGGCAGAAGAAATGTTCCTAAGACAGAAGTCTAGGATCAAATGGTTAAAACTAGGTAACCAGAATAGTGGTTTCTTTCACAGATGTGCAGCTGCAAGAAGGGCCAGGAACAAACTGACTAAGATCCAACTATCAAATGGCTCTAGGAGTTCTGATCAAGAACAGATAAAGAGTGCTTGTGTGGACTGTTATACTGATCTACTTGGGCCTCCTTCTAGCTGTAAGTCGTCCCTAGTTGCAGCAATTGAATCTATTCTCCCTTTCAGATGTTCAGAATTCCAAAGACAGGCTTTGGCAAGGGAGTTCTCTTTGGAGGATATCCATAAGGAAATTTTCTCTCTCCCCTCTGACAAGGCGTCGGGTCCTAATGGGTACACAGGTGAGCTCTTAAAACATTCTTGGGCCATCATTGGATCGGAAGTTGTTGCAGCAGTACATGGGTTCTTTGTTTCTGGAAAAGTGGAGCCTCATTGAAATTCAACTATCATTGCCATGTTTCCAAAAACAATAAACGCAGAAAATCCAGGAGATTTCAGACCAATCAGTTGTCTCAATGCTATGTATAAGGTTGTGGCTAAGCTTCTTGCTAGAAGATTGCAAGCACTTCTTCCCCTAATGATCTCGGAGAACCAAACAGCCTTTGTTAGTAGGAGATTAATTGTTGAAAATGTCCTCCTAGCATCTGAAATGATCCAAGGGTATAACAATAACTCTATCTCAAGGAGAGGTATGTCAAAGATTGACCTCAGGAAGGCGTTTAACTCGGTTGAATGGAGTTTTGTGCTGGATACTCTAAAGGCTACTAACTTCCCTTCCACCTGTATCAGATGGATTCAACAGTGCATCTCCACAACTTTTTTTCAGGTGGCTGTTAATGGAGAGTTGTGTGGATACTTTAAGGGAACCAAGGAATAAGGCAAGGAGACCCCTTGTCTCCTCCCCTGTTTGTGATTGGCATGGATGTTTTCTCCCGTCTGTTGGAACTAAGGTTTGCCTCTGGTCAGATTGGTCCACACCCAAAAGCTTCCAACCCGAGGCTTACTCACCTGGTCTTCGCTGATGATGGTATTTTTTTGATGGATCTTTGCAGTCCCTCAGCGCTATAGTGAACCTCCTTAGATACTTTTCAACTATCTCGGGCCTAATTATGAATGCAAGCAAGAGTGTCCTTCTCTTGGCAGGCTCTTCCCAGGCAGAAAATGTTACTCTTTCAACAACCTTTGGTTTCTCTCTTGGAACCCTTCCGGTGAGATACCTAGGACTCCCTCTCCTGCCCATGAAGCTATCTAAAGCTGACTGTGGTCCGTTGATTGAGGTGAAAGTAAGATTACACTCTTGGACCTCAAGACATTTATCTTTTGCAGGGAAAAGGCAACTAATCTCCTCTGTAATCCAGAGTACAATAGCTTATTGGTGTGCAGCTTTTATCCTCCCAAACCAGTGCATAAAGGCGATAAATAAGCTATGTAGGAAGTTTTGTGGTTTGGAAACTTGGTAAATTGCAGGAAGGAAAAAGTTAAATGGTTTCAAGTGTGCTCTCCAAAGGCTAAGGGAGGACTTGACCTGTGAGATCTCTCCTATTGGAACAAGCTGTTTGGATTAAAGTTGATATGGATCCTCTTCTCGAAGTCAGGATCCCTTTGGGTTGTTTGGTGTAAGGCAAACAAGCTGAGCCAAAAGTCTTTCTGGAATCTTAAGAAAAATGCAGGGGGCTCCTCTACTTGGTCACAGATGCTAAAGCTAAGGCCAATTGCAAAGGATTATGTCACCTGTAAGGTGGGAAATGGTGAAAACTGCTCCTTCTGGTTTGATGCATGGACTCCATTTGGTAAGCTGGTCACTTATATTGGCTATGATGACCCATGAATATATGGTTTACCTCTGCAGTCTAAGGTCTCTGAGGTGTGCACAAATGAGGGTTGGAAGATTAGAGGAGCCAGAAGTGAGAGTATGGTGAATCTGCTAACTCATCTTACACCAGTCCAGTTAGTTGGAGATACTTCAGACAAATGTGGTTGGAGAGATGGTTCTGATCCTCTGAAAGAAGACTTCAAACTATCTCTTGTAAGACAGCAGCTGGCTATTCCCTTTGCAGAGGTGGAGTGGCACAAAGAGGTATGGTTCCCTGGTCATATCCCAAAACATGCTTTTATCTTATGGCTAGCATGTTTAGATAGACTAGCTACCAAATCTAGATTGAGAAGTTGGGGAGTTATTGATAATAGCGCTTGTGTCCTTTGCGAAATTTACAATGAGTGTAGAGACCACTTGCTATTCAACTGTCCTTATAGTCAGTATATGTGGAGAAGGGGATTTCGTAGGCTCAATGCTCCATATATTGAGTTTGGAACTTGGCAAACTTTCCAGAGATGGTTGAAGAGGGGCTATCCAGACGCTTCAGAAAATAATTTGAGGCTACTAATGGCTCATGAGATAATCTACGATATTTGGAAACAAAGAAACGATCGCATCTTCAACAACAATCGACTTCCGGTTGAGGTATTGTTTAAGAAGGTGGATAGAGGTATTCGGAATTCTTGCTATGCTCGTAGAGATAGGTCAGGATTCTCAAATTCTCTAGCATTTGGTTTAGAGGTACCTAACCTCATTGTAAAAATTTCTTTCTTTTCACTTCACGGTTCATGACCGAGGGTTTCTTTTTTTTTCTCATCTTAACCAACTCCTAATGAACTATAATATCAGAATTTATTTTTTAAAAAGATTATCAATTTTTAAATCGAGGTCATCCAAATTGGATTTATGAAGACTATGTAGTTATCGAGGTAAAACGACTTTTTTCAAAAACAGGAGACTACAAAATATTTTCGAAAAGGTGCAATCCTACGAATACAAAAAGATATAACTCTTCAAATTAAACAAAAAGCGGTTAATTTCGAAAAAACGTGACTCTACAAAATATATGTGAAAAGACGCGATCTTACAAACTCGAAAAGACACAACCCTTCAAAATAACCATAAAGCGGTTATTTTTGAAAAGACACGACTTTACGATTTTTTTTAGAGGACGTTACCCTAAAATATATAGTAATAATAATTAAAAGAACACAACTCTTCAAAATATCCATAAATCAATTTTTTGTTAAAAAGACGCTACTCTACTAATATTTTCAAAATGACACGATCCTACGAATTTTAAAAAACACAACTCTTCAAAATAACCATAAAGAGATTAATTTCGAAAAGACACGACTCTGCAAAATATTTTTGAAAAGACGCGACATTACGAATTCGAAAAGACACAACCCTTCAAAATAATCATAAAGCGGTTATTTTCGAAAACACGCGACTTTACGAAATATTTTTTAAAAGACGCGACCCTAAAATAATTTGCAGAATGTTTATGGAAAGACACAACTCTTTGGAAAAACGTTTTTTACGAAAAGACACAGCTCTTCGATAATAATATTTAAAAAGTTATTCTTTTAAATATGAAAGGACACAACTTTTCTGAGAAAATCGCTTTTACAAAACGACACGACTATTCGATAATATTAATGATTTTTGTTTTTAAGTAATTTTTATATGAAAAGACACAACTCTTCGGAAAAATCTGATTTACAAAAAGACACAACTCTTCGGAAATAACCACCTTTTGAAAAGACACGAGTCTACGGAAAAAACTGTTTTACGAAAAGACGCAACTCTTCGGAAATATATAACCACATTTTATGAACATACACAATTTTACGAAAAGACACAACTCTTCGGAAATAACCACCATTTGAAAAGACACAACTCTTCGAAAAATACTGTTTAAAAATTCAAAAAGAGGCGACTCTACAAACTATTTCCGAAAAGATGCAATCCTACGAATACAAAAAGATAGAACTCTTCAAAACAACCATAAAACGGTTAATTTCGAAAAGTTGCGACTCTACAAAATATTTTTGAAAAGACGCGATCTTACAAATTCGAAAAGACACAACCCTTCAAAATAACCATAAAGCGGTTATTTCTGGAAAAAACTCGACTTTACGAAATATTTTTTACGCGGCCCTAAAATATATTGTAATAATAATTAAAAGAACACAACTCTTAAAAATAACCATAAAGCGGTTAATTTCGAAAAGACGTGTCTCTACAAAATATTTTTGAAAAGACGCGACCTTACGAATTCGAAAAGACACAACCCTTCAAAATAATTATAAAGCGGTTATTTTTGAAAAGACGAGACATAAAAGTGTGTTTCAAGTATTTTTTCCATTTTGTTAATATCTTATTTTTTATAATATAGTAAAAGAAAACATGCATTTACAATCATACAATTATCTTATCGTTTAACGAAACTTAATGGTAAGTTTTTACATATGGGATAAGATTTGAATCTAAATTTGAAACTCACCATTGTTCATTATTTAGAACACAAACTTGCCTAACTTTGGTTCAGATTTCACAACTTCATAATTTAAGATTTCTGATTTGTTTGATTTTTAAGACAATTTTATTTGGATTCTGATGATCAATTCTCATATTTCGTTATTTATATCAAAACAAGCAAAAATGTGAATGTATGTTGAATTTTCTATAAAAATTTAACTTTTCAATAGAACAAGTTTTGTTTTTTTAATCAAAAAATAGATTTCGATGATGGTGATTTGGTGATGATGGTACTGTACTCTTAATATTAGAAGAACAATTGTTTGGAACCAAAATCGAATATTAATAATTAAACAAAGACTAGACCCTCTCTTATGAAGGAAAAACGACCGATGTTGTGGTTACTGATTAATCGAAAAAATCAAGAAAGTTACTACTAATGATTTCATTAAATATTGAATGCATATTATAAATTATTATACAATTATAAACCATTCAATCAATCAAAAGTTTTCATGTCTCATAGTATTAACAATATTATTCATATCTATATTTACATAAAATCAAATAATATTATAATTAAACTAACGGTTACATTTAAACCTGTGCTATGTGCACGGGTCCTAAGCTAGTCCTTTTTTATATAGTACTAAGTTACTAACTTTTTTTTTTTTTTTTTTAAAGATCAAAGAAAGAAAACCCATTGACTTGGATCATCAATCCATAAGGCAAGGTTGCTAACTTATCTCGATTTCCATTGAACGTAAATTCTAATTTGCAAAAAATACCAAAAAGATACGTGATTTGCTTGAGATAAATATCAGGAGAACATATTTAAAATCGCTTAATTTTTTATCACTAAACAAGCTAAAATCTCAAATGTTTAGACATTCGATGTTTCTCAAACATACTTAATTTTTTTTTAAGATTAGCATCTCTTTCTACTTTATATAGCAATCCCACCAGAGACTCAAAGACATAACAGAGTTTTTGGATTCTCGTTTCAGCTAAATTAAGAAGCATAAAGACTTTATACAAACAAAAATATCCTACCACATGGCTACAGATCCTTAGGTTCTCTTTCTTACTACAATTACCAAAAAAGAAACAAGAACATGATTCATAATTGAAATTTTGAAGATTATTAGCCGATGTACTGATTAAAGGCCCTACAATGGAACTATATCCCATAAAAGATTTGAGGGCCTCTGAGAATAAGGCAAAATAATTTAAAAGTTTTCTGCAGTGAATAAAAAACTTAATACGCTTCTATTAGCTTGTTACAACTTACTTAATTAGCTTAGCCTTTTGTCCTCATTATGGTGATGCTTCCTTTTCCTCCTTCTGTGCGGATTTTAGTTTTCCCTACAACTGGTTTCCCAGAGAATGCTGAAGTTTGAATCACCGCAGGCTCTTCTTTGTCTTCCTTTGGTTTTGCTGGTGGAGTTCGGATTTTCTGGTTTATGTCCTTGAGCGTCATGTCACCGTGAACTCCACATGGCTTGATGAATGCAAATGGATAGATGATCGAAGATGGTAGCTTTGAAACCGGCTTTGTAAACGATTTCCTGCCTGCTATTCACTTAACATTTTAATAATGCTTTGTTTTTTTCATTTTGTCGCAAATTCAGTGTAACTACGAAACCCATTTGTGTCTCAAACCATTTATTTTACCTTTGAATATAACATTTGGTGAAGAACGAGTCACACGCCGCTGAACTTCCCTGGTTTCTGTTTCTGGTGGAACATTTAAATACTCTGCGCCAACACAGATATTTTAGCAAGACAAGCCAGAGCTAGAGCAAGCTAGAGAAGAGACCAAAGCAAAGAAATCTGACCTGAAATATCAACTTGGACATCAGGTGAACCGAAGCTCCTGAGAGAAAACAGCAATAGTAATCAGTTTGTGCACAAATGAGCTACTATGCTGTAAATAAGCTTCAGGTTTCTACTAAAAGAAAGGTCAAAACATACAAGTCATCAGGTAGGACTGGAGTCTCAGCATCATTTAAGCAGTCAGCATACCACTCTTCAGCATAGAGATCAAGGCCCTCGAAGCTAGAGGCAGAAGCATCTTCTGAAAAACAGACAATGTTTTGTTTGAATGGAAAACACATTGACCATATTGACTTGGAAGAAATTATAAGATCTCAACCTGAAAATCCATCTATAAGCTGAGTTCCTTCGGGTAAAAGCTCATCAAATGTGTCCTCTCTAGCCTGAACATACATAGAAGAAACATCAGTCTGAGCATCAGAGACAGTACAGAAGCTTGAATTTGTTCTAGGAGTAGAAGAAAGCGTCCATAAAACAAAACGGATTCAACTTTACAAATGTTGGAAATGAACACGGATTCACATCGCACAGTCCACTTACTGTTGGATAATAAGATTGACGCAATGATCTAGAGCTTCTAACAGATCTCAGACATTGGTGATAAGTCAAAATAAATACTAATAATTGATGCCAGCAATCAGTAACATAGAAGAAAAAACTAAGACTGCATCCTAATACGTGAGCAGTGAGTTCGGATATCAAAAAGATATAACAAATGCATCTGTAGGCTTTAGGTTCATAGCTACAACCGAGAAATGGGTTTTGTGTACTCACGCTTGATTTTAAGATTGCAGAGAAATTCTCACTGCTGAAAAGGGATGTTTCGGCAGGTTGGTCTTCAAATTGTAACATCCGACGCCTCTTTAGTGCAGTGCGTGTCTCACTTTGCACTTCCAGTTTCTTGTTCGTGTCTGCTGAAGCCACCTCTTTAGATTAGAATCCCTCATTGAATAGACATCAGGAATTGAAAAGAAAAAGAAAAACCTGTTGTGACAAGATAACCCAACTCGCTACAGGCCTTGACTGGGGTGGCTATGTCATCAAACATGTAAGAGTGATCTTCCTGGTTCAATGTGACTTCAGTCATTGCGCAATCCGGCACATCCGCTGGAATTAGAGAATAATTCAATCATGCTTGTTGCAGTGTTGAAAGAGTTTATAGATGAAGTAAGAGCTTACAGAAATGAGACTGTGGTTGGTCACTAAAGTTGTTCACTTGCCAATTCCATGAGGGGCTACTGCAAATTTTCAAACATGACAAGATCAAACCCAGAGTAGATTTGCATGTTTAGAGACAACTGGTTACTCGGAAGTTTTGTGAAGAGTGAAAAGTCCCAATCATATCTTGTAAACCAACAATGATCAAACAAATCTAATAACCAAAAACTCAAAAGTAAGAAAATAGAGCAAACATCATATTCCACAACTTGAAGGTCAATCTCAACATCCCAACCTGAATCCGAACTAGTTTGGACACTTAGTGGAGATGATGTAAGAGATCTTGAGCTACCCATCATTTCATTAAGAATCCAACATTCATAACTCAAAGCAAATCCGACATTTTTTACCAAACATTAAACCCAAAAACGCAAGAAATCAGCACCAAATCCAGGATTGAGATAACGATTGAAGTAAAACCCAGACATCAAGGAAGATAGAAGAATCAACAATCATCCCAAAGCAAAGACACATAATGACACAAAGCAACCAAATCGAAGCAGCAAAACGAAAGAGAATCTACCGATCGTCTCCGTAATCCATCGATCTCGACGCTTCAGGATAACTAGCCGTTGCCCAGAAAAAAAGCAAAGAAAAATCAAGAGGAGTGGTGTCGTGGTATATATACATGCACGGCTATAAAAGAGCAGTTTTTCACTGACCTTGCGGCTCCAGATTAGTGCTCTCTACTAGTCTCTACCTCTTCAATAGAAAAAAAAAAAAAAAGAGTAAAAGTAAAAGCGGCGAGTTTCTCTCTCTAGGACACTGGTCAATATTTATATAATCTCTGCATCTCTATTTATGAGGAGAGAGAGAGAGGAGCGCAAATAAAGCATTTTATCTCTCTCCCTGTAGAAAAAGAAAAGACCATTGCCAAGCACGCTTTCTAGTTTCCAGTTTCTTATGTCGTGCTTCCTCTTTTCTCGCGATTTTCTCTTAATTGTGTAATCTCTTCATTTTTGGATATTATTAATATTCGCTTTTCAGATTTACTTTCACTCCTTCCTATCTTCGTGTCAACTCTGGTAGGTGCATTCGCATTTCGCACCATTGCATACTTGTTTTTTTATGATTATATGTTTCATTTGGTTGCTTTGATTGTTTTGTGTACATTTAATACTCTCAATTGATTTGCCTGCATTGCAATATATATATATACTAGTATTACTACCCGTGCTACACGCACGGGTATATTTTTTGCTTTCATTAATTTTTGTTTTATAATTGTACCTCAATTATATACACGATTATTTGTTTAACTTTAAAAAAAATTATTTGTGAGAGGTTAAAGAGATCATGGCTTAGTGGAGAAGAGAAGTTTTGAAACAAATTTATGTTTCCGTTTTTTTTTTTTTAATTTTAAATTGCAGAAATATATATGAAGCATTTTCCACATGTCAACACATAATTGGTTATGTGACTTGTGATTTAGTAGTTAAGGATATATATTACTACTAGTGTATTATTGAAATGTCAATTGTATAATGGAAAATTAGGTGGAATAATAGATTTTGGCTCTATAATTAATAAATTAACACATTCCAAAATGAAATGTAGTAAATAACATCTAGGGAAGACGAAATTTTTTTTTTACCCTCCTACAATTAAACCAGAATTTTATAAAAAAAATTAAAAAAATAAATATTTCCGTTTTAATTAAGGCTAATTTAACATTTCCATTTTACCATATTTCCTTTTCTTGTTTTACCCTAATTGTCTATAACATTCACGGAGAAACGGAGAAACCGATAAACCGCCGACCTCTTGTTTTCACTTCTTCTTCCTACAACGAATTCGATCCCTTTCACTGCTTATTCTTTAGTTTATTCACAAATCTTCACTTTCTACACAAAAAAATATTTGATTCATAGTCTTCTATTCGTCAGAAGATTTGTTTGGCTAAGCGATTGTTTTGTTTTGGTCATAAATCCGTCAATAAGAAGGTCAACCTCTACTCATTCATCTAATACTTTCGAGTTATCTTGACATTTCTGGAGAAAAACGAAGAGCATAAGGAAATTCTCTTCAAATCTCAATTTGGTAAATTACTCAGAGAAAAAGTTGGATGCAATAAAGAGACTGAAGCTCTCATGTTTGCTATTAATACTTAATATTTATTGAATTTGCGATTAGTATCTGGATGGGTCTTTATTGACAAATACATTTTTCACATAGTAGACTTTTTGATCGCTTATTGGTATTATAGCTACCAATTCATATATCGTTATATAGTTTGTCTTTTTGATTGCTTGACGAGTCATGTGTTCAAGATGCCGGGAAGAACTACGCTATTCAAGTTTACGAGAAGTTTAATTCCCTGGAAAAAGAAGATCCCCAATATGTTATAATATGGACTACGATAAGTAGTAAACTATCATAATAGATAGTCTCACATACAACATATAGTCAACTATTGTAGTGGCATACATACAATAGATAGTACACTATTGCTTTACTAATATGGTATCGTTAGAGCTTGATTGGTTTACCCGCTACCACCCGCAAACGCTGTGTTTGCGGGCGGTTGCGGTTGGTAGCGTTTGACAACAATCATGGAAAACGCTTTCTACCGCTCTGTACCTCTTTAAACCGCTCCAAATCTCTAAAATCCAAAAGCTCATTCCTTCGAGCGTTTGCGGTTGCGGTTGCGGGCGATTGCGGTTGAATGTTAAAAAAAAAATTTAATTCATTTTAAAATGAGAATATATATTTAAAATTCAATGTTTAGATATTATAATTACAAAATATATAAATAATTTGATATTTTCAATTAATATTCAATAATCCATCACAATTTTATATTTATACAATCTTCAAACCAAAATACTCTAGATAAAATTTGATTGTAAATATACATAAATTTAACAATTAAAATTTAACATTAGTCTTTCCTATAAAAAACAATTTTTTTCATTAAAGTCATAACTTTCATCCAAACAAAAATTCTTTTTCAAAATAAAAGTAAATACTATATAAATAGTTTGGACGTAAAAGCAAAAAAAAAAAGGAGGATTTCTAAATTTTTTAATTGAAATCTAAAATTTCAAAATAATATTGGGGGAAAAATTAAAAATTGTGAGGAATATTGATGGAGTTCTTTGTTTAGAATATTCATAGAGACGAACTCATATAATTGCAATGAATTACTGGATGTCGAAAATGTGAAATTTAAAATAAAAAAAACTAAATAAATATTTTATAAAATATAGTTAGTAATTTGTGATGAATTATATTTTGTGCTAATGCTATACAGTAAAAACTCTGTAAAGTAATACTCGATAAAGTAATAAACTCGATAAAGTAATTAATTTTGGCGGTCCCGAGTCGGGCCAGTGCAAAATTTAATACAAATCAATAAGATGGTAAGATAATAATTTTTTCAAAAATCCTATACAAATATATGGTCCCATTAAGATTATAAAATAATAATTTCTATATATTTTTTTCATTTCATAATAAGTGATGTCTTAAAAGAAATAAATTATTTCAAAATATATTATATTTTCAAACTTTTAGTAGGAAATTACTTAATTTTTTATTGTTTTTAACCATTTATATTTAATAAAATCTTTTATTAGTGGTTAAATTGTGTTTTATTATGAATTTATCGATTTGTTTTTTAAACATTACTCATAAAGTAATAACTCTATAAAGTAATAATTTTTGGTGGTCCCAACATTATTACTTTATAGAGTTTTACTGTATGTATATTATAAAATGGGTAGCTCAGTCATTTACTTTGCATATACTTAAGTCATATGTAGCCTGATGAGGTCATCAAACCAGCAACTGAACCGAACCGAACCTTAATCAAACTAGATGCACAAGGCTAATCAGACCCGAGAAGACATATATTCATTATTCGAGGCCTATTAGCTCAACCGCGACGATTCAATGCATGAAATTACTTGGAGAATCTTTTAAGCTCAAATTACAGAACACCTCGAAGAATGATCAACCAATTTGGAGTTTCGACAAAGGAGATATTCAGTTTGCAAATCAAGTGTTTCTGGACATACTTGATTTGGATATACATGCATTGTTTTGAGGATTTCAACCGAACCATAAAGAATTAAGCTGCGAACCACATTATTATGAAATCTTGGTCAAAGAGAGAAGATTGTGGAGTTTGATTCATGATAATAACAATTTTGGTTTAAGAGGTATTAAATTACTAAACCATAGAATTTTGGACATGCCTTATTTGGAACCTTCCAAATTCAAGAGACTTCAAACACATTTTTGGCAACCAAGAGACATTCTCCATCAACTAGAGGCTCTAAAAGACGTCATTAAATCCACCAAAATGCAGAGGATCAGTTGGGATCACTCAAAGAACCACTTGCCTTACTTAGACTCTAGAGCATTCAACACATTCACATTTGAAGCCTTTACTCCCCAACGACTCTCTTGCCTAAGCTTGTGCTTTTGGGACTTCATCTATGCAATCAAGAATGTTCCAGAGAAGCTCATGTATCCCCTCAACCGTCCAGACACAAAGGTGATATCACAATTTCCTAATCTAGCTGATTCCCGCTTAAAGACTACAACGGCTAGTTTTTATTCAAATCTGTTACTTTCTTTCTTGTTTTAGATTTTAGAGAAGTTATATTTTGAACCTGTATAAGCTCAGTTCATTGTAAAGCACCCTTGATCATTGATTTTAATAAAGTATTTCGTTTTCTTTCAACGACCGAGTCTCTTTGAGTTGTTATTGTCTTTAGGTTTTAAGTGTGTAAGACACTTCTAATCTATAGATTCACGGACAAAAGATTGTTTGTGCGATTCAAACAACCTTGATTCGCCACTGATTGGGAGAGTCAATCACTTCCACACCTTCATCTCTACCATCATTCCACCTTCCGCCAGTGTAGGCTTGGAATCTCTCGATCAACGAGTGATTTTAGAATTGGAATGAATTCGATCCTATATCATAGCCTCCATCATATTCATCAATAACAGAAAACTTGTATACGTTTCATTGGTTTTTAACATGGTATCGAAGCAATAGCTAAAATCATACAAATCGTTTAGCTATGTTGATCATAGGTTATCATTGCCCTCTGATTTCTTTCTCTCTTTCGTTTGACCTTTTATAATTAGATTATTCCATTGTTTTAGACCTTTTTACTTTGCGTCATGGGAGATAATACTAAGGCCGTTGTTGCTCACACAAAGACACGGCGAACAATTGATTTGTATGACCTTTCTTCTTGTGATAATCCAAATTCCTTTTCGTGGTCCCAATTACGATGAATGGACCATGGATTTTTGTCTTGCTCGTAAAGCGAGGAAAAAATTTGGATTTATCGACCGGACTATACCTCAACCAATTCCGACGATCTTGAGGATTGGTGGGGAAATATGATATGATCATGGGCAGTAGCAGAGATATGTTGATAAGGTCTTCAACCCCGTCGCCGAATCAGAGCTCAATCAAACCGGATGCACATTTCCAATCTGACTAGAAAGGACATATGTTCATTTTTGGAAGCGTATCTACTCAACCAATCTGACTAGAAAGGACATATGTTCATTGTTAGACGTGTGCACATTCAACGAACGATTCCGACCAAACCAGAGTGAATTAAGCTACATTTCAACTTGTTCTACAATCTTGATCCATTTAAGAAGCCCATGAGATTGAATTCAGCCCAAAATCAAGAAGATAAGAGATAATTTTGTTCAGATTCAAACTAACATTTATTTAAGCGCTTAACTCTCTCTTACATGCAAATTAAAGTTGGGTTTTGTTTTTTTCTAGATGTTTTTCATGTTGAGCTTTAATTATGCACGTTTTATTTTATTTATTTCCTCTATATAATGAGGCTTCTCTCATGAGTAAAAAATAAGACTTTGATTCTAATTTTTTTATTTTCTTTCAATGGTGTATAATATCCATGGTGTATAATCTTGGCTCGTCTTGGTGTGGCATATCCAAGAAGTCATGGATTCGTCTTGGTGCATCATATTCGAGGGATCAACCCATTATGAACTCTTGTGCGACCATTCGTTCCACATCTTTTGATCTTTGAGACTTTATGGTTTCTTTGATGCAAAGTCTATCCTTTACCGACTCTAGAGTGCCTATCCTTGGGAGGATCTCATCAAAATAACATTACGGTGATCTCATGGTTAAAGTTAACAATTGATGTAAATATTTTAACATCTTTGACTAGTCATTAGATTGCTCATGACTTGTGGATTCATAATCAACGATGTTTTTAGGTACTTCATAATGGACAATGTGTTCAATTTTTTTTTTTTAATTTTGAAATTTCACCTCTAAATATGTGAATTTGTTTACTTATGATTTTTGCGTAAAATCCAAAAAATCCTACCAAATCATTTGTAGGATTTGTTTCTTATTTATAGAAAACAAGACAAGTCATTTAAAAATCTTAAAAATCTAAGTAAATCTCAGCAAATTTAAAAAGGGTTAATTAGCTCAATAATAAGTGTTTGGTGCAAAATTAGGTATCTAACACCACATGAGAGAAAATTAGGTGAGTAGCTGTGAAAATAAAATAGTGGAGATTTTGCCTCTATTAAATGTGATAATTATTGACTTCAATTTTTTTCCTTAAAAAAATATTTATTCTCATCAATGATTTTATCTCTAAAAAAAATAGATCTGCTCTACTACCAAAAAAAAAACAGCCTTACAGAACAATTTCATAACATAGTTAACTATTTTAGACACTACATATTTTATTAATATGGGAAGATAGTTGACTATATTTTATAACTATGATTTGAGAAGATAGTTAACTATTTTTGAAATATTCAATTGACTCATAAAATAGTTAACTATATCACATTATTTGTAATTATCTAAAAATATAGTTACTATTTTCATAAAAAATAGTTATCAATTTTAAAATATAGTTAACTATTTTTATAGTATAGATATCAATGCTATATTGGTTTCATGATATATTGACTACATGAAAATATTATAATAATTACTTATTTAAAAAAACATAGTTAATTACATTCATCACGTAGTTATCTATCATAGTATGTATAATGAAAAAAATAACATATACAGTAAACACTCTATAAAGTAATAATGTTGGGACCACAAAAATTTATTATTTTATAAAGTGTTATTACTTTATGAGTAACTAGATTAAGGCCCGCGTACATACGCGGATAATTATATTAAAAATTATTCATACATACATAACATATATTTTTTATCATAATCTTAATTGTTAAAATATTATGAAATATAATTCATACATGGATCTTAAATCATTATATGTCAATTTTTTTATCTTAATTTCATGTTTTAATTCATATCATGTGGATTCTCATATAGATATAAGTGTAATTCAACTCATATTCCTAATAACAACGGAAAAAAATACTACATTTTTATCCACAATGCATACATTAATTATGTAATAACATCATAAAATAATTCAAATAATGTAGAGTTAAATTAGAAAATAATAGATTTCTTGTTGATAATCTCGTAAAAGCTATTAAATTACTTTGATAGTAAATATATTGTTATTATCTTCTTAACTTAGACTATTAGGAATTTACCTTTTTACAATTTGGTTAGTTACTCAACAATTTATGTGATAGTTTGGTTAGTTACTTAATAACTAATTTGTTAGTTTTCCATTATTCATTTTATTTGTTCTTAATTAATTTTAAATATTTATCATTCGCTTTTTATTTTATTTTCTCTATATATTCTTTATGACTTATATTCTGTCTAAGTTACATTTTTTGATTTATATTGTCTCTTTATCTTATTTTATTTCTCTCGTTTTTTATTTTTAATTTTCTTATAATTAGGTTAGACTACTATAAATTTATTTATTTTTTCTAATTAATTTACAATACTAAATTTTTTATTGTTTTCTAATTAATTTGACTATTAGAAATTTACTTTCTGACAAATTAGTTAGTTACTTAACAACTATTTTGTGTGTTTTCCATTTATAATTTTTTAGAATTTTTTTTTTTAGTTTGGTTACTTACTTAACAATGATTTTGTTAGTTTTCTATTTTTAATTTTATTTTCAAATTTAACACGTGTCATCATCTCGATCGATATTAGACACATGTCATGATCTTATGAGTTACAATTTTGACAAACTCTACTTTATATAATAAGATGTTTAAGATAAATTAAAAAAAGTTAATAAATTCATAATAAAACACAATTTAACCATTTATAAAATAATTTATAGAATATAAATGGTTAAAAACAATAAAAAAATTAATTAATTTTTTACCAAAACTTAAAAATATAAATAATTTGAATCAAGTTGTTGCTCCTAAAATATCACTTACTACAAAATGAAAGAAATATATAGCAGATATTTTTTTATGATATAATGGGACCATATATTTGTATAGAACTTATGAAAAAATTACTATTTTATTATTTTATCTATTTATGTTAAATTTTGCACTGACCTGACTTGAGACCGGCAAAATTTACTAATTTGTCGAGTTTATTACTTTATCGAGTATTAATTTATAAAGTTTTTTTATGTATAGTTAACTATTATCATAAACATAATTACCTATAATACTAATTTTTGAACATAGATTATGTCGATTTTCATGGCGGTTCAGTTTTATCAAAAAGAGTATGGCGGTAGAGAGTTTACAGTGGAGAAGAACCACAATTCTAATTCACAATTGAAGATTTTGATCCATAATAACGAGTTAATAAGGAATGAGTTAATAACTAACTCAGAGAGAAGAAGATATTTGATCCCAAAAAAAAAAAAAGGATAAAAATGAAGGAGAAAGAAGAAGAATGGTCCTCACTTTCTGTAAAAGATCATACTAATAAAAAATTTAAAAAAAAATCAGAAAAGTAGGAGAGAGAGGGAAAGAAAATGTCAAAAGGGTAAGCAATTTTTCGGGGTGTAAAGAACTTTTACACCATTTGTGCTTTTTCTATTGGATGCTGGTTTAAACTAAATAAAAAATATAAAATTAACACAAATTAGACACTTTTGAGAAGTTGTGCATTAAGGATGCTCTTATAGTAAATTGAAAAAAGAAAAAAAAGAATGAGGAAGAAGAGTCACGGCCCGCAGAGGAGGGATGGAGACGATTGAAAATAAGATTTTAATATATTTTTTAATATAAAAAGTTTTGCAATTAATAAAAGGTAAAAAAAGAAAATTGATTAATTGGAATAAAGGTAGAATTATCATTTCATTTTAGATACTTAATTATTATTTTAAAAATGTTAGATACGTAATTAATTATTAGTCTGTAGAGTATTATTCATGCTAATTAACCCATCTAAAATCTACTATAATTTTATAAAATCCTTGATTTATTACACCTTCTGAAAGTTGTGCGTTTTAAGTTTTTTTTTTGATATAGTTGACTAAATAGACTTACGTTTTCTTAAGTTGAGGGTTTATATTGCAAAAACAAAAACAAAAAAAGCCCAAAATTCAAATCATCTGTATCACGGAGTCGCTGGCTGGCATGTGTCTGAGCAATGGTGAGGAGAGTTAATGAACTTGAGAATTGAATACAGTTTGCTCGGTTAGTGGTCAGTCACTGATGCTTTGTATCGTTGGATCTTAGGATTTAATTGTCGTAGTAGAGAGACTAATGAAAATGGATTTGTGTTGTTAGGTCGAATGCTTATTTTCCTTTCCTGCTTAATTGTCTCCTCCCCCGCTTTGAATGAATGGCAATTTCATATTTCCTAAAAGGATAAGTAGTTTTTCAGATGGTGTCTAGTTCATGATATTTATGGTAAAGCTCTCGACAAAATAGCCAACAGAAATTCATGTTTGAGAATTCCGTTGTAAGATTTTGTTTACATACAACTAGTCTTTCTTCTGTAACTAGTTTCTATACCATTCAGCTTTAAGGTCTCAAATGCACCAGTCCCCGTCTATGATCCCCCTGCTGATTTTGTTACTTTCTCAAGCATTTTTGGTTGAGTCCAAAGATGCTGAAGAATTCAACGAAGAATTGTTGTTGAAGCCTTTGCCTGATCGAAAAGTTCTAGCTCACTTCCATTTCGAGACTCGAGCTCCTTCTCCGTATGGCCGCCACCACCATCTCTTCCCCAAAGCTATCTCTCAGCTGGTAAAAAGTTCCACTTTCTTTCAATGGGTTTCTCAGCTGGTTTTTAAGTGTCTATGTTTCTTCACCATTTCGGTTTTCTTTCTTTCTTTCTGGAACAGGTTCACAAGTTTAGGGTCAAAGAGATGGAACTATCTTTTACTCAGGGTCGTTGGAACCACGAACAATGGGGTGGATCTGACCCGTTATCAAGTATGAATGCAAAACCTGTCGGGGTCGAGCTTTGGGCTGTGTTTGATGTTCCTCTCTCTGAGGTTGATACTTGTTGGAACAACTTAACCAATGCCCTCTCAGGCCTTTTCTGTGCTTCCATCAACATTCTGGAATCTTCAGCTTCATATGCTTCCCCGTCATGGGGGTTTCGTCTAAATTCAAACAAGCTGAGATATGGTTCGCTGCCACGTGAAGCTGTTTGTACTGAGAACTTGACGCCCTGGCTCAAACTGCTTCCTTGTAGAGACAAGGATGGACTATCTACATTAATGCACAGGTCATCTATTTACCGAGCGTTTTATCATTCCCACAGATTGCTTTTAACTACCATTAGATCTGGACAAGAGGGATTGGATTCTGTTATTGTGCTCGAGCAGACACTTACTGTTGTACTACAGCCTGTTGCTGGTTCTGGTGAAACGAGTATACAGCCAAGCTGGTCCCTTGCTTCTCTTTTCGAGAGAAAAGCTGTTAGAAGATGTGTTCTTGCTAAGTCAAGTAAAGTTTATGTTCAATTAGAGGGTCTTACAAATCATGAAAATGAAACATACAGCCCCTGGAAGAATGCAGGATTTGAATTGTCTGTTAAGCCGGACAGTATTCTTCAGGAAGCCAACAGCTTTCTTTTTGTGTTCAATATCGACAAAGACGGTGACAGCAAGCCATTTTCTCTCGCCTTGACTTGGAAGCTTCCTTCAAAATGGTCATGCCAACAAGCTCCATTACTTGCAAACCGCTTCTTGGTGGGAAGTGGGAATGAAAGGGGTGCAATAGCTATCTCATTGAAATCAACTCAATCGTCTGAGAAATTATCAGGCAGAGATCTCTCTGATGGTGTCTGCACACTACAGGCCAACGTTTTCCAGATTTTCCCATGGTATCTTAAGGTTTATTATCACACTCTACAAGTATTCGTGGACCAGAAACAGCAGACAGCAAGTCATGTCATGAAGAAGATCAAAGTCTCGCCATCTAGAGATAAGATGTCAGCTGGTATGATGGAGATGATGCTGGAACTACCTTGCGGAGTGAAATCCGCTGCAATATTATTAGAATTTGATAAGGTAAAGAATCTCTTCTTCTTTTTCAAGCATCATTGTTTACTTTCCTTCTAAGCTCTATCACAATACTTATCTCATTTTGATCGATTTGAGTTGTGAAAATTGGTCAACAGGGGTTTCTACATATTGATGAATATCCTCCTGATGCTAATCAAGGATTTGACATTCCAGCGGCGCTGATCAGCTTTCCAAATCATCATTCAAGATTAGATTTCCTAGAAGAATCCAGAAACTCGCCTTTGTTATCAAGACTCAAGGTAGAGGCACGAAAGGATTCATGTTCCTGCCATTGGTGTTGCCTATTCATCAAATACAACTAATCAGTTTGTCTTGTCTTGTTGCAGGAAAAATCGTCAGTGCGGTCTTACACAGAAGTATTGCTCGTGCCTTTGACAACCCCTGATTTTAGCATGCCTTACTACGTAATCTGGTTCACAAGCCTACTTTTTCTATTCATCAACAATGATTTGATTCCTCTCCTCCATAGGTAGACATGTCGATTAGGTAGGGCCAAAGCCCGCGGTTTGACCGATCCTAAAACATACTGGCTCGGGCAGCCAGAAAAAATGAGCTTCTTGTGTTTGTTAGCTGGAGCTCAAGGATTAGAGTATGTAATGTTACAGCACACAGATTTAGATTCTTAAATAAATATAAACAAAATGGACCTTTTTATGTCATTCTGCGAAAAACATTCATGCTTACAGCCTAAAATATAACAAGTTTTGTGTGCCAAAGAGCAAGAAGATTCTTTGCTGATGTTTCAAGAATTGATTAGAATCAAAAGTTGCAAAACTTTGAAGAAAGGTACGTTAACAAAAAGAAGACGTTGTCTGTATTTTAAATCAATCAAAGAATCTAATCTACGTTCCATAATGCATCATCCTATACCATTCTTGCATCTGCATCTCTCACCAGTACAGAAATCAAGAAATCTCTTAAGATTTTTGAAATATGGCAGAAGAAACAGGTAACAATAAAAGAGATGATTATTCTGTTTATTCCAGGCTCTTGTCTAAGTAGTTCTTGATGGGTTTTTGCCAAACAGATATTGCTGCAGTGGAGGTTAATCGTGGCTTGCTGAAGGAGCTTGAAGATATGGGGTTCTCAATGGCCCGAGCGACATGGGCTCTGCATCACTCTGGTACGTATGAGCCACTTCAAAGCAAATCCCTGACACATGTCACCCATGTTTTGCTTTTCTCTTCATCTCCAGGTAACTCTAGTCTTGAATCAGCTGTGAATTGGATCATAGATCATGATAACGATTCGCAGTTCGACAACATGCCTTTGGTATGTGTGCATCTTTATTTGTTTTTCCAATAGATTCCATCTTTTTCTCATATGCAAAAAGCCTTGCAAGTAGAGGTTTGATCGATCGTGGGCTTGCAGGTGGAATTTAACATTGAGATTGAGTCTCCAAATGATACTGCAGAGACTACTCAGGCAAGAGCAAAAGAAGTAAGGTTAGTCTATCATTTGAAAATACATGCCTTTTGCTTAAACTTCTTTAAGGAGAAATGACGAATTTATGTCTTGTCAGGGAACAAGCTCGTAAGCTGAGAGAAGAAGAAGAAACTAAACGAGAAAGAGAGAGAGAAAAGGTACAAAGAGCATCACATCTAGCGTGAAAATGAAGAATACTTACAGCTCTAGATCTCTTGTAGGAGAGGATAAAAGCAGGGAAACAGCTGATAGAGACACAGCGAATCGCAGAAGAAAATGAAAGAAAACGGTACGAGAGGGAGAGAGAGAGAGAGTTTCTTTCCCACATTGTCCATTTGAATTCAATAAAACTGTTGGATGCTATTAAACAGCAATATAGCTTTGAGGAAAGCCGAGAAAGACGAGGAGAAAAAAGCAAGGGAGAGGATTATGCAGACAGTAAATGCAGACAAGGTGAATCTTGTTCTGTTTTTGTACACTCTATACCCAAAACTGATCATCTCTAATAACATTTTTTTGATTATATGTATGCGTATAGCTGGAGAGAAAGCGTAGACTCGGATTGCCAACGGAAACAGAATTTGCTTTGACATCAACTCCTATTGCTCCACTTGAAGCTAAAGTAGAGTTTCTTCCTCCATTGTTTGTTACCTTGATTAAAACTATCAAGAATGTGATAATAGTTTCCCTAACATCACAATTACAGAGGATCTTACTGTCGTCGTCAAGCCCTGCCTCGAAAGCTGAGGAGATGAGAGAATGTTTACGATCATTACGTCGAAACCACAAAGTAAGATGACGTTTTAATTAAGAGGATGATCCAAAAACGAGAAAATAGAATATTGTTTCTTCTTGTTTATAGGATGAAGATCCAAGAATCACGAGGAGGGCGTTTGAGACGCTTCTCATGATCGTGAGGAATGCAGCTAAAAAACCAGATGAAGAAAAATACAGAAGAATCCGTCTCACAAATGGCTTGTTCCAGGAGAGAGTTGGGAGATTCAAACAAGGTATGGAGTTCATGGAACTTTGCGGATTCAAGAGAGAGGAAGGATCTGAGTGTTTGTTTCTATCGACCCAAGACGCAGACATCTCGCGGCTACGAGACGCAGCATTTCAGTTGCAATCTGCGATTACCAATCCTTTCTTCGGTCTTCTCTCCAAAGAAGCTCAACACTGTGAACTATGAACTTTCTACTCTTGAAATGTTATGTTCCCATAATAAACTCATGAATAATTGAATCTCTTGCCGCTTCTAAAATGTTATCTTTTCATTCTTTTGTAATTAAGCACTGTTATATTGACCACCTGTACTAGTAGACCTGTCAAACGAGCCTTTGATCCGCGGGCCAGGCCTAACTAGTCATTGTTGTACAAAGAAACTCAAGAGTCACGAGACTCACCACTCAAGAATCATGAGAGAATCACAAATTCGGAGGCATACATAGAGGCTAGAGCTAAGCCACATTCCACTAAAATTAGAAATTCGTCGTACTAAGTTGTTGAATTAATTTTCCATGATTCAAGTTGAGAGCTTGAAATCAAATCTGCAATGATCGAGATTGCGTTTATATTTTGATATTCTTTTTCTTAATTGTAAATACCAAAGATAAATTCGACTTTGGATGTATAGATTATTTTATAGTGAACTGAAATTTAATGGTATTTTTTATTTTTTATTGATGATATAATTGGAGGAAACTTTAGTAGTATAATAGTTTTTTTCAATTTATTCATTAGCCAAGAAGCTTATTTATAAAAAGAGTATAATTTGCTGAACAAGTTCTTTACATATTCAATATAGGATATATCTAACTTATACATAAATACTAACTTTTCTAATCTATGATATTGCCAATCTTCTGGAATATTTCCATAACTAGTATTATCGTCCGTGCATGCACGGGCTTTTGTTGTTGTAATACATATAATTAATAAATTGAAAACTGTATTTTGTCCCTATACTCAAAATATTGAAATATATAAAAAATTGTGGTAGTTTTTTTTTTTTGTGCGGTTACTGAATGAGTGGAAAGAGGAGTGGCATTTTTTTTGTTCTCGTGATTCTAGTGAAACTGATCATTTAATTTGTTTTTCCATTTCTATTAATTTAGTTTTGAAAAAAAGCCACATGTTAACTTTTAATTGGTGATGTGACTTGTGTTTTAGTAGTAAAGGATCTTGGTTGGTCATCTTGACCGTTCAATCTCGGTTGATCTCGACCTCTCGATCTCCCAATACCCCCGGCAAGCTCATACGTGGTAGCACGGGTGAGATTGGACATGTCTTCAAAATATCGGTGTAATACCCCACCGGTCAAATCGGCAGCAACCCCTTGCCGTCAGGTCATCATCGACGTTTATACCCCGATCATAGGGTCAAAGCAGCTATAACACCCAGCCGTTGGGCCATTGACGTTTATACTCGGTTGTAGAGTATTCTTTGTGGCGTTTATACCCGGCGAAAGGGTCATCGATTCGATGGAGGATATTGTAGTAGTTGTGCATCTCCATCATCTCGTCATCATATCACCAACCGTATTTTCGTGGCCATCATTGTATTTGTAGTTGATAGATAACCACATGAAAACCTGAAAGAGAATTATTAATTAGGTGAATTTAAACGAACCCATCAATGATCCATGCTCATAATTCACATAAAAATCATCAACAAAAAGCCATCTTCTTTGGAGTATAAAGATAAACGTTTCCTTTCTTCTTTTTTCTTTTTTTTTGACAAAACCTAGTTGTAAAAGAAATAAAAAACATAGAATAAGAAGAGATTAACGAAGGAAAAAAACGTAGATGGAGGTCAAAGAAGAAGAAAACAAAAACGTAGAAAATTTTAGGAGTTTTTTTTAAACCAAATGAGCCAAACAAAACTTAATTATCTTACCGATGAAGAAGAACAACGAAGAAACAAAGAAGAAGAAAACGTAGAGATTTTGGATTTTTATTTTCAAAACGGAAGATAGAAAAACCTAAAACCCATAGGAATTGGATCTAGGCTCGATACCATGATATAATTGGAGGAAACTCTAGTAGTAGAAAAGATTCTCTCAATTTATTCATTAGTCAAGGGGCTTATTTATACAAAGACTATAACTTGCTGAACAAGTTCTTTACATTTTCAATATAGGAAAGAGTAAATCTTGGGTTCGCCCCTAGGGGTGAACCTCTCTTATTCGCCCCTAGGGGTGAACCTCTCTTATTCACCCCCTCTTCATTAGCCAATCACAATTTTACATGTATTTAAAATAAATAAAAATTAAAATAATTAATATTATCTAACTAAAACAATTAAACTAAATCATTAAATCATAATAAGCTAACCCTAATTCCGAAAATACTAATCCTTAAACCCCAAATTTTAAACCACAAATACTAAACCCTAATCCCTAAATATTAAACTCCAAACCAAAAATACTAAACCCGAAATCCCAAATATAAAACCCTAAACCACAAATACTAAACCCTAAATCGTGAACCCTAAACCCAAATCTTAAACCCGAAATCCAATTTAGTATTTTGGGTTTAGGGTTTAAGATTTAGGGTTTAATCTATTGGGTTTAGAGTTTAGTATTTAGGGTTTAGTATTTTATTATTTAGGGTTTAGTATTTAGAATTTGGGGTTTAGGATTTAATATTTGAATTTAGGGTTTAGTATTTAACTTATTAGGATTTAATGATTTAATTTATTTGTTTTAATTAGATACTATTAATTGTTTTAATTTTTATTTATTTTAATTATATGTAAAATTGGGATTGGCCAATTGAGGAGGGGGTGAATAAGAGAGGTTCACCCTAAGGGATGAACCCAATAACTACTCTAAAGGAAATCTAATTTATACATAAATACTAACTTTCCTGGATCAAACCCGGTCAAACTGCGAAATTGCTAAAGGGGAGTTCGTATGGATCGGTCAGCAGAACGGCATGCGAACCCGCTCCAAATGGCATTTTTGAGGTAGGGGAAATTTGACATTCGGAGACTCGTATGGTCGATCCATAGGACTGCTCTAACTCCAGTTTCTTATTCTTCACTTCTCCAACTTGATTCTTCTCTCTATTTGTTCCTCAATTGATCCAAGACTCTATTTGCACATAGAATATACAAAATATGCATGCAAACGCAAGAAAACAAAAGCTTGGACTCTAGACTCAATCTATACTAAAAGAACAAAATATGGAATGAACATGCAAAAACCTAAGCCAAATGTCTTAAAATAATACTAAAATGCATGCAAAAGGGGGTAAATTATGCACTTATCAGTTACATACTTCTTTTTTGGATTTTACGCTTACGTTCTCTCCTAGGAAAAAGAACGAAAAAGTAGAACTTCTCGTGAGGAATGCTCGTCTCCGTAAAAAAGTTTTCTCTTATATTAGCACTTCAATTTATGTTTGGTTCAACGATACTCATGTATTCTTGTAATCGGAAGGAATAAGTGTGTTCGTGATAAAAAGAAAAAGATTAAAGGTATATGACGTATTACCAACACATTATCCTCTCTTTTTTTAATTTTGTTTTTTTTATAGATTTGCTCTGATTTGTATGTATGTCAGTGATTAAATGAATCTCACGTATAAAGATTTTTACCCCTTGCACTTCGGACAGCCGATCGTAGCATCATAAGGCTTGCAGACCCTCGTATGCTCGCATTATTGGATTTCTTACACGAATCCACGTCCGCCTGTCAATCTATCGTTGAATTTAAATCCATAAGTAAAAGTCTAAGATATTATTAACAGTAAAAAGGCAATTCTTGGAATCTCTAGTATACTAGAGAATTTATTAACCCGTATAATATTCCACGAATCATCTGCATAAAGCCATCTCAAAGGTTAGGAAAACAATAACTATCGTTGTCATTATACCAAATCAAGATACTAGTTAAATCGGGATACGAGGTAGCCCGAACCAATTACGATGCGAAAACTGGCTTCCTCCTACAGACTATTAATTATTTCAAGGAGCATCGAAGATTTCGACACTGAATAAGCTCTATCATTATACCTAGCAAGTCCTACCATGAGCAATTACAATAAATGAACACATGCCGCATAAAGATATACAAGCCGATCGCTTCTGTCCACGGTGCGTACATTCGAAGGAGTCATTTTACCATGCAATCATTACTTGTCCTCTTGCAATGCAGAGTTAGTTACTATCATATGTACAATTGGATCCCACAATTTTTCCCAATGAAAATATCTGGGAGGCTTTTTACCATTTGTTCTTGTGTGTGCCAAATAAACGGATTCATAGATGATGTGGTATATATCAAAAACACGTAATGATAAAATGTTCTATGGACTAGATCGGTCACCTGGGAATATAATAAATCTTACCCGAAGAGAGGCATCTGATTGGTTTCTTGCGATTAATTTTGTAGACCACATGATGGAGATCCCGGGAGAAGAGAGTATAGTTATATTGCCTATAACAACATTCATATGCTTTATAGACCGTTCGTAAGAAGACGATGACCACACAAACGACATAGGTTGGATCTTATTATTACAAAAATGGTGAAACTGATCTTATGGGAATCCAAAGAAAGAGATGCGGCATATCAGTTCTACTTATAGTAATGCACGATTGTTCTAGGCTATGGAGAGTCTAATCATGAAAAGCCATTTTGCTCGGTTTTTTGTGACAGATTCAAAAAGAGTTGACCATTATGTTGTGGAATCTAATTGATTGGCCTAGTTTCTCGACAAAATTGAGCGAACTTGCAAACATATGAGAATGATTCATGGACTTGAACGTGGTCTATAGTTTTAGAGATACGAATACAAAAGCAGACTTGTTAACAAGAAATGTTCTTATCCAGATAACTATTTTGTCGTTATTAGGACTTTTTCTTACTGGTTTACGAATACAAACAATGTATATTTATAACCAATAAACATAATTGTTTGTCATGAAAACGAATTAATTAATTTCCAGTTGCTATTTAATACATCATTAACCAAATGATAATGGTTTAAGTTCAAAAGAGTCTTCCTTTTTTATATATAATAGAATAAGAAATGTATTTGAAAAGTCATTTTTTATCAACCAAACAACTATTAACCATAATTGTTAATCCAATTAGGTGGAGAATTGCTTATAATTGAAAATTCAATAACTCTAGAAGATAATTAGATGATTAAACATGATTAAAGGAACGGGCCAAATATTTTTTTTTTTTATTTCCATCGTATCTTCAAACTGTACTTTTTTGTAAACATGTTTTCGATGTGATCTTCCACGGTCCAATGCATATATGTGTTCTAAGATGTTTTTGAAGCAAATAATGGAACTCAGACGAAATTTTCATGTAACATGCGTTAGTTCATTTGTTTTATATTCAAACTGACACACGCATGAAGCGCGTCATCCATTGGACATTTTCATTAATGATTAATCATGAAAATGCAAGGAAGATAAGTCAGCGTTAGAAAGAGTCGTCGTTTTACGCAATCACAAGAGAGACAAGTCAACGGCGATGAATTGTCAACGCCTTCGTGTATACACGTCTCTTATCTCTCTCAATAATCTCTCTCTTTCTCTCAGATCCATCGAAACAATTCTTCATCTTTGGCTCCTGGAGATTCAGAGATATGGCAGTAAGTCTGTTTTTATCAATTTTCAAAAGCATTTTGTTGTCCAACTACTTATATTGTGTCTTCTTTTGCTGTTTGTGTTTCTTGTTTTGTAGGAATTAATGTAGAGTAATTTTCAAATATATTAGTAACATGCTTCTTTCGATCGGCATAAGAGAAATGCTAACACAATTCTTTAGAATCTGCAGTATCACGTACGACATTTTTTTGCTCGAATCTGTTGACAAAATTTTTGTTTTTGCATATGAACATCACATGGTTACTTATCACCTTAATACATAAATTAATAAAAATGGTCAATCAGCAAGATTCTAACAATAGTCATGTCTCTTTATGCAATTTGCAAGACTATGTTTCTAAGAACTTCCTTTCTTTCTGTTGCCGTTACAGAATCGTCCTCACGTGCCAAAATTCGGAGACTGGACTGAAGATGCTCCATTTACGGTCGTGTTCGATAAAGCGAGCAGGTCGAAGAAGAATACAATCACGTCTAACCCCAACGAGTATCCAGATATGAATCCAAATCCTGCACAAACTCGAAATTCTAAACACGACCAACCACCAAACCACAGTGCAAAACCAAGACATGAAAGATTCGGTAGCAGGGACGAAACAGAATTCAGACCTTCTCCTGCACACAACAATAGAAACAACATAGTGAGAGCTCCTCCCACATCACATCAATCATACGGTGGTGGAGGCAGATCAGCTGGAAATTTGTCGGAACCAAATAGACGCCAACCACATGAACCTCCACCGGTCCAGCCTAGGCCGATACGCAATCTCAGAGGTCAGAGCCGTGAGAGGGTATGGATTTTTGTTTTGTTTTTAATGCCCTTTTTTTTATTACAAAATAGTGTCACAATTCATTCATTCATAAATACATGGCCATGTAAGTGTATTTTTATCAATTAGGTGGCGACTATTCCGCCGTTTCCTGTATCGGGTTCCGAGAATCAGAGTTACACACTCATATTTGACAAAGTGAAAGAAGACAGGAACCAGAGTGCGAGGTCTTACAATGGAACAGATCATAGCACCCCCACACGACCCATTAACGACCAACGTCATCAGCCGTTACCTTCTAGTCCCAAGGTATTATTTACTCAGCAAAAAATCCATTGGGTTTATCTTACTAACTAAACTGACGTGACGTCCATTGGAAATTTGTCATGTGCAGAGTTGCTGCTTTCCTCCGTGGAGCCGAAAGGGGAGCTATTGAAGATAAAATCTTTTATTTGCTCTGTATGATCTCTTTCTCCTGTATTTTCTTGTGAAGATGTGTAAGCAGTGGTTTTTTGCTTAAAATGCTGCAACTTTTTTTGTGTTTTTATTATTATTATTCGAGTGTGAGATCTTTTTAACATATATATAAACAAACACAAAAATCACATAACTGAATAATTACATTAGAATTGTGTCCCTACACCAAAATTATTACTGAAATATTGATTGTATGAGTTGCATGATGCAATGTTTGAATTGGCCAAGTACTGCACAAATCCTTTTTTGTTTATCTTTTGTATGGGAGAAGGGTACAAATTTTTGTATTTTCTTTTAACGGAGTTCACTTAACCATTTTCTCAATTTATTCGGAGAAGTAGAGTTGAGTTTCACTGAATAAAATTGCAAAGTTTGATTTTTAATCATTACGTTTGAGATGAAAAATTTGAAGATGACAGAAGAAGAAGAACATAGTATTTGGCGAAGAAAATGGTCAAGAAATATAAGAAATCTCGGAGAGAGGCTGGAAAGAGACCGAATCTTAATAAGATAGAAGGAAATGTGCTTTAATGCTTAGAGATATAACATAAATTTACAGGTTTTAACAGGAAGTCCACCGATGTTCCTTTTGCTTTTGCAACTGTTTCAAGTTGGTGTTAATGGTTTTTGCACTAATATGGTCGTTTGGCGTACAACTTGAAACTTTGACGAATTTTAAACAAAGTTTGTATACTTTTTAAGGCTGATAAGCTGGCGAATAGTGCACATATATTTAATTCATATTTCTATTTTTGTAAACCGTCACAATTAAATTGGGTTTCCAATTGGTAGTCAAATAGTTTATTATGATGTCACAAAAAAAAACACGAAATGAAAATTATATTTTTTTTAGAAAACTAATGAGGTATTTATAGACTTTTATCTGCCTATTGGATTTCACGCTTATCGAAAATGGTTCTCAAAGTCAATAGAGATCCACTCATTAGCCACTAAGCTCCATGAAGCCCGGCTAAAAGAATATAGCTTAGAGCACGATTATCGGGAGGATGATTTGGTGTTCATTAAGAAAGAATGATTAAATAATAATATTTAAAGGGATATTTCTTGTGAAGTGGTTCAATGTAATAACCCAAAAAAATGGTTCATTTAAGTTATAGTGGGACAAGTGTAAAATTTTTTATTTTTTTTACCAGGAAGTTCGGGGTCGAATCCCGTAATCCTTCCATGTCCGAGACCACAACATGTAATATTAGTTTCGTTCCAAGCGCCACTCGAACCAACAATCTCTAAATTTTGTATGAGATCTTTACCGGTTGATTTATTGGCTCTTGGTCACATGTCAGTTTTTGATTGGGCCAATTAATTTGTGGTGATCCAAAGTAAAACGAAAATTCATTTTATGGTAACCGATTTTATGTTTCAATTTGTTTTTACGGATTGAAATAATTGTCTACAATTTTATGAAACATAATAAATTAGTGATTTTAAAAAGTCTTGTATATTTATATATAGTAATTTGATTTTTTTCATGAACGATTGAAAGCTGATTTGGTTCAGCATATTTGGGACAAAAATGCCGAAGCTCAACGATAGAGCCGAGTTAAGAAAGTTCTTGATCATGATTTTAAATGTTTGTTTATCATTTCGGTTTGACAATAATCGATTTTATGTTTCTTTTTGTTTTTGCGGATTGTAATAAACCTCTATAATTTTATAAAACATATGAGATTAGTGTTTTTAATAAATCTTGTATATTTATTTATAGTAATTTTTTTTTATTCAATTTTTTTTATTCAATTTTTTTTTTTCCATATGAATCCCAATTAAGTGTCATGGGTAAATCTTCAAAATTAACAAAAACCAAAACAAGTGTTAAAAGTTAATAATTATTACTAATTTAATGCAAATAACACCCAATATTGTTTATGGTTATTCATGCTCTTAGAGAAGAAAAAAAACGCCTCATAGAAAAGGGGATTCATTCATTCATTGAAGAAGAACACTAGATTCATTCCCTAGCAATAGATTCATTAGTTCTCATTCTCTCTCGGTTAGTTTGCAACTAAGTGTTAGATTATGTGTTTTCAACTCAGAACTAATTGGCAATGAGTAGAGGGCCCATATCTCTTATGATGAATTTGAATAGTGTCAACTCTCTAAGTTCAATCCAAAAAATCTAAGCACTACCTTTTAAAGCAAAGAACTCGGGAAAATAGAAATCAAAGTTTTGTATAGTATTCTCTATTAAATAATACTCCCTCCGTTCCTAAAAGATAAAAATTTACAAAAAAAATTTGTTCTAGAAATATAGAGTTTTTACTGTTTTCTATGCACTTTTACAAATTCCAAAACAAATACTGAAATACTATTGGTTAAACTTTATTGGAAACTGTAAATCGTAGAAATCAATGCGTTTTCTTAATAAGTGTGCATAACCTTAAACATCTATCTTTTTGGAACGAAGGGAATATATCTTTTTGGAGGATTACATCAAGTATTTATAAAAAAATAAGAATCAGTCGAATCAATTCTAAAGAGATTTGGAAAATCTCCTAATTTTAAGTAATTTTCCATTATTCGTGTTGATCCTTTCCTTTCTACTCAGCTCCACCAAGATTGGGGACGTAAGTTTTTGGGCCAAGAACGCCTTAATGGGCCTCACTGGCCCACTATTCAAAGTTTCTCCTGAAGCTCTAAATGGTAGGGGTGGGCAAATTACCCGTAACCGAATTACCGAACCGAACCCGACTCAAATTACCTGATCCGAACCCGACCCGAATTTATAAAATACCCGATCGGGTTCTATGTTTCTAAACCCGAAAACCCGAATCCGAACCCGGACCGAACCGATAACCGAACGGGTATCCGAACTAATACAAATATAAATTAAACCAAAGATAATTGGATGTAACGTTAGATATGTTCATGTATTTTAAATAATTTCTATAACTTTTGGTTCATTTGAATAGTGTGGATTATATTCGGATAAAAATAACTAAATTATCAACACTATTTGAATTTTTTTTAAAAAAAATTTGATATTTTCTCGGGTATTTTTGGATAATTCATGTAAAAACTAATAAAACCGAATTTCTTTTTCGATATCTATGTTCATTTGAATTTTTGTTTTGAAGTTTTTGATCAATTTGAGTTCTGTTCAAATTCATATTTGAAGTATATTTTTAAATAGATTGCACATCGGATATAACCGAACCCGAAGTCATTTTATCCGAACCCGACCCGAATTTATAAAATACCCGATAGGGTACTAAATCCCATTACCGAAGTACCCGAAAAACCTAAATACCCGACCCGAACCCGATCGGATATCCGAATGCCCAGCCCTACTAAATGGGATCGGATCTAGGTCGGGTCATGGTTACGGGTGCTAAATTCGGTACCACCAGTTAGCCCCCTAGTTCGGTGATCAGTACTCTACTAGATATCATAAACGTATCAGGGAAGCTCTTATGACCTAGATTTTGATCCACACGTTTCTTCGTTTTGACACGTGGCACGTTGTGGATTGTTTGTATTCGAAAGAATAGCATAAAAAACCCTCAGTTTGCACACATACGCCGCCCAAGGTATAATAATTATTCTCAATTCTCGTTTCTTTGAGTATAAATTTCAGATCTCTAACTTTTCATTTTCTTTTTAATAGTCATATGAGAAACAAAGAAGGTAAAAATAATTCTCTCTTTTTCCTGTACTTTTTGCATCTTTGCGCATAAGGGTTTATTTATCCTGCATCTTGAACACCTTCGTGTCATCGTCATGACGAGAACCATCTCCTCCACCTTCCTCTTCGTCTGAGAGGACCATTAGTCCCGACGACAAAACTAGGGTTTCACCGAGTGCTATTAGACCGCTTCGGTTTCCTTTGGATGTCAGAGAATCTTCGTCGCAGTTTACGCCAGCCGATGCTACTGTAACAAGCCTGGCTAATGTGAATCGGAGTGTTATGCTTCCTTCTGAGGAGACTAACAACCACATCGGCAATGATCCTGATGAAGAAGTTGGTGACCAAATGGACGAGAATCTCAATGCCATGAGTTCAAGGCCTATGGGATTTTGAGGAAGGAAAAGAACTGTGACTGGCCAAGGTTTCCCAGGGTGGAATTCGTCGTGCTCACATCAAACTTGGTAATTATACTTATTTGTATACTTTCCGTTTTACTTTGAATTGTGCTAGCTTATCCTAGTAAGACTTCTCTTTGGATGTCATATATTTTGAACCAAGAATATTGACGTGAAGAAATTAGAAGAGCTACTAAACAAATTTTGGTGTTGAACAGTCCTCCAATTCTCCCTCGCACGAGGAGATCGAGGACCTCGATAAAGGCTTCCAAATCAGGAAGGAGTTGAGAAAGTCATTACAGATCCATTATCCTTGGTTAATATTGTAGACTCCAAGGAGAAAACTGAAGGCACTTCTCTTCCCATTGAGGAAGGAAAAGAAAGAGCAATCACCATATAGTTCGTGGGAGATTAGATGAGTTGAGGAAAAAAGAGGTATAGATGAGTTGTTTAATAGCAGCTCAAGCGATGATCTTTTGCCAACTCCTCTTTTCTCTCCCCAGTAGTTCAGATTGAGTAAGGAGGCTCAAATTAATGGTGCAAAGGATCTTGTATCTCAGATCCTTATATATCTGTCCCAAAATTGCAGCTAAGAACCTATAATCGCTCACTAAGTGCTTATTTCTTCGCACTTAGAGGGCTTAGGGCAACTGTTGGAGCGGGTGAAAACATGATTTTTAGTCCCAACGAATGGCAAACATTAAGGTCTTTGGCCCATTAACAGAATTAGGCCCATTCAGAACCAAATTCAACAAAGAAATTAGGCCCGCTAATGTTTAGGCCCATGCGCGTAAAAGACAAGTCTTCTCGGAGCTAAGACTGAAGCTTGGAACGAGTCAACGGAGGATCTTGGAGTCGTTCCAGCCCCGAGATTTCTGGAAGATCGAGATCGAACGTGTCGAGATACCAAGAGGTAATCTGGAACTTTCGGAGCTGGCGAACGGAGGTGGAAGGAACTAAATATGAAGAAAATGAGCAAAATTTACACAACTTTTCACACGATTAAGGACCAAGCTAACTTTATTTGAGAATTTACCCAAATTTACGCTTATCTCTTGTATTCTCTTTATATGTTCGATATATCATCAATATAAATCCATTTTTGTTTCGATTATTTTTGTACAGTTAAATTTATAAGCATTTTTTAGAACTAAAGTTTATTTTCCGAATTTACATAAATATATCTAGTGTGAAATTCATCTTCTATAATTTATTTTTATTAAGTTTAATCATTTTACGATAATAAATATGTTACTTTATTTTGTATCATAGAATAAATTTTTTATGTATTATACAGATTCTAATTTAGTTAATCTCCTTTATATAAAAGGAGAAGAATTGGAGCCTTCTAAGCTATGCCACGTAGGCAAACAATTCCGAATTTTGCTAGCCTATCAAATTGACACGTCAGCTCTCATTACATACAATATTTTCGTTTTCATAAACTCATTATACAAATGAGCCCAATTACAAGTTTTCATATACAAGCCCATCCAAAAACTCCAGATAGAAAAGACCGAATCATCTTCTCACCTTTCTGCTTCACGTCTCCGCTGTCATAAATGTCGCCTCATACAATTCCCAACTCACCGTTACGGATACAGTGACCACAAACCACGATTCAACTCCCTTTCAACACAACTTTTAACTTAATTCAATTCAGTAATTCCAAATCTCTTCACCTTCTGTCACTGTTAACGCTTGAATTCAAGACTACATACCGTAGTAATGGCTCCATGATTGCCACGAGCACTCCATCTTCTATAATAACATCGTATTCAGCCACAACAAACACCTCAAACATTCTTTCTCTGCCCCATCTCCTGAAAAATCTATGGCCTCCTCAAACTCCAAAGCTCTCGCCGAATTCAACACCACGTGTCTACCAACGATGCTGAATCATGATTCTATGAAGCACAAAATCCAACTAAAGGCCGCATACTCATCTACCTCGACTTATCAAGGCACTCCTTAAGAGTAACTCCATCTACATGCCACCAACTTCTATGCTACCATCTGCTGCACCGACCTTAAAACCCTGATTGAACTCAACCAACCAGCCTACTCTATTCACGTCTAGAGATTCAGGTTCCATTCATTACCAGAGTTTGAGGCGAACACAGATAAAAGAGGAGATCTTTAAGGTTAGTACCTCAAATACGAATAGAAAAATAGTAATAGTTAGCATCTATCTTTAATTTCTCAAAATATGCAGATGTCATCGGTAACCACAAACTCATCAACGGCCAAAACCTGCACCAGCGTCCTAAACTAAACAACGACTCATAAAATAGTGACGGAAAGAAAGACCGAGTATCAATCACAGAGATGTCGTGAAGATATCTTATTAATTTTCTCTTCTTGCTTTTAAACAATTTAGCATTAAAACATGTGGTTTTTAACTGCTTCTTTCTAAACGAGGGTACGATTATATCAATAGCATTTACGTTTTCTGACGAAAACTTAGCTTCCGCAAAAAAGCAGAATTACTGCAGTAAGATCATGTGGAACGTAGGGGAGAGAGAAAGATGGGCCACAAATTCCGCCTTCTATTAGTGTTTACGATTACATAAGATTACATTCTTTCTCGCGAAAGTGACATTAAGGTTAGTGGTTAGTAGTTAGACTTGTACCTTTTCACACATTTGATGTTTGATGTACTTGGTTGTTGGAATCGCTGATACATAAACTCATTATAAAAGTTTCAAGAATAAATATAATGATGATACTTGTTTGGCTTTCAGGATCTGCAAGTTAACCCTTCTCCATATACACAACCAAGCCCAGAGATTCAAAGTGAACAAGTCATCAATCAGGTAAATACATTCATGTGGAACATGGACAATGATAACTGTCTATTGAAATTTTCAGTTTGCATGATATTTTTTTTCATTATCTTATTCCGTTTTACATGTTTACTGTCCTCTCATTTTAAACTAGCTATAAGCCCTCCGCTTTCTGGCTATGATAGTGGTTATGGTTTGGGGAGAGGAGAACAATGGGTCGATACACCTGCTTTGAGTAGTAGGGAAAAGAGTGCAGCGCATTTACTCCCCCTGATGATTACATGACTCGAGATCTTTGAGGCGACGTAATCCGATACCATAAACTAACTTCTTGAAGGTAGCAGTTGGAAGCGCCTTTGTAAAAAGATCTGCTAGATTCTCGCTTGAACGGATTTGCAGGACACGTACATCGCCATTCTTCTGTAGATCATGAGTGAAGAAGAACTTTGGTAGAATGTGTTTTGTTCTGTCGCCTTTGATGTATCCTTCTTTGAGTTGTGTTATGCAAGCTGTATTATCCTCATACAAAACAGTTGGAGCTTCTTTTCCTGTAGATATGCCGCTATCTTCTCGTATGTGTTGGATTACAGATCGTAACCATACACATTCACGGCTAGCTTCATGTATAGCTAAAATCTCTGAATGGTTGGAAGAAGTAGCTGTGATAGTTTGCTTCATTGAACGCCAAGAAATGGCTGTTCCACCGCATGTAAACACATATCCGGTTTGTGATCGAGCATTGTGTGGATCAGATAAAAATCCTGCATCTGCAAAACCAATTAAATCTTCTTTTGACGTGTTAGAAAAGAATAGACCCATATCTTTTGTACCCTGAAGATATCGAAATATATGCTTAATCCCATTCCAATGTCTTTGAGTTGGACATGAGCTAAATCTTGCCAACAAGTTTACTGCAAAGGATATATCGGGTCGTGTATGACTAGCAAGGTACATTAATGCTCCTATTGCACTTAAGTATGGTACTTCAGGACCAAGAATTTCTTCATTGTTTTCCCTTGGACGGAAAATATCCTTTTCAACATCAAGTGATCGTACAACCATCGGGCTACTCAAAGGATGTGCTTGATCCATATAAAACCTTTTAAGCACTTTTTCAGTGTATGTTGCTTGATGCACTAAGATTCCACTTTTTAGATGCTCAATTTGCAATCCTAAGCAAAATTTCGTCTTTCCAAGATCTTTCATCTCGAATTCCTTTTTCAAATATTCCACTGTATGTGAAATTTCTGCAGGAGTTCCGATGATGTTTAAATCATCAACATAAACAGCAATGATAACATATCCTTTCTCAAATCTCTTTATAAAGATACATGGACTGACTTGGTTATTCTTATAGCCTTCTCTTAATAAGTATTCACTAAGGCGATTATACCACATACGCCCTGATTGTTTTAGTCCATAAAGAGATCGATTTAACTTTATGCTGTAATGTTCTCGAGAACTAGATTTCGCTGCTTCTGGCAGTTTAAAACCTTCTGGGACTTTCATGTAGATATCATTATCTAGTGGTCCATATAAGTATGCCGTGACTACATCCATGAGGCGTAAATCAAGTTCTTCCTTTATTGCCAGACTAATAAGGAACCTGAAAGTAGTTGCATCCACCACAGGAGAATAAGTCTCCTCGTAATCAATTCCAGGTCTTTGTGAGAATCCTTGGGCAACCAGACGTGATTTATATCTCACAATTTGGCAATTTTCATTTTTCTTTCGTACAAAGACCCATCTATGCCCCACTGGTTTTACACCTTTAGGTGTACGGACTACTGGTCCAAATACTTCTCTCTTTTCAAGAGACTTTAATTCTGCTTCTATAGCTTCTTTCCATTTTGGCCAATCATCTCTTTGTGTACACTCTTTAACAGAATTCGGTTCATGATCCTCTTTTTCATCCATAACATCAATTGCTACATTGCATGCAAAAATATCATCGACGTCGATTTGCGTTCGGCTCCATTTTATTCCAGACATGACATAATTAATTGAGATCTCTTCATTCTCAGGTACCTGAATTTCTTTATTTGTCATGTCTGAAGTCTCTTCTAGAGAACCTTCAAAAAGGTTAGATTCCTCGGATTTGCCATTATCAAATTTTGCTCCTTTCCTTTTCCGAGGATTCTTATCTTTAGAACCGATAGGTCTACCACGCTTCAGGCGTGCCATAGACTCATTAGCATATTGATGTTGTCCTTCTAGGACATTAATTCTAATTGGAGCATTAACAACTGGTATATGTGACTTCGTAACTCTCTTAGGGTCAGTAAATGCGTCTGGTAATTGATTTGCCAATTTCTGTAGATGAATTATCCTTTGTACCTCTAATTCACATTCTTTGGTACGAGGATCAAGATGAGACAATGATAATTCATTCCATCTAATATCTTTTTCCAGCTGTTTATTTTCTCCCCCTAATGTTGGAAAAACAGACTCATTAAAATGACAGTCTGCAAATCGAGCCTTAAATAGATCCCCTGTGGATGGCTCAAGATACTTAATTATCGAGGCAGATTCATATCCAACATATATCCCTAACCTCCTTTGAGGACCCATCTTAGATCGTTGTGGTGGAGCAATTGGAACATATACTGCACATCCAAAAAATTTCAGATGGGAAATATTTGGTTCCTGACCCAAAACCATTTGGGATGGGGAGATCTGATGGTTACTTGTTGGCCTGATGCGAATCAATTCTGCTGCATGTAATATAGCATGTCCCCAAGCAGATATTGGGAGTTTGGATTTCATTAGTAATGGTCTAGCAATCATCTGTAAACGTTTGATTAATGATTCAGCTAAACCATTTTGTGTATGAACATGAGCTACAGGATGTTCAACACTTATCCCAATAGACATGCAATAATCATCAAATGCTTGAGATGTAAATTCACCAGCGTTATCAAGGCGAATTGCCTTTAAAGGGAAGTCTGGAAAATGTGCTCGTAATCTTATTAGTTGAGCAAGTAACCTAGCAAATGCCACATTGCGGGTTGATAACAAGGATACATGTGACCATCTAGTAGATGCGTCAATTAGAACCATAAAATATCTAAAGGTTCCACATGGTGGGTGAATCGGCCCACAAATATCTCCTTGTACACGTTCCAGAAATCCAATAGATTCAGAAGTTACTTTGACTGGTGAAGGCCGAATGATTAATTTGCCTTGTGAGCAAGCAGCACATAAAAAGTCATTGGGAGGAACCTTTTGGTTCGTTAGTGAATGACCACATGAATTACTGATTATCTTTCGCATCATTGTTGAACCGGGATGGCCTAACCGGTCATGCCAAAGTGTCAAGTTTTCAGTAAACTTTTGGTTTACTATAGCATTTGCCTCAATTGTATTAAGCTTAGTGTAGTACATTCCACTGGAGAAAGCAGGTAGTTTCTCCAAAATACGTTTAGTGCCTTGGGTAGTACTCGTGAGTTGAAGAAATTCAACATTGCTTTCGCTCATAGTCTCAATATGATATCCGTTATGGCGGATATCTTTGAAACTCAATAAGTTTCGTTGAGACTGAGGAGAATATAAAGCATTAGATATTTCTAATTGCGTTCCCATTGGCAATAATATATGTGCTCTTCCGGAGCCCTCAATTATCTTTGAGCTACCCAAGATAGTACTCACACTAGCTCTTTTCATAGTTAAATGAGAAAAATATCTCTTGCTTTTTAGAATGGTATGAGTAGTTGCACTGTCTGCTAAGCATAATTCTTCACCATTCATTGCCAATCGAACTTGAGGAGTATTCATGTTCTTCAAACAAATAAAGAAAATAACAATCATAAGTTAACTCAAAATAAATCTCAATAACTTTATTTAAACCATGTCTAACAATAAATAATAAAAACCATAAATCAAAGCGAAAAAAAAAAGCAAGAAACAAAGACAATGGTTTATTCTTAAGTAATCATAATGATGCTACTTGTTCTCTTCGGGGGCAATGAAATCATCAACTTGCATTGCAGTTGTAAAGTCATCAACTTGCATTGCAGTTGTAAAGTCATCAAGACCATTTGTATCATTAAAGGCAAAGTCACCAAGACCAAAATCATCTTCATTGTCTTCGTAGACAAGATTGGCTTCCACGTTCTTTCCTTTTTGTTTCAAGGATTGTTGATAAAGTTCCACCAAATGTTTTGGTGTAAGACAAGTGCGAACCCAATGATTGCTTGCTCCACAGCGGTGACATGCAATTCCATTTGGCTTTTCTTGCTTGTTACCGCTTTTGTTTTCCCACTTATGGTGAGAATATGTCTTCTTGAAAGAGACACTTTGGTTACCTCGGCCAGATTGGAATCCACGTCCACGTCCACGTCCGCGACGTCCATATCCACGTCCCCGATTATAGCCACGTCCTTGACCATTAACATGGTTCGCTTCTTTGTATGCTAACACATTCGCTTCAGGGAATGGAGCAGAACCAGTTGGACGTGACTCATGATTTTTCATCAAAAGCTCATTGTTTTGCTCAGCTACAAGGAGAGCGGATATAAGTGCAGAATATTTCTTATATCCCTTTTCACGATATTGTGTCTGCAGGACAAGGTTACTCGCGTGAAAAGTAGAGTATGTTTTTTCTAACATCTCAGCATCAGAGATACTCTCTCCACATAACTTCAACTTGGAAGTGATTCTGAACATCGCTGAGTTATACTCAGATACGGACTTATAGTCCTGTAATCTCAAATGAGTCCAGTCATAACGAGCTTTAGGTAAAATCACTGTTTTCTGATGATCATACCTTTCTTTCAAATCGCTCCAAAGGACTTGTGGATCTTTCACAGTCAGGTATTCAAGCTTAAGCCCCTCGTGGAGGTGATGGCGAATAAATATCATTGCCTTTGCTTTCTGTATATCATTGGCATCATTCTTTTCTTTGATCGTTTTGCCAAGATCTGTTGCATTGAGATGAAACTCAGCATCTAATGCCCAAGACAAGTAATTGTTCCCACTTATGTCGAGAGCCTCAAACTCTAACTTTGTAAAATTCGACATAGTTTACTGAAAGAAGAACAATACATGATTAAATTTTATAATAAAAAAAAAGGAAATTAACTTATAAAAATAAATAAAGTAAATCGAAGTATTAAAAGATTCTGTTTTAATAATTATTAAATATGCCCTAATCATTGACGAAAATATTTTGTTTGAGTAACTATAAAATATGTTTGGTTAGTAGTATATGAACGATAATCATTAAGTCGCATTAAGTCTGATAGTTTTTTTTTTTTTTTTTTTTTTTTAATTAATATATATATAAGTATGATTTGTGAGAATTACTCGTTGATAAACATAGTATTCATGAATTAACATGTGTATGTTATCGAATCACAAAATCAAACTTAAAAATAAAAACATAAAATTGTTTTAAAAATAATTAATATATATATAAGTATGATTTGTGAGAATTACTCGTTGATAAACATAGTATTCATGAATTAACATGTGTATGTTATCGAATCACAAAATCAAACTTAAAAATAAAAACATAAAATTGTTTTAAAAATAATTAATATATATGTAAGTATGATTTGTGAGAATTACTCATTGATAAACATAGTATTCATGAATTAACATGTGTATGTTATCGAATCACAAAATCAAACTTAAAAACAATTTATAAAATAAAATAAAATACAAATTTATCAAAGCAATTAAGATGAACAAAAGAAAAATCATGTGAACTTGAAACTACAACAAAGTTATAAAATAATACTAGATGCATATTGTATAATTAAAAGTGAGAAAGAGAGCTTACGATCGATCGGAGAGAGGAAGAAAAAAAAAAGGTTATTAGGGTTTACTCAGATAGCTAGATCTATCGTGCTGATAACGTGTTTAGGTAAAGAAGAGAAGAGAAAACTAATGTCTTATTCCAGAGAGAATGATGACTATATATAGGGTACAAGTATTAGGGTTACAAGGAGTATCCATGGGCTTCTAATGGACATCCACTAAATGGGCTTATAACAATAAGTGAATAATTACATTATAATTGTGTCCCTACACCAAAATTATTACTGAAATATTGATTGTATGAGTTGCATGATGCAATGTTTGAATTGGCCAAGTACTGCACAAATCCTTTTTTGTTTATCTTTTGTATGGGAGAAGGGTACAAATTTTTGTATTTTCTTTTAACGGAGTTCACTTAACCATTTTCTCAATTTATTCGGAGAAGTAGAGTTGAGTTTCACTGAATAAAATTGCAAAGTTTGATTTTTAATCATTACGTTTGAGATGAAAAATTTGAAGATGACAGAAGAAGAAGAACATAGTATTTGGCGAAGAAAATGGTCAAGAAATATAAGAAATCTCGGAGAGAGGCTGGAAAGAGACCGAATCTTAATAAGATAGAAGGAAATGTGCTTTAATGCTTAGAGATATAACATAAATTTACAGGTTTTAACAGGAAGTCCACCGATGTTCCTTTTGCTTTTGCAACTGTTTCAAGTTGGTGTTAATGGTTTTTGCACTAATATGGTCGTTTGGCGTACAACTTGAAACTTTGACGAATTTTAAACAAAGTTTGTATACTTTTTAAGGCTGATAAGCTGGCGAATAGTGCACATATATTTAATTCATATTTCTATTTTTGTAAACCGTCACAATTAAATTGGGTTTCCAATTGGTAGTCAAATAGTTTATTATGATGTCACAAAAAAAAACACGAAATGAAAATTATATTTTTTTTAGAAAACTAATGAGGTATTTATAGACTTTTATCTGCCTATTGGATTTCACGCTTATCGAAAATGGTTCTCAAAGTCAATAGAGATCCACTCATTAGCCACTAAGCTCCATGAAGCCCGGCTAAAAGAATATAGCTTAGAGCACGATTATCGGGAGGATGATTTGGTGTTCATTAAGAAAGAATGATTAAATAATAATATTTAAAGGGATATTTCTTGTGAAGTGGTTCAATGTAATAACCCAAAAAAATGGTTCATTTGAGTTATAGTGGGACAAGTGTAAAATTTTTTATTTTTTTTTACCAGGAAGTTCGGGGTCGAATCCCGTAATCCTTCCATGTCCGAGACCACAACATGTAATATTAGTTTCGTTCCAAGCGCCACTCGAACCAACAATCTCTAAATTTTGTATGAGATCTTTACCGGTTGATTTATTGGCTCTTGGTCACATGTCAGTTTTTGATTGGGCCAATTAATTTGTGGTGATCCAAAGTAAAACGAAAATTCATTTTATGGTAACCGATTTTATGTTTCAATTTGTTTTTACGGATTGAAATAATTGTCTACAATTTTATGAAACATAATAAATTAGTGATTTTAAAAAGTCTTGTATATTTATATATAGTAATTTGATTTCTTTCATGAACGATTGAAAGCTGATTTGGTTCAGCATATTTGGGACAAAAATGCCGAAGCTCAACGATAGAGCCGAGTTAAGAAAGTTCTTGATCATGATTTTAAATGTTTGTTTATCATTTCGGTTTGACAATAATCGATTTTATGTTTCTTTTTGTTTTTGCGGATTGTAATAAACCTCTATAATTTTATAAAACATATGAGATTAGTGTTTTTAATAAATCTTGTATATTTATTTATAGTAATTTTTTTTTATTCAATTTTTTTTATTCAATTTTTTTTTTTCCATATGAATCTCAATTAAGTGTCATGGGTAAATCTTCAAAATTAACAAAAACCAAAACAAGTGTTAAAAGTTAATAATTATTACTAATTTAATGCAAATAACACCCAATATTGTTTATGGTTATTCATGCTCTTAGAGAAGAAAAAAAACGCCTCATAGAAAAGGGGATTCATTCATTCATTGAAGAAGAACACTAGATTCATTCTCTAGCAATAGATTCATTAGTTCTCATTCTCTCTCGGTTAGTTTGCAACTAAGTGTTAGATTATGTGCTTTCAACTCAGAACTAATTGGCAATGAGTAGAGGGCCCATATCTCTTATGATGAATTTGAATAGTGTCAACTCTCTAAGTTCAATCCAAAAAATCTAAGCACTACCTTTTAAAGCAAAGAACTCGGGAAAATAGAAATCAAAGTTTTGTATAGTATTCTCTATTAAATAATACTCCCTCTGTTCCTAAAAGATAAAAATTTACAAAAAAAAATTGTTCTAGAAATATAGAGTTTTTACTGTTTTCTATGCCCTTTTACAAATTCCAAAACAAATACTGAAATACTATTGGTTAAACTTTATTGGAAACTGTAAATCGTAGAAATCAATGCGTTTTCTTAATAAGTGTGCATAACCTTAAACATCTATCTTTTTGGAACGAAGGGAATATATCTTTTTGGAGGATTACATCAAGTATTTATAAAAAAATAAGAATCAGTCGAATCAATTCTAAAGAGATTTGGAAAATCTCCTAATTTTAAGTAATTTTCCATTATTCGTGTTGATCCTTTCCTTTCTACTCAGCTCCACCAAGATTGGGGACGTAAGTTTTTGGGCCAAGAACGCCTTAATGGGCCTCACTGGCCCACTATTCAAAGTTTCTCCTGAAGCTCTAAATGGGATCGGATCTAGGTCGGGTCATGGTTACGGGTGCTAAATTCGGTACCACCAGTTAGCCCCCTAGTTCGGTGATCAGTACTCTACTAGATATCATAAACGTATCAGGGAAGCTCTTATGACCTAGATTTTGATCCACACGTTTCTTCGTTTTGACACGTGGCACGTTGTGGATTGTTTGTATTCGAAAGAATAGCATAAAAAACCCTCAGTTTGCACACATACGCCGCCCAAGGTATAATAATTATTCTCAATTCTCGTTTCTTTGAGTATAAATTTCAGATCTCTAACTTTTCATTTTCTTTTTAATAGTCATATGAGAAACAAAGAAGGTAAAAATAATTCTCTCTTTTTCCTGTACTTTTTGCATCTTTGCGCATAAGGGTTTATTTATCCTGCATCTTGAACACCTTCGTGTCATCGTCATGACGAGAACCATCTCCTCCACCTTCCTCTTCGTCTGAGAGGACCATTAGTCCCGACGACAAAACTAGGGTTTCACCGAGTGCTATTAGACCGCTTCGGTTTCCTTTGGATGTCAGAGAATCTTCGTCGCAGTTTACGCCAGCCGATGCTACTGTAACAAGCCTGGCTAATGTGAATCGGAGTGTTATGCTTCCTTCTGAGGAGACTAACAACCACATCGGCAATGATCCTGATGAAGAAGTTGGTGACCAAATGGACGAGAATCTCAATGCCATGAGTTCAAGGCCTATGGGATTTTGAGGAAGGAAAAGAACTGTGACTGGCCAAGGTTTCCCAGGGTGGAATTCGTCGTGCTCACATCAAACTTGGTAATTATACTTATTTGTATACTTTCCGTTTTACTTTGAATTGTGCTAGCTTATCCTAGTAAGACTTCTCTTTGGATGTCATATATTTTGAACCAAGAATATTGACGTGAAGAAATTAGAAGAGCTACTAAACAAATTTTGGTGTTGAACAGTCCTCCAATTCTCCCTCGCACGAGGAGATCGAGGACCTCGATAAAGGCTTCCAAATCAGGAAGGAGTTGAGAAAGTCATTACAGATCCATTATCCTTGGTTAATATTGTAGACTCCAAGGAGAAAACTGAAGGCACTTCTCTTCCCATTGAGGAAGGAAAAGAAAGAGCAATCACCATATAGTTCGTGGGAGATTAGATGAGTTGAGGAAAAAAGAGGTATAGATGAGTTGTTTAATAGCAGCTCAAGCGATGATCTTTTGCCAACTCCTCTTTTCTCTCCCCAGTAGTTCAGATTGAGTAAGGAGGCTCAAATTAATGGTGCAAAGGATCTTGTATCTCAGATCCTTATATATCTGTCCCAAAATTGCAGCTAAGAACCTATAATCGCTCACTAAGTGCTTATTTCTTCGCACTTAGAGGGCTTAGGGCAACTGTTGGAGCGGGTGAAAACATGATTTTTAGTCCCAACGAATGGCAAACATTAAGGTCTTTGGCCCATTAACAGAATTAGGCCCATTCAGAACCAAATTCAACAAAGAAATTAGGCCCGCTAATGTTTAGGCCCATGCGCGTAAAAGACAAGTCTTCTCGGAGCTAAGACTGAAGCTTGGAACGAGTCAACGGAGGATCTTGGAGTCGTTCCAGCCCCGAGATTTCTGGAAGATCGAGATCGAACGTGTCGAGATACCAAGAGGTAATCTGGAACTTTCGGAGCTGGCGAACGGAGGTGGAAGGAACTAAATATGAAGAAAATGAGCAAAATTTACACAACTTTTCACACGATTAAGGACCAAGCTAACTTTATTTGAGAATTTACCCAAATTTACGCTTATCTCTTGTATTCTCTTTATATGTTCGATATATCATCAATATAAATCCATTTTTGTTTCGATTATTTTTGTACAGTTAAATTTATAAGCATTTTTTAGAACTAAAGTTTATTTTCCGAATTTACATAAATATATCTAGTGTGAAATTCATCTTCTATAATTTATTTTTATTAAGTTTAATCATTTTACGATAATAAATATGTTACTTTATTTTGTATCATAGAATAAATTTTTTATGTATTATACAGATTCTAATTTAGTTAATCTCCTTTATATAAAAGGAGAAGAATTGGAGCCTTCTAAGCTATGCCACGTAGGCAAACAATTCCGAATTTTGCTAGCCTATCAAATTGACACGTCAGCTCTCATTACATACAATATTTTCGTTTTCATAAACTCATTATACAAATGAGCCCAATTACAAGTTTTCATATACAAGCCCATCCAAAAACTCCAGATAGAAAAGACCGAATCATCTTCTCACCTTTCTGCTTCACGTCTCCGCTGTCATAAATGTCGCCTCATACAATTCCCAACTCACCGTTACGGATACAGTGACCACAAACCACGATTCAACTCCCTTTCAACACAACTTTTAACTTAATTCAATTCAGTAATTCCAAATCTCTTCACCTTCTGTCACTGTTAACGCTTGAATTCAAGACTACATACCGTAGTAATGGCTCCATGATTGCCACGAGCACTCCATCTTCTATAATAACATCGTATTCAGCCACAACAAACACCTCAAACATTCTTTCTCTGCCCCATCTCCTGAAAAATCTATGGCCTCCTCAAACTCCAAAGCTCTCGCCGAATTCAACACCACGTGTCTACCAACGATGCTGAATCATGATTCTATGAAGCACAAAATCCAACTAAAGGCCGCATACTCATCTACCTCGACTTATCAAGGCACTCCTTAAGAGTAACTCCATCTACATGCCACCAACTTCTATGCTACCATCTGCTGCACCGACCTTAAAACCCTGATTGAACTCAACCAACCAGCCTACTCTATTCACGTCTAGAGATTCAGGTTCCATTCATTACCAGAGTTTGAGGCGAACACAGATAAAAGAGGAGATCTTTAAGGTTAGTACCTCAAATACGAATAGAAAAATAGTAATAGTTAGCATCTATCTTTAATTTCTCAAAATATGCAGATGTCATCGGTAACCACAAACTCATCAACGGCCAAAACCTGCACCAGCGTCCTAAACTAAACAACGACTCATAAAATAGTGACGGAAAGAAAGACCGAGTATCAATCACAGAGATGTCGTGAAGATATCTTATTAATTTTCTCTTCTTGCTTTTAAACAATTTAGCATTAAAACATGTGGTTTTTAACTGCTTCTTTCTAAACGAGGGTACGATTATATCAATAGCATTTACGTTTTCTGACGAAAACTTAGCTTCCGCAAAAAAGCAGAATTACTGCAGTAAGATCATGTGGAACGTAGGGGAGAGAGAAAGATGGGCCACAAATTCCGCCTTCTATTAGTGTTTACGATTACATAAGATTACATTCTTTCTCGCGAAAGTGACATTAAGGTTAGTGGTTAGTAGTTAGACTTGTACCTTTTCACACATTTGATGTTTGATGTACTTGGTTGTTGGAATCGCTGATACATAAACTCATTATAAAAGTTTCAAGAATAAATATAATGATGATACTTGTTTGGCTTTCAGGATCTGCAAGTTAACCCTTCTCCATATACACAACCAAGCCCAGAGATTCAAAGTGAACAAGTCATCAATCAGGTAAATACATTCATGTGGAACATGGACAATGATAACTGTCTATTGAAATTTTCAGTTTGCATGATATTTTTTTTCATTATCTTATTCCGTTTTACATGTTTACTGTCCTCTCATTTTAAACTAGCTATAAGCCCTCCGCTTTCTGGCTATGATAGTGGTTATGGTTTGGGGAGAGGAGAACAATGGGTCGATACACCTGCTTTGAGTAGTAAACCGTTTCCTACCATTCAACATTCAACGGTCCCTTTACGCTTCCAGCCTCCTTCTTCCAATGTTGGAATTTTGACAGAATCACCAGTGAGCCTAATTGGTTCAACTCAAAGTACTGTTCGTTCGTCTATGCCCTTACCTTCTTTTATGCAAGGAAATAAAATAGCTTCCACTGGTGTCCCTCTTGGTATGATGCAGCAGTCGGTTTCATCTCACTCGAAGATGTACAATGATTTGTTTTAGCGATTTCAGAGATGCAAACGTTTTGTTGAGGTTCCTGTAAGTTTTATTTTCCTAACACACTCATTGTAGCTTTAACCAACTTGTGAATGTGATCTAGATAAACTCTCTTTTAGCTAACCAAGTGTCTCTGTTAGATAACTTCAAATGGGTGTTTTAAGGCAGAATATGTTGTTCTAATTTACTCTTAATACAAAGAATCAATGGGAAAAACATACCATGGGTGAAGATCCATGCCGTTGCATTTTCAATTATATTCTTTATTTTTCAGCAAGTTAAGTTTATCTTTTCATGTTTTAAGAATTGAAAAACTTTCATCAAGCATTATGTCTACAAGCTCCTACTTAATAGGTTATAGAAAAGCAAGATGATTACTCCTACCGACTACCGCATGGTGCACCATCACTTCTATATATATCTAAAACAAAAATTGTGTTGATTTGTTCTCACAGTTCAAACTGTTTATGATTTACAAAAAAAAAACAAAAAAACAAAAAAATTATGTTGACTAAAAACACAAAATAAACTAAATGTTTGTTCAAATCATTTAAAGGCGGATTGTTTAATCTGTTCTACACGTTTTAGATTTTTGGAGTTTTCTTTTCTAAACAATTTTCCGCATAATTTGATTACTTATTATGGTGAGATATTTAATTAATGTTTGTCTGACAAAAAAAATTAAAAAAATTTAACAAACCCAATATAAGTCCATTCAACAAATTTACAAATATAAGAGGGGGTTATTGGTTTATGGATTTTAATGGATTTGGAAATCCAAACAAAATCTAGTGTTATTGGTTCTATGATTTTAAAATCCATATTAAAATCCGGTGTTATTGGTTCTATGATTTATAAATCCTAATTAAAATCACGTGTTATTCAATCTTACGGATTTACCTATGGATTTGATTTCACTTAGGATTTTAATGGATTTGAAAGGATTTCATGTCAAAAATACAAAGGATCAAATCCGAGGGGAAACCTTCGGATTTACAAAGATTTCTAAATCTTATAAGATTTACAAATCAAATAACACAGATTTATAAATCCACAAATCAACTAAAATAATCAAACCAATAAATAAAACACTATCAAACAAAATAATAGAAAAATTGTGTCACGTATGTACTTTTCGTCTCTTCTTCATCATCTTATGTATGTTTTTCTTGCTTCTTTCTTTTTATAGGCTTGTTCATTTTTCTTGCAATTCACGTGATCAATTTCTCTATGATTCTTCGCAATAAAGATTTTAGGGAATATTATTGCGAAATCATATACTAATCATCGTAAATAATATATATAAAGATACAAAGGTGTATGTGTTAGTGTTCGTTTTTTATGGGTTAAGTTTTATTTGGTTAAAGTATACTCAAACATGGATTCAACAAATACGGGAGAACAAGAAATCCTTAAAGAACGAGAAAGACATATATCACATGAAAATAATGAGTTAGATGTTGATATTACTTTATTGGTTAGTCAATGAAATCCATTTAGTTGATTTGTAAATCCATTTTATTGGATTTTGAAATCCCCGTTATCTATTATTATGGATTTTAAAATCTATGGATTCATCTCAGATTTCTAAAATCCAAATGGATTTTAAAATCCATTAAAATACACAAACCAATAACTCCCTCTAAATGATTGAAATACCAATAAAACTAACAAAATTTAACTACCGCTCCTATAAAAACACAACTAAAAAACTTACAAAAGCATATAACAATTATACAATTCACCAATTTTAACTCCGATCGAAATGAATACATCAATTATCGCGTATAAGTTCATATCTATAACTACATTAATTATCACATGAGAAATGTGTTATCTAAATTTACAACTAAAAAATTAAGAAATAACATGTATAATATAAAAAAATTATCAAATCATGAAGAACCTTCAAAATTTTATTCAACAAATATAAATTATTGACATAAAATAAAAACAATTAACGGTTCAAGAAAAAAACAATTCAAAAATAAAAATTTAGTACTTCTCCATAAAACCCGATCGTAGGGCGGGGAAGCCCTAGTATATAATTAAAATTGAAGCAAAAAATAATTCTAACCACACAAATTTATATAATTTGTATATTTTGACGGAAAAAAAAAGTGGTATTGTAAACTACGATGAAAAGACGAGGAAGAGTTGATGTAAAAAAGCAAATCCTGCCCACAAGTTACTTCTGCGACACGTGTCTCAATCGCTTAGACACACCGACCGCGTTTCTCAAATCTCTCTCGATCCTCAAAAACCCTAGATTCCTCAAAACTGATTGGGTTCCTATTTCTCTCCGGCGACTCAAATTCGGCTCAAGGTGAGAATCTCCAACTTCATCGAAGAGGTTCTTCACTTCCAATCGTAATCTAATCATCTCTTGTTCTTGATCCTTCTGGATTTTAGGATCGGGTCATCACTTTTTCAGTTTGATGGAATGTTTGGTAGATTGATATTCCTTTTTGGTCCTTTTCGCTGTATGATTGATTTCTTTTGGAATTGAATACGATCATCTGTGTTGCGGATTCAGAAGATGTTTCCTTTAAATTTTTCATATCTATGGCGTAAACTTACAGGTGCAAAGCTTGGCTATTCTGAGCTGAAAGATGAGCACGCAGGAGGTGAGAACACCTCGTGGAAATCGACGGAGGAAAGCTGTGATTGATCTGAATGCCGAACCCGGTGATCAAGAAGGAACCTCGGCTTCTGTTAGAGCTACTTCTAACATTCAAGGGGAGCTTGTGCCTGCTCAGTTTCCCCCTACCATGATTGATGTCGATGCTCTCGAAGATGATGTTATCGAATCATCTGCAAGTGCTTTTGCTGAAGTATGTTCCATGTTATCTTCATTTTGCACTCTCGGATAGGCTGTGTTTGGGTAAAAGTCTCACCAATTTTGTTTCTTTTTGTTACCAGGCTAAAAGCAAATCCACAGGTGCACGTCGGACTCGGAGGCCTTTGATGGTTGATGTAGAGTCAGGTGAGTTTTTCTCATTGAGGAGGATATGAAAATAAATATCAGCTCTCAAGATATTGGAGGAGTTTGATTTTAGTTTGTGTTGTTTTGGTTGGGAGGTAGTTGCTTTAGATTATTTACTCATAGCATGTAATTTTTTTCTTACTTGGACGGGTCAATGCAGGAGATATCACTAGATTGCCTGCCAACGTAAGCAGCAACAAACGCAGAAGGGGTCCTTCTAATCAACCTGTCATTGACTGTGAGCATGCCCCTGTAAATGTTGTTGAACTCAACATGTCGCTGGTAGGAGACACATGAATTTGTCAAAGCATGTATCGTGCAATTACACTATTTAGTTTGATTCCACCCCTTCCTTTTTCTCTTGTGCAGAGAGTGTCTAGATCAAAGGCTCCAGCTCCTCCACCTCCTCCACCAGAAGAGCCAAAATTTACTTGTCCAATTTGTATGTGCCCCTTTACTGAGGAGATGTCAACCAAGTGCGGTCACATCTTCTGCAAGGGATGTATAAAGATGGCGATATCTCGACAGGCAAAATGCCCTACTTGTAGGAAAAAGGTAACTGCGAAAGAGCTGATTCGGGTATTCCTTCCAGCCACCAGATGAATAGTACAGCAACATCACCAGCCACCATGTAAGTCGAACTAATGATAGTTTTTTCATCTACGGTTTTACAAAATATTTGACTTGAACAAGTATCTTGATCAAGTAAATGGGCTTTTTTGTTTTGGTTTCCATTCTCACAGGTCTTGTGATTTATCAGACTCTATTCTCATATTCACTTTGGAACATTGAAGGGACTTCAAATTGACTTGGCATTTTAGTTTGAATATTTCGCTTTGTTGGAAAAGAAATATTCAGTGATCAAAAAGGCCCTATCATTGAATGGATTTCATTGGTAATATTCAATTTCTAAGTAACTCTTTGTTTTGTAGTTACTGTTTTATGTAATTTAGGTCTCTGCAAACCTCTCAGTGGATGCCCATCTCTCTTATAGATGAAAATATATATGGAAAAAAAGTTACTATCAGATTTTTACTAAAATGTTTGCATCTTGATCATGTGCGTATGCCAGTTTTTTTCTGTTTATTAATATAAAAAGGTGTGTATGCCAGTTCTCATCTCACAATGCTGATAAATGCCGTAAGTATCTGTGTATGTCAATATGAGTAAATAGTGGAATTTATAAGAACTCCATGCACTGGGACTAGACTGCATTGGTAGCAGAAGATAGATTACAGAAGCTAATAGACACGGGTTTCAGTCGATGCTCTATTGCTCTGCCTTATTTATTCACCATCTCATGGTCACCTTGTATTGGTATGCATCATCGCCTAGTCATGAAAGCACGGAGGATGCAGCAACACTGGCATCACTTGTAGTCTGAAATCTGGGAACGGGGTTCTGTTTGTTGAGGGCAGCTTTGAGAGGAAAATGACCAGACCATCCTTCATAAAAGGGCCAGCCATAAGGGGGAAAAGTAAACCAGCCCCACAGTTGCTGGGCTTCTCAGGTACATACCTCCCTCCTTGAGCGCCAGATAGTTTAAGTGCTATGAGAAATAGTGGCAGAAGGAGCTAGGCTTTAGTGTTAATCGTCTCCATTGTGATTGATTGTAGACGCTTTGATATGGTTGGAGATGATACGGAGAATTGGTAGCTGGAATCTATAGGCCAAGCTAGTGAAGTGGTGGTTGTTTGGGAGGGATGTTAAAAGCTGTGTGCATTATAGTTTTTGATCCTTATGGAGTGGTGTTCTCCCAACTCAAATCCATCATGGTCCACAGAAGTATTGTGTGGTTTGGATTTTTCTAGGAAGTAGTAAATCCATGTGTTGGTACAGGTCTCGGATTCTTGATAAGTGATGAGACTTTGAAGTCGGGCCATTACTAGTTTGTTCCTCCAGTATTGCTTTTGATGCAATCTCAGCCCCTTGAATTTGATTTTCATCTTCCACGGCCAAGGACAGAAGTCAAGTTGGAGACTCGACCTTGTTTAGTGAGATAATTTTGGTGGGTAATCTTAAAACTGCACAACTCTGATTTGGAGCATTACAAGTCACCAAATCCATCCTGAATTATTTGTCAGCAACAGATTCGAATAAACTCACTAATCCTTGTATCCAGACCTCTGATAAACTAATCCTTTGATCTAAGCAGCGGTCAAATTATGAGCTAGATTTCTGCGATGGGGAGGTTGTATTTGCGAAGTTACAGGGAGAGGATTTTGAGTATTACATGCAGACATACTCCATCAGGGAAAAAAAAGAAAAAAGCCAATTTGGACCTAGACTGTTACGAGTGGGCCGTTTTGAACATGATCTTTTGCATATTGCTAATATAGATCCGAACCCAAGATACATTCAAAATGTGTATCCAAACTTTTTTATCTTAGGCCAGAAATTTTTTTGACTAACTTTTCGTTAGTCAACACTAACGGAGCAGTGAAACGACGACGTTTTTGGTATTATCAAAACGGTGTCGTTTTGATTTGGGGCAAAATAAAAAAAAATCAAATCCCTAAATTGATTTTTAATCTCCTCCTTGTTCTTTATCGTGAAGAAACACGATCCAAACTCATGGTTATAATGACTTTCATAGATTTTCACACCAGCCACTTGTTTCTCCTGCAGATGAAGAAAGAATTTTCAGAAAATCTTATTCTCATTCTACTCCAACTCCAGTAGATCGTTGAGTCTACGTACTATTGCTGAGAATTGATCTTTGAGTTATCCAAGAAGTCATCCTTTTTCGAAGTTCACAGCTTGCCATTTTGTGTTGATCAATCTAAAAAACCCACGTGTTTATACACACTAAAATAATGAACCAAAGTTGTAGAACTCTCGTGTGAATTGAACCAAAGATATATCAGACTTATAATGCCAGTCCCTTTGGGATAGTTGCAGGTCTTTTCTCCCCTGAAACAATAACACAAACAGAAGATTTGTTGATGATTGCAACTTCCTTAGATTCTTCATTCATTGGTGATGTTTCCTCCATGGTTTCGAGTTTTTTACTTACCATTTTCTTCGTTGTAACCCTAAAAGGAACAAAATTGTTATGAACAAGTCAAATCTCGTTTGCCCAGTTCACTCAAGTGATAGACTACACTTTGTTTTCTAGTAAGCAGTTTTTTTTACCTCTTGCAATTCACCATATTTTCAGAGTTGTCGTGTCTAACGAGTTTTTTGGAAGTTCCTCTTGAAACATTACCTCTTGTGTTCTTCTCTAGCTGCAGATGATATTATTTATGTCACAAAAAGAAAAACTCACACGATGAACAAACATATACGCTTTAGCTTAAATGTTTCAGAAATAACTTACTCGAGTTGGCTGGCGTTTTGGATCAAAGTTTTCACCTTTGAACCCAAGAATGCTTGCAGTCTTCTTTGGCAAGATCACACTTTGGTTTCCTCTCTGTGTTTGCTTCCTTGATAATTCGCCTTTCTTGAAACATGTATATATACTCTTCCACCAGAGAAAGATTCCAAAGTTAGATATAGAGAATAAACATCTTTGGTGCATTGTATTATTGCAGATCGTACAAATTCAACATATAACTTTTAGAGAGAGAAAGCTGGTTCCTTTCTCTATCTCTGATCAAAATCAAGTAGAATTTGGCAGACACGATCTTCAAATCCACTAATTAGAAAAACCCAAAAAAAAATTAGAGAGAAATATGGTTCCTTGTTAGTCAAATTTTATTTTGGCATAAAATAAAAAAGTTTGGATACACATTTTGAATTTATCTTGGGTTCTGGTCTATATTGGCCATATGTAAAAGATCATGTTCAAAAAGGTACATTCGCAATAGTGTAGGTTTAAATTGGTCGTTTTCCCTCCATCAGGTTTGGCCGTAATTCTAAGTGTAAATTGTAACAATATTTACTCTTGTTTTTTTTTAATTCAGATTAAGTTCCATTACTGTTTTGTAAATTACACAAGTGTCAGCGTTTTGGATGCTTTGGAGCATTTGTGTTTTTCTTTTTCTTTTCTCAAGGACCACACAGAGAAGAGTGTTAGAAACAAAACAAAACAAAAAAACGTCTTGTTCCGAGTCCACCGGTCAAGGATGGATGGGTCCATAGAAATGATGATTTTGCATTTAGCATATTTTTCTACTTTTTAACATGCCTCTCGTGTTCCGAAACACGCTATAATTTGTCACGTTGAAAATCAGAAAAAAGAAAAGCGTGAGCACATTCATTTTTAAATTTAGAACCTCCACATAATCACTCCTTGTAGATAGTCGAATTACAATTTTTCTTCCTCTTTTCAGTCTCACTAATAATGTTTTTAATACCTGAGAGATAATCTCATATCTGTCTACCAAGTCTGTCTTTCTCTACCTTCTTCCGAAAAAATAATCATCACTCCAGTCCGGTTTAGTATGTGTTGATGCTGGCGACGTATTCATTGCCTCTACGGTTGTTGAAAGACCTGCCTCCTCCTCCTCCTCTCCTGTACCCATAATTTCCTCTTCCTCTCACTCCCACATTTCCTCTCTTACCTGTTACTCAACCAAACATGGTCATCCTCCTCTTCACATATATCATTTATCAGAGTTTTGCTACTCACAATTCAACCAACTCACCGCTTAATGTAGATCGCTTCTCCTCCACGAAAGCTCTCTGTCCACCAATCATCAAAGGTGAAGCCTGTTTCATTACCATGTTAAGACCCATTTCTGATTGCTACGACTGGATCATGTGCCCAAACACATATTGGTTTTCTATTATGCTACCTAAACAATAAATAGTACCTCTATTGCTTTCTGGGCGGCTTCTGCCTCCTCAAACTCAACAAAACCAAACGGAAAACCAAGCCCCTGCACGCCATACAATAAACTATCAATGTTCAGAGAAAATAACATATATGATCAGTGTTTTTCTTGTCCCTAGAAAAACGATTTCAACTTCCACTAGTTGATTTATTAATCTTACCCATTGGCTTACAACTTGAATCCCACCACTGGTAATGGCTCCAAACTGCTTAAATTCAGTTTCAAGCATGTCAATGGTGACATTTGCAGGGAGATGTTTCACATAAATAGATGTACCCTCAGCTACCGCTACTAAAAAGACAAAAGAAAGTTTAAAACCATGTCAAGAATGGATAAGAGAAAATAGAAATGAGAACTTGAGGGTAAGCTTTTCTGTTAACTCCTACCTTCTGATCCCTGATTGTGGCCATTTTCAGTAGCATCGACGACCTCAGAAACAGCATCAGATTCTATCGCGGGAGAAGGATCTGAAGACGCTTCATGACCTTGGTCTTTCAGTATCTGCTCAAATGAAGGAACTGAAGGCGCTTGATGTTCTTGGTCTTTGAAAATCTGCTTTGGCGACAGTGAAGAGCCAACTGAAACCCCAGATTTATCCTTGGCAACCTTCAACTATTATTGAAGTCATTGATTATCAATAGAAAACCCCAGAAGTAATATAGTAAGATGAAACAAGGTCGAGTATGGATTCTCTCAAGTGTCTACTTACCACAGAAGCATACGATTTTTTAGGAACATCTTCAAGTCCATCATCTGGGTCAGAAATTTTCAGCGAATCATCTGCAACTTCTTTGCAACTTATCTCAATATCTGGAGCAACTGAAGCATTCTCATTATTCAAGGGCTTAGACACTTCCTTACAAACAGGATTCACCGAAACACATCCAGCTTGCTCAGAGCCTGTAGGAGCTGAATTGAAAAAAAAAAATATCTATATATGTTGTGCATTAGAGGAAGTTAGAAAAGCGATATAGAAATGAGTAATAGTTTTACCGACCATTAGCAGGAGTGTGTGTTTCAGAGTCTTTCCAAGAAACAAGTTCCCCCCCATCTATGGGCTTGGGTTCATTGACAAATCTGAAGATGTCATTAAGAACAAAGTAGCCATTTTCTTGTGGAGCAAGAAAAAAAGTTTGGGAGAATTTCCTTCTAAGTCTTTGGTTAAGAGTGAAGTAGCCAACAACCGCAAGGAGGAAACCTCCATGGTGAGACTCTTGGATATCATAACTGGTAATCTCAGCTGATTTAAAATCTCCATAAGACAGTGTCTTAAGGACCTCAGTTATACCCTGGTCAAAAATAGGCATCAATGAGACAAACTTTTGGGTAAGTTAGTTAATTTGACATCCAAAGGAAATGATAGTCCAGCCCAACGCCATGTTATTTACACCACTAAATGGTAATATTGACATGATGGAGAAGAAAAAATGTCACTGAAGCAAACTCAAATGATAGAATAGTAGTTACTTGTAAGGTAGAGAAGTGGCGCATGACTCCGTCCTGTCCAACACGCCCAACGTTGCTGTTGTCATGATAGAATCGGTGCAGATGCTCTGGCATGTTATACAGAATATGGTAGTACTGCATGACAAATGCTCTCCCGACCTATAATTTACCAATCCAGAACAGCTGAAATCACACACACACAAAAGAGAGAAGGAGAAGCAAACAATGAAACCCCATGGTTGGGACGGGACGTACAGTGAGTGGGTCGACAAGGGGAGCAGAATCAGATTCCATGGTATCCTGTCCAACCTCGGGAACATAATTCAAACAAAAAAGTTAGAATCCAAGTCTTTCCGATGAGAGGCAGAGACTATGCCGATGGTTACGGAGGACGTAATAAGATGATTCATGAGCTACACACAGAGACGAGGTGGATAAAAGCAAGAAACCAAGTAAAAGGCAACGAATCAACTTCACATTTGGCTCCTAGACACTACGAAACACTGTTTGGCGAAATCAATTGTGGAAGACGAGAGAAGAAATTAGAGTAGAGGAAGAGGGAAGCATGAGTAGAGAATCGGAGCTTGGATTTGGAGCGTACCTGAGAGCAATGGCGGGGTCTAGGGTTTGATCGCGAGAGAAGGAAAGGCAAAGTGTACGGAACGCAAAAGGCACAAAAGGAAGGGGCTTTAAGGGGTTTATATAGACTAGACGGAACTTGACGATTCCCTTTTCTTCCATCCATTATCAAAAATGTAACATACCAAGCAATTAGTACTAATTAGATTTGCTTTGGGCTCCCGTAATCACTATCACAATCCACAACCAAAGCATCTACTTTTTATATCCAATGCAAACCAACCTTCATTCCCCTACTCACATTATTTATTCGACTCTACACACGCCCCTTTATTTTTCAATAATACGCAAATTGGATTCTTTTGCATTTGATAGATATAAAAACCAACTCACAATCTTTGTGTTGCTTCTTCACGAGTTAGACGAGTCGTTCAAGCCAAGTCCAAACAACCGATTCAACACCTATAGCTTTATTTTATCGTATCACGTGGGTGATATAGCTAATCCTAAATCTCAAGATACTGACATCATAGGACACACAAAAACATAACTCCAAGACAACCATAATCCTTTACACATTCAATCAGTTTGCAATTTGCTACATGTATGTTTTTTGATGTAAATATCCCAGATTTTCAGAAACAAGACATGGCGGAATGAAATGTATACATATATACATCATTGTTCCAAATGTTGCGGATAAAATTGATCTTAGCATGAAAATGTTAAATATGTTATAAAAAAATATCAAATTTTATCATAACGATAAATATAAATAAAAAATAAAATTTTATATCTTGTGGGAATAGTATACTGAGAATATAAAGAGGAAAAACGCGAAGGAGTTTTGTTATTGAACGAATTCGTTCGTTTATATAGAAGTAAAAAAGCAAAAGTTCCTATGTTTGCATACTCATATGGGTTCCATACAAATTTATTTCACCGCGTATTGACATGTAGGTTTGCTCGTAGGCATGCTTCTTTATTTGACTTCTGTAACACTCTCCCTTCGAGATCAGTGTCACTGTTTGCCCGTTGCTTAGCGTCCTCGTTGCCTCATTAAAAACCTTTCTAGATAAACCTAGTGGGAAAAATCATAGCAAGGTAAAAAGAGTACAACCGCGTAAGCTCCCCCTCGAATAATCAGATGTCATCTTGTTGATGCCGCATTCCAATGTTATGAACATTTTTCCTGAACGTAGTGGTAGGTAGTGACTTTTTGAAGAGATTTGCTGCATTGTCACATGATCGAACATACTTAACTTCAATGACTTTAGCCTTCTCAAGTTCTTGAGTGTATGAAAAGAACTTCAAAGGGATATGTTTGGTTCTATCACTTTTGATCAATGTTCGAAATCGCGCTAGGCGTGAGTCGGGCGCTCAGTCCTGGCCTAGCGGTTTTTTCAAAAAGCGGATATAACTCGGGGGAGTAGTTTTTTTATAATTTAGTATTTTAGTAGACATTTTTATACAAAATACATCAAAAGTTCAGAAACATGTATTTTTTTTACGATTCATAAACATATTGATTTCGTTTTCATTTTCTTCTCAATTTCGTTTCCTCGTTCTCTTTTTCCGGCCCATTAGTTTTTTCTTAAAATGCGAGGCCTAATAGCCTTAGAAAACCCCAAATATTACCCTTTTGTGACCCATAGTAACAACTCAAATTGAACCAAAGTTCTTAACCGGCCAAAAACCAAAATTCTGATGGTACAATTAATGATCAATCCAACCGGTCTTCGTCTTTCTCTTCGAAATTATCGAAGAGTTGTAGATAATGGATGATAGAGAGAGCTCCGATCTGAACAGAGAAGAAGAACGATCGTGATGGCAAGTGATTAGGGCTGAGATCCAGCAAACCCAGTAATGCTTTCCAAAATCCGACGGACTTGCTTATTATTCCTCGGTTTTTGTTAAACATCGGCCAATGCGGTGAAAACTCGCTCTTCCGCCTAGTTCCTCCGACCAGCACCATCTCGCCACGGTGGTCCACCGCCGTCCGGCTTTTCGGCCGCCGAATCACCAACAAGGCCGAGTTTTCGAACAAGGATTTTGATATATCATTCCTTTGTTTGAGCGACACTTGCAACATTGTCTTCATATAAGATAGTTGGCTTTGTGTTTAGGTGGATCCCATTGCTTGATTGGATGTGTTGGCTTATTGATCTCAACCATACACATTCTCTGCTTGCTTCATAGAGTGCGATGAGTTTAACATGATTGGAAGAGTTGCCACTAGTGTTTGCTTATGAGAGCACCAAGATATAGCAATGCCTCTGATCGTGAAAACGTATCCAGTTTGTGATCGGGCTTTGTAAGGATCTGACATATATCATGCATCTACAAAACCAATCATTTGACCGTTTGAATTTTTAGGATAAAATAAACCTGAATAAGTCGTTCCTTGAAGATAACGGAAAATGTGTTTAATTCCATTCCAATGTCTTCATGTCGGAGACGAGTTGAATCTTTCCAAAATATTAACGGCAAATGATAAATCAGGCCTTGTACTATTCGCAAGGTACATAAGGGCTCTAATTGCACTTAAATAAGGTACTTCAGGACCAAGTATCTCTTTATTTTCCTCATGTGATCGAAATGGATCATTTTCAACTTGTAGTGTTCTAATGACCATATGAGTGCTGAGAGGAGTTGCCTTATTCATGTTGAATCTTTTTAGCACTATTTTAGTATATGTGGATTGATGTACAAATATACCCTTTTAATTATAAGATATCTGATGTAAAATTTAGATTTTAATTTAATCAGTAGCCAAAAATTGTTCTTGAATATATATATATATGAACCAATATTACCAACATGAATAAACTCAATTGATTAAGCTAAAGAAGAAATTGATCCACGAGCTTTAAGAGCTTTAATGTATTTGAAGCTTTTGTAAACAAAATGTGAGAGAAATTTCTCTGTTTTCAAGATTAGATTATCCGGTGATTATTACTACCAATACAATATCAATGATCAATTTTAAAAACTAATTATCCTTCTGATTTTATCACTTATCACTAATTATTGGCCAATTTCAATTTGCATAAGTTACAAATTGAAAGATTATGATTTGTGAACAAAGATCCGTTTTTCCATTTTTGAACTGTGGAAGATCTTGAAGCCATACTTGAAAGCTATAACTTGTAAAAACATCTCGCCGTGCCTTCCTTCTCCACCAACACAGCTCCACCAATATGTTTGCTGTCGACAAAATCATGTGTTTCAATCTAAGGAAACGTCGCAATCAATGTGACCATTGCGGATTTCCGAGAATGCGATATGAGAGAATATCTATTATCGTGTGGCTTGAAAAGGAATGGTGGATGAGATCGAGTCGCCATATTGTCCATTGTCGTCTCCATCTTATTCTCCGGCCATCGTCCTCCTTGCCATCTTATTTTCTGGCCACCGTCTCCATTGCCCTCTTATCCATCAATTAGTCATCTTGTCCACCATCATAGCATTTTGTCTTGTCCGCCATCGTTTTCATCTTATCCTCCGGCCACAATCTTTGTTGTTATCTTGTCTACCGCCGTCTGTTTACAATTTCCGTAGCCATCGTGTCCACCGCAATTACATTTTCATCTTGTTTATCATTGTCTCCATCATTATCTTGTCCACCACCGTCTTCGTCGTCAAATTGTCCACCGTCGTCGCTAGTTTCATCTTATTCAGCAACATCTCTGTCTTGTCCACTGCTGGTTCCGCTGCCCTCTTGTCCATTGTCGTTTCTGTAGACATTTTGTCCACCGTTGTTTCCGTTGTCGTCTCCGTCATCGTCTCTTCTTCATCACCATTAACAAGATAGAAAGAGAGGAGAGAGAGAGGTCATGGAGATGAGAGAAAAAGAGAAAAAGCGTGGGAGAGCGAGAGGAGGAATAGTTAGTGGGAGGGTAAAAAACTATTTTGGAATAGGAGAAAGGCAGAAGAAGACCAAAGATGTGGTAGAAAAGGAAAGCAATTTTATCTAATGGTACATTTCTATACTATTATCGTGAAAATGGTATATTTGTTAATTTTCTCGTTTGCTTTCTTTTTAATAAAAAAACAAGATATAGCAAGGGCAAAATCGTCAGCACAACAACTTATTTAATGAAGAAGGGTAAAGAAAATATAGAAGGGTAAGATATAACTCACATTCACCTAAAAGAGTATCTTAGCAATTGATCCCTACTAAGAGCATCTCCAACGGGGATTTCTCACCAAATGTCTCATTAATTATAAAATAAAGAATAATAAAAAAGTGATAGAGAGAAAAAGAGAGACGTGTCTAGATCTCTATGAGAATCTCCATCTTACATGGTTTTCGGCTTATTCGTACCATGTGTTAGTGACAAAATTTTGACCCTACTCTGTTTGAGAGTGCGTAAAAGTACTTGAACTCTACATAATTTAACTTTTTCATCCTAAACTCTTAAAAACAAGCTTATAATTACCTAATACCTTAATCCAAATTATAAATATTATTAACCACTACAATATTTCTATCCAAACACTTTAAATACCTTAATCCCTATATTCAAACAAAAATTAAATAAGTTTATCCATCTAATTAACGTAATTAATATTATTAAATTTATACATATAAAATCTCACTACCTATATACTATTTCAACACACAGTACTAACTCAGCTATTATAATAATGTGTTCAAAAAACTATTAGGCGGTAGCTAGATAGCGGATTAGCGCCTAGACGGATTAATCGTGGCCTAGGCGAGGTGTAGGCGTTAATAATTTATTTATAAAATTTTATAATATTTTAAAGTATATATAATCTATAATTTGACATTGTAAAAAGATTTATAAATTAAAACTCAATTTTTTTAGCTTTTTCCTTAATTTTTTATATTTTATCTAAAAATTATGTAATGTGTTTTTCTTTAGGAAGAAAAAAGTAACAAAACTAAAACCATATTATTCTAAATCCAACTTAAAGTTCAACATCTTATGTCGTAAAAATGATAACAAATCTTTGGAAATGTTCTAGGGTAATTTGCGCGAAGTCTAACTCTCAATTAAACCCTACTTTGATTAAATGTGTTTTAAAAAAATCTAATTATTATTCACTAAAAGTTATAAAAAAAAAAATCGTATTAGGCTAATAAAAAAACAAAAACAAAAACAATAAACCGGTCAGTTTACCCCGATTTTTTGAACATTGATTATAATGCATATTATCAAACAATTTTGAAACATGAATTGTCTATTAAATCAACACTAAAATAATAGTTAATTTATAAAATCGGAAATTGGTGACAAGTTTTTGGTTATATACGTAATCTTTGAGTTATGTACCGTATTTTTGAAAAATATATTATGTTGGTTTCAATTATTTCACGGGTCGAATACATTTTATAAAAAAATCACAAATGAAAATATGTAAAATTGATCTTAAATTCCGTATAATAAATCTGTCAGTAAGTACAATTGATTATTTAACTAAATCTATATTAATTTTACTTGGTATATATTTTACCCCGCGTAAACACGGGTATTAGCCGAGTTAGGTATTTATAAGCAATATTTTAAGAGTTTGGATGAGAAAGTTAAATGTTGTAGATGTCAGGTTCTTTTACGCATTCTTAAATAGAGTTTGGTCAAATTTTCTCACTAACCCAGAATTTGGGTAAGAAAAGCCAAAAACCCATCTCACAAGTCATCTATTAATTGATTGATTACTTTTTTAATACTTCAATATTTAAATAAGTAGTTTAATTAAATAAAAATTAATATTGTAGTATCTAAGAAATTTAATGAGTTTCATCCGTTAAGGGTGCTCTTATTGTCTTTGTAGTATCTTCAATTACATTATTACCACATACTCAATCTGAAATAGGCATCCAAGCTTTTCTAAAGATTTATCGAACTGAAAAGGTTGACTTTATATTCGATACCACAAAGATCTTTCGTCAGAAGGTTGAGGAAGGCATAACACAAAACCAAGGTAACTAAACATCTAATCAAAACAGAAGCATCAACACCGAAAAGCAACTTTATCTGCGATAAAGTATTAAATATATCAACTAAAATATATACGAGTGATCATTTTTGAAGATAAAACATATAGTGACAAGTAATGCTATCAAGATGAAGTATCTTTAATGATTTAATCTTTATTATTATATTTACTTAGAATCAGTTCGCGGGGTAATTCAATTAGATAAGGATCGAGATGATTTGAGTTCGAGTTTATGATGAACTCACATACTAAATGGATTAAGGGGAGCGAACTACTTCATTTTAACATCCCTACTTATCGGTTTAGTATGGATGTTATAAATATTGATAGTGGTTTTTGTATTTTATTTCACCAAATTTATAATATAAAAAGTTTAGATGGAAAAAAAATAGAGATAAACAATTTTGTAACGGTTATTAGATGATTTTTTTGAAATTTTTGTTTGTTATCAATCCCAATCAATACTATAATAACACAAATGCCTCTCCATACTAAGACACATCAGCATTTTTAAGCTTTTTCAAAGTGCCACATCTGCATATTTAAAAACGAATCAGAACATTTTAACAATACACTTCAGCATTATTATTTTACACATCAAGTCTTTTAATGGTATCCTATATCTCTGCTTCGTCTTCTATGGCGGTTGAGAACTCCAACAACAACAAAAATCCATTCCCTTGCTTATTATATGTTAGATCAATCTTTTGTTGTTCTTTCATTCATGAAATCTTTAATTGGAGTAATAGAAAGTCGGATTTGTTATTGGGTAGTTAAAAGGAAGCTATAGCACAATTTTGATGGTGGTGGTCGAAAAAAAGAGAATGGTTTTCTGCGATCAACGAGATTACACAAGTGTTTCTAAGACCTTTGTTCAGGTCCCATATTAAGCAGATTGTTTTTCTTTTATATACTTTGGTTTGTTAAAAGATAGGAGTCTCATTTCTTCTTTTATTGGTATTTTCTTAACTGAGTTAACTCTCACATCTTCGATGCTGATTATCTTGAAAATGTGCTTGCGTTGGCTAAATTTTGAAAAATCTTTGCCCCATCAAAAGATAGTTGCGTTGGCTAAAGATAGTTGTATATATAGATAGGGTCATGGCTTGTGTCTCTGTTAGAGTTCATGGTTGACTCATCTCGTGCAACATTGAAACTATGATAACAAACTTGTATAGCTTTTATATACTCCCTCCGTTCCTAATTAATAGTAGATGTTTAAGGTAATGTACGGTTATTAAGAAAACGCATTGATTTCTACGATTTACAGTTTTAAATAAAATTTAACCAATAGTATTTCAGTATTTGTTTTGGAATTTGTAAAAGTGCATAGAAAACTGTAAAAACTCTATTTTTTTGGAACAAATTTTTTTTTGTAAAAAATTCATCTTTTAGGAACAGAGGGAGTATACAACTACAATTACTCGTGTTGTGAAGTATGCTGCTATCTGATTTGATGATGCATATATATATGCTGATTTGTAAAAAGTAAAAACAAAAACAGCTTTGATTTTCCTCTTACCTTATTTACTCTTTGCTTTTATGGATGTGTACGAGTAAATTAAAGCTTGTGATTGTAAGTAGTCTAACACGTTGTATATCAATTACATAAGGGGGAATTGCTTGGTTTGACCCATAATTTGATTTTAACTACATGGGTAACCCACATATCTCATGTTTGTGAAAACTAACTCAAAGGGGTAGTGAAATTACAACTACAACCTTTATGACAAAAAAAAAACGCATGTCATAATGACTGTTTTAACCCTAGAGAAATCTGCTACGTAGTGTAGAAGTCTACTCGTAGACTTCCACACGAAATCCAATGCGTAGACTCTATATAAAGTCTACTTTGTAGTTCAGTAGACTTCCTTGGAAAGTCTACTCTATAATTATATTTCAAATTTAAATTTATAAATTAACAAAAAATATTTTGATAAACAATTCTGGTTGATGACCAAACTATAAATAATTGTGAAGTATGAAAAATAAAATTGCATAAAAATTCACAAATTAAATCTACAAAGACAAATTATGTCTACTTTGTGGTATAGTAGACTTCTCTAGAAGTCTACTATATAATTATATTTCAAATTAACAAAAAATATTTTGATAAAAAATTGGGTAATTTCCAAAAATACCACTTCTTAAGTTTTTTTTCCAAAAATACCACCTTGAAGTTTATTTTCCAAAAATGCCACCTTTTTTCCAAAGTTCCAAAAATACCACTTTTTAAAAAAAATCATTTTTAACATTCAAAACTAAACCCTCAACCCCCAAACTCAAACCCTACCCCCTAAAACTATACCCTAATTTTGGAATAATTAACCCAAACCCAAAAAATTTAAATTCTAGACCTTAAAAATCAACTTTTAAAAAAGTGGTATTTTTGGAACTTTGGAAAAAAAAAATGGTATTTTTGGAAAAAAAACTTCAAGGTGGTATTTTTGGAAAAAAACTTCAAAGAGTGGTATATGAGGGAATTCATCTAAAAAATTTTGGTTGATGACCAAACTATAAATAATTTTGAAGTATGAAAAATAAAATTTCATAAATTTTTACAAATTAAACTTACAAAGACAAATTAGGTTATGAATGAATACATACTATACTAAACAAAGAGTTACCAAACAAGGTACTTTATAACCATTTGTTTAAATATTGATGTGGTGATATGTTGGTAGTTTAATGTTTGATATTTATAGGTTTTATGAGTTTATTTACGGTTGTAATTGTTTAGTTTGAGGAATTAGATTATTATTTATGGTTTAGGGTTTAGGGTTTAGTGTTTGAATGGTTTAGGGTTTCGTTTTATAAACCGTAGTGTAGGGTTTGACTTTTTAAGTTGAATTAACTATAAGATGATGTAAAATTTTGACAAGGTTTTCATCATTTGGCGTAATTGGCCGAGTTACGAGTATGAAATATGGGTAACAATGTGGCATTTATAGGTTGCAAACATGTTTTTACACTTAGGGTTAGATTTAAGGTTTATCATTTTTATCTTTAAAATATCAAATTTGCATAAAAGTGTTAACTTGTGAATATATTAAACTTTTTGACCGTTTTGTATAAGTTTTTATTTGGACTTTTGAATAATCATTAAAAATAGTCAATTTACGTTATCGGATAGTAGACTTCATTAGTAGTCTACTCAAACTAGTAGACTTCTCATAGAGTCTACTTTGAGTTTAGGATTTCGTTGAAATTATAGTAGACTTCATTAGTTGTCTACTCAAATAAGTAGACTTCTGATAGAGTCTACTTTAAGTTTAGGGTTTCGTGGAAAGTTTAGGGTTTAGCAGACTGCAAAAGAAGTCTACCGAACCGGATTTTTAACCTAACCGGATCTTTAACCTACCCGGATTTTTAACCTAACCGGATTTTTTGTACCCCATATATAAAGGAAACTTAGAGAATTAACCTAATTTCGTTAAACAAAAATCATAATCTCTCTCTCTCTAAGAACGACGCTCTTCTTCTCTCATTCAGATCTACTTTTCTTTTTTCAGATCTGCACACGACCAATCTCTTTTTCGGATTGGTTTCATTTGTTTACGGGTTTCTCGTCTATGAATCAGTTACTTCTTCGGATCCGGGTTATGGTAATTCATCTTCTTCTTCGTGTTCAAATATTCATCAATTTCCTTATTGTTCTTTAAATGCGGCAATTTCTATAAGTTTTCAGGCTCGATGTATATCACAAGTGAAAGCCGATACAGAGTACACCAACTTTCTCACTAGAACCAAGAAAATGAGGTTAATTCGTGTTTCATCGTTTGATCTCGATTGTCTTCTACATAATCAGGGAGATACTAAAAGCTTCTTTTTGGTTTGTTCACCTTTTAGGGTTCATCTTCTCTGCTTGTCATCTGGTGGATCTGAGCTGCTCTGTGAGGGTTTTGTTCCCTCATCCTAAGGTAATATGGGACCTTGCATCTTGCCTTTTTGCTCAGTGTCACACCGTTCACAAAAGTGCGGGTCACAAACAAGGTCCGTTTCTCCTCTTTATTGATTGATTTCCGGAGGTCGATTGTGTCTTGGTTCTAAGATTTTGTGTTTCATCGTTTTGATTCAATCTTCTTGTTGGGATCTAGTCATTGCTGAATCGATTGGGGTTTAGTGTTTGAGAGGTTTCATCACCTATTTGTGTTATGTATTCATCTAATTGTTTTGTAAATGGACAGAAGCGAGGTAGGTTGAGCATTGGAGAACATGTACTATGGATAACATTAGCAGGTTTGTTGCTCTTTTTTTTTTTTTAAGTCTCAGAGTTGTGTTGTGCTATTTAAAAGAAACCTTGTTTCGGAGGCAATTAAACAATGAGATTGCCTTTTTATTTTGTCTTTTTCACATTTTCCTCTTATCAAGTCTTGCAATTTCATCATCTTTGTGAATTATATGTTTTGATTTTTGTAACAGATTGAGGATCTTCTTCCGAGCTTAGAAGAACAAGGAGTGCCTCAAGTTTATCCCAAATATTCAAATGTTGGTATGTCATTCTTCTAAGCTGAATTATACTCAAATGCAAATGCTTCTAAGATTCTAGAGTGATACGGATCGTTTCTGTAACAATTGTGCTTCATTTCCAAAATTTGATAAAGGAATTCTTCATGTTCTAATAACTTTGTTCATTTTCTCTTATTCTTTTGTTGTTTTATTAGGGAGTTTTCTTGAGTAAGAGGATATCTTGCAAATGTTCTTGAAAGACATGGAAGAAACTGGAGATTTCATTTAGTTTCCACAGCATATAGGCATAGGTATTTAACAGAAAAAATCAAGTAGATATCCAACAAAAAACGATCCTTTTCATGCGTTCTTAAGATAGTTTTGAATTGATTTAATGGTTATCTTTTCTTTTGGCGGATTGTGGAAGAAAGCAAATATGATACTTCCTGTCCTTTAAGGAAACTCATTCTTCCTTTCTACTCCTTCACATTGTTCCTTTATTCCTCTTTGCAGAATCCAGATACATATAAGGCTACATGGAAGTTACTCAAGGTCTGAACAAGCAAAAATATGAGGTATTTAAGCAACTTTAAGATTCTACTAAAAACTTGACGCTCTCTCACATCTCAACAAAGTTCTTTATGGTATCTCTATTCGTTGAACACTGTCTTTTACTGGTTATTTTGATTTTTGTTTGTTGCGATGGTTAGTTAAATTGATCTTTTAGCTGGATTTCCTTCATGAAACTTGACGAATTCTCCTTCTGTGTTTCTTTCTTCTCTTTTTTTTTTGGCAACAAGTGATTTTCATTCAAAGACTAAAGGTTTACATGATCCGAGAGGACCTTCAATTGAAAAGAGTAAAAGAAAGATGGGATATGTGATTGAATTTTTGCAGGGAGTGTATGTGGTTGGAGCAAGGAAATCTGGTGTGACTGCTCTTTCTCCAAGGGGTTGTCTTCTAGCTGCAAGAAGCCTTTTCAGTTCCCATGAAAAAGGATGTGTTTCAAGACGCATACATATGCTCAACAATTTAACAAGAAGCTTAACGCAGCTATTTTAGTTCTAAGATTGTTGTCTTATTTAATCTATGTTTTTTATCAAACCCTTGAATCATACATTTGATTTCCCTTTGAATTATGTATATGGTTTGAATGGGAAAATGATATAGATATGATGTCCGACCAAATATGTCAGGATCATGTAAACAAAACAAAAAGCTAACAGTCGGCAAAGATACTAGTTATAGAGGTAAAAAGAATGGATTTCTCTTAAATTTGACCTTGGTAACAAGGTTCTAACAAGGAACATAGAAGTGTGGAAATATTAGACCAAAAATATATCCGAAATTTTTAGACTTTGTCACTTGTTATATGAAAGACCACAAATATAACAAGAAAAGAGTACGTTAATCAACAACACATAACAGATATACCATGCGCTCTACTTAACAAATCTAACTTCTAAAATGCATAAAATTTTCCTAAAACCTTTTATCAAAACCCATACTTAGAAAATTAGGTCGTTAGAATTATAGAAATTAGTTGAATATAATTATAGAAATTAGATGTTAAGATTTAGACATGTAATTGTAAAAACATAAATAAAATATCAATATATATTATTTTAAAATGCATTTGTATTAAAAAAATTACGAGTAGACTTCACCTACCGTCTATTCATAGACTTCTATCTGAAATCTACTAATATAAGCTAAGTAGTAGTCAAACAAGAAAATTGATATTTGTCATAAATATTGCATTTAAATATGTTCAACTGGTACAGAAGGAAACAAAATGGATAACACACAAGTGAGGACAAGAATATCTAAAAAATTTATTATAAATAAGTTTTAAATGGAATTCTAAAAAACTTAAAAATACAGACTTCATACGCAGTCTACTCATAGACTTCAACGGTAGTCTACTAAACTGTGAAAAAACTAATTAATCAGAAATAAATGGTTTCATTACAGCTGAAGATGTCAAACTAGTACATAAAAACAGCAATAATATAACACACATTTGAAACCAATAAAATCTTAAAATTTCGTTATACATAATTTTAAAATAATGTTTTACTAAAAACATAAATATAGACTTCCCATGCCGTCTACTAGTACACTCTTGAAGAAGTCTACCGTGAAAAGCTAATTACTACTCAAACAAGAAATTTGATTTACACCATAAATATTGCATTTAAATATCTCAAACCCATACAGAAGATCACATATTAGAAAACACACATGTGAGAGCAAGAAAATCTTGAAAATGTATTATATATAAGCTATAAATTCGTTTTTAAAAAACGTAAAAACGCAGACGTCACCAGCAGTCTGCGTCAGAAGACTGCGTTTAACGTTCACTAGTAGACTTCCGTAGAAATCTATCGAATGGGTTAGTTTTTGCAATTACGGCAAAACCCAGTAGACTTCTAACGGAAGTCTTCTTGCGTAGTAGACCCTAATTGAAGTCTACCGAGGTTATTTTTGCATTTGACTAAAATGTTGACTTTTAGTAGTAGACTTCTCCAGAAGTCTGCTGTAAAATAGGTTATATTTGCAATTTGACTTTTTTAGTAGACTTCCGCGGTAGACTTCTAATACCATAAATATCTAGCAGACATCTAACGGAAGTCTACGCACCTTAGTAGACTGCCGGTTGAAGTCTACTGGAACAGTAGAGGTTACATTTGCAATTGACTTATTTTTGACTTTTTGAGTAGACTCTAAAAGAAGTCTACTTAAAAAACAGGTTAGTTTTGTGTTTGACCAAATATCGAATTAATATCGAATTAATTAACGAGTAGACAATTTGCAACAGACTTCTTTAGATTAGACTTTAAATAGCGTCTACTCAAAAAAGTCAACAAAAAGTCAATTGCAAAAAATAACCTCAACGTAGTCCAGCAGACTCTGAGGGAAGTCTGCTAGTAGAATCGCGTACAGAGTCTGCTAAAAAAAGTCAACATTTTGGTCAAATGCGCAACTAACCCATTTTATAAGTAGACTTCTCGTGCAGTCTACTGATTTTTTTGTTTTTGTCAAAGGAGAATAAAGGAGCACAAGCAGACTTCTATGAGAAGTCTACGTAAAAAATCTGAAAAAAGTCAATTGTAAATCTAACCTCTCGTTGACCAGCAGACGTCCGACGAAGTCTCCTCTTCTGAACCAGATCGGAAAATACGGTTTTTAGCTCCGTTTCGCCGTAGATCCCTGTTTTTAGCTCGTTTAAACACACAAAATCCATACTCTAATTGTTTACTACGAAGCCCATACATTATCTAGCAAAAACCACGAAAATTCAAGAGATTGTGAGTGAGAGAATTTTTCAAATGCTTATTTACATAGTGTTTTGGATGAAATTGGAGATGAAATGGTAGTTGAGGAAGTTATGAGTTGGTTTGTGATGTATTTATGCACGAAAATCAGATGGAGATGCATTGAAGAGCTTCAATTTGGTTGTTCATGGTGGTTGTGAAACTTGATGGCGATGGCATTTTCGTAAATAAGTTGATATAATTGGGTGTTTGTTTGTGAAATCAAATGTCTGATTTTCAAAAAAAAAAAAAAAAATTCAGATATAATGGCATTTCCGTAAATAAGTTGAATGTTTTGGTTTTTTTGAAAAAAAATTGATGAGAGAGAAAATGGGGTATAGATTTGTAATTGATTTCAAATTTTGGGTTATTTTAGAAACCACCCCATTACATAAAGTTTGTTATTGTATCTAAGCGAGTATCTTTTTTTCAGGCAACTGTGCATGTCTTTCTAAGATGTTAGTGAATTACTACTATATACATAGTGAATTTATTGTTGCCAGAAAAATAAATTTCCAATGCTAGGTGCTTAATTCTATATATTTTATTAATCCTTGCATGTTTGGATGAAATGCATTTGAGAAGAAAACTGCTTTTTGAGTGCATAAATTATCTTATAATATACATTTATACAAATATGTAATTGTTTTCTACTAGGTTGCATGTTGTTGATATAAAGCAGAAGATTTATTTGTCCATAAAGCACCCAATTAAGCTGGCTTGAATTTGTTATAGAGTCTAAACTGTATTATGTGCAAGGAACATTTAATTTTTTTGATAAAAACAAAAGTTCTTGGTGAAATGTAAATCATTCGAATATTTTTCGAATGGTTCGTAGAACAAAAACAAAAATTACTATCCCATAGGAACTTCATTTTGTTGGATCACATGAGAAGGTAACATGCTAACGTCTCGTTAAATAAAAAAAAATACAAACAAAAAAAGAGTTTGCGGCGTAGCGCGGGTGTTTACCTAGTATATGTAAAAACAAATCTTTTTGAAAATTTAGAAGAGGAAAAATGGGGCAATTGAACTAGTTTAAAATAAAAGAAGCGATTAGATAATAAGGGTCATGAGACCGAAGGTTTGACGGATAACAGAAAAGGTTGAAAGTTGAAAGCTTATATGAGATTAAGCTGAGATCGGGAATAAATGGCTGCCAATTTCTGGAATTCGTCTCACTGGTAAGCATCAAATTTACTTCTTCTTCTTCTTCTTCTCTTTTAATTTGGGATTTTTGGTTGTACGGAGCAGCAAACAGCTTTTGGAGGCAGAAGAAGTCGATGTAGTTCATGCTCTCGACAGAGAACGTGGAATTTCTCTAGACGATTTCAAGCTCATCAAGTTCCATATGTCCAATCGTAAGAAGCTTTTTCTTTTATCTATATCTCCTGCTTCGATTCGATTCTGCTTTTGTTCTGGAATAATAAGCACAAAGTTTCAAAGAATTTGGAAGCTTGAGTTTATGCCTCCTTATTGTTGTTTCAGATATAACGAAATTGGCTCAGCACATTAAAGTGAGGCAAAGGTTGAGATTCCACTGTTGCGTTTCTTCAGTCCTTTATCTGGAATTTATTATGAGAATCCTTTTTCTACTCATGTAGGGTTGTGGCTACCGCAATTACCTATATGAGACGGGTTTTTGTAAGGTATGCTGTTTATATCAAATTGTGTCTTGTGAGAAATGAGATGAGTTAGTTTGTTGCTCTTTTCTCAGAAAGAGCATGGTCGAGTTTGAGCCCCGTCTTGTTGCTCTCACATGCTTGTACCTGGCATCTAAAGCTGAAGAAAGCATAGTCCAGGCCAGGAATCTTGTTTTCTACATCAAAAGATTGTGTAATATCTTCTACTTTGTTTTTTCATCTCCTTCCAAATTCGCTTTTTTTTTTTACTTATCTCCTTTGCAGATCCCGATGAGTACAAATATGAACTCAAAGATATATTAGGAATGGAGATGAAGGTCTTAGAAGCACTCAACTATTATCTCGTTGTGTTTCACCCTTACCGATCATTATCTCAGTATGTGCTCTGCTCATCTCTCTTGTACTCTTATCTGCCTTTCACAAGCATCCCATTTCAACCTCTTTCTCTTATTTTCTTGCGGTTATAAACATTATTAGTACATGTTAAAAACTTGCATTCAATGTTCTTGACATGTTTGTTTTGTCATCATATCCATTGAAATTTTTGGACCGGTTTTATATTCCTTGGTGAGAGTTTTTGCGTGCCTTGATCCAATGAATTTCCCTATCCTGGAATTGAATTCATTGTAGATCATATCAAGAAACTGATTCTTTTTAGTTCCCAGGTTTTTGCAAGATGCGGCAATAAACGATGTAAATATGATCCAGATTACATGGTAAAGTCCTAGTTCCAACACTAGAATGCCTGTCTGACCTGTGTAAAGATGATCTATATTCTTTGTTTGTGTTGCAGGGGAATTTGTAACGATACTTATAAGATGGACCTCATCCTTGTACACCCTCCCTACCGCATAGCGCTAGCGTGCATATACATAGCAAGTGTACACAGAGAGAAAGATATCACAGCTTGGTTTGAGAATCTTGATGAAGACATGAACTTGGTCAGTCAAAGACTCTAGAAACATGATCAAAATGCATTTATTCAAGTAGTTGATGTTAGAATAACAAACATGTTGTAGCTGAAGAACATTGCCATGGAGATTCTGGACTTCTATGAGAATTACAGAACGATGAGTGAGGAAAGAGTGAATGCGGCATTCAGCAAATTGGCTTTGAGGCCGTAACATGTTTAGAGAGTTTCTGGACATCTCATCTTAGCTTAGCTTTGTGGCAGATATGTAACACTGTTGTTTAATTCTACAAAACCTAAACCTTAAAGTGAAAATGCCCAAAACTATATGTAGGTTTCTTACCATTTGTATTTGTATTTGCTTTTGTTTTACAACTCTTCAATTAAAAAAGGAATTTTATCATTATATAGAAAAAAATCATTTTTCGTATCAATAATTTTGGTCAACTAAAAAACAAAAATAGGCTGAACATGATGATTGTTTTCCTTTGGACAAAAAAAAATAAAAACAGAGAAAAGGAAAGAAGAAGCATGGCATCCAATTTCTGGACATCGACGCACTTGTAAGTAGCCTTGAATCAATCTATCAATTACAGATCTATGGGGTCGTTGATCCAATTTCTGTATGCGCACAGCAAAGAGCTTAAGGACCCAGAAGAGATTAATGTTATTCATCCTCTTGATGCTCAGAGAGGGATCTCTGTTGAGGATTTCAGGCTCATTAAGCTTCATATGTCTAATTGTATGTTTGAGGTTTCATTTGGTTTTCCTTTTGGCTGTATGGATCATTTCTCATTCTTGTTCGTTTCAGATATATCGAAGCTGGCACAGCACATTAAGATTAGGCAAAGGTCAAGTCTTTTACTCTTAAGAGTTAATGAAATGCGCTTTTTGAGACTGATTTACCACTCTTGTTTTCATATGAGTCAGAGTTGTTGCTACTGCAGTAACCTATATGCGACGTGTTTACACAAGGTATATATATGTCTTGATACTCTTCTCTTGTGTGGTCTGTGGTGTGCCTCCCTCATTCATTATGTGTCTTGACAGAAAGAGTTTGACGGAATATGAGCCACGCCTTGTTGCTCCCACCTGCTTGTATTTGGCTTGTAAAGCAGAGGAGAGTGTCGTCCATGCCAAAATTCTTGTTTTCTACATTAAAAAATTATGTAATTCTCTTTTTTCTTTCTTCATTCGGACACTTTGCTCCATCTTTGTCTGACTTTCTCATGAATTTGGGTGCAGATGCTGATGAAAAGTTCAGGTATGAGATTAAAGATATTCTCGAAATGGAGATGAAGATCTTGGAAGCTTTGAACTTCTATCTTGTTGTATTCCACCCCTACCGATCCATGCCTGAGTATGTTTTGAAGCTGCCTTCCAACCACAAATTCCTTTTACTCTATATCATGCATTTTCTTTCTTTGCAGGTTCTTGCAGGATTCTGGAAACAATGACACAAGTATGACCCATTTAACTTGGTAAGTACAGTACAGTAGCAAAATGATCTTGTCCTTCATTAAACAAGTCAATTGCATTCCTTTGTAAAATGCTCTCTTGATCCTAATGTTTTTGTGGAAACTGTAGGGGTCTTGTCAACGACACTTACAGAATGGATCTCATCCTTATACATCCGCCTTATCTCATCACACTCGCTTGTATATACATTGCTTATGTATACAAAGAGAAAGATATAAGGACATGGTTTGAAGAGCTTTCTGTGGACATGAACATAGTAAGTCTATGTTTACACCCTTAGTTCCTCCCATCTCAAACTTCTCTTGCTACATTCTTCTCGTCCTCTTAGTTTTCTGATAAATTATTCATTGCTATGTTCTGAACTTTGGCAGGTGAAGAATATCGCAATGGAGATACTAGATTTCTATGAAAACCATAGAATGTTTACGGAAGAGAGAGTTCACGCCGCTTTCAACAAACTTGCTACAAACCCGTAAAGTTTTGTCGGGAATCCTACTCGACTTGTCTATGTTTTTGCTCCCCTGAGAAAAATATGTTTTGCCAAAAGTTTCTGAGAATGAGATTATTTGGTTATTGTACATCAGTTTTGCTCATCTTGGTTCATCCATGTCTTGCTTGAGGGATCTTATCTATAGCCGTCTTAGAAAATAAATGGTGACCTTACAAAGCATTAGCCGGGATTTCTATATTAACTGCACGTTTGTCAGAGATGCTAAAGGGATCTTTACACAGTTTCCACTCTTGTGACAAGCTAAGTAGACAAATGTGTGCCTGTTCGCTTTCGAGAGAGCTGTGTAGGATTGGGTAAATCTTGCCTTAGGAAGGTCGTGTTGCTCTCGAGACAAGTGTAGTAGGATGCGCGGATACCAGACACAGGGAGTGATTTTATGGCCACCAACCAAATCATGACACGTGGAAAATACATCTTTCAAAATATTTTTAAACAAGGCTGATTAACTATTCAACAAGACACTGATCCCATAGAAACGCTTTGGAGTCCCCAACCTTCCTAGATAACCCTAACAAACAGCTAATGCACTTTTCTCAAGCACTACGAAGTTTCGGATATTGGATTTTGAATTCTCAACCAACTCACATATTGCCCTTACAGATTGATTAACGCTTAAATGCATTGTGCAGAGAAGCGCATTCGCTTGGATTGCGTCAAACATGTCCTCTTAGATACAAATCATAATGTATGGTTTTGATCAATGTGTGAGTGTCATTTGCAAGAAATGATAGACTTGGCAAATCGCAGAGACATTGTTGCCACAAGTTGGAGGCGATATAATCGCCATGGTGGAAATTGGACTAAGTTTGGAAGTAGCACAACCACAATTCCTGTTTTAACTCGGTTTTCTAAGTTCCTTGAGAACACATAGTAAAAATGCATATGGTCTAGATCTTTAGCATTGGGGATTCGGGCAATCTTCCCACTGTTTTGTGTTCTGATTTCTCAAGTTGTTTGGCACAGTATATTTGCTTTGTTCTCAATCATGTCTAACTTCTGATTAACCTTTTCAGTGCCTAATGCCATTTCTGGCTTACTCCAATGTCGTAAGAAAAACAAACCTAGTATGAGAAACAAACAAATAAGGGTTGGTCTCTCAGTCTCTACGTAAGTGGAATTAGTGAGAAAAAGAAGGGCATCTCATTACAATAAGAAGCTATGGTTATATTAGCATGACATTATTCACATCTCCGCAGTAAGACACAGAGAACCCTACTCTCTCTCTCCCTCTCCTCTGTAGACTGTAATATACAAACTCCATCCACTGATGGAAACAGGGAATCAAAATTGCGTGCATAACCAAATGCCACACATATCCTTGTCCTTATGGCACACCATCTCAAACAACAATACATCTTACCTCATTCATTCATTTCCGCACCCATGCAGAGCTTTGTGGGGGTGTATATTATGGCCGTGTAACATATTTCATCCCTGCTTATAAACTTAGGGCGTCATGGAGTGCTGTATCAGCCTCCTCTAAGCGACATCATTGATGCTACTAACAGAGCATAAACTGCTGCAAAGTGGCATCGTGTGAGGGCTACTTCTCCTCACAGGATGTGGCGTAGAAACATCATAAAATAGTCACAACTAGAATGGAACAACATATGGAAGAGCTGCAATATCGGCAGATTCTATTCTGAAAGCTCGGTTCCAGACCTGTACGGATTCACCAGAATCATGAGAATCTGTTCTTGCCTTTTTTAACTTCACACCCACGTGACCAAATAGCCATTCTTGGTCACCATCAGCCCCAACCAACAGCTCCCTCTTTGGTACATTCAGTATCTGATTTAGATACTTTATGTCTGGATGAGGTGGCTTTGCAAATGCTTCACCTTTTTCTTTGACTTTCACTTTCATTGTTGCAGCCAAAGAGTTTGGTGGACAGACATTTTGTTTTTCTCCAGGGACAACAAAACCATTAATTCTAACTGGCTTGCGCATCGTTCCTTGCACCTCAGAAGAAGGCATTGGCGGAGTTCGGTGTGCACCTAACATTCTTCCATTCTCGCCAGATATTACCGAAGCTGAGTGCCTCTGCGACTTGTTTGGTGTGGTTCCATTCTCTGCACAAGAATTAAAGACTAATGTTAAAACAAACAGTATCCAATAATAAATGTAATGTCAATGTTTCAGTAAGAAGCTAGCAAAAAGTGAACGGATCATGAATCAATAGTCTAGATAAAAAAACGACTCAAAAACCAAGAACTTAAATAATCTTTTAAGGTAAGAAAACATACCATGATTGGATAAAACTATAAGGTGCTTTTTATGTACCAAACCATATATCATACTATGGTTAATATGGCAACTACACACCTATATCCCTCTTCATTCACCAGACAGAGAATTGGATCAAGGAATAACTCACCATACAAGAATCCATTTGTCTCAAGATCCTTCCGCTTGCCAAGATTTCCCTCAGCAATAAGGTTCTTGACGCTTGCCCAAGAAAGGTCAGGCGGTGGTTTGAAATTTCTTATATCCGGAGAGTCCTTTTCCCTCTCCCCTAATTTGGGCCCTCCTATCAATTTTGGCTTCTCCTGATGAGTTTTGTTTATTGATTCCGTTTTTTCCTCTTTCTTCTCTTTATTTCTGTCTTTATCCGTTGCTTCCATTTTCTTTAACCCTTCGTTATCTCGTGATTTATCACTCTTGTTTACACTTTCCTTGCGGTGACTCTTCTCAGGTGATTCCATTTGCCTTGCCTGGTTTCTGTTCTCCATTGACTTACTCATAGCCTCAGCTTTTTTCTGATCTGCACCAAATGACACTCGGGAAACTGCATTGTCAGAACTTTTTGCCACTGCAAAGTTCTTCTGGGTAATGATTCTTTTATCATCATTTTCCCTATGGTTGGGTTCTTGAATTGGGCAGAAATTGCTGTTCCCAAATGCTTTTTCTGTTAATCCTGAATTTCCTTGATTAGAATAATTAATCTTTTGTGCACTCTGACTTCCTGTTGCTTCTTCTTCATATCTGATTCTTCTTGCCAAGTCCTGTACATACTTTGACTCTCCTTTACTATTATTCTGCACATCATTTGTTACAAGTTTCACACTGTGCCCAGTGTTTGTCAGCACTTCGGCTTTGTTCTCCTCCAAAGGTTTGGTTTTTTCTTTATTCTTCTCCTTGTCTGTCTGATCTTTACGTTTCTCTTTTTTCTCCTTTCTTTCCTTCAGTTTGTCTTTGCTTCTATCTTTACTCTTCTTCTCTTTACCCTCTTTTTTTTTTCTGTCTTTATTCTTCTTGTGCTTCTTTTCCTTGTACTTCTCCTGCAATTCACATCGCACGAAGAAAAACGTATACGCATGTAAGGGAAGATCACAAATTTCATCTAAACTTATGATGCTGCGGAATATAGTTCCACCCAAAACAGATTGTACATGAAAGAAACATCAATATAGGAATTCAGGGGGAAGTTTCATTTTCTACTGGGGAATTTCACAACAAGGAAGTAAGAAATTCTCTAAACCCACCAATTATCCAACCGAAAAGATTTACAGACTTCGACAACCCATATGAACTTATACAGGTTGCGGGGCATAAACAAAGTGAAAAAATGGATATGCATTGGTGACAGTTTCTTTCTTTCTTTATTTACTGTTCAATGCAGATATCTTCTAGTAGGTAACTAATCTGATCGGTCAGCTGTAAGCTATTTCCAATAAGTTTCAAGGTCCATATACTAATTCTTATGCTCCTCACTACTTATTTCTGAAGACCATTAACTGCAGTGGCTATGCAATCAACTTCTATGCAAATGCATGTCATCCTCACTATCTCAGCGTCCTTAAAATCGGTGAGCAGAAAGTCTAATCCTAGATGGCTACTTATTAGTAAGTGTTTAAGAGACGTTAATATGGTGTTCAGGTCAAATAAGCAAACCCTTGAGAAAATAATCAATGAGATAGACATTCTAACATCCAAAACAATGAACTACAGGTATATATAGTAGGAGACAAGGGAACACTATCACAGACTAAAGAAAAGATACATCTCTGATGATTTCTCACACATAAAAATATCAATCCATTAGCATCCTCACACATTAGACTCTAGTCTCATGCTATGCTCGAGTTATCTCCAAAAGTTGTTTCTAGGAGAGCAGAATAAGCAGCAAGAGTAAAGATATGAACCTTGATTAGAGGGTCTGGTTGGTGAGCTCTAGTCTTCTTGTCATATCCTGGTGGAGGAAATGGGAAGCAACGAGACATGGAAAAGTGGTATAGTTCCACAACGCACCTACTGATGTGCTCCTTTATCCCAGCGCTTGAGCAGATCAGAGTCTATGATCGAGTACACCATTCCAGTTGGAATTCTAAATTCCTTATAAAATAGCAAATTAGACCTCGGGTCTTTGAAGATTTATAGCCTGCCACACCGGAAATGGAGATCAGAAGCATCCTCTCTCAAACTCATATTAACAAACAAAAAACTGAATCAAAACCCTAAAAAGAAACCAATTGAAAGAACAAGTGTCAAGTCCCAAACAAACAAAATGCAAAGTCGAAGCTATAATAAAGCAAAAGCTGATCCAATTTCAAAACTTGACTCTAAAATGTAAGGTTCTTCGCTGCTAGATCAAAATCAATTAAAGGAGCGACTGGAAGATCTGAGAGAGAGAGAGAGGAAGAATTCTCTCTCCCTCCAATCCATCTTCCAATCTACATGTGATGTGTATGTATACCTTCTCTTTCTTTCTGTACAAAGAAAATTACGGGTTATGGGAGGAAGAAAGGAAAGAGAAAGTTCGGCAAGAGATGGGTATTTATACAGGGAGGAAAGATGAGAGAGACACGTGTCATTACTTGTTCACATCCTCTCAAAGGCCCTTTTCTGGGCTCAGCCCGATTTCACTTTTTTTGTAATACGTAGGACTCGCCATATGAATATTCCAATCGCGGGTCGAGTTTTGCCTCATAAATGTTCCATCAGGTCTACAATTTATATATTTATTTGTATATATGAATTTTTAAGATTTCGGTTCGGATCCTTCCATTCCAAATTATCCAAGTTTATTTGTATTGAAGACTATTTTTTCTTTAAAATCTACAAATAAAAGTTTGTAATATCAAAAATATATAAAATACAAATTACACAAAACAGTTAATAATATTCAAACTATTTGAAAATGTGATAAAAAAAATATATCAAATCTAAAATTTAAAATATTTTAAAAAATTGACAAAAGATACATACATATACTAGACATTTCGATACCGGTCGGGTTTGGGTCGGGTCTATCAGATACAGGTTCTGTCGGATCTAAAAAATTTGTATCCATATAAGAACCTCTAAAGGGTACAAGTTCAATCTTCAGACAATTGAATTATGACTAGTTTTCAATAAATGTACCAACGACTTAACCTAAATTTTCAGACAAAAGAATTTTGACCGATTTTCGACATTGGTTCCTACAACTTGACCCACATCTTAAAAAAAAAACAGAAATCTGGTCGATTTCAACAAAGGTACCTACAACTTGACCCAAATCTTCGACAAATATTCTATTTTTCTTTTCTTTCTTGATAAAGATTATTTTTTCTTTTTTTAAACCTCTTTACTACATAGGCAAAGGTGCGGTCCCCTCTCTTCTTCACGTTTTCTAGAATTTTCAAAGGAAGACTAGGGTTTTCTTCCCCTAATTGGCTTGTTTTCCTTTCGAGTGTAGGATGTCTTTTTTAAGTTTCCATTCCTAAATTGATAGGTCCGGTCCTTTGTTCTAACAACCAATCTCTTAAACTCGTCTGTACTTTATTTTCTTTAAGTTACCTATTCCAACTTCCATACCCGGGTATGGGATGTTACAAATGTATCCACGGTTTAACCTAAAATTTCAGAGGAAAAAAAACTTCGTCCGGTTTTTGAGAAAGGTACCCACAACCTGATCAAAAATTTCAGAAAAAGAAATGGTCGGTTTTCGACAAAGGTTGCCACGACTTGACCAAAATCTTTGGGAAATAGAATTCTGGCTGGTATTTGAGAAAGGCTTTCACGCCTTTACCTACATCCTTGGACAATAGAATTCTGGTCGGTTTTTGACAAAACTAACCCACGTAAATAGAAAGAAAGGAAGTATAGATAAAAAGCTTTTAGGTAAAAAAGGGGAAAATATGTAAGACATTATACATATGATCCCTAAATATAATATTTTTCACTGCTATATACCCCAATTTTCCTATTATATGTATTAGCTACGAAAAAAAACAATCACTAGCTGAAAGGAAGAAGATACGTCAAAGAAGCTTTCAGGAGTTAGTTGAAAAAGTGAAACAATAAACTCCAAAGTAACGTCACTTTCCCTTAACTCAAACACCCTTCACTTAAACCTGATTCAATCTTCCAACACTTGATTTGACTCGGGTTGCATCAAAATCCTCTAATCTCATTGGACTTTCTTATGTTCAAGGCTTAGAGATTTTTAGTACAACATAAGGATACAAAACTCATATTTAAAGCCAATCTCTTTATAAATCATTACACACGAATGCACTTTACATAACGCAAGCTACAGAGGACAGAAATTACCATATCCATATGACCATATACCCCGTCAAAATAGTTCGTCTCTCTATAGATATATATATATACAGAGTGCGCACAAAAAATATTGCTTTTATCTTCTACCAAACTTATATAATGTTTTAGGGTTTCTGAACTTCTTTGTTTGCAGGTGATAGAGAACACAAAAGCGAAGATCGCAGCAACAGAGGAAGGAGAAGAAGCAGCAGCTAGATTGTTACAGTTAACTAAAGAAACAGAGGAGTTAGCGTTAAGAGAACGCGAATGTTTCAGCCCGATACTTAAGAGATGGCATTCATTTGCTGCTAGTTTTGCTTCAGTGTCACTTCATCAGTGTTATGGCTCGATCTTGATGCCATATTTAGCAGGAAGATCGTTTATCTCGAGAGATACTGTTGAGGTTTTACAAATAGCAGGGAAGCTTGAGAAGGTTTTAGTACAAATGGTGGCCGAAGATTCAGAAGATTGCGATGACGGTGGAAAAGGACTGGTTCGAGAAATGGTTTCTTACGAAGTCGATTTGATTATATTGCGGCTTTTAAGACAATGGATCGAAGAAAAATTGAAAAAAGTTCAAGAATGTTTGTTTAGAGCTAAAGAAACAGAAGTAAGGTTTTAAAGATTTTACTTACAATTCAAGAAACGTTACTTAATCTTGTCTTTAACTTACCTTGGTATTTTTTGTAGACATGGAACCCGAAATCCAAATCAGAACCATACGCGCAATCCGCAGGAGAAATGATGAAGCTAGCGAAAGATACAATCGATGAGTTCTTTGAAATCCCGATCGGAATTACTGAAGATTTAGTTCATGATCTTGCTGAAGGATTAGAACTACTTTTCCAAGAATACACAACTTTCGTCGCGTCTTGCGGTAAAAATATCGAAAACCTGTATGTTTGGATATCAATCTGATAAGATCAGAAGAGAGACTTGAAGTAATAAGGGAAGAGGAAGTTGGTTTAGAGTTAACCATCGGTTAAATAGTTTGTTTTGTCAGTTAACCATTGGGAGAAGGTTTGTTACTGAAACTTCTGATATATAAAGAAGTATTCAAGAGAGAGATGGATTCATTCATGTTCATCATCTTGTAAAGCATCTCTGTACTTGGTCTTTGGATCAATAAACACGATTTGTTCTTCTTTTACATGAAAAGACTTATCAATTGGTGCGGTGAGCTTGTCTAGAGATGCAAACGAGATAAAAGAGAATGGATCAAATTGGTGTATTGGAATCGAAGGTGGTCAATCTTGACGGAGCAATAACCAGACTCGGCAAAGCGGTGGATTCATGGACGAAAGAGACCAAGGAGGGTCTAAAGTCGGTGGAAACTAAGCTTGAAGAAGTTGTTTAACCAGAGATATCAACGATCAGCGATTCCAATTTTCACAGGTGAAAAAGGTGATGATCTGCGACAATGGATTTCGGAGGTGGAGGAGTTCTTTCGTCAAAATGATTCCAAGGACTTGGACAAAGTGAAGATGGCACAAACAGTAATCGAAGGTGAAGCTCTAGTTTGGCTTCAATGGCGACAGTCGTTCTGGCCTTTTCACAGTTGGGAGGATATGAAAAAAACCTTCTTGTTGCGATTTGGTGACGACGATGATCCGGAGAAGATCAGATTGCTAGATAGTAATGAGCAATTCTTAGAGCAGTGGCGCAAGGACAAGGCACATAGCGATGCATCAAAGATTCAGACGGAGAAGACAACAATCACGTCACTTGCATCAGTTCAAGAGGAAGAAACGCGTAAAGAGGAGAAATTGATTCAAGATCTTGAAACTTCTGGGTCTATAAAGGTACCAATTCCGAATTTGGAACCAAGCTTTCAATTGTGCAAAGAATCATTGGTTGTTTGTGAGGATTCTCATTCTAGTGTTGGGTATGGGAACTTGTTGGGTCAACAAGATAGCTTACACGTTTCAATTGTGGAAGAAAGGGGTGAGTTGTGTCAGAAGTTGACTGATGCTAAAACCAGGAAATTTGCACACCAATTGTTCGCTAAAATGCCTCTGAGAAGAAGCAAAGGGCAACGACATTGGATGCATCTCAAATTTGCTAAGTCTTGGACATTTAAGTTCAAAAAGCGAGCTAAACTGAGTGAGACGAATGACACCAAGCAGCATAAATGTACGATGAAGTTTGGAAAGACACAAGATTGCCTTGTTGGAGATATGACATGTCACGTAGAGAGTGTTTATGGTTGCATTCCGCTGGCATTGCTCAGAGTTAAGGGGCTGAGAACTAGGAAGATGAAGTGGTTAACGTCATGGAGATTCAAGTTTAAACACAAGGTAAATCCGAGAGAGAAAAGAACGAGACATAGAGTCAAGTTCAAACAGAAGCAACTTCAACTCACTAAGATTAGAGAAATCAAGTTTGGTACGACGAAGAAGAATGCGAGATGGTTGAGACACAAGAAAGAAGACTGTAGTTTGTGCAGGACATATTATTTTCCTGTGTGGCAGTGTTGGAGACACAAGAACCTGCAGAGAAGTAGAAGGATGCTATATTGGAGGTACATAAAAGAAACAGAGGAAGAGGAGAAGCATTCATATTTTGGAAGGAAGCTTATGGTGTCTCAGTATCTGCAAGGAAAGGGAGATTCAAGTACTCGGGCTGTTGGAAGAATAGAGAGAACCATAAAGCTTGATACGACAAGTAGCTACTGCGTTTTGCATCAGTGGAGAGTTACACAGGCACAAACACATCGTTATGTCGAAATTAGACATCGATTTGTTTCAGTTTTGCCACCCAAATGGGTACACATTCAGCTTGAGTACAAGCTATGTTTCTTAAGCATTGGTAGTTGCACAACAGTGCATTCCTGGAGTTGTTGGAACGTGATTGATACATTGCTATTGGAGTGGCATAATTCCATATACATATGTGCTTGCGGATTGGTTCAGACTTGCGTGCATGGAGTTTAAATTTAGGACATGCTTAAAAGTTGTGATCAAGGAACAGTTCTCATATAAGGACACAACCACTCATGATCTCATTAGCGATCAGTGCTTGGACGGAGATGTTCCGCTATGGCAATCAACTTCGGCAACAGTAGCAAAATCTTCTCAATCGATTAGATTAGAAAAAAATGGTTTCGATAAGAAGTTGTGGTTGGTGTTACATGACATGGGCAGCGAGACAGAGGTAGACTTCGGGATAGAAAATATGGTCAAGGGTAAGCATCAGGGAAGGGAGCTTATGCAATCTCGTCCTCTCCTGCAAAAGGAAGATTCTGGTATTTTTGTTGTTACTACAGAATATGGCAATGGAAAGCAACATCTTCAGTCTGCCAAAACTGTAAAATTCCAAGTTTGGCATCGCTGGAAAACCAACAACAGACACTTGCTGCCACCAAAGGGTACAAAGAAGACTATGTGGTATTACAGGAGGTATTCAGATCAACAAGGATGGGAGGAATGGGATATTTTTGATCTTTCAGAAATTTTGATAGTGACAACGCATAAGAAGTGTGTTTTACACACCTTGTGGCAAGGGAAAGGTTTGAGAATATCTACGCAGCTGTGTGGCATTCTCTTCACTAAAGAGTTTGAGTTGAAAGTAGTATTACTAGAAAGAGTAAAGTGGGTATAGATTGACATGATAGAAGCGTTGATACAATGGCTGTTGCAAGTTTTGTTTCCTGACAAGAGAAACCTGCTACATATTCGTATACATGCTCGGGCATTTGTTAGGAGACAAGAAGCTCCTGCGTTTGTTTTGAAAGGAGAGGTTGGAACTTTGGAATGCATCAAATATGAAGGGCCATAGTGTATATACTTCGAGCAAGGTTACTCGCGTGTTTTGACTCCTTCTAATTCCGTCATTTTCGTGCTTTCGTCTTGAGGAGCAACTCCTCTGTTTTTGTCGCGTACAAACACAGGCCTCATCATTTCTCTTCTAAAGCTTGAGGACAAGCTTGTCTAAATGGGGGGGGGGGGGGTATTGATAAGATCAGAAGAGAGACTTGAAGTAATAAGGGAAGAGGAAGTTGGTTTAGAGTTAACCATCGGTTAAATAGTTTGTTTTGTCAGTTAACCATTGGGAGAAGGTTTGTTACTGAAACTTCTGATATATAAAGAAGTATTCAAGAGAGATGGATTCATTCATGTTCATCATCTTGTAAAGCATCTCTGTACTTGGTCTTTGGATCAATAAACACGATTTGTTCTTCTTTTACATGAAAAGACTTATCACAATCCAAGACCCACATCGCAATAATCTTGATTATGTATGGTTCTTGTTTTGGTCAGGTTCAAGACAAAGTTACATTCCTACATTACCTCCACTTACAAGATGCAACAGAGATTCAAAATTCGTCAAACTATGGAAACGAGCTACACCATGTACTGTCTCCAGAGAAGAATTCAGCCACACACTTCCCGCATTATCCGATGGTCATCCGCGACCATCGAGAAGCCGCGGGACACAACGTCTCTACATTCGTCTAAACACATTGCATTTCCTAAGCTCACATATCCATTCTTTAAACAAAACACTCTCATTAAACCCAAAAGTACTCCCCGCTACACGAAAACGCTACCGTCATCGAAACAACAACAATTCATCATCTTACTTCGATTTCACACACGCTGACGCTGGTATCGAATCCGCTTGCCAACACGTTTCAGAAGTGGCTGCTTACCGATTGATCTTCCTCGACTCGAACTCTGTTCTCTACGAGAGCCTATACGTAGGAGAGGTCGCGAACGCGAGGATCAGACCTGCTTTAAAGACAATGAAACATAACTTAACATTAATGTCAGCGATCCTCGCGGATAGAGCTCAAGCATTAGCGATGAGAGAGGTTATGAAGTCGTCATTCGAAGCGTTCTTTGATGGTTCTTTTAGCTGGAGGTTACTCACGAGTGTTTTACCGGTCGGATCATAGTATAATCGAAGAAGATTTCAAGAATTTGAAGAGGGTTTTTTGTACTTGCGGCGAAGGGTTGATACCTGAAGAGGTTGTGGATAGAGAAGCAGAGACAGTGGAAGGAGTGATTCAGCTAATGAGCCAACCTACTGAACAACTTATGGAAGATTTTAGCATTGTGACGTGTGAGACCAGTGGTATTGGGATGGTTGGATCAGGAAAGAAGTTACTGATGCCTCCGACTACAGGAAGGTGGAACCGGTCGGATCCGAATACGATATTGAGGGTCCTTTAAACTGCTGTCAATTTTTTTTTGAAAATTATCCATAAGTATAGTAGACTCTAATTAAATTTATTTTGACTACAAGGATAATATTTATTTTCAAAATTTTAGATACTCTAATTAAAATAAAGCTTTTTAATGTATACTCGCTCCGTTTTTTTTTATTTGATGTTTAAGATTTCTACACACAAATTAAGAAATCAATTAATTTTCTATTTTTCCAAAACAAAACATGTTTTATCATCCATTCAAAAAAAAATCAACCAATAAAAAATCAATCTGCAGAATTTAAACAGTCAAAAACTCAAAATCACAATTAATTTTACATAGAAATTGAAAAAATCAATCAAAACAAAACAAAAAAATCACTCTAAAACATCAAATATAAAAAAACGGAGGGAGTAGTAAATTTTTATTACAAAGATAAATATATTTTTTTTTTTTTGTCGACACAAAGATAAATATTTATTCTTTATCTTCAAAGTTTTTAGCTACTATCAATAATATTGAGCTTTTCATTTCCCGTTTTCTCTCCCAACATAAAAAATCATATTATATTTATTTCAATTTTGGTCAAAAACTCTGAAAGCTATCCATAATTAAATAAAAAATGGACTCTAATCTGCTGATTTCATTGGTTAGCCTATAAAAGAATCCAAATCTTTAGATCCGTTTGGCTGACGTTTAACTAAACACAATCTATATTTAAAGTCCATATAAAAGTTACTTTGATGTTTAAAAAACAATGATAAATTTAATTTGGATATTGTTTTAATTTTCTTTGTAGTCAATGATATTCTTTAATTCAATGAATTTACTTTAGTAGCTTGTTCTCTATAATTAACCTAATGCTAATATTAGTCAATGATATGCCTGCTTCAATTTTAGTAAAAAAAATCTGATAATTATCCATAAATACAGTTAGCTAAAATAAACTCTAATTAAATTTGTTTGACTACAATTTTAAATTTTTAGATATTCCCATTTATATTTCCATGTACTGTGTCTGTTTCAATTTAGTTAGATGAAATATAGACTCTAATTAAATTTTATTTTGACTACAAGGATACTCTTTTTTTTTTGCCGGACAAGGATACTCTTTTATTTTACAATTTAGATTTTCTACATAAAATTGAGCTTTTCAATATATTATCTCTGTTTCAATTTTAGTAATTTTTTTTTGAAAATTAGTCATATAAACAATTAGATAGAAATAGACTCTAATCCATTCCATGTGGCTGATGTTTTATTGCAACACATTAATATGTGTTTAAAGACCATAAAAAGTCACTTTGGTATTAAAAGAAAAATGACAAAATTAATTTGGATGTTTTTTTGGGTCAAAGATATTATTTAATTCAATGTATTTACTTTAAGTAGTTTGATAATCTAATGCTGATTATTAAAATTTAGCAAATTTTCTATGTTGGTATTTTAGTTATACTATATTTTTAGAAGTATAGCTTATTAACTAATCAAATGTTTTTCGTGACAAAAACAAAACTAATCAAATGTTTCAAAGTATCATTGACCAACTTCTACAGAGAATTGACCACCGGCTCATCCGAGTTCATGACCATGGTTTGGCCGGTCATGACCCGGTAACAAGCCGACACATTACATCATTCTTGTCCGCATGGCACCATCGTAATTTCGCATATAGAGAGATATCTAAACTGGAAAAATTACTACCGGTAATCCCATCCGCAAGAGAAGACGCTTCCATTCAATCATGGACTATAATTGGCTCTTGTATGTATACCTTGGTGGTGGCCGGCTATGATGCATCCTAGGCAATTATAGTCCATGGTTGGTTAAAAGCATCTTCTCTTGAAAATGTGATTAACGGTGGGGATTTTTCCGGCATCAATATTACGCTATGCGAAATTACGCTATGCAGAATTACGCTAATGCCATGGGGACACCAAGGATGTGCTGGTTACCACACTTCTTTATTTGATGTTGCTTTGGAATAAGAGAAGTATTTATATTGGTTTTGAATGAACTTGAAAGACATAATTGGTCAATGGTATAATATAGTTTTTCTTAAAATTGATGTGGCATATAAGGAATGCTTAGGTGTCAACCTCTTAAAACTTTAGTCAAACAACATTTTTTCGTGGAAGCTCCCTTGGCCCAGTGGTTGACCAAGAGTTTTAAAGATTCTACACCATAAGGTCTGGGGTTCGAACCCCACAATATGCGATTTATTATATTTACAGATTAATGGCAATAAGGATGCAGGAAGTTCTTCAACTTGGAGCAGGGTAAAATCGTCTGGTGTGGCATGGATCAAAACGGAGACGAAAGGCATGCTCGCTGTAGAATCGTCGATGTAACCGTTCTCATAATTTGTAATAAAAATAATAAATGCAGACCTTAAAAAAAAAACATTTTTTCATATCTGGAATTAAATCATGGTATGAAACCTAACATAATCTCAAAATATGTAAAAACCAAAAAATTTGCTATATAAAGCGTTTATAGTAGTATAATATAGAAACATAACAAATGACACTAGATCTTTGACTGACTAATATGGCGAATTATTTGATTAGTAGATTGACCATAGTTGGTTAGATTTTGTTTTTAACAATTATAAAACCAAACTACAAAGACTTGAAACATTAGTTGAAGATTTAGAACTTATCTCTTACCATGATGATTCCATAGAAGATAATTTTTCACATTGATGTTTAAAGAACAATGATAAATTTAATTTGGATATATTTTTCAATTTTCTTTGTAGTCAATGATATTGTTTAATTCAATGTGTTTACTTTATTAGTTTTTTCTCTATAATTAATATAATGCTGAGTATTAATTTTACCAAATTATGGTTTCCATATTGCCGGCCTAATATCTGTTAGAACAATCGGATAAATATCGCTCCAAATTATCAACAAAAACTATTATACGGCCTAACCAACGATTTCTACCATTTAGATGCAATACCAAAATATGAATCAATCAAAATTTAAGATAGAAGTATAATACTTTAGCAAAAACATAAAAAACATAATAATCACCATCTATAAAATGGTTTAAGATAAAAGCATAATAAGCACCATCTATAAAATGGTTCACATAAACAAAGTTCAAATTCCAAAGTTCCAAACAAAGAAAAAACAACAACACAAAGTTCAAATGTAAAGATCCATCAAAGGTTCAACGGAGGTTTGAGTTTACTGAAAGTGCATTTTGCACATTTCTTAAAGTATCATTTACCATCCTATGCAGGGAACTCAGCCCTGGTTCATTCGACCTCGTTCTCATGGTTTGGACGGTTATGAGCTGGTAACCAGCCGATACAACACATCCGTGCTGTCCCCATGGTATTAAGGTAATTACGCATAGCGTAATATCGATGCCCCACAAATCCCCACCGCTAATCACATCTTCAATAGAAGATGCTTTTAACCAACCATGGACTATAATTGCCTCTGATGCATCATAGTATGTTTGTTGAATCAGAAACCATTCTATAGGACCAGATTGACCATTCAGCTTCAAAACATACATAAATTTATCTTTGTAATTTATAACCGGTTTAATTACTAAGATGGATTAAATCATGTAACATACCTCGACGCTGAAAACAGTGACTTCATTCCCTGGATTAGGGCCTCTTTTGGTACGAACTATTTCTTTCAAATCTGGAACGATCTGGAAATAATCCCATATATCTTGCTTTCTTGTTCGGTTGATTAAACCAAAGATTATCTATGGTTTAGCTTGCATTATAGCCACACCGGTAACACTAACCAAACCGCTAGAAGATCCACTATTGTCACAAATCTCTCGGGTAAACATTATAATGTTATTAACCGGATATCCAAACAAACCGAGAAGTTTCCACTTTTTTTCGGTTATCCCGCAAACTCCGGTACAAAATATGGAAACCAAAATCAAAGATATCCTAAGCAAGTTGGTCAGAAAATCGGGTCGAACACTACACACAAGTACAAGAGTTATAACCCGGTTATTAGTCTAAAATCAAACAAAAATTCGATAAGTAGAAAAAAAAATCAAACCATAATCTTTTTCATTACTTAGGATATGGTTACCCACGGAAGGAATGGAGACTAAAAAAGTGTTGTCGCTATAATGCTTTTGGAGAGCATTAAGCCATTTCAAAGCAAATGTTGAATATGGGGTTATAGCATCTTCGTCCTTGTAAACCCAATGGTCAAGAACGGTAACCTACATGCATTTTAATTACCAAATTATAACAAAACTATTATTGTAGATGTATATTATACATTGAGAATTAAGCTCAATTGAGATTCAAGCTTACCTTGGAAACACCATTGGTTATATGCTGGATAAGAAATACAGAAGGCAATCTCATAAACTCAGAGCGTAAATGTTGCGCATAGGAACTCAAATATACAGAGATATCCGCGATAACCCATGTATCGTTCTCTATATGCCTCGAGCATCGAATAAGTTTCACATCCCGAGTTCGAGTCAAAGGAGAGATCTTTGGCATAAAATCTACATTAATCTACAAAGATGTTATATAAAAAAAACAAATTATCACTAATAAAAGACATAACTAATTAATTTTTATGAGATTTCATGGATTTTCAATTAAAAAATAGTTAGCGATAAGTGAAATGAACGTTTTCATACCATTTGGAATTTCGGGTCTGAAGACTGAATAGAGAACTCTCCGATGATCGATGGAAAGATTTTTTGATAATGTGCCTAAACAAAACAAAACATTTAAAAATAATTACTAGAAAAACAATATATTCTTATATGATTCGTCTAGTTTGTTATACTTACATGATCCATAAGATTTGTCACAAGCGATAAAGCATCAACAGAGATTAGTGCAGAAGCTTTTGAAGCCTCATGTACAAACTTAGGGACTCCTTTTGCATACCAAGGAAAACATTTAGAGTAGTATTCATTGAGATTCAGCCTTTCGTTGCTTGTCCACATTGACGCCCCATTCCCCGCAAGCGAAACAACTTATTTGAGTGCAAGTAGAGCTGTAACCGAAGGTGCACAAACCTCGGGAAATAAGCTCCTGCATGAGTTTAATCTTGCCGTCAAACGAGTAAATGATTCGAATTCAGATTGGAGAAGGATGTTCTCGAACCGTTGTTCATCCTCTTCATTGCCATATCTTCTTATTGATAGAATAGTGGTCAATGCTTGCATCATACCCTTGTTTTATGCTCTCAACAAATTGTTTTGTTGTTTTGGAATGAAATTTGTCTTTCGAGGATTACGATGAATTTATATTTGATCTTTAGGAAATAAAAAAGTTTAGTCAATAAAATTTTTCCGAAAACCAAATTACATTATGGCATGAAACTTATCATCATCTCGAAAAATGTTTATAGTAGTCAACATAAAAACATAATAAATGAAATTAGATCTCTGACCAACTAGTATATGGCGAACTATTTAACTATTAGATTGACAATAGCTATTTAAAGTTTTGTTTTTAATTTTCATTTCAGGAAACCAAAGTTAATTAATCATAATATGAAACGTATCATCATTTCGAGGAATTTAGAAGAAAAAAAAACAAGTTTTTGACTATTTAAAATGTTTTTAGCAGTCAACACAAAACCATAACAAGTGAAACTAAATCTATCACCGATGAATGTGGAAAGCTATTTAACCATTAGATTGATAATAGCTAGTTAAAATTTGTTTTTAACGATTATAAACCAAACTTAAAGGACTTGAAACATTAGTGGAAGATTTGAGAACTTATCTCTTACCTTGATGATTCTATATAAGATACTCACTAGTCACTTCCTCCCAACAAAAAGATGAATATGAAGATTTGAAGCTTTAGTTAGTTTGTGAGGTATTAGTTTGATCCATTACCCCACTTTCTCCAAGGAAGATCTTTAAGTAATTTGGTTGACTGATGGCATAACATAAATCCATACATTTCCAGCATAATAGGCTAAGAGAACTTAAAATTTGTAGACCATTTTGTTATGCGATGGCTGAGGCGTTGCTTAAACTAATTCCACCTCTTCAATCTTTTCTTGAACCATGAATTGCTCTCTTAACCATCTTCTATACCTGGCTAAATTCAATGGAACGTCAATGTTAAATACTGTAGTTCTTATTTTTCCACCAAAGTTTATTTTTGTTACCTTTGAAAAACGTAATCAGGGGAGTTAGTCTTGGTTTTTATGAAATTTATTTTGTACCCCATTAACAGCAAACAAGAATCCGATTTCAACTAAATCCAGTCCAATTTATCACGGGCTTTAACAATTTCATGAGTAGCTGGAGATCAAAGAACACACACAGGCAATCACATGAAGATTAGAATCAACTCCATAAACCAGGTGGCAAGAACTTCCAAAAAGGACGAAAATTTCTTAGTTGTAAAAACTTGAAAGAGACACATATATATAAAGAAAAAACTGAAAGGACAGTAGTTGAATGTAAACACTACAACAAGCATCTATGGAACCAAGTGAACATATTTACTGGAAAAAGGAACAACATATATATGCAATAAAAGCAATGGAGAAAAGTCAAATAGTGTCTTTGAATGAACATAGTTAACAACAACAAAAAAATCGAATGGTTTGACATAAGAAACAAAGAAAATCCAACCTTCGTTGTTGATATTAGACGAGGAACTGAGGAAGCATAATCTTATGATCCTAGTGTATTGTTGGAAAAAATTTCATAATAAAATGGATTGTTAGTGAACCATTTAAGCATGAGTTTCTTCCTTTATATATTCACATCCATTCAAATTTAACAAAATAATAAAGTTCACTAATAGCCATTTTATTAAGAAAAGTGTTCCAACAATTTCATGCTACAAAGTCATATCGGTTTTTTATTCGAAGGAGTTTTTGCTCTAAATATACAATCTTATGATCTTGGAAGTTCCAAAATCTTGAGTCCTGATATGATACACCATAAAACGGCGCCATTCGAATGTCAAAAGCCTGATGAGTTGCTAAGGTTTTAAGGCGTTCATACATACACCGTAATGCATTGGTCAATAGGAGAAAAATCGGTGAAAACGTTAAGTAGGTGTATGATTCTTACAAATTAAAATATAATTAGTAGCGAAGTCATTTTACCTCATGGAAATGTACCGTATTCTCCTGCGTCCAAATTTATAATCTAAATAGCAACATTGGCATGCATTAGTGAAAACTGTAGGGTGAAGAAACATCTATATTCATATAGAGAAAACTCATGAAGGCCTAATTAAATAGGATCATTCTTTAGAGAGATATTGGTGCCACCTTTACAAAAAGAAAATGGAGAGACTACACGAACCACTCCATCCCGTACGTTATAAATTATAGAAAAAGACTTAAAAATAACAAGATATGTTAGTGGATGTTGAAAAATCATGCATCATTAGTTTCAGATTATAGGATTATTCTTCATTAATGTAAAAATGTGTACAAGAGATGACTTATATACAATACACTAAACCAAGATACTAACCGAGCTATACAAGAAGGTAAACCAACACTAAACCATATACATAATCTCTAATAATTAGCATAGTAACAAAACCAGGTTTGGGTAAGTCCCAAGTATAAAGAGTATAGAACATACAGTAGGGAGAAGAAAAGAAATCTCGCATAGTTTTATTAAAACCTTTATAAACTACTAATCGCAGTATCCGCCATTGTTATGTTGGATTGCAATTTCACTGTCCTTTCATTTGGACAATTCCAAATGGCTTTTTTGCATTTCATTGGCTTGACGGTTGTCTTGGTCCCGTCGCAACAAAACCAGATCTTTCCGGTTTGGTTAATTAACGAATTTGTCAAACGAGATGTGGTATATTCGATGATGATGAAGACCATCGAGAAAAAAGAAGATGATGATGAATAAACACATGCAATCGTCTTTCGTATCAAGGAATAAACGATCGTCCATCGGAAAAAGAGGAAGAATATTTCTGATGCCGATTTATTTTTACAACGATTGAAGAAGAAAATATTTGATTCAGTTTAGTTTGATGCTGATTTTGTATTGGGTTTCTAGTTCGGTTTAATTTGGGTTTCTTGGTTTATTTTATGTATTTTCGGTTTTGTGTCGGATAGCCAGTGAAACCGAACCAAAATTGATTTGGGGGATAAATAGACATTTAAATTTTGACTCAGGAACATTGGTGCGGAGGTAAACTATTGGGCTCAATATATGTCAAAGTTGTCGTGGGGAAATAGATAGTTTTTCCGCCTATCAACGATTCCATTTACATACAGTAACAATATATGAAATAGAATCAAAGTTTAAGATAAAAGCATAACATTCAGCGAAAACATAAAAGCATAATAATCACCATCAATAAAGTGGTTCATAGAAACAAAATTCACATTCCAAACTTCCAAACAAAGAGAAAAAACAAAAACACAAAATTCAAATCCAAAGACACATCAAACTTCAACACAGGTTTGAGCTCACATGAAGTGCATGTTCGGCATTTCTTAAAGTATCATTGACCAACGTCTACAGAGAATTCACCACCGGCTCATCCGACTTCATGACCATGGTTTGGCCGGTCATGACCTGGTAACAAACTGATACAACACATCCTTGTTGTCCTCATGGCACCATCGTCATTCCGCATAGAGAAATATCTAAGCCGGAAAAATATCTACCCCTAATCACATCCGCAAGACAAGACACATATCTCCAACCATGGACTATAATTGGCTCTGATTCTTCATAATATGTTTCTTGAATCAGACATTCATCTCCAATATAGCTACATAAATTAATTACCTCTTGTGTAATTAACTGGTTTTTTGTCATCAATACAACCGGTTTAAATAGTTATAAAACCGGATTAAATCATGTATACCTTGGTGCTCGCCGGTTATGATGCTTCATAGGCAATAATAGTCCATGGTTGGCTAGAAGCGTCTTCTCTTGCGACTGTGATCAACGATGGAGATTTTTCCGGCATTGATATTTTGCTATGCGGAATTACGATAATGCCATGTGCACAACAAGGATATGTTGACCAGCCAAACCATGGTCACGAGCTCGGACGAGCGGATGGTGAATTCTCTGCAAAATATGGTCAATAAGACTTTCATGTAGCTCGAACCTCCGTTGAAGCTTGATGGGTCTTTAGATTTGAACTTTGTGTTGTTATTTTTTGTTTGTTTGGAATTTTGGAACTTTAGTTATGTGAACCATTTTATTAGATGAATGGGTGAAGTAAAGAAATTGTTGTTTCACTTCTTTGTTTGATGTTGCTTTGGAATCAGAGAAATATTTATATTGGTTTTGAATGAACTTGAAAGACATAATTGGTCAATGGTGGTATAGTTTTTCTTAAAATTGATGTGGCATAAGGAATCCTTAGAGCATGATTATTGATGATACTGTTTTGAGTATCACTAACACTATTTAGTATTAGTTGTGTTAGTTGAGACTCAACATGATACTTCTGTTTTTTGTAGTGTTTATTGGTGATACTTAAAGTTCATAAGAAAAAAAAACTAATTTATGTTTACAAATAAAAAAAAAAATTAAAAATTAAAATCAAAGAATAATCAAATTACTATGGATAAATATAAAAGATTTTATAAAACACAAATTTATTATGGTTCATAACCTCGCAAACATAAATTACAAATCGTAATAATAATTTCTCCGACCAATCCCACGACGACACGTGTCCATTTTCCTGTACCACGAGTATCAATAAACTGATACATATGAGCTTGAAATGAAACCCAACAATTATTATTTAATTCAATTAACCCACTGATACTCCTATAGTATCACCAATAATCATGCTCTGTCAACCTCTTAAAACATTTGTCAAACAACATTTTTCATATCTGGAATCAAATCATGGTATGAAACCTAACATAATTTAAAATATGTAAAAACCAAATTTTTTGTTATATAAAGCGTCTAATAGTAGTCCATATAAACATAACAAATGACACTAGATCTTTGACCGACTAATTTTGCGAATTATTTGACTAGCAGATTGACCATAGTTGGTTAGATTTTGTTTTTAACAATTATAAAACGAAACTCAAAAGACTTAGTTAAAAATTTAGAACTTATCTCTTACCCCACATTGATGTTTAAAGAACAATGATAAATTTAGTTTGGATATTTTTTTTTCAATTTTCTTTGTAGTCAATGATATTTTTTAATTCAATGTGTTTCTTTATTAGTTTCTTCTCTATAATTAATATAATGCTGATTATTAATTTTACCAAATTATGGTTTCCATATTGCCGGCCTAATATCCGTTAGAACAGTCGGATAAATATCGCTCTAAATGATACACAAAAACTATTATATGGCCTAACCAACGATTTCTACCATTTAGATGCAATACCAAAATATGAATCGCATCAAAATTTAAGATAGAAGTATAATACTTAAGCAAAAACATAAAAAAACATAATAATCACCATCTATAAAAAGGTTTAAGATAAAAGTATAATAAGCACCATCTATAAAATGGTTCACATAAACAAAGTTCAAATTCCAAACTTCCAAACAAAGAAAAAACAACAACACAAAATTCAAATGTAAAGATCCATCAAGGTTCAACGGAGGTTTGAGTTTACTGAAAGTGCATTTTGCACATTCTCATTCTCCTTGAGCTAAAAATGGACTTTCTTATGTTCAAAGCTTAGAGATTTTTAGTAGAACATAAGGATACAAAACTCATATTTAAAGCCAATCTCTCTATAAATCATTACACACGAATGCACTTTACATATATAATCACACAAGCTACAGAGGACAGAAATTAGCATATCCATATACCTCGCCAAAAGAGTTCGTCGCTCTATAGATAAATATATACAGAGTGTGCACCAAAAATACTGCTTTTGTCTTCTAGCAAACTTGTTCATACACTGCTATTTTCCTCTTCTTCTGCATTCTCGTTCTCCTTGAGCTGAAACGCGCCATCAACATACTCCTCTGTGTCCCATAGAAACGTACCAAACGCCACAGCCTCAAGAAGCAGCCTCTTGAGGGTAGAAAAAGATGTTACGATGATCTCTTGGCTTTCCTTGGTTCCGAAGAGAGCTAGGCTCTGCTTTTCTATCAAGTTCTTAGCTTCACGTGACCTTGGTTTTGCGCATCTCTGCAAAATCTTGGGGTCGAAGCCAGAAATGTACTGCCTGAGATGGTTGGTGAGAGTACCGTGGTGTTCTGATAGGGAGCATTCAAGCTGGTGCCTGAGGGAAGCGGATTTCAAGAAGTATCCGTACAAGATTGAAGCAGTGTATAGTTGACTAAGATGATGCTTATCAATCTCCGTGGTTGGCTGATAGTTAGTCAGAGTTGAATCAAGTCTTAAACTGATGACAGCATTGCTGTGTTCTTTGATGAGCTCAAGGACGTCGCAGCTATGAATTGACTGAAGCTCCCAGTCTTTAGAAGGCCAGATCTCAAGTCTTCCAGGGAGCTTAGGAACAAGAGGCACTCTTATCTCTGAGAATTTGAACAAGATCAACATGTACATTATGTCTTCAATTGCGGTTTGGCAGTAATGTTCCTTGAGTAGAGCTATCCTTCTGGAAACCATAAAATCAGCAAGTGGAATCATATGTTTGATAAGCACCACACACATATATAGTGGATTGTTTCGTTCTACTGTTTCCTACAACTAATAAGTGAAGGATAGCGAAACCTGTGGAGAGAAGCTTCATCGGATCCAGAGCTGAGGAACATGCGAGTGAAGGCGGCTTCCTTATCAGCGGCGGCGAAGTGAAAGAGCTGCCGTTTTTTCAGCAAGACGTGGCTTAGAAACCTTCCCTGAGCCGAGGAAGGCACGAGAGGCGCGTCCAGGCTCGCTCCCACCACCATCGAATCGTACCGCCGGAAGGGGAAAACACAACCGCCGCCGATTCTTCGTCGGACGGGATTGCTACGCGACGGGGGAAACGGGAGGGATCCCCGTTGTGAGAGAGAGCTATCCATGAAACAAGAGATTGGATAAGGAAAAGAGGTCAGGGAATACTAAATCCTCCACTCTTTTTATTGCCTTATTGCAAATTGACTAATTAAGCGATTTTCATTTTATTTCTCCATTTCACCTTCATTTTCTATTCTTAAAACTACAACTCAACTCTGCCAAATCGTCAGGGGTAAAAAGTACAGTTTACTTTCGATATACATGCATAAACTCATATATCTGCTCTACCACAAATATTCAATGAATGAAATCACTTGGAGAATATCTTCAGCTCATTTACAAAACACATTGAAGAAGAATAAAATCAAAGAGAGTTTAAACGAAGGAGTCATTCACTTTACAAATCAAGTTATTCCCGTGTATCCCATTCAAATCTATGCACATTCAATGCAAAATTATGACCAGACAAGAATGAATTAAATTACAAAACTTCTTGTTTTACCATCGTAATTCATTATGATCTGGTCGGAATAAACAACTAGTAAAAAAAGAATATAAGTTGTAAACAATAAAAAGTATAAAGAGAAAAAGAAAAAAAATTATGAAACAAAAGAAGATATATAATTTGAAAAACAAAAAGAGGGTTCGTTCGATAAGAATTTGACACGTAAGTAAAATTGTAATTCATAAGATCAACACATTTTTTTAATACGAGATGATGGCATGTGTTAAATTTTTTAAAATTAATTAAAATCAAAAAGTTAACAAAATAATTATTAAGTAATTAACAATAATTAGTAAAAAAGAAAAGTTCTAATAGCCCAAACTAATTAAAAAATAAGAAATTTTTAAATAGTCTAAACTAATTAGTGAAAAAATAAAATTTCTCATTGTTCAAACTTATTATCCAAAAACTAAGAAAAACCATCAAAAGAATGTAAGTCGTAAGAAATTTAAAAAAATAAAGAGAGAATATGAACAAAGAGTAGAGAAATAATATAAGTTGTAAATAATAAAAAAAATATAGAGAATAAAAAAAACACAAATGATAAAACAAAGGACGATGTATGATAGAATCCTCGGCGTTCAAAAGGGAGTATAAGGGAGAAATCTGGATGCAATAAGTGATGAAACTCACTGACCAGAGCTGCGTATCGAATGGTCACACGAAAGATGCGGAAAACCTTTCGATATTCCTCCTGTTTTCGTTGGATATTACATACCTAAGAGAACAAGGATTTCTCGTGGATATTACACACCAAGAGAAAGATCTAACTTGAAAAAGTTTGATATTAAAAAAATAGATAGTGTTGTAACAAAGCAGAAACGAAATTATAAATGCAATAACAAAGGAAAACGTATTTTGATTAATAAATGAGAATCTTCATGTCCTAGGTGAATCTTGAGATGCCTCTACTTTTGGGCTTTGTCTTTGGATCAATTAGAAGTGATTTGATAGCAAATGCGAGGCCTCGTTAAAAACGTATCTTTGGAAACCCCATTGGGAGAAAACCAAAGATAGGGAAAAAGAGCGCACTCACACCACTAGCTTCTAATTGATCTTAGCTTGAAGTGTGATAAGTGTACTTCGAATCACAACTTCTCCATTTCGACTGCAAGTAGCTTCTTGACTGCAAGCTTGCTTAAGTACTTTTTCGACGGCTTCTTTTAACTTCTTGGCCTTAAAACGGGTCATGGGACTTTCTGGAACATATAAAGCATCTTCTTCCTCAGCTACAAGTCCTATCTAGGCGTGGGCATTTTACCCGGATCCGAAAACCGAACCCGACCAAAAAGATGACTTCGGTATGGGTACGGTAATGCCACAATACCCTATCGGTTTTGGTTTTGGTAATTGTCGGATATCCGATCGATTTCTGGTATTATCTGAAACCCAAAACCAATCCGAAAACCTCCAAACAATTACATACACCATTGCTTTATTTCATAAGTCTCTTAGGAAAATTTCGTTTTTGGATCAGTTTACGTTCCAAATATATTTTTATTAGTTGGATCTATAAAAGATTTGACATAAAAAGCAAGTTAAATTAATTAAAAAGATGAAATAGATGATACAAAAATGGTGGCTACGTTTTTTAGGGTTAGGAAAGAGGAAAAATTTGAAGAAGAAATGACGATTGTACCTTTCATTAAAGCCAAAATTTTAAAAAATTGGCTACCATACCCGAGAATTGAACCTGAGAGGCTGAAATCGTTTATAAGCTTGCAAAACACTAGAGTCAATGCCATCTACTCGTTAACCGAATTCGATGAATCCGACCTGATATTATAATATATTCGATCGGTCGCAATCCTCATTACCGAAATATCCGGAATTTTTTTTGATATTAGACCTGAACCCGATCGAGTATCCGAATGCCTAGACCTAGTCCTACTTCAGCTACAAGTCCTTCCTCAGCAACACGTCTCCATGCTCATGCTCCTGCTCCAACTCCTTTGTATTGTCTATGATCATATTAATATATAATCTGAAAAACAAAAAATAATTAAAAAAGATTTGAAAATCTAAATTTAAGAATTTCAGATATGCACAAAATGTCAAAATCTAAATATAAAAGTTTAAGATATGAACAAAATGTCAAAGAAAGTAAATAATTTATAAACATATTTTTCAACATAATTATTAAAGATCACATAAATGAAAATTTATGATTTAAAATAGTATTGGTACTTTCAACGTTTAAAAAAGAAATTATATGAAATGAAAATTATACAAATTAAAAAGATAACAACAATATATTTACTATTAAAATAATTTTATAGATTTTGTGAGATCATTAACATGAAATTTATTTTTTCTATAATTTAAATATACATTATTTGAATTGTTTTCCAACTTTATCGCATAATTATGTATATTTATTATGGGTAAGAATATAGTATTTTTTAGTTAAGAATACAAATTGATTTATATTTATAAATATTTTAGGATATGCATGATATGAATTAGAACATGAAAATTAAAATTAAAATTGATATATATAATGATTTAAGATATGTGTTTGAATAATATTTCAAAATATTTTAGTAATTCAGTAAGTTATTAATTAAAATTTAAATATTTAAATGAATAATTTTTAACATAATTATTTCCATATAAATATGGATTTAATCTAGTTGATATATAATCCAAAACTTACAAAAATGAGAAATTCAGTGATATCATGAAGCCACGAGTCTCATCCTCACCTTAGCAAATATTAAATTCAATAATTCCGAATTTGTTTCGTTGTTCCATTCAAAATTCAAAATAGGAGTTCAATACATTGGTAACCAAAAATCTCATGGTTAGCAAAAAAAAAAAATCTCATAACTGGAGGTGGCTCAATGATTGCTACATCTTCCGGAATTTCATTATAATCGTTTTTCTCCGATTGCAACGATACTTTTTCTACACTTATAAACATAACAAAATCAGATTCTCTATAAATTCCAGTTTTATCGGTTTAAAAATCGCCCTAACAAACTATCAAATCTAATGATTAAATTCTGAGAAATCATGATCTAGAAAAATATATAAATACAGTGACGATAGCAAAAAGAAGAGACCGGTTTTATTTTTAACAAAAAAAAAAGAGACCGGGCGTACCTCAACCGTGAAGAAAACCGCACTGCCGTGACGAGAGCTAGAGCTTTTTCGAAAATCGACGAAAAACGAAAAAAAATCGGTGTATTTATGAACGGAGTTTGCGTTCCCAATTTTATATTTCGATGATATTGCTCCAAAATCGGATATAATCAAAGTTTTTAGTAAAAATGCATAATGTTGTATGTAAATTTAGAATCTATTCTGAAATTTTTCTTATGATTTGTAAGATTTTATATTAATGCTTCGTAATATTTAACTTATGCATTGTTATGATTTTTTTTTTTAAAAACTGATTATTAATCTCGACATCTTGAACTTGAATTTTGGATAATTGGGATAAGGGTACATGTGGGAATTAGGATGAGAGAGAGGGGCTAGGAATGTAAAAAATCCTTGAAACGAGATGGCTAAGGTCAAAAATGAAAAGAAGCCCAGTGTGCAACAATAACAAAGGAAGAAGAAGAAGAAGAAGAAAAACTCAAAGAGATGTGTCTCCGTTTCTTGATCCTCTTCTCTCTCATTGCAATGCAAGGTTCTCATTCCACATGGCGCTTTCTTATTATTTGCTTCGACCTTGTGATTTGGATCTGTTTGTTTTCCTGAATAGGTTTTGCCACGAAGACGGGAGACGTGTCGGAACTGCAGATCGGGGTCAAGGTAAATTCATCTTCAAAATGAGCGATCTGGTAGTACCCGATTAGCTTGTTTCGTTCCGATCCGAACATACATGCAGCTATAATAGTGATGTCGGATCCCATCGTTCTAGTGTTTTGTTTTCATTCATTCTGAACCGTTTATTATCTCCTCTGTCTGGTGGTTTTGATTGAGCTGTCTTCTGTTTTGCAGTATAAGCCAAAAACGTGTCAACTTCGGGCTCACAAAGGTGATAGGATCAAGGTGCACTATAGGGTTAGCAGCTCATACTACAAAATCAGATTCATCATTGTCATGAACATATTGTCTCAAAGTTTGGTGTTGTGGCAGGGAAAACTTACCGATGGAAAGGTATTCGATTCGAGCTTTGAAAGAGGAGATCCGTTCGAGTTTGAGTTAGGCAGTGGTCAGGTTATCAAAGTTTGTGGGCTTGGCTCGCTCTTATCCACTTGCTTTTGTCCCATGCCTCTCAATTGCTAATATTCGGGGTTTGTTGCAGGTTGGGATCAAGGCTTGCTAGGTGCATGTGTTGGTGAGAAGCGCAAGTTAAAGATACCTGCAAAACTTGGTTATGGGGAACAAGGCTCTCCGCCTACTATCCCTGGTATAGGCTTTTAATATCTGTATTCACTCTTGTCACGATACATGTTTTCGTCTTTCTAACTAAAAACAATCTTGTAAACTTCAGGTGGTGCATCACTGATATTTGACACTGAGCTTATTGCCATAAATGAAAAACCAGCTGGGGGAGAAGAGGAAGAAGAAAACGAGCTATGATTTGGTCTCCAATGGTTTTGCTTTACTTTAATGTTCTCCAAAGGGTTGTTCACATTTAACTACGACTTGCTTTTGCTTTTGCTTTTGGGGTACGGACTCAACAAAAACACACTGTATTCAAATCAGAAAATGCTTTTGGTTTTTGAGAACTAGAAATGGGTAGTAATCAACATTCTAAAACAGAGAATGGAAGCCCTCCGACAGGGCTATAAAACAAAACATTCCAAAATCATCCAATTAGTTAATTCCCCACTAGGAGCAGAGGACTTGTTGATACGTGCAGCTCTCGTACAAGCGGTGGACAAAGGTATCAAAAGCTTAACAATAGAATCTGATTCTGCCCAACTAATTAAAGCTATCAACTCAAAGGCTTCAATAGCTCTACTCCATCGTATACTGGCTGATATAGCCAAGTTTATTACCCTCGTTAAATGTTATCGTTTTTAAGCACATTACAATAGAGAGCCTGGTTCCCTTAGCTAAACAATCTTTGTATAGTTATGAAGCTCAACTTAGAGTGTAATGGTGACATGAATTTTCTGGATTCTAGAAGAATTGTGTGGAATAGAATTTAGAGTTCACCATTTTTCTTTGTGGAATTAAACTTATGGAATGATGTGGAACGACATTAAGGTTCTCAACTTTTTAATATTTTTGTATTTCTAATATTTTGTTCCAATAGTTCAAACTATAGTACCCACGTTTTACGCGGAATAAAATATTTATCAAGTAAAATTAATATTGTTTAAGTTAACTAATTAATTGTAGATATTGATAGATTTATTATACAAAATTTAAAATCAATTTTACATATTTAAATTTGCGATTGGTTTTTTACAAAATGTGTTCAACCTATGAAATAACTAAAACCAACAAAATATGTTTTTCAAAGATACGAATATGACTCAAATATACAAAAATATAAGATTGCGTATATAACCAAAAACTTATCTCCAGTTTCCGATCTTATAACTGAATTATTATTTCAGTGTTTATTTAGTAGACAATTCGTGTTTCGCATTTGTTTTGTAATATGCATTATTATAGCCAAGTTACTTGTGTTAATTAAGTAGTGATATTTTATATGTATAAATTTGGATATGAGTTTGGTAGGAGTTAGTAATTTTAATTAATTAAATAAAAAATATGAGAAAAATGAGAGTTTGATATATAAGCTGAAAATGCTTCTTATTTAATATATAAAAAATGTTATTTATATTGTAAATATTTTTTTTAACAATTATTGTCGTCAAGCTTGGAAAACGGCTTTGACCAAAAGAAAAAAAAAAGCTTTGAAAACGGCAAATCACATTTTTTTTGTTGATAAACCGTATCGGCTGATCCGGAAAGCTCCGGTAGGAACGCACCGGAGTGCTACAGAGTGGACTTCTCTCCGAAGAGCGACCACACTGCCTATCCCGAATTTGGAATACTTTTCGACTAATGTCAGGAGTAATCGGATCGCCTGTTATCGGACTATCAGGTAAACTGCCTGAGCCTTTGGCGCAAGCCCAAACTTCTCACATCTTGTTTACATGTCTTTATGATGTTGATACATGGTCATGTTCTGCGCATAATCCTTTCAATTTGAACCCACGATGAGATAATACTGAAGCGAATATTCAACGACTCTTTATCAATAACCACATCGCTCCATTCTCCAGTTTTGATATGACAACCCGCCTATGGTTACTCTGGAGTCTCTGGAAAGCTCGTAACGGCATGATTTTCAACAGGAAAGCTTGGACTCCTAATGCTACGTATAAGCGGGCCACTACTGAGGCCACTGAATGGTCCAATGTGTAATTTTTCCATTTTTCATCCTTCCGAGCCACATAATAATTTTCCACCTCCGGTATAGAATCCTCTGCCATTTGGTTGGGTAAAATGTAATTATGATGCAACCTATTATCCTTCAAATATCCATACCGGAGCTGGCTGGATTTTATGAGATTTAAATGCCCAGTTCAACACCGCTGCTTCTTCTTACTTAACCCGAGTCAAACCGCCTTTGAGGCAGAAGAGCTTACTCCATGCTACCCAATTGTCATATTTTCGATGCTATAGGCGGTTGATCTTTGAAGGAGATCCCCCAAGGACTTATCGACTTATCGATTTAATTCATGACCGCCGGAAGAACTTACTTATGAATAATTTGATCAATGACATTCACCATTGGATAGCAAAATTTGAGAATGCACAAATAGTGAAGATTGGACGTAAGGCCAACGAGATCACGGATAAGTTGGCAAATCCCAGTATCACTCATTTTGTCTGAATGTTGTTAACTTTCTCAAGATTAATAATATATAGATGTTCAAAAACAACAACAAAAATAGACTTTTCTTTAAGTCCATTTGCATTCTCAGTTCGATAAGGATTCCCGATCAAAATTCTATGGGGCATAGTCGTAACAATTTCCCAAATCTGATATGATATGTTCGTCTAAGTGTGTCGAGTTGTCTCCAAGGTTAGATGGTGTTGTTGCATCACGAAGCATCTAAATAAAGGCCTCCGCATCCTATGAGAGACTAAACAACCTCATCTATTTCTATAATTAAACCTTGATAAGCTAAGCCACTGATAGATGTAAATGAGGCTCAATACTGAACTATACAAAATATGCTTTGGAATTGCGTTGTGTATATAAAGTTTACAACAACGGGTCTCTTGAAAAATGATTTAAGAGGGCTGGACCAATTGTTCTTCAGGAACGCTGCACAATTGTTGTCGGACCCGCAACGCCAGTTGAGATGCTTCCTTGTCCAGTTTGAGTGTGTGCCTCCGCAAGCTCTGTCATAGAACAAAACAAACACCATCAGATCAGACATTTTTCACAAACCTTACAAATTCTTATGCTTTGGTTTTTTTTTTTGTACCTCGGAAGCCCATAAGCAGTCGCGTTCCTTACGCGGGATTATGTGAATGTGTGTCTGAAATGCAAAATACATTTTTGAAAAGAAGTGCAAATAGAAACATCCTCCTCAGGATTTAAGAGAAACAGAAAGTTGGGAAAGTGGGATGTGCTTACATGAAATATAACTTGCCCAGCTGCTGCGCCATTGTTAACCAATAAGTTAAATGAATCTGATGAAATAACGGATGAGAATCAGAATCACTTAAGAATACGACAGCAAGCAGTTGAGAGACTATTTCACTTGCTATGTCACAAAATCGAAAACAATCAAACCCAGTTTACAAGCGAGGTAAGGTATCCAATGGTCTTGAACTTCAAGGCTCTTATAAAAGTAACTATGGTTTCCATCTATGCCAGATTTTCGGGGGTCCATCATCAGAACCATCAGGTTATTTGTAATTCCAGCACAAACATATGCATCTAAAAGGACAGTGCTTATATAATCTGATAAGTAAAGAAGGATGCAGAAATGAAGGAGCATACCACTGCCAGTAGCTTTTACGATGGCATTGCTGATAAGAGGCACTTTAGAACACATGGCAGCAACTACCTGCATGCTCCTTGGAGGAGACCTATAATCAAAATCTTATACGCAAATGCATACTTAATAAAACAAAAATGCATACCAACCTACAAGGGAGATGGCAAATAAGAGTAGCTAACTGATATATGTTCAAGGCACGCAAAATCCATGAGCACAAGGTAGGAAGAGGAACTTACTGAGGGAGGAGTCTCCTCCAAGGTTGGATAATGTAACTTCGGAATAATAAGAGAGTGCCTGAGAAAAGAGTTTCAAGAATAAGCAAAACAATGCCATCTACTAATAACAAAGTAATGGAGGGTCAAATTTCTTCGGTCCATTATAAGATAGAAACACAGTTCAGTCCCGAAAAGCTTAAGAAAGAATTAGATTTGATTACCCATGGCTTAGTGGATTCGTATCGAAAATACACAAGCAAATATCATCCTCGTACACCTGCGTCAAAACAACAGATTCGTTAAGTTTTTTGTTCTGCCGTAAGGAAACAGAGACAAGGAGGAGGAGTTTTTAAAACCTTGAGACATGGCGACTCGCCACGGACAATCTTGCAGAAAACGCAGTCGTTTTGGAGATTGGGTGACTCAACCTTCCCGTCGCCGGAGCTACAGTCGGAGACCCTGAGAATCGGGTCACGGGTCGGGTACGGGCCAGCTGGGTTGAGGTGGGAGCAGAGGATAGCGAGTCTTCTAGCTTCCATTATCTCTACCGAGCAAATAATCAACTTTTTTTTTAATAATGAGGAATTAAGTGAGGATGGAGATTGAGAGAGGAGAAGAGTGGATCGTGTTTTGTTTTATCCACAACCATCCATGTCATTTCTTTTTGTTCTTCATTATATCATAAAATCACTTCTTGTAATTGATCAACAAAAACTCTCTCTTCTCTCTCTCTAAACCTAAAAGAGACGTCGTGAGCTACATTTCCAGTTTCGAGTTTTTCCCGATCTGGTCCGGTGACCGGCGGCTTCCATAGAATCTAGTACCGGACCCTATTTTATGCTTTTTGCTTTCTTCTTTGTGTTGATTTAGCTTAGTAGTGGTCTCTTATGGCTTAGGATCTTGAGATCTACTTGGGTAAGGGCTGGATTCGAGTTGGTTTGGGCTTGGCTTTTGTTTGAGGAGTCTTTCGGTCATGAGATCGTCCTCTTACAAGGGTTTGTGAGGTTAGTTGAGAGTTTTGAGAAAGTCTGGATTTCGTGGTTCAGATTTGCTCTCGTTTTTCCTCTGGTTTGTTGGTGGTTACTTGTTGAAGTCTTGAGCTTTGGATCCTGCTTCTGCTTTTGTTCTTCCGGTTTTCTCGAATCCTCCTTACCTTGGGTTTTGATCTCTTAGACTCTTTTGTGCTGTAGTTGGTTTGGTGTGGTTTATTTTGAATTCGAATCGTGTGAGTTAGGGTTCCTTTGGTCAAAGGAGATGTGTGTTTGTTATTTGTCTCAAGCGTTTGTTTGTGGTATATTCGTTTGGTTGGTCTCAGAGATTGGTTTGTTGTGCTCTTTTGGACTCGGTGGTCAGGTTATCATTGTCTTGGCATCGCTGTCCTCTCTGTTTCCCGGGTTCTATTTTATGGCTACTCTGACGTTGGTTCTTTGCTCTGCTGCCTCTTCTCCCTGCGTCTTTATCCGCCTCCTCTGTTTGCTGGTTAAGTGTGTCCTAGAGCCGCGTTTTGGTGTGCCCAATCTTTGGGTTTGTCTCAAGGTTTAGGTTCTGCTCCTCTTATGTTCGTTGGCGTAGATTTGGCTTTCTCTTGTTCCGTGGTTTAGTATGTGGGTGTACCTTGGCTTTGTGGCTCGAGCTTGAGGCGACAACGTCTCTTTCCTCCTTAATCAAATACCCTTTCTTCTTTGTATTAGTTCCTTTGTGTCTCGAGAGCAAAGATTGGTCTACATGAAAATCTTTGTTTCGTTGGGCGTTATGCTTGTATTGTTTTGTTGTACCTTGTGTATGTTTGAACTCTTTACGACCATTATATATAACACCAGATGATAAAAAAAAAGTAATTGTTTTCACAGATGCCCATTGTTAAATTGGATTAGTATCAAGAGAACAGTAACGAGACAGAGATCGTTAAGGGTGGGCATTCTAGTATGGGTTTTTGGGTGACTCATTTGGATATTAGATAATTTTGGATCGGATTCAGGTCAGATTTGGTATAAATTTAATTCCTGCTTATATCAGAAAAGTATTTCGATTTCGGATTCTGAGTATTTAGGATTTTACCCAGATATTTAAAAATTATTCGAAACACTAAAAAATTATCTGGAATATTCATTATCCAATTATCCGAAAACAAGTCTTTTCAGAAAAATGATTATGTCAATCAAATGTTTTGGCCCAGAAGAGGACGGATCCACCGTTGGATCAAGCCCATAATTTAATACAAGATAGAGGATGCCTTTAGCTTCAAAATGAATATTCATTTGCCCAAATCTATCGGTTAGATCTCAAAATATTGCAATCTTATAGAAACAGTTGTACTAAGATTCAATCATTTACCAACCATGATGACCGATCGGACACCAGAGGTGATCGATCATTTACCAACCATCTGGAATTGACGGATAAGTGTGAATACACAGTGACCGATCAAACACCACATGAAAAAATGATATTTTTCCTTTTTCAACGTTATCTCCAAATCTTCAAAGAAATTACCCTAAATTTGATCCCTCTACTATATATAAAGGCAAACGTAGAGAGAACTAGAAAGAGAGGACTAGAGACTTTTCAAATACTTTCATAAATTGAGTCAAAGCTTAAAGACAATTTCTTATTTCTAAACACTTGTTTTTTTCATTCGATCTTATTTCTAATCAAAAAGATCTCATCTCTTGTTACCACTTAAGAAGTTTTCTAAACCATATTATACTGTTCTTAATGATTATGAATTTGATTCTTTTTCTATTATGATTGAGTAGTCTTTTTATTGAGTTCTAAAGGGTTAAAGTTGAAGGAAACTCATGGTTCGATAAATAGGATTGTAACTCATGGAGATTCACTAAGATTAAAGAGTTCTTTCATTTAGATTTGTTCTTATTACTTGTATCTAGGATTGATCACCTTGAAGCTGATCTTAGATGGTATTTGTGTGCTAATCGCTACATATTCTTGTCTTGAATTTGATATTCAATGAGTTTAGCTGTTACAACTGCAAAGTTTGATTGTTTGCGTTAGATGAACAATTGAAGTTGTCTTTAATGCTTGCAGGTTGTACCATTGACTACGAAAGTTTATCTCATATAAATTATTGTTGTGAAAGTATGAGTAATTCATAGTCATGTTCATGTTCATGTTCTAAAAATACTATTTATCATGAGTTATCATGAATAGTTCGAACCATGATTCCCCTAATTTTTTTTGACAGTCCAACGTTTTTTATTAATCGTTTACAAACCATCTTTTCAACGCTTTTAGTTCGCAAAACAATCTTCTAGAAACCTTTCTTTGTGATTTAACGTAATTTTTAATCCATATTGCTATTTGTGTTTCTAAAACTATGTGAATTCGATACTACAATTGATTGGTTGTGCGCTTGCAGTTTAGATAGTGATATTTTGGATAAAACTTACACTCCTTCAATTACCTGCAAAGATGTGGGGTTCTGGAAACTATAGATCATGTGCTCTTATAATGTAACTTTGCTCAACAGGCTTGGGATGTGGCCCATATCTCTTCCCTCCATTTTCTCAACTCCCCACGACCTCAACCTTCCTATATGAAGCCTCGAAGTCTTGAATCTCCCTCCCACCAGAATCCATGGTGCAACGTTATATGCTAGGATTCTTTGGAATCTCTGGACCGCTCGCAACTAGTTGATATTTCAAGATCACTTATTCTTGGTTAAGGAGGTGATCACGAACTCTATACATGAAGCTAGAGCCTGGTAAGAAGCGCATGTCACACACCAGAACCCATGAGCCTCTAACCAGCGTTAGAGTACTACACCACTATGGAGATCTCCCCTCTAGGTACTTAATGTTTTGTGGATGCAGCTTGGTGCTCTACTTCTCGTAATGTAGGGTTAAGTTGGACCTTTTGAATACATACTAATATGCATTCTGGTGATGCTTCACATAGTATAACCAATTTTCCCTCATTTATTTTTGTTGAAGCGCCAACAGTCAAAATTACTATGGAACAAGCACGAGAAAGGAAACTTGATCAACTCCACATCTTCATTGATTATCAGATTTTGGTTGATCTTCTAAGAAGTAGAAATAAATAGAGCGAGCTATTTGAAATCTTTTTTTATATCCGCTGGATTGCCATTGATTTTCATTTGATTTTGTTTTCTTATATACCACATTTGGACAATAAGGTTACAAGCTCATTAGCTAAGAGTGCCCTTTCTGCAGCCAACTATTATGTTTTTTAGTTTCAAATGAATAAACCATCCTTTAACTAAAAAAGGAATAGCCAAAACTTTTTAAACGTTATATTGTGCACGAACATAAACCTTAAAATAAAAATAGTAAAATAAATAAACACCCTTTGTATATCTCGAACAAAATCAAACAGACCTAAACCTAAATTAGAATGTTCGATCAGATTAATTATCATTGACCAAAAAATCCAAATTCAAACCTAAGTCGAAATAGATATATATATCATTAGTCGTGAAGACTTTTAAAATAGAGAAGTGGTCGATGTTGCGCCACTTTGGCGTGTAACGTAGACGTTTGAGAAACAAGACGCAATAACATCCACAGTCAACAATTTCTGCTCCATTCATTTTGACCACTACCACGTGATGCCATCTTGGAATATTCTTTTTCTAAATTTCTTTGTTTTTTCATTCTTTTTTGTCTAGTGAGAGGGTAAGTTGACCAATTTGATTGGTCACTAGTATTTTCCCGCAATACTCGGACTTGATGATGAGCGCTTTGACCGACTTCTAAGTTCTAATGATATCACGTTCTAGAATAGATAACGTGTGGATTTTTTTATTTTTTATTTTTTATTTTGGTTATAAAACCAGACTCGCCTTCTAATGAAAAATTCAAGATATACACCTCAAAATAAAATATAAGTTTACTCGAAGAAAAAGACAAAATGAAGACGTTGATGGTGAAGGGACTCCTTCTTTTGGCCATTGTATGCAGCTGCAGAGCAGCAGACTCAATATGGGAAGTCTGCAACAAAGATTCAAACATCTCAGGAAGCAGCCAAATCTCCACGAACATTGATTCTCTTCTCGCTACGCTCGTCTCAAAGACTCCTTCACGAGGTTTCTTGACCACAACCTCCTCAAGTTACAACAATAAAGACAATGTGTACGGGCTTGCTCAATGCAGAGGAGACATCAGCAAGTCCGATTGCTCGAGCTGCATCCAAGACGCTGCCAAGAGAATTCGTGAAGCCTGTCCCAACCAATCCGATTCAAGGATCTTGTACGATTTCTGCTTCTTACGTTACAGCCCCGAGAATTTCTTTGGGAAGCTCGACACCGGCTCTGGTCTTATATACTTTAACACCGCCAACGTGACCGAGACCGACCCCAAAACGTTCGATAATGAGCTCGGGGCACTCTTTGACAGAATTAGGTCAGAGGCGGTTTTGCCTAAGAGTCAAGGTTTAGGTAAAGGTAAGGCAAAGCTGACGCCTTTTGTGACACTAAACGGTTTGGTTCAGTGCACAAGGGACTTAACCGAATTGGAATGCGCTCAGTGCTTCGCAACTGCGGTCGGGAGCTTCATGACAACTTGCCACAACAAGAAGGGATGTCGTGTTTTGTACAGCAGTTGCTATGTCCGGTACGAGTTTTATCCCTTTTACTTCCCTCTTGATCCTGCTCAAACCGGTCGTGGTGTTGGTACTATTTCTTCCGTTAGTCTATCTCCCTAGTCACTAAGGAAAGTACAAGTGTCTGTTTAAATATTCCAAAGAGAATATACAATAAATAAAGCTCTTTCATTTCCTTTTGTTTCTTTCTTCTCTAAGATGTAACCAAATAAGTTGCAAAGTTATTTGACCCAAAAAAAAAGTTGAGTGCCTAAAACCCCCTAAACTAAGAAAACCCTATCTATTTTCATCCAAACTATTTACCTCTTTACAAAACCCCCTAAACTTATAATTATATGCGTTAAACCACCCAATTTTTTTTTATTCTACCTAATTCCACCTCTCTAATTAAAAAATTATAAATCGAATTTGCGATATGAAGTCACGTTTAGTAAAACCCCAACTACCCACAAAATTACATCTTGAATCAGACGCCACCTGACCCGAATGTCAAGAAAAAAAAAAGAATCACGACAAATAAGAAATGGACTTATTTGAGCCGTCGAGAACCGTATAGAAGTCAAAGTATTCAAAGTTTTTCTATGGATGTAATGAAAGAGAAAGGAACTTCCCACGTATGTCAGATATCTCATTGCATTTGTTCTTCCCCAATAAAGTATTCGTGGTTATATTGCTTATTATTAGAAGAAACCTGCATTTTTCTGCATAAACTTTGATAAACAAAAAGCAATGCTTGAAACATAAGCTTGAATGAGAGGATGAAGACAGAGCTCATGGTCGCCAATTCTACTATATGAAGAAAAGGGGTGCGGAATCCCAAAAGAAACTATGCAGAAAATCGAAATAGGTGTCGTTGTGTTAGTTGTAGGAACAATGGTATGACTTTGTGGGAAGCTTGTTAATTGATAGCTTGAGTATTTACATTTATATGTATGGATTATACTTGTTTTAGCTTGAAAATGTTTTAAGATTTTGATGGTGTGAAGTGTTCTGTGTTGTTAAAAGGTGATGATGTTTCAAATATTTCAAAAACAACACTAAACATGTTTTATCAGAAGCTTTTAAAACAGGTCATTGTGAAAAAACTACAAACCTATCTTGTTCTATGTTTCTACTCTAACTCAACCTTGTTGTTATCTCTCTTCTTCTTGTTTTTAGCCTTCGCTGTGACATGTTTCTTACATTCATCACTAAAAAAATGAATTCAAATTCGAGAAATAAGTCTTCAAATCTCATTCATATATGCGAACAAGTGTTAATTGATTCTTCTTCATTGCACAAAAACTAACATTAAACATAATTCTCTGCTCTCTCAATCGATGAACCCTTCAAAATCTAAAATGGTTTATATATAGATATCACTCTTATTTTGATATATCCCCATTTCGATTTCTTTTCTACTTGTCGCTTTTTTTTAATATTTGTGTCGGGTTGAGTCAGATTCAAGATGTGGGTAATTGAGGCTACACTAGACGTGATTTCTTGTGGCAAAATTATGCCACTTTGAAATTTTTTTGGATCACAATACACCTTTGAAGTATTTTGTCATTTTTGACCAAAATTACCCTTAAAATAAATATAAAATATTTGAAATACATTGTTTTTCAAATTTTAAAAATCTAAAAATTAAGAATATATAATTAGTAGTCATATCTATATATAAAAAAATTAACTTTAAAACTATGATTAAAATTAATGATATAGTTTTCGTCTACGGCTTCCAGAATCGACATTCTACGACTATTTTCCACGGTCGGATAAAATAATTTATATTCTGCTAGATTGTCTATCTTCTGCATTATTGTAGAATATGTCTTCTCCTAATTGTATTTCGATCTACGAATTTTAGAACACACATTCTAACACTTCTTATTTCGTCTACCAATGACAGAAGATAATTTCTTCCATTTTGTCTATAGTGCACTTCTATTGCAGAATATGTTTTCTGGAAATTAGTTATAATAAATGATTTAAATTCATTTAAATTAATATTTTAAATTCGTTTTTCCATAAATAATTTTAAAAATTAATGAAAAATTCCCTAAATCTAGGATCTAATATTCTCCATATCTTGTAGTTTCCTTAAGTATTTTTTTTTAAATCATTGTAATTAAATATTTTCTTATTTAAATTTTAAAATACAAAAACAATATATATCGAACAAAATTAAGGGGTAATTTTGTATTGAAAAACATTAAAATCTTAATGGGACAAACTTGCTCCTTTAAAGGTATTGAGAGACAAAACACATTTCAATGTGTCTTGATTTTACAATTTTCCCAAAAATGAATTCAAATTCGAGAAATAAGTCTTCAAATCTCATTCATATATGCGAACAAGTGCTAATTGATTCTTCTTCATTGCACAAAAACTAACATTAAACATAATTCTCTGCTCTCTCAATCGATGAATCCTTCAAAATCTAAAATGGATAAACTCTTATTTTGATATATCCCCATTTCGATTTCTTTTCTACTTGTCGCTTTTTTTTAATATTTGAGTCGGGTTGAGTCAAATTCAAGATGTGGGTAATTGAGGTTACACTAAACGTGATTTCTTGTGGCAAACTTGATTTAGAGTTTTTTAATTAGGGAGGTGGAATTATATACAATAAAATTATTTGGGTGGTTTAAAGAAGTTAATTACAAGTTTGGGGAGTTTTACAAAGAAGTAAATAGTTTGGGTGGAAATAGATAAAGGTTTTTTAGTCTAGGGAGATTTAGGCAGTCAACCAAAAAAAAAGATGTAACCAAATAAGTTGCAGAGATATTTTTGTTATCCTAAAGAAACTACTAATAATTCAGATATTGACCAAATTTTAAAAAGGGAAAAACCCTGAAAAATACCCTTACTTAATTGTTTTTGCTAGAAAAATATCCAGACTTTTTCGACTCCCAAAAAAATATCTAAACTAAATAAAATTGTCCGTTTAGTACCCGAACTCTTAAAATTTGAAAATTTTACACTTACGAACTGACGGAAGTTAACATCGGTTAACGGAAAGAAAACACCATTAACAAAGATACTCCTCTATCTTCTTCCCCAAATCTATTTGACAAAAAACAAACCCTAATTTTTGTTTCTTTTCATCTCAAATGAAATCAACATTCAAAAATCGAATTGAAGACTTTGAAGAAGGTTGTCATGGTATGAATCAAACACATAAGCGGTTCGACTAAAGTCAGAATCGAACACATGAGCGAAAATCAATTTTATGCTTTGAGCTTTAGGAATTTCAATGAATATGGAGTCATTGTATTTAAGAATATTGTTTTGCTTTTTGATTTTGGATTCAATTAGAATTAGATTATTGATTTGAATAGTGAAATTTGAGTATTTTTGAGTGTGGATTTCGTTAAAGAAGAAGAGAAACAAAAAGTAGGGTTTGTTTATGCTCAAATCGATTTGGGAAAGAAGATAGAAGAATATCTTCGTCAACGGCGTTATCTTTCCGTTAGCGGATCAGTCCGTGAGTGTAAAACCTTCAAATTTTAAGAATTCGGGTATTAAACGGGTAATTTTATTTAGTTTAGATATTAAACAAACAATTTTATTTAGTTCATGTATTTTTTGGGGAGTCAAAAAAGTCTGGATATTTTTCTAGCAGAAATAATTAAGTTGAGGTATTTTTCCGAGTTTTTCCCTTTTAAAAACAATAACTAGAACTATGAGCTCACATGCTTAGATCAAAAAACTAATATTGACTTGTTTTTTTTAAAGAGGTTCATTGATTAACATTCATCCGGATGCAAAATTCTATATAATAATAAAAAAACAGCAGAAAATGATGGTCCCAATTCTCCAAAATCATGTCAACATATTAGCTTTCAACTTTCTTCACTCTACATCCTCATGATTATTGGGTTTTTCCTAGTGGTGTGCATTTGGAATGTTAATTTCAGAAGTTTGGATTGTTTGGAACCAAAATTAAAGTCGACTCGATTCAGAAAAAGAAATTTGGTTTGGATTAAGACGAGAAAATAATGGCCGGATTTAAACTGAAATATTCCAAGTTCGGTTTATCTATAGTATTAAAAGGAGGTCAAAAGATATGACGTGTCAGCCTCTCATTAAGTTTCAAATGGTTAATTATTTTGTTACCCTCAATGAAAAATCAGATTTTCATTCCCTTGCCACTCAATCCACGTTATGGGCCTGCGTGCAATGGCCATTTTTTGACAAAATGGGCTTCGTGCAAATGAAGCCCATATTATGTTATGTTTTGTAATTTTTATTTAATTTATCTCATACATTTTGGATAAATATCAATTATTAGTTTGGATTTTAATTTCATTGGATATGCTTATATATTTTAGAGTATATTTTATGAGTATCTTATTAACCCTAGGTTTGCCTACAACTATATATATGCATCTTTGATTGTTGTTCATCGTCAATCATGGTTTGTTTGTTTCTCATTGTTTTTTTAATTTTTTTTAGTTTTTCTCCTCTTTAGTTATTTTTTACGTTTGTTTTTTATTTTTTGATTATGTTTGTGAGGTTATATTTTGTGACTCATGTTCTATGTTTATTGATGATTTGTAGGTGCTGTTCTCTTCTCGATGTATCCTTATTTCGGGTTAGTGCTTCTGTTTTATTTGTTCTCTTATGCTTCATGAACCTTAATTGATATGCGTTTGTTTTTTGTTTATCATAGGTTTTGTTTTATTTCTTTCGCCTTCCGTTTATGGTTATACCATTTTGTATCTCGAAGGTAATTTCATATTACGTGAGTTTCATGTTTTTAATTTGTATTATGTTTTAATATTCTACCATGTATGTTTCAGTTTATCGATTCTCTCTTCTTGGGATTTATAGAGTACGGTTTTGGAGATTGGTTATTTCATCCATTCATGACAGTGGATGTGTGAGTTTTGTAGTGTAATATTGACTCTGATTGTGTGACTGAACCATCGATGTTTTTTATTTGATTTGGTTATTTTAAACAGGTGTGGAATTTGTGTCGGTTCCCTTTGCTTGGGTTTTCCGTTTGATATTGTTATCGTGTGATCCAGTAATTTTTGTTTTCTAAGATTTATGAAGGTGTTTCTTATTTACGTGACAAATATTTATGAGCTGACATGTTTTTGTTTTGCAATATAGGTTTTGTCCCCTTCTGAATTTGTTGTGGTTGTTCTTTAACAAATCCACTCGATCGAAACACTTTCGTGCCTACGTATCGGCTTTTAATAGGACGTTCTCTTTTGCTTCGTTGGGCAGGAGGGTTGGTACTCCTCTGTCTCCTGGTGAGAAATATTGCACTATATGTCCTCTACAATTAGCTATGGAATATAGCGAGTCCGAGACTGCGTTTAAACGGATCGAGATACCAAGCAGGACAAAGTCATCCGGGTATATCTTTTTAGATTATTTTCTTGGTTTTATTCATTTGTTTGAATGTTAATATGATATCATTTGTTTCAGGTTTTCACGGTCTGAGTTTTATATGGATGCTATGGCTATTTCTCGATTTGTGGCGTCTGAAGAGTCTGATTTCATCAAACAACCTTTTGAAGAATTAACAGATTAGTTGGATCGATTTTTAGATTTTTTAGGGTTGACATCGGTTTTTCTTCGTATGAATTATGTTTTTTTTTCCGATTCTCGAATTATTCATGTAATTAAATTCGTTGGTTACGGATTGATCAACAATTCAAATTATCTCCAAAATCAATATATTCTTTCCTTAACTATTATCTCTTTGCGATTTGTTTATTTCCTCTGTATAATTTGTTTGGGTGTATAATTGGTTGAGATTATTATGATTTATCAGTATCGATGTTGTTTGTTGTTAATAATTCGATTTATAATACATTCTAATCGCAGTGAATTGATAGTTAATATTTGTATGTATCCGAGTTGTTTGTCCGATTTGTTTTTGTCATCGGTTATGGATTCGAGTTAGTTACTTAGTCTTTGAGTGCATCACGTCTCATGTACAAACCTTCATTTTTGCCCTAAATGTACATGCTTATGATATCATTTGTTTCAGGTTTTCACGGTCTAAGTTTTATATGGATGCTATGGTTATTTCTCGATTTGTGGCGTCTGAAGAGTCTGATTTCATCAAACAACCTTTTGAGGAATTAACGGATTAGTTGTGAAACGACCCGACCTGTTTTTTTTTTTAAACACTACACCCTTGGTCTCAGACTAGCATCCCATAAATGCTATCCTCAACAACCAAGCAAACGACACAAGAAATAGCGGATAACAACATAATCAATTAAACCAAGCATTTCACTAAACCAGATAATTCAATTCAACAATTCCAGAACTACACCAACAACCTATGGCAGTTCTAAATAGAAAATAACAAAAACCACATAACCGAGATCTCAGATCATCTTCCTCTTCGTAGCCGTGATTCCACAATCACACTTTGCCTTACCTGCATCACATGGGAAAAAGAGATGCGTGAGTATTATCACAAATACTCAGTGAGGCGGTCATCCCATCTACTCGGCCAATTACCAAGGTAAATGAAACACCAGACAAACACACAACACAACAAACAACAAGCAAAACAAAATCACATGAGTGTCGACTGACACCACCTCGCAGTGACGCTAGGATCGAGCCATCTCCTCTCTGGCTCGATTCCAAGCCTGTAGAAACCCGATCACCTGCAATAAAATGTCAACAAACACACATAAACGATTGCATCACACAAACATCTCAATCAATCAATAATCCTACTATCAATCAACCTAACACCAGGAATCCTAATATTCCATCCACTTGGGACCATGGTCACGCACTCACCTTAGTCTATCAGTTGCCTTAGAACTCAACCTTTGGCAACTCTCCTTCTTTGCCTGATGAACAAGGCAAACAAAACCAGTCAGTTAAACCAACCAACCAAACCTATCCGGTTAACTAAACCAAATCCAATTCTGCACGAACCTCTCTCGGGAAAACAACAATAAATCTCAGAATACTCATCCAAAAGACAATCCGATTTCGCCTAAAGCTAGATATGAGAGTGGAAAACTTACCCTAAAAGTTTCACTCCAATCCAAACAAATTAGGCTATTCGATCCTCTGTTCTTCTAAAACGCGTCAGAACTGTCTTCATCTCATTCTTTTCTACAAACACCAAAACGAATCCTTTTCTCTTCTCTTTCAAGTTTTCAGCCTCTATCACGTTTTTCTGCACAAAAGGGAGGCTGCTCCACCTTATAAACGAGCCATAGGGTTCCCTTAACCCAAACCACCCAAACCGAACAATTAAAATTAAACCATTCGGTCGAATTCAATTCTCTTTTCTAAATTTTTGGTTCACGGGCGTTATAATTCTCCCCCACTAAACATGGATTCGTCCTCGAATCCGTAAAACACAGCCACATGGCTAACCACCTGGCATAACTCCTCGGCCGATCAAGAGCCTCTTTCAAGTTCAGCTTCACAACACGGATCTTCTCCGTCGTTTCCTGAACAAAATCCGCACCAGATATGCTCCTCTCCCCCACTTAGGTCTAGCATAAGATGTGCGACATGGCCTCCCATATAAAACCTCGAAAGAAGCCATACCACTACTGGCCTGAAAGCCCTCACAAACTCAGAAGTGCACCGCGGATCTCTGCCTGACACAAAACTTGCTAGCACTCAAATAACAACATGAGTCCAAGAAACCGGCAACACTGCCGCAATATCCAAGGAAAACATGCCCCACTTCCCCTCTGGAATTGGTAAACAGCCCCCACCAACTGGCAACTTATCGCAAGCTGCGACTTAGTTAGCCACATCCTTCTTCATCCCGACTCAATGATAGTACCGTTTCTGATCGCGATGCCTCTCAGTCGCTTCCAGATGAATAGAGAAACATGCTCTCATGAGCCTCTCACAGAAATCTCCTGCCTCAAACTTCAACATTAGGCACACAGACTCACCCGTGCCCTAAGATAGCTTCAATCGCCGAGACCTAACAACCAGAACTTTCAACCTTAGAAGAATCCACCAACCCTGATCCTTCTCCCGAGCTACTCGAACATGCTCAGACGGTTTGTCTGATTAACTGTCTCCAGCCCCAACGGCTCTCGTGAGATAACACAAAACCTCAACGTATCAATCTCACTTAACCATAACCCCACATCCTGCTCCTGAGCCAAAGCAGACCGCCTCCGACTAAGAGCATCCACCTCTAGATAAGTTCACCACGATGGTAAACTATAAACAGATCACAATCTGCTACAACTCTACCCATCGCTTCCGCCTCAAATCCCAAGACCACAAAAAGGAACCTCCTCCTCTTACCGCTTGGTCTAGGCCAAATCTCAGATAGATTGCATCTTAAATGGATCAACAGAAACTCCATTTGCAGAAACAATAAGACCTTGAAAACCCATTTTCCTTGCTAAAAACTGCACTTTCTCAACCTAGCAACCATCTTCTGCTCTTGCAACTTCTCCAAAACTGCCCTCTCCTTGCTCATGTTCCCCAAGACTCTTTGAATATACCAATATGTCATCAATGAAGTTAATCACGAACTCCTCTAGATACTCCTGAAAGGCTTCGCTCATCAACCTCATAAACGCAGCTGGTGCATTCGTCACCCGAAAGGCATCACCACTAACTCATAATACCCATACCGAGCCCTGAAAGCCGTCTTCCTGACATCCACCTCCTCATTAGAAATCTGGTGTTATCCGGATGCCAAGTCAACCTTGGAGAACCAAGTAGCCGCTCACAATTGATCCAACAACTTATCAATTCTCGGAAGAGGATACTTGTTCTTCACAGTGACTCGGTTAAGCCCTCGATAATTGAAGCACAACCGGAAACTACCACAATTCCTCATCACAAACAACACCGGTTCTCCCTACGGTTAAGTACTCGATCGAAAGAAACCCTTAACTCAACAAACCCTCTAGCTGCCTCATCAGTTCTACTAACTTTGTTAGAGCCCTCCTGTAAGGTGTCTCAGATAACGGCGTCGTCCAAGGCTCTAACTCAATCGTGAAAGGATCCGACCACGACAAAGGTAATCCCTGCAACGACCGAAAGACATCCTCACAGTCCTGGACAACCCGAATATCCTCACTGCAACCTCACCTACAGACTCCGCCAGCACAATAGTCTCCAAGTAAGCCTCGCAACCCCTGAGTCATAGCCTCAACCTACACCCAAGAGATCACGAGACTCTCAGAAGTTGGTCTCACTCCCTGATAAACCAACCTTCCTCCACCACGCTCAAACACAACACGACCTTGGTGACAATCCAGATGAACTCTGTACTGATCAAGCCAATCCGTACACAGGATGCCATCATACAGTTCCACTAGACTGATCACCAAGTCCCCTGGCATCAACTCACCAGCCACTAGAATCTCCACGCCTCTCGCCCGACCATGAGTAACTAGAAACTTTCCTCCCACTTCCTCTTATGTCCCTGCTCAGGTTTGCCGCCATGCCAGATTTCACCTGCTGTCAAGACTTAATAGACTGAACAGCTGGGCTAACCACCACAGTCTGCTTTCTTGTGTCCTCGACAACGCCTCCAACAGTCTCCACCAACTTTGCTCTCGCCGCATACATGGAAACTCCGCACCGTGTCCTCCAATCAGATCGAAGTTCTCTCAAGAACCTCTTATCCTGGGCCTCCTCGCCTCCATGCTCCTACCAGCATGAACCAACATAAACCAGGAGTCGGTTAAACTCCAAATCATACCCACAAACTGATCTCTCTCCCAGATCCAGTTCCAAAAACTTCGTCTCTTAACGATCCGCAGCCTTTTGAGGAAAGAACTTGGCATCACACTCTGCCCAAAAGTCCATCTAGGCCAACTCTGCCTGAACCCTCCTAACTGCAACACACCACTCACAAAGAATCCTATATCAATCCTCTGCACTTGTTCCCTTATCCGCAAATAAGACGGAACCCTACCGACAACCGCAACCCTCAGTTGCACAACTGCCACTCGTGGCATCACTGGAGCCTAACTGGCACCGCCCTTGGTAACCACTCCCATAACTGCTAAAGCCAATCCGCCATACTCGATGTTGTCACTCATAGAGACTGATCGTTTGTGTTCGAAGTAGGTTAATCACCTATTATGCATTACCTTCCGTCTGTTATAAGACTTTGTCTTTTGAATATCTTTTAGACTTTCCTCTTTATGTTGTGACATAGTTATATATTTTGTAAGACTGATGCTCTACGTTCGTCTATGGAATCTGTTCATTATGCTTTTTATGTTAATGCACGCTGAATAATTTATACTTTGGTTAAACTTTGATTTATTAGTTTTTGCCTACATGGTGCTCATATGGTTTCGTATAGTTGTGTTGAGGTGTCGATTTGTTTATTGGGTGTGAATATGCTACAAAGATGGTATGTGATACATATATTTGTGTCAGTCCAACTATTACAAAGATGCATTATTGCATGGGATATTATCGAAGATTTGTATTGATCCAAAATTGTGTTTTTATTAATACATATTTAATAATTTAGATTATCGTTTGCAGTAGTTTTTGAATATATGTTATCATCTAGATCCAAATTAATATGTGATTATCGTACTAATATGTGATTTTAAAAAAATTAAAAAAACGCAAAATTTCTTATATATATGTGTAATTTCTTATTTGTGTAAGCTTGCGTTTTTTTTTTATTACTATGGCTAATTTAATTTGTGCTGCCGTTCATAGGTCGTATGAACAGTTGGTTGTTCGTGTTCCCGATTTGGATCCATCTCGATGTTTTTGGAGAATGGAAGCAATAGTGGTTCGAATGTTCAAGCAATATGATGTATATGGTGAAACAGTCGAGCTCATATTATCCGATGAGAAGGTATTTAAATTCTTTATTCATATTTACTCCTCTTTTGTTAAATACACTGTCTAATGACTGTTTTAATTGCATGTAATTATCGAGGGTCATAAAATACAAGCTTCCATAAGAGAAAAATTGATGGTTCCTTCTTTGTTAGAAATTCGTGAAAGTGATTGGTTGATAATCATTGATTTTGATCTTATACCCGTTACTGGAGAGTTTAAGGTTGTCAAACATGAATTTAAGATCGTCTGAAAATCCACGACATATTGTTCTAAGAAGTCAGCTAGGTCTTCTTCAAATTTCTTTTCGTTCGTAGATATTGATGTTGCAAAGGGTGGATCCTGTGACCAACTTTCTCTATAGGTTTGAAGCTGAATCATCACTATTGGGACTATTATCTTTTGCTGATAACCTTTTTTGGGTTTATATGTAGATTTTATAGGTATGGCATTAAATGTTGGTGATTTTAGGAGTCGACAAAAACACACTCTTGGTAACAATCATGGATATATCTCTTTTGATATTGTCGATCATAGGTATTGGTTTTTGACATTGCTTGGTGATTTTGTACATATAATGAGAAGTCTCCTGTTTTTAATGAATTATTTTTGTTTAATTAACTGTTTAGGGGATGTTCTCTACCATGTCGGATTTCAAATGAATACGCTTATGATTTCCTAACTGAGTTAAGAATTTGCCAGTCGATGGTGTTACTATATGCATCATACGTTTTTCAAAGATTCAATGTATAAAAGGTTAAAATTTTGTCTATAATTCGTCTCTTTATTTTAAAACCATTTTCTTAATATTATATTATATTGTGATAAATGATTGACGTTGTGTTTTTGCGTAGATATCTGGACCGTGGTGGTTAATTGTAATGCTATGAAGGTTATAATAAATCCATTGTTACCAGAGGTGTGCGCAATAACGTATCGTATAGTTAGAGGCTTTAAAAAAGAAAAAAGCATAGCTCGCTTCTGAGACAATAATCGGAAGAGATGTTGTTTATTGGATATTTACTGAAGTCATCGATGCTTTTCATAGTATTTAAGCAATTATATCTCTTTTGGTGTGGTTTATTATTCCCATCTATTGTTTTTGTTTTACATATGGTATTATTCTTAAACATTACCTCTAATTATGATTTTGATCTATACTTTCCCATGAATTTGTTAATCTCTATTATTTTGATAATTGGTTGTTTGTGGTTTTGAGATGTTATTGCTAAGTGATATATAAATAATTATTTTGCTCACGTTCAGCTAAAATATTCTATGCTGTAATTTCTATAAAAAAATTAGGTTTGAATTTTCGGGAGTCTTTTAGGTGTTTTTTCATCTTCAGCAGTGGTGATTATGAAATGTTGACTACATGCATTGGTTGTTTCCATGTGTGATGTGACGAAAATCATTGATATTGAAATTATGTAATATATATACACTTTATTTACCGAATTCTTGGTGTGAATAAATTATGGATACACTTTATTTACCAAATTCTTGGTGTGAATAAATTATGGATTCATGTATCTAATAGCAATTATTTTTAGATCCCGGGTTTGCAATGGATTGTATGAATCTAGATATTTCCTCACGGAATATTACCCATATTTCGTGGTTATGACGAAAATTCACGAATATATTTCTAGATTCGTGATTATAACGAAAGTCCATGAATATTAAATATACGTGTTTTAAAACAACAATAATAAAAAATCATTCTCTTATATTAAGTCGTGGTTATGATATCTAAAACAGATCTAAGATATAAAGCAAGAAAACGCTATTTTATCGATTAAATATACGATTATGATATCTAGAGCGGATTCACGTAATTATAAGAAGGTGACTATTCGGATTCCCTTTATTAAAGGGAAACAAATAAAAAAAACGGTTATATATACCCGCTATATATACCACCATCTTCTAGGGTAGTCATCCACAACACAAAAAGAGAGAATATCAAAGGTTTTTCCATACACTGTTTCTGGATTCTCAATCTTGCATTAACAATGCTTCCACAACACACCGTCTCAGAGTTAGACCGCTACAAGACTGGATGGAGAATCAGAGTTAAGGTCTTGAGGAAGTGGTACAGATACAAAGCGAATTCCGTCGATACTCTTGAACTCATTCTTTGTGATGACCAGGTTAGCATCGCTAAAACTAATATTTGGATCTAGCGTTTTGATACCGAACCAGTTTTTAATGTGAATATGTTTGTAGTTTGCATTGTTAGACCTATGAATATACACTCCTTCGCCTCGGAATAGGTTTCAGATGGCTGATTATTCTATTATCCTTAATGAAATTCAGAATATATCACACATAGTTCATATCAAATTTTACTCCCTCCGTCGCAAAATAGTTGTCATTCTAGGTGATTTCACGTGTATTAAGAAAACATATTAGAATTTTTATTTTACCCTTAAAAATGAATTTGACTCTTGCTATTCTTCATAAGACTTGAGGTTAAATCTGGTATTTAAAGCCAAAATATGCATTGAAAATGTAAAACGACAACTAATTTGATACAAAAAAAAAGCGTAGAATGACAACTAATATGAAACGGAGGAAGTAGTGTTCTAAAAGTTTTGTTATAATAAAACGCAAACGGCAAGATTTTGATTACTAACCTTAATTTTTCATGCATGTGATCAGTTGTATTTACACTGTGAGTTTGATAGTAGATATTTTTAATGTTTAGTTACCATGCATGTGATGTTTATAAAATAAGTGTAGTTGTTTTCTAAAATTAGATCTAGACATTTTATATACAGAAGTATAATAAGTGTAATTGTTTTCTAAAATTAGATATGATGGTGACTCGGTGAATATACACTCCTTCGTGATATATTCATTTTTTGGATGAATAAAAATAAAAATGGTGTTTTTGTATGACAGGGGACGAAAATTCATGCTATGGTCCTTAAGGAACACCTAAAGAAATTCCAGGATATACTAAGTGAATCGGAGTGGAGAATCGTCACTCTTTTCACCGTTCGCAACGCAATTGGGATCTCCAACGTTGTCCACAACAATAATAGGATCGAGTTTCTTCAAGGAACGATTGTAGATCCGACCAATTATGTCAACGGAGATCACTTTTTTTCTTTTGTTGATTTTGATTCGATTCTCCGCGTCTTTCCGTTGCGGCACTACTTAATTGGTAATCCACTCTTTATGTATAACTATGACCCTCTGTATTTCTTTATGTTTTATGGCTAATTTAAAACGACAATTATGGTTATAGATTTGATTGGCCGGATTATCCATGTTGGTGATATAGAGGAAGTGTATCATTCTGGAAACGAACACTACATCGGGCAGCTTTGTTTTACACTGGCTAACGAGAGGTACGTAATTAGACTACATGTCATGTTCATTCGGTTGATTTATAAGTCAAATGCATAATTATATGATATTTTAAAAAAAGCAACACAAGGATTAAATGCATTGCGTATGGAGACAAAGCTTACGCGATCAAGGATAGCTTGGACAATGTTGTACGTGACGAAATTGATGTGTGCATCTTGCGATGGTGGCAGATTGATATCATAAGTGGTATTATAATGATTCACTTATGTTTAACTAAAATATTGCTCATGCATAATGTTTTCGTTTGTCTATAACATAAGTTTTATGTATTTTGTTTGGAAGGCATTGATGTTCATTCGTACGAAGACTGCAGTGAGATCTTGGTCAACCCTCCCATAGAAGAAGCCATTCGGTTTAGAACAAGGTAAGAGCTCTCTACAATATGGTTGCATGTGCATTTTCGGATTACTCTCTGATTTATTTTTAACATTTGAACGGCGGTGACTGAGGAGAGTGGTTTGATGATGTGGATGGTCTTGGTGTTCGGTTGACATTTGGAATTTTAGTTTTATGTTTTCAAGTTTGCTCTCTTTTTCCCTTTTTTTCTTGCTTTTATGTGTTTTGGAACCTAATTATGACAATGTTATGTTTTAATCGACCTATCAACTTATCGTTTAAGTGCCTTTTTACTCACTCACATATACCTATGAAATAGTAAACCTTCATGTCAGTTTCTATATAACCTGAAATGTTTTACAAATGGTTTTTATCAAATTAAATATTTGACAAAGTCGAACATGGATCAAGATTCCTTCTTACAATTGCGTTTTGAAGCTTTGGACTAAAACCAGAGGTGAAAACTGTTTGGAAAAAATGTATATTGGTAAAATAATGCATTGAGATATTTATACCGTAAAAAAATATTAACAGAGCATATGCTGATAAGTTCGTTATGTGCTGATTTAATTTGAGAGCGTAGTTTTTGTCTCGAACCTTTATCTGTTTCGTACATGGTAAATAGAGCTTTGTTTCGATGTGATGCTTTCTATGATGGATAAAGCATGGTTTCAATGTGATGCATTCTCAGTTTCAGGATTGGCAATTTACGTTCTGGAATATTCATATCCGGTTACTTTACTTAAAACTGTAGTTTTGGTTTATCTAATTGCTTTTTGGTTTTATATCATACTGTTGATTTGTATATGTATAAATTTATATTTTGTTATAGGCGCGTGTGCATTGTCTTCGGTTAGTTTTATTTACATGTACCATATGTTTTTAACATAGTTGCTAGATCATTGTTCTTTGATATTATTTTCGTTTTATTTTATAGTTTGTGCTTATTTTGATAAAACATTAGTCAATTAGTATCAGTGTAAGTTATATGAAAACATACAAATAGTCCATTTTAAATGGTGTTTTTATGCATATTCACAAACGGCAAGACCCAATTATGTAGTGAGATATCAAGTCTTACGGTTTTTGTTTAGTTTCTATTTTTCAGGTTTTGTGGATCGGGATTTCTATTCCTATATATTATATTTCTTTTGTATGTAAATATTTGTGTTTTATTCTAGAAGTAATTGTTGATAAAATTCCAATTTAAAAATGGAATTAGATAAATACATAAGTTAAAGATATCTATATATTAACTAATAGATATCTGTATTTATGTAACTATACGGTATTCTTCCGTAATTATTTTTGTTTTTTTTAAAATTTTTAAAATATATGCATATTATATATATTCTGAATTGTTGTTATAGTATATGCTATGCATCCTTGATTTATTCTTATTATATCTTTTATTTTTGGTTCATTTAAATCGCTAAAAACAACATTTGTCCATTCTGTAGATGATTCGTTGTTATCTTTTTATTAAAGAAAAATTAATTTGATCGCTAATGTGTTATTCTTTGATATAAACCCTATTTACCGCTAATTTATATAAATAAAGATATAGACGCTGAGGTATGACAACCAAATTATTCTCTCTTTTTTTCGTTTGAGCTCGGCCTATAAAGGTATATTGTTGTCTTCTCTTTCAGTATGTTTGATGGTACTTTGTGTTTTTTTTATATGTTGTTGTTATCCTATGGGTTATTCTTTCTTTGCATTTCTTGATCCATATTAGTCGTGTTTTGTTTTATATTTTTTCTGTAGTTTTGTACTTTTTTAACGCATTTTCTTTGAACCCTTTGTAAGAACTTACTCTTCGGTGTGTTTATGTTTATATGTTTTAAAAGATTCCTACAGAAGATCTAATGTCATCAAATATTTCGAATAGTGACGATTCTAATGATAGTTACGGTACAAATCTAACACACTTGGAAACATTAAATAATCTCTCACTAATAAATTTGCATATATTAAGTTTAATATTTTATGTTTTCTGCATTTATCAATATAGGTGATTTGGTGCATCTTGGGAGTGTGCAACAACCAACAGCTAATGTTCTTTCGTTTCATCTACCTTTACCTGCAATAGTAGAGTATGCTGATGATGGACTCATTAGTAACATAGTGCCCTGTGTTGCTATGCAGCAAACTCGCTTTATGTGTTGGTTAGATTACAATAAACAATTTTCTAATACATTGACTTATCTCGAGTTCGGTTCCAGATATAGATGAAATGCTCAAAGGTCGCTATGGACACTTAGAGATATAGTTACTTCTATTGGTAGGTTGGTCTGTGTTCCTCTCTCTGTTGGTGATGCTTATTATCTCCGAGTACTCCTTGGTGTTAGTAGGGGTCCAACGTGTTTCGCGGATATAAGGACGGTTCGTGGTGTAGTTTATCCAACAAACAAGGATGCATGCTATGCATTAGGGTTGATTGACCACGATGACGAGTATGTTGATGCACTTCGTTTGTCTATCCGGTGGGCTACTTGTGATGTGTTCAGTAAATTCAAACAAATGATGACTCCTTTTCTTGGTGCAGAAGAATGTGATAAGATAATCATAAAGGCTAGGAGTGCTATTGGTGAACAGTAACATCAATTACTTTGCATATTAAGAAATGTTTTCGTTTTGTTTTATGGATTTTAGAAGTTTTAGATGATCTTGATATTTCATTGTTCTCTTTGTTTTGATCGGTTTTTATTTAATCGGATTATAGTGTGTTTGCTATTTTTTTCAATACTATGCTAATCGTTTCAAATTAGTCGCTAATAATTATATTTATCATGAAACTGTTCTATAGACTGTGAGAAAAATTGTATTAGTAGAAAACATTAGCATGAGGTGTCACGGTCGAATCCCAATCCTAATCCTAAGAGAAGTATTAATCCTATAACAATGATAATTAACACGAAATCATTAGTAATCACTATTTGACAATGAGGATTAGCATTAAGAGATTAATGAGTAGTCTTTTAATCCATTCATTGGTTATTCTCTTAATCCATTCGTTGTTGAAAATGATTTACATCAAACTTATATCGGAAAATATTGCAAAATATATATCTTTAATTATATAATATCGTTAGCTTATGTTTTACACCGAACTTGTATTGGAGAATATTGCAAAATATATATCTTTAAATATGTAATATCCTTGAAATATGGTAGTTTATAGATTTATTTGATGTGAATTGCTATTATATTTAAATGTTTTAGATTCTTATAAAGAGGTCGTATTTATCTTTACTATATTTAATTTAGTTTTAGCTAGGGTTTTACACTATCTATATATATCTACGTATTTTATAGTGTGATCAACAACTACTCTCATTCATCGTATAGCAAATTATCCTTATAGGATGTCCTTCTTGCGAAACAAAACCACTGATATTGTTCCTCTTAAGGATATTCTTCCTACGATGAAAAGATGTAAGATCAAAGTTCATATTATGAAATTATGGAAAAAGAGTCCTAACGCAGGTGGTTCTATCGAGATGGTTTTGGTCGACGACCAGGTGCGTTACCACCTTAAACTTTCAATCCTTGCTACTTTCGTGTTCATCTGTTTTGATTATAAATATATTTTGTAGGGTACACGTATTCATAGCACGGTGGAAAAAGAATTTGTTGATAAACACGTTTAGCGCCTTATAGAGGGTGAATGGCTGATTATCAATACATTCAAGATTGGGTCGTACGTGGGTAAATACCGGACTAATCCACATCCTTCCAAAATTATATTTTCCAAAACAACTACGCTCGAAGATGCCCTGAATTCCCATCCAGTGTCCCTGAAAATTATTTGGCTAATTTTAGCGACGTGACCAGTGGTATGGTTGATACCAATGTTTTGATCGGTAAGATAATTTGGTCATCTAACAACTATCAATATCTGTGTTAATCTAATTTAAAATATCTTTCTGGAAATTATCATATAATAGATGTCTTCGGGAAGGTTCTTGAGATACATCCTTTGAATAATATGGTTTCTAAAGTACAAGGGCAATCTCTAACTAAATTAGATGTGGATTTGGTGGATGCTCAGTAAGTATATATTGTTTTGCGTTTATTTGTTTATGAGATACCTTTAATACTCACATTGAAATTGTCTCTTTTTATTGCTAGGTCGAACGGTCTCACATGCACTTTTTGGGGAGATTTTGCTAAGCAGTTTTGGGCTAATACGAGGAAGTATGATGATGCAGATCTCGTGTGTCTCATGCAATTTGTCGTGGTCAAAGAATTCAGGGGTATTACGTTTACATTGGTTTGTTTAATGCTAATTTTGTTGTATTTTTATAATCACTGTTTTTTTTTCCTTTACAAGATCTTGGACTGTTGGTAATGCTTTTGACGTCACTCATGTTCTGTTTAATCCAAAAATGCCCATGGCTACTGAACTTGGTTCAATGTAGGTCTTTAATTAAAAACCTTGTGTATGATAAACTTTGCCCGTTTCTAAAAAAAACTCTCTTGCTTCAACTCATTTTCTAGATCACCTTCCGATGAACTTCTCCTTGGTATTGTCGTTAGTAACAAAAAGACTGGACCTACGCTTTACCAGGAATTTTTTAACTTAAATGCGAGTAAGAGTCTTTACGATATTGTCTATTGTGCACATGTTGGTTGTAAATTTTTGACCTTCCCTTTGGATGCACCAAATATGTCTTTAATAAATCGTTTATGTTATGTTTTGTTAGGAGTGCAAATGTGTGACTGTTGTCACAATCATGTCCATTGATACTGCTATATGGTATTACATTATTTGTGCCGTTTGTGGTGCTACTGTTGAACCGTATCCAGATTGTGGTGATGGCATATTTTTTTATTGTGACAAGTGTGGAAAAGTGACCGCCGTCGACGCAAGGTTTTGATTATCCATTATTGTCTATTTTAGTTGACATTGATATTGTGTAAGTCCTGATTATTGATGTTTTGTTTTTCGTGAAAGGTACAAGCTTATTTTGCATGTGTCCGATACATCCTCGACTACTATCAGAGTGCTTTTTTTATCCTATTGCCAAAGAGTTATTGTCTTCTCGTGCCGTTGATCTAGCAGATAGTTATTGTTGTGATTTTATACGTGAGTTGTTTCTACTGGCTTACGACTGAATTTTTTGAAATTTATATCCTTTAGGAACCGGAATGTGTTTTGCCGTCGGTTATAAGTGGTTTGGTAGGGCAAAGCTTGCTTCTTAAGATAAGCATAGGTGCTGATAATCTCAGGAGTGCGTATGCACCATACAGAGTCGAGAAGTATTGGACTAAGCCTGAAATGGTTGAGAAGTTTGAATATACTAACGACAGTTAGGTAGATTGACAGTCTTTATATGATGGTTGTGATTATTATGTAATAGTATCGTGTGAATGATTATTGTTTTGTTTTTGTATCAGAATTCTGAGGTTGTCGATCTCGATGGTGATGATGCTGGTGCTATCGGGTCTACTGGTCCCCCCGCTAAACGTAGTCGTGTTGTTAATGATTCTGATGTTTCGGATCCGCTTTTGCTCACACATAAAACTATCAAAATCGAGAAAAATGTTTAGTTGTTGAATTTGTCTTTTTTTCTTTCTTAGATTGGATTTAGTTTTCTGTTCTTTTATGGTGTTTTACTTTATGATCTCGATTTATTGTGGTTTTCTATTACGATAATCAATAAAGATATATGTTGGTTTGAAATTGTCGGTTTAACAAGAAGTCCCTATTGAAGTCGTTCATATCTAAGAACTGTTAGTATTGACGTTTATGGATATTGGTTGTTATGTAATGTGGTCGTCGTTTGGTGTGTTATTGGAACGACACTAGAATTATTGACAAATCTATATATGTTTATATATCATCTGAGCTGTTTAAGATCTTTAACCACGTGTGGTGTCACTATTCAAACCTATAATTGCACCAAATGACATATAGTGAGTTGTCTTCTTTCTGTGTGATGATGTTGTGGTGATTACTCTCTGAACTAATTGGTGAATCTTTTTTGGTTCAATATTTTTATGGAGATAAACTTTATATGTGTTGGTCCTCTTTGATTATCTTACATATATATATTTATATTTGTGCTTTTTTAAATATAAACATATAAATCTTATTAAATCTTAGATCATAGTCGATGGACTAATTGATATGAATATACATATGAGTATATATCCTCTTCGTATTTACATAGCTTAGTATCTAATATATATATTTGGTTTTATTTGAGTATCATTATCTCGATTGTTTACACATTATAGATTTATGTTACGATGCAAATCATATCTCGAATGTGTTCAGCTCATGTGCTTATCTTATAGTTTTTCTTTTTTCTTTTTGGACTAGATAGTATAAGTATATACTTCTTTGTTAATTGGTGAACCATAACTAACATTCAGAAATTTAATTTCATGGCGGATTCTTATATACCTATATCGAATGTCACATGTGTCCATTCGGGTAAAAAAGAATGGCGCATCTATGTTAAAGTTTTACGTCTTTGGGAGAATAAATCTTCTACGAATGGAAACAGTATTGATGTTATTTTAGCCGATAGACAAGTAAGTTAATGATATACAATAATTTTTATTTGAAAAATTACAAAATAGCCCATATCATGCAAATTGATACATTTTTTATGTTTTTTAGGGTTCTAAAATACAAGCTTCTTTGCATAGTGTGGTTTATGACCAGTTTGTTGACAAAATGGTAGAAATTGTTGGTACACTATACAATATTTTGATGTAGTTGATCAATACGGTTCGTGCAGGGCTACTACTCACCCTTACAAAATTGTCTTTCTTTCGCTGAAAAAGATCGACTTTGTTTTGTCAGATTGTCATAAAGCTTTTTTCGATTTTGTTAATTTTGATCATATCTTCAATGGGACTGCTAATGATGACTATTTAGTTAGTGAGTATATTGATTTCTTTATATAAACCAGTTTAATACGTTTTGTAATATTTTCATCATTTTTTTATTAATTATTGATACAGTTTTTGTATATAGATTTAATGGGTGAAGTTGTCAATGTTGGTCCTTTCCAGTATTCACCAATACCTGATGACTCTAATGAGCTGCATAGAGTTAAGACAGATTGTGTTATTGACGAGGATAGTGCTGATGAAGAGTCTTTTTACCAAACTATTTCTTTTGATCTGAAAGATGAAAGGTATATTTGTTTTAGAGTATTTAAAAATATCTCTATATATATATTATTTAATACATCAATTACTTAATATCACGTTTGTGTGAATACTCTTTTTTAGAAACGTCCATCTACGCTGTAATCTTAATGGATTAATGGCGTCGAAGTTTTATAAAAGTTGGACATTGTTTGACGGTTCCACCATTATTGGTACCGTTCGCTGGGGTGTAATTGATATGTGTGCAGGTATATATTTCCATATATCATAATACATGTATGCATATATATATATGTACATTATTCGGTTAGCTGTTTAGTATAAAAGATAAATATATTATTAGGGCAAGTTAGACCGCGACACGGATAGATCCCATGCGCCTTCGATAACAACACACAAAAACAGAAACCGTATCATCTAATTCACAACTAATACACGAAAAATGACTAAGGTATTCCTTGGAATCAATAATTAGGCAGGATTAGACCAGGCCCTACCGTTTGTGCTGCTACGAGGTGTACCCAAATAATGCTTAATCCTTCATTTCCGGAAGTTGCGACTTTCAGAGCGAAGTACGTAGAGTGTTATTGTTTTCATAATACCGTTTCGTATTTTATTGTGTGGTTTATGATTGCTTGGTTTTTTATAGGCTTACTAATAAACGAAAACGTCGCTTTATCTTGTCTGATAACGACTGCGATTCTGATGATATTGTTGAAGATATTTCGAATGGTAAGAAGATTATGATCCAGATGATGGGTCAAATGATGCTGAAGATAATCAATTTGATCGTGAGTATTGCACTGACTCGGAATATGAAGAAAATGATTAATACTAATTTTTGTTATTAATATTACTATTTGTTTTTTGTGGAATTTTTATGCAATTTCGTATTTCATGTTTCTATCAAAGTTGATTGCAGTTCTAGAAACTCCTTTTACCGCCCTTATTAGAGATATGAAATTTTGTCATGGTTTAGCGATGTTGGTATGGAAATTTATGTTTTCATATATAGTTGAATATTGTAGTCGAAATATATAGGCATACCTACACATGTAAGCTAAAAAGGTATACTGTTATGGGAATCAACAAATACATTATGCATGGTGGCATGCACAATCGAAGAACGATTCAGTACTTTCGGCAACAATAATTTAAGCCTTATTAGGGGATGGTGTTTCTTCAAATCAACCAATTTTATCAATTAAATATAATCTACACAATGAAAGTAGATACTTTTATTGATTTTAGTGGTAACCCTTATTGGTGATATGATTTGCTAATCATGTTAGTATCCACTATTAATGTATCACATTAGAAAAAATTAAGCATTACTATTGGTAAATATCTATTATATCTCATTATACAATAATATATCTCATTACGTTAATTGTTTTTTCTTAATCTTTGTACGTGTTGGTGCTCCCTGTTTATCTTTAATAAATTTTGTATTTTTGATTGTTTTGTAATGTTGATGATAAATCAATCATGTTTTTTTCTATAAAAAAAATCAGTCGGTTTTTATTATAATAATTTTCGTATACATCCAATCTTCTATACTCTTCTGCTGAGATATTATAGTGTATATCTCTAATTATCGTCTCATGTACTAGCTTAAAATATTCGATGAATGTGCATTTGATAAAGTCTCCTCTATTTGATATGGTTATTTTCATATTTATTGACTAATTTTTAATATTTATCTTAACATATGTATTCAAAAATTTAAATTTGAATATGTAGTAGTTATCGTAATTATATAAAAGTATTCCACACAAGGAATCAAAAGTGTATATATACTATAAGTATTACCTTAATATACAACAGTGAGAAGTATAATTTTTTTTTGATAGCTTCATCTATAGTATTAGCCTCTACAATTGATGATATGTCGTTTCCTCTTCCTAATAATTTACCTGATGATGATATTACTGGTATGTTGATCTGTAGTTAGATATCCTTTTATATATTTTTCCTGCAATTCATATATTTTAACGTTATTTAATTTGTATAGGTATTATTAGAATTCTAATAGGAACGACCGAGACGTCTATGCACATTCTCCCGTTTCATCTACTGACACATGAAGTTCGTGTTGTTGATAGCTTTGCTGCCCTTCGTTCAAGTCAGTTCTTGAGATGGTTTGATCGTAAGAAAAGTTGTGCTGTTGCTAGATAAATGACTTATGTCGAGTTTGGCTCTAAGTTTGTATGGAATTCTGAGGATTCGGAATGGGTTCAACGTGATAGGCATGATCTCGATGCTAGATTGGTATATTTTCCTCCCTTTATCGGGGAGATTTATTATCTTTGCATTTTACTTAATGTTGTCAAAGGTCCTACATGTTTTGAGGATATCCGTACTGTTCATGGTGTAATTCAACCGTCCTTTAAACATGCATGTACCGTCTTAGGGCTGACAACTGATCCTGATTACTACGCTCATACAATCGTGGAGTTCTTTGGATACTCCAATTCCCGACTTATGCATAATTTCTTAATTGGGTTAGAGCGTATGCTCGGATCTTACGAATTCGATAGGGTTGTCCGTCTTTCTTATCGTATGTTATTTCATTAGGTAGTTTCCTAATTTTTTGTTGTTTATTTTGGATTTGACATTTTTTTTTAGTTTAATAAACTTTCCTTTTATTTTTTATTACATGAATAATAAGAGTATTGGCCTATTTTTTAATGAAATAGTCCAAAGAGAATATTATAATAATTTTATAATGTATGGTGTATATATTACAAAAGCTTTTATACTGACCTGCCTAAAAATCGTAGAATCAAGAAAAAAATGTGAAAATTTCCATAGCTTAATTTGGGTTAGTTACTTTTACTATTCACGGAGATTATTGGATATCCACATCTCAACGTGCATCTAAGTAATTTTATAAGCGAATAAAATGTTGGAATACTAATACTCTTTAGCTAAACAACGTGAGATATTTATTTTTGTTATGTTATCCCACCATCAGACACACTTATCATTTGTTTAGTTTGTATAATATAATGAGATTAGAATATAGCATTTTGTAATGTGATACATTTAAAATGAGTGGTCCACTTATGTAAAACTTGCTCAAAACAAATAAATGTCGTAGTTAAATATTTATATACCAAATACTAATTAATATGAATATATCCTATTGATATATTATTGTTGTTATTATTTGTGTATCATTATCACGATTATTTACACACTTCTTTCATGGTATATATCGTATAATATGCAAAAAATATCATTAGGATCTTGGATATCTCTTTATTAAATATGACGGGTTATTAGTGTTTATCTAAATACGTTAATGCTATATATATATTGATCTCTTTGTAGTCACTTTCAATTTTGTAATCTCTTAATATCAAATTTGGCAACTAAATGTATGTTTTTTGATTATTTGAAAGATTACTTTCGAAGTTTGAATCAATGTGTGATTGATGTTCATGTGATACGATTGTGGAATGAGTATGTTGGTACTAACATCAGTTCGCTCGAGATGATTTTGCTCGATGCCCAGGTTTGATTTGCTGCTTCTAAAAAATATATCTGATCTTGGTTTCTTTGACGCTAATATTTGCCATGTTAATAGGGTACCATGTTGCGTGCATCTGTGGCTTCAAGTTATATTGATCGTTTTCGCTCTCAGTTAGTTCGTGACCAGACTTTATGCACAGAAGGGTTTGGTCTTACTGATTACTCTGAACTTTACATGCCAAGTTCTTTGTTTTTTAAGATAGAGTTTCTCCCTAGCACTATTGTTAGATGGGTTAATCAAATTCCGCCGGTAAACCCATCCAAATATAATCAGTGGTTCCAATGTGTTGTTAAACCACACTTTGATAAACGGTTCTTATTCGGTAAGTATATTGTAGTTTGTATTTAAATAAAATCGTTTTCGATATTAATTTTGCACTGTTCTCATATATAATTGGGCAGATTATGCATGTCAATACATTGAAAAAGGCTCGTAAGGATGGTGAACTGGCCAGTAGACTTGATATTGACTTACGAGATACAAGGTAATCATAGATTATATCTAACTTATTTGCGTTATCCCGTGTCTGTTTTCGTTACCTTTAATGCTAATAAATGCGTAGTGATCACCGTTTAACATGCACTTTGTGGGGTGGATGTGCCGAGGATTTTGCTGAATATGCAACAAGTAATGTCACATTCCTATCTGTCTGCGTCATTCAATTTCTTTGTGTTGCTCCTTACCGAGGTTTGTATTATATTTGCTATTGTACGTATCATGTGTTATACTTTAAAAAATTAAGATACCTTGTGTTTCTAATTCTAGGTATATTGGAAATTTCAAGTTACTCAGATGCTACTTCAATATGTTTTGATCAAGATACATACCTAATGGATTGGTTTACACAGGCGTGAATTTTTTTCCTTCTGGCATGTTTTAGCTATTTGCAAAAATTATAAATCACCGCACTCATAGATGCGTATACATGCTCTCAGGTTACCTGTAGACGAAGTCGATCTAACCATCAACGATGTTCCATGTTTGCTAGATGATTCAAATGTTTCGTTGCAAGATGATTTTCTGTTTACCACTAACCGAAAGAATATACGTGAGATTGTTTCTGCTCATGAGGTATAATATAGTCAAGTTTTTATATACATTACTATGTTCTTTGTAGATATGTCATTTTTATAATTATAGGAATGTACATGTGTCGCTGTTGTTAACATTGACGCCGTCGAGACGCTCCACCCTTGGTATTATGCCTCTTGCGATGTATGTGAACAGAGAGTTTTGCCTTACTATCGAAGCTCACGTGGAGATTTGCCTATTCTATATCATTGTCCTAAAGTGTGCAAGAGGGATGTATCTGACGTTACATTCTGGTAATGACAATACATACGCACCTAGATGTTTTGGGATTGGTACTGAATTATTTATATTATGTGTGTTTGACGTCTTTTGTAGGTACTTTCTCATTTTACATGTGTTCGATTTCGTCGGAGAAAGGATACGTGTTCTCTTCCTAGACGATAACGCCGAATCTCTTTTATACCGTACTGCAGATGAATTGCTCTCAAACTTTGATCAGGTTTGTTTACGGAGTCACCGTCAGCTGTGGATATAGTATTATCGTTTGATATTTTATTTTATTCCTTGAATAATGTCTGGTTATCTCGATCTTATTATAATTGCAGGATGATAGGCAGATATTACCCTCTGTTATTAGAGACTTGGAAGGAAAAACAATTCTTTTAAAGCTATGGATTTCATACGATAATATCAAGTGTAGAGGCAATAACTATATTGTTACTAGATTTTGTGATGATGATGTTACAATACAGAAGTTTAATTCTGAGAATTTTGGGGATTATATTTAGATCTTTTGTATTGATAACCTATAATAATGAATATCATCTGATTTTTAACTATACCATTTGTTTTAATTTACTACTGTTTATTTTTAAAATGCTTATCCCGCGGAGGGCGCGGGTACCGCCCTAGTTCAAATATATGTAGACCATGATGTGATTATAGTTATCAAAACATGTTTAGAACATTACATGTTATATAAGCTAACTCACTATAACGTTGTGTCTAGCACTTCCATAATTCTAAAACATCTATCTTTCATAAAACGTTAGTTATAACCTATCATCTTCTAAAAAAAAAAATTCTTCGAAAACTAGGTTTTTTTAATCAATGAAGAAATATAATTATGAGAACAATTATATAGATGAAGCTTTAACCTGACATGCAAACCATGACGAACGGTTCTAATTACACAATGCTAAAAAAATTCGGTGAATTCTGCCTTATTAATTTGCGTTCCGTACATGTTGGTGTAAAAGTATTAATGAACTTTTATTCAAATTACCACATTAAAAAAGTTTCCACTAATAACGGTCTTAAAAATGTATCTTTAAAGAAAACTTTTCACTAAATGAGATGTTTATTGAATAGAGCTAAACCATGTTAAGAGCATACACCAAATCTCATTTTGGAGTAAAAACTTCTGGAACCCAACACCATTTCTAACACCCAAATATGGTGTAAAAAATAGGATAACACCATTTTTTTGTTTTCAACTTTTTATTTGTAAAAAAGATCTTTTAAATTTTAAATAACTTTAGAAATGATTAATGTAAATATCCAAAACAATTTATAAATCAATTTTAGATATAAAAACAAATAAATTAGGTTAATATATACACTTTTAACCTTTTGTATTATTTCAAAATTTTATATAAATAACATTTTTGTTGTAATTATTTAAAATTTTATAAAAATAAATAATTAGGATTAATTGTAAATTTTAAAAGTAAAGTATATTATTAACAATTAACAAAAAAAATAGAAAAAGAGAACGTACTTAGAATATTTCTTTTAGTGTAAAATATAGTGTAATACATTGAAGATGTTTTTAGGAAGCAAGGAACTGGTTTTAGTTAAATGGGCCAAATAAAAGTAAATAACAAGTCTTTTACATGAAAATAGATTTGATTAGATGGGCCAAACTTTGAAAAAAAGAAAAGAAAGAGATATGCCAAAGTAAAAGGTATATGGTTCGTTTGGTATCTTCAAACCAAAACTGAAAATACCGGTTCTGTGTATCATATGCTGGACCCGAATAAGACGGCTTCAGTCTGACTGGACCAGCAATCGGAAAACACAGCTATGCTCTCGGTGGCTAGACGCGTTGGTTCCGCCATGCCGTCGCTCCAGAACGGAGGCTCCCTTCTCCGGTTGATGAGAACGGAGGCAGGTCAGCCGAGACGGCGGAACAAGTCTCCCTCTCTGCCGCTGAAGAAGAAGGAAGAGAAATCGGAGTGGTGGATCGTCGACGGAGAGATGCACGAGATCGGAGATCACGTCCCTCTGCGTGAGCGTTTCACCATACCAAGGGACAACATCCCCAACAGGCGCCGCAAGCAGCTCCGTGACCAGTTCATGCGCCGCACTCGCCTCGTCCTTAAAGAATCGGTCAGTCAATTCTTAGGGATTTGTATCTTTCGATTAGTGCTTGTATTCTGATTTTCTTGTAAACGATAGGAGCATGAGCCATGGTGCAAAAAACACATGGAGTTGTATAACGAGCTCAGAGAAAACTGGGAGAGGCTTTACTGGGATGAAGGCTACTCGAAGAAAATTGCACGAGATCATGCCAATTACGAGTCTGCTGAAGAAGACGACCAAGATTTTAATCCATACAGGTTTCTCTCTACTCACTTGTACACACTGCATACATATATCTTTTGGTGTTATTGAACAAACGGTTTGGTTCCCTTTGCCATTGCAGGAACAGGCGGCCCTCTAATGATCCAGCAGCCAAGGTAATGTTACTGAGAATTCTTTTGTCTAGTTTCTGTTATCTGATATTTGGCATTTCAATCCCTTGGCAGGACCAGCAGGGGTTTAACAGAACAGCAACACAAGCTGGTGATAACTGGGAGAAAGTCAATCAAATCCGAGACAAATTTGAATATGACAGAGAACGGAGAATGAGAGAAAAAGGTGCGTCTAACTATCTCTTTGCTTCTTTTTCCCTACTATTCATATCCTTCTATGCTCAGATGCTAAATTCCTCTGCCATTAGCAATTTAGCATAAAGCCAAAGCTTAGGGGTCACAATGTTTGTCGTAGTTGGCCAGAGATGAAATTAGATGGGATAGTTTTTCTTGTTTACCATCTGCGTTAGAGACTGTGGCACATTGTGCATAGAAGAGTCATCGTTATTGAGTTTGTTTGCCTCCAAATTCCTCGGTTGCGTATTGTAAACTCTCTTATGTTGCAGCCTTTGCACCAATGAACGCTGCACCGGACTCTCGAGATTTGAACTGGAATGCACAGAGACAGCCATTTGATCCTGACAGATACACTCGGGAATGAATCAAGATTGTGGCAGTGTCACGGAGATGTAGATGTAGCAGAAAAGCTCATGAGGACTTGGAATCTAAACTTCCACGGCAATAATCTTGGAGAAGCCCGTGCTGCATAACAGAGTGATTTGCACTTCCAAGACGTTTTTCCATAATTTCCGTAGCTAGCAACTCTACTCATGAGTCATCAGTTTCTTCTCGACCAAGAGAGTTTCAATACCTTTGTGTTTCATTTTCATCTATTTTATCTTTCCTTCAAACTAGTGATGTGAAGAGAGTTTGGTATGGAGTAGGATTTCTCACTAACCGTAAAACAAGTTAGTATTTGTACTACTACCAAGTTTGTTTAGCTTATTTACTGTAGCTTCAAAAGCCATCTTCATATGATTGAAATTACCATTTCTTCTAATATTTCCCTCTATGATGGAAAGATGAGATGAATTTCCATTTTGGAATGTAATTCTTGAAACTACGCAGGAAAGATCAGGTTTGATAAAAGAAAAAATCTTGAATCCATTGTTTTGGGAAATCTGATTGTAGAGTTCGCTCCCCTAATCTTGACGTCAATTGTTTTGAGAAATGCGAACGTACTATAAGGAATAACACTTCATCAAATCTATGTTTAGTCCTTTCATGATACACAGCTGCTTGAGTTTCTCAGGACCATCTGCTCGAGTTTGGTTGAAATCGTATAGGAAGCAAAGCTTAAAGGATAATCATTCTACTGGTAAACTGGAGCTCTAAGATGAACTCGAAAATATGCATACAACCGAAAAAGAAGATGTGCAAATGGGTGCTCAATAAACCAAGAAACAATGGAAGACACAGTTAGTAAAATCATCAACAGACATCTCTGACAGAAAAAGCAAAAAAAAGTAAATACACCATCTTGAAGAAAACAATCAACCACTACATAAAGACAATCATAGAGTATGTGACAGTGCAAACTTGAACTAAGAAAGATCACTTGTGCTATGTACTTGCGGTGAGGACCTATGATGAGGCTTGGCGAGCACGAACCAGTGCATTGAGTTCCCTCACTTGGCTTCTCAACCGCTCGGGATTGCAGAAGAAGTCTACAAATACACGTCTTTGAAGTTCCACGTCCTTGGAGTGATGCTTCACGATCTGCAGCAAAATAGTTTATCAGAGGGAGCTGGTTTTGTTTGAATTCACTATAATGTAGACATCCGCATTTGGAGGAGATGAATAAAAATAAATAGAGAATTAAGACTCACCTCCCTTTTCTCGCGGTGCTCAAGCGTGACCTCTTCCACTGCTGCCGAAAGTTTGGAGTTGATTTTCCCCATTTCATCAAGTTCTTTCATCAGCGGCTAATGTTACATGGACAAACAACAGGTTAAACTCTAGGTTATCGGTTTAAGAATAAGGGCTAAAATGGTTATCGGTTTTTACCCATGGTGTCAATATGGGTTGCGCTGTAGTTGAGGACGCAAAGAGTAGTTGCTGCAGGTTCTGAATAAGAGTACACCTGAGAGACAGAAGAGAATGATATATGAGCATCATATATACTTGTTTCTGTAGAAGAGCATGAGGAATGTAATGAAGATTTCGGGTGAATGGTGACTCACAGCTCGTTAATGCATCTATTTCTGTCATCAGGAAGGGAATTCTCGAGGTCAGACTGAAGAGACGACAGATCAGACTGAAGAGCAAGAATCTGCTGAATGATGGCTGGAGCTGAGACATAGGTTTGTAATCCAGCTTGGGCATCTATTACAGGAGGAGATGAAGATCATCAGCTTAAACTAGGTTACAAAATATCAGATAAAGGGAATAATTGTGTAAAAAATGAAAATTTTGACTACTTGAGTGAATGCTCAAGAGATCTCTAACTCCATGTAAAAAGCTGTCACGGTCATCCACTGCTCCCTGTTCTTGCACATCAGATGCAGCTTGGATCAGAGCCAAACACCGCCCCTGGATAAAATCATCGAAAGATAATTTAGTTTCTTTATCCGATTGTTGCAGGAAATGATGGAATGCAACTTTTACCCCCAAAAAAGGATGGAATGTAACTATGGTTATGAGCATACCACGCGGCTTCTTGTGGCAGAGAGGTAACCCTGAAGTTCAGATTCAATTACTTTTAGCAAAGAGAATGCTCCAAGCATGTTTTTCTTTTCTAACTGACATGCTAATTTCAGAAATTGGTGTCTTGCAAGCTGATTCACCAGATGGTTGATGAACTGTGACAAAAAAAAAATTCAAATATCAATGAGAGAATGGCAAGTAGAGCTTGGTATCTCAAACATGGAAAACACGCAGTCTTGTGGCCAATGTATCTTGAAGAGTTAAGGAAAACTTAAGGCCAACATACCACTTTCTGTTTACTAATATACAGTTCTTGTCGCATGACCTTTAGATCGTAGTCACCTACAAGGTTATGATGAGCACAATCATATGAAAGCCCAAAACTATCCAAGAGCTACAGGTACAGAACAAATAGTAAATGCTGAATACCTTGCAAGATATAGGTGTCCTGGAGTTGAGCAAGCTCCCAACATAGTTCGGGAATAGTCTAAAAAAAGAACGGAATAAGCAAATATGTAGCTACCCAAAGATTTGCCTACTTGTTATAGTTTAGAAACAGGAAACTTGAAATGTCAAGATTGAGTACATGAACCGACCTCAGATAAGAGTTTTTCTTCTTTCTGATACAGGGTTGAGATTTCTTCGACTAGATCGGCATGTTTTCTCCTGTTAAGGTAAGAACATGGTCACCAGAATACAGTTAACAAGTTAAAGACTCAACGATAATTTTATCAAAGTCTTGCTTCGATGTTTCATGTTTTTCTACCTTAAAGAATGTAGATCAAAATGAATATGAGCTTCAACTGATGTTACTTGAGATTTGAGCGTCAAGAGAATAGCTTGTTGCTTAGCATTCTCGACCTGGGCTTCAATCCATTGTCTCTCACTTGTTCCAAAGCTGTGAATGATAAGAAAACGGATCGGAGAGTGAGATCTTGTATGCATGAAAATTCCAAGTTTTCTATGCGATGAGTGATTTCCAGCATTTCTTTAGTATGCCCCACATGGCAAGAGAGACCCTTTACACATAAACATATATTTTTGGATGACAAGACTTGATAAAAGCATTTCAAAAGCAAATCCAGAGTAACGGTCAGAGTGAAAGCTGGAAGTTGTATTCCTGGACTACCACATATTACATACATGGATCGAAGCCGTTGCAGTTCAGATACACGTTGATGTTGTGACTTTTCCAAGTCTGCTGCATTGTAAACAAACAAGTTATAGATGTACAATAGCCTCAAGCAAGCAAGAATAATGCACCATAAATAACACTTCAAACTGCAAGACATACGATTTTTATTATACAGAGGAAAGTTACATTAGTGCAAAAGGATATAACATTTTCAGGCAAAACAATAGTAATTCTGAAAAACAAAATTCACATTGTAGGAACATTACCTCGCAACATGTTTGAAGTATCATCAAGACTAACCCATGAGCATTTCGATTTTCCTTCCTCTGCAACTAAACGGTATGGCCCCTGACATGATGGCAGATAAAGAGCATAAATAGGTGCAAGACAAATAACAGCTGATATTTTCTCCATTCTCATAAATCATCAAACCGTAGCATTTCTCACAAGATACCAAGGATAAGATCTTAACTACCTTGACTTTTCTATATGAAAAAAAAAAAAAAATTAAATTTATCAGCACTGTATTCACCACTTACTGTGTCCAGCTGCTTAGCAAACCACTGATTTAGCTCTTTTGTGCAAGCTGAATCTCCAGCCAAGTAGGCATGAAAATCGGAGTATGCTAAGTAGATTCCATCCTCTGCACATAAACAGCCAATTAAGTTGACAGAAAGAGTTGATGAAAATTTACTATGATCCATACTCCATACATACAATCAGTTAGAAAACCGTTTTTGCTGACACAGCTGTCAAAACCCATTTCTTTGTCTATCAACCAAAAGAAATGTCTACGGAGAATAGAAGTTGCTGCCTGTGAAATTCTTAACACAGATAACTAACAGAAGAATTTCATTTGGGTACAAAGTGCAAACAGAAACCCAATCCAACTAATTTGAAATATTTAATCTAAGTACCACATAAGCAACTACCTTATGTAGCTAAAAGTTCCTCAACCAAATGATGACAATTCTAAAGTATATCGTATTTAAGCCAATTTCCGTTGCAAACCAGATTTAGAATGGTTCATCAGATATGAAGGAGTTGAACCAAAAGATAGAGAAGGGCTACAAAGGACACCTTCGCCGGAATGATAATGCGCCAGCTCTTGAGAAGTGGAAGCCAGTCTTCCTAGAACTCCATTCATCTAATTTACAGGAAAGTTCCAAAAGAAAACATCACAAAAACTTATCAAAGACAATTCTACTTTACAATTTTGTGATGGCGTGTATCAAACCTGCAAATTTCGAGCAGATAAGCTGTCTTCTATAGCTGTTATCTGTCCAGTGACAGCAGAGGTTGCAGCAACTCGAGCACGTCTTCCTTGAATTAGAGCGGAAGATTGGCCAGTGAGTAAATCATACTGAGTCTGTAACCGCCTTAGCTGCCTCTGCAACTCCAATGCTTCAGCCTTATGCGCCAAAGTTGCATCTCTATTGATTAAAAGGTATAAGTGGTGTTGGTGTAATGATTGAAATATACGACTAGATCAACAAAACTGATGAGATAAGGATATATATCACAGAATAAGAACATGAGTACAATCATACTTAAAAATCCAAGTGATGTGAAACTAAATTCCCTACAGAAATTTATCATGGGGGATTAAAAAAAATACATTTACATAAAACACCACAAGGTCAAACAAACCTAGTGCACTCATGACATGGTGACCTAAGGAGATAAGTGACGTGAAACTAAAGTTCTGAACAAAATGACTCCATTTCTCACAAGGAAAAGAAACAGTGCATCTAGGTCAATAAAACAGATGATATGCTCGGACCACCTAAGAAGATCTGAGACACTAAGGAAAAATGGACAGTTTTCTTGTTCCCAGTGACGTGAAACTAAGTCCTTGGCAAAATATCCTGAATTAACTTAAAAAAAGCATGAAACAGAAAGTAGAGAATTGCATGTGCGAAATGAAGGTCTAACCTTACTTCTTTGATGCTTTCTTCAGCTCCAAAAACCGCCTCCTGGTTATTTCTCCTGGAAGAAAAAGCTGATATGCTATCATAGGCTTGGTCAAGATCCTCGCCCTGAAAGCATGAAAAAAGCACCACCATAAGAGTGAAAGGAAAATAACATCGTAGAAGCATATATATAGGTTTGATGAAGTTTCAAAGACAAAAGCATAATGGCACAAGGAGTTACCTCTAAGAGCTTCCCTTCTTTCTGAAATTGGTCATATCTGGATCCAGAAATAAGAGAGAAAGCCATTAAGTAGATAGCGAGAAGCATCTTACACCAAAATACATGACAAAGAATAGGCTAGGATGGATTCACAAAATTCTTCGAATAGCATTGATCAACAAAGAAAAAGAGAAGAAAACACACAGGGAGAGTTGGGCGAGAGAGAGGACATTGGAGGGGCGAAGAGAGGAACAGATCCAGTCGAGGATGGGACGGGCATCGTCGTACTGGAAAGGCCATTCGAAGCTGTCGGGGTCCAACTTTCCGGCGCCTTCGTAACCTAGCTCCGACACCAGAGAGCACAGTCTCGCGCCGCTCATCTCCGATTTGCTTTTTCTTCACTTATCAATTTTCAATTTCATTACCACGTCGGCCTAACTCAATGTTTAAAGAGCTTCTCTTTTCACTAATTATCTCTCACAAATATTTTTAAAATGATATTGGCGAACAAACATTATTGTGTTTTTGGGGCGTCTAAGCTTGATTTCTTTCCGATGATGGAATAAAAGTGATTGTATTCATGTTCGTTTTGCAATTGCAAGTAATTATAATCGGTAATTCCAAATTTAAAATGTTTAAAACCAAAATCAACGATTACTTAGTAGCTAGTTATTGAAACATGTTGATGAAATTATCGTTCGACTAACGATTACGAAACGAATAATGTATGATTGATTTTGTTGTTCGATTGCAACTATAAAATTAATAACAAAAATACATGTAGTTAATCGCTATTGTTTGCCACTGTCAATTGCAACTGCAAAGCGAATAGAGCTAGCTATAATAAGTAATGGCACAACTTTTGTTTATATTAATCGTTCCCATTTGCTTTAGAGCATCCATAATACTAAGCAATTAGCTGTAACAACCACTTGAGAGTACCATCAAGTTGCTTGCAAAAGTGAGATGCGTGATAAGAATTTTTGCATCAGAGTTGCATCCTGAAAGTACCTGTACAATTCAACATACAATATAAAAAAAAACATACAATATAAGGATTCCAAGACCATAATGAAGATATAAGGAGAAAGCATGCATATCTCTTTCTCCCTTCATTGAAACAAAACAATTTTTTATATTTAAAAATTGAACATCTCGACAAATCAATAAGAGAAACTCCTAATTTATTGAATCAAAGACTTTATGATGATCAATCTTTAGTAGAGCATTAGGATGGAAAATAGCAAAATCATAAACTTTTATTCATTTAAAAACTAGAAACACTTTTTCGACAATGTTCCTTTTTCACAAAAAAATTGATTAGTTTAATAAGATAGACGACGATCTTCAATATCATCTTTTTTTCTCTAGAAATCGTAACTCATTCTCTCTAAACACACATAAAATTTTGGCCATTGGATTCAGCTCTGTTAGCATCGGAGTTGTGGCTTGTTAGATGTTTCTCTTGGATTATGTTTGTATTTCACTTGAACAAGAAGAGACTTGAACAAGAATGAACAAAGAACAAAGAGAAACAAAGGTCAAAGAAAACAGAGAGAAGAAGAACGTAACTGCAACTTTGGTCTTTATATTAAACTAAAAACTTATCTGAACTAATGTTACAATACAAAGACAATGTCTTTATATAGACATGAAACAAACACTACGAAAACGACACGACCAAACAACAATAACAATTAAGAGTTGTAACTCTTCACTTGTGCCTTTTAACTTAATAACTACTTTTGGACAAGACATGACTCTTAATGCATCTTAAGTATATCACATATATACTTAATAACATAATAAACCAAACTCAACTATAAACTAACACTCGTCCTTAATTGAGTTTCGGTTTCACTCCAAGCTTCTTCCTTGCTCTTCAATCCTTGTCGTGCCAACACTGTTTTGTTGAGAGAAATATTTGGAGACCAATCTTGCTTTGTACTTGGTTGAATCTCCATTCGCATCCGTCTTGATACGATATATCCATTTCACATCGATATGATTCTTCTTTGGTTTCGGTTTGTCTACAAGTAGCCAGTCTTCTCTATCATCTTGATTTCTTCACGCATTGCATCTCTCCATGCCTTTATTTCAAGCGCTTCATCAAATGACTTTGGTGTCTCCAACACGTTAAAGCAAGCTTCATGTACGAAAGCCAAATCTTCAAACTCCACCACCTTTGGTGCTTTAGAATTATCTTGTTCTTCTTCCTTGTCATCACTATCACTGAGTTGAAGATGAATATGGCTGGAAATTCCTTGAACTTGCTCTGCTTTTGGCTCTTGATTCTTTATGCGCAAGACATAATTCCTTTTGACTTCTTCGTGTCTTTTCCAATACCACTTTCTTCTTTCTTCAAATGCAACATCTCTAGATATCTCCAGCTTCTCGTTTTGTAAGAGCATATCTTCCTCATATGTAGTTGTTGCACTTTCTTGAGAAGAATTCCACATGATTGGAAAACTTTTTCCCACCATTTTTATCTCCATAATCTTCTTTCCCTTAGAATCTGAGATTATGCATCGCTTGTCTTCGAACAAGACACGATATCCTCGAGATATAACTTGCGGAACGCTAAGCAAATTCTTCTCCAATCCCGGCACTAGAAATACATCATTGATGACTCTTTCTCCTTTGTTCATCATGATAGTGATGTCTCCTTTCCCGGTTGTCTTTACAACTTTTCCATTTCCAACTTTTATTGAAACGTTGATGCTTCTATCAAGCCTTGTGAAGTGTTTTTCTTCCTTCATCATATGATTAGTGCAACCACTATCCACCAACCATTCATCTTCTTCTATGGTTTTTGGTGATTCTTCTCTTGCACTAAAAAGCATATGATCGTCAACATCTTCATCTTCAAGACTTGTGTGTGCTCGTTCGTACTTCTTCGAACGACACTCACTTGCAAAATGCCCAACATTACCACAGTTGTAACATTCTTTCTCACTCTTCGAATTTTCGTTGTGATCCTTCTTTGGATTCCTCCAACAATCCGATTCCGTGTGGTTTTGTTTCTTGCAAATCCCACACCATTTTTTGCTTTTGTTGTCAAGCCCTTTGCTTTTTCCGACAACCGCTTTTCCTCCTCGTGATAAAGTATGAAACGCTCCTTTGGTTATGCTTTCACCGTGAGATGACACACGTTTCTCATGTGCTTTCAGAGTTCCTATCAACTCTGTTACCGGCAACGAAGTTAGATCCTTCGTTTGCTCCATGACAGCCACTATGCTATCAAATCTTGCAGGAAGAGATATGAGAATTTTCTGGACAATCTGATAGTCCGTCTTCTGTTCTCTATTAAACCGTAATTGATTTCCCAAATCAATTAACTTCTCTGTGAAAACCTTTATGTTATCACCTTCATCCATCTTCAAGTTTTCGTACTCTCTCCTTAATGATTGCAAGTTGATCAACCGAACTTGTGGAGATCCTTGAAATTCAGATTTCAAAGCATCCCATGCTTCCTTTGACGTAACCGCTGGTGCTATACGAGAAAAGACTTGATCCGACACGGCTGTTTGTAAAATCTGTAGCGCCATCATATCTTTCGTCGACGCTTCTTCCCATTGAGTTTTTAACAACAACACTTCAGGAGTCTCTCCTCTTTGTGTTGGTCGGATCGGAACTCCTTCTTCCACCACGGTCCACAACTTTCTGGTCTTGAAAATTGTCATTATCTTGAGACGCCAATAATTGTATTTGTCCCCATTGAATATGGGAATCAATTGTTGCAACGCTCCTTCCATAGTTTCTACTTGAATTCTTTCTACGAAAGTTTGTTTCTTGGCCCTAGAATCAACTGGTCTCTGATACCATGTTAGATTTTTTTCTTGGATTATGTTTGTGTTTCACTTGAACAAGAAGAGATTTGAACAAGAATAAACAAAGAACAAAGAGAAACAAAGGTCAAAGAAAACATAGAGAAGAAGAACGTAACTGCAACTTTGGTCTTTATATTAAATTGAAAACTTGTCTGAACTAATGTTACAATACAAAGACAATGTCTTTATATAGACATGAAATAAACACTACGGAAACGACACGACCAAACAATAATAACAATTGAGAGTTGTAACTCTTCACTTGTGCCTTTTAACTTAACAACTACTTTTGGACAAGACACGACTCTTAATGCATATTAAGTATATAACATATACTTAATAACATAATAAACTAAACTCAACTATAAACTAACATGGCTATGTCTTTAGATCCTTGGTTCTCTTTTCTTTTTGCTTTCGGGTTTGCCATGTTTGGGAGAGATTTCAGATCTAATCTTTTATAGATCTAGTTTTCTAGATCTACTTTTTTCGATTAGTTTTCTTGTTTTCTTCTCTCTTTAGCCTGCGTTTTTTCTTGTTTTTATTTGCTCTTTCCGGTTTGAGAAGCTTGTAGGTGTTGGCGGAGATAGATCTTAGTAGTTTTTTTCAAATCACTCGGAGCTTTGCGGTGGATTAAGGCGTTTCCTTAGACGCGGGACTCGTTTTGAACCCTTGGGTTTGTGGGGGTTGTAAGCCATTTCCTGAGCTATTTCGGTAGGGTCTTTTTCTGGGATTTAGGAGTTGGAGTGCGTAGAATCGGTAGCGCCCAATTACATTGGACTTCAGGAAACTCTTGAGGGTGCGGCATAGCTGCTCTTACTACGGTCGCGTGCTTGTCTTCAGCTCAATGTCCTAGGTTAGTTCCTTTCCGTTCTGGTGGTGATTTCTTCCTTGGTGTCGCTTGTTGTGGCTTCAGTGGAGTTTCCTTGGTCTTAATTTACGGTTTGGCGTTGTCTCCATATTCTCTTGTCGGGCATGGTTTTGCTTGTCCGTTATGTTTCTATCTCTGATTTTGCAGTTTCGAACTTGTTGTTGTGTTTCCTTGCTTGGGTCGAGAATTTGGTTTTAGTGCGTTATGTTCTAGCAGTTTGGGTCTACCTTTAAGCTTGCATCTGATTACAGTTAGTTGACTTGCTGTTGGAGAGATTGATTTCGAGGCAGTGATACCTCGCTCCAATTTGGTGATGTTGGTGCATCTTTTCAAGTTCGTTTCAAGTTGGTCAAGTGGTTGCGTCTTGGTCGGATCTCACTTAGAATAATTGCTCGGGTGATGGCTGTGTTTGACATTAAGATTGTCTATAAATTTGGTTCTCTTATGATCTTTGTTTTGACCATTGTCTTTTCGTTTAAAGTCCTTGGTTCTTTTAGTTTTAGCCTTGTGTTTCGTTTCACTTAAGACTTTGCCTCTGGAAGACGGGGTCTTGCCAGCTTTGTGTATCAAAAATGTATCATAACCTCGTATCCCACCCTCGTTTGAGGTTTAATGAATGAAGATCAGATGGAAAAAAAAACAAGATAGACAACGACAAAATAAACTTTAATTTATTTGAAATGATGTTGGAGATGACTAGGCCTTGGCATACAGGTTTTCGGGTCGGGTATAGGTTCGGGTCCTAACGGGTACATGTTCCATCGGGTATATTAAAAACATACCGATACAGGTTCATGTAAGATACAGGTTCATGTTCAGGTTCCAACTTATTAACCTTTTAAATATCCAAATTTTACAAGTTACTTCTAGGTATAGGTTCGAGTCTAGGTTTTGTGATGTGCTTATACCCGAAATCTAAACAAAAACCTGTAAAATGCATTTGAAACACAAACAAACCAATAAGACAACAAACATATAGTATGAACTAAGTTAAGAATACAATTATCAATCAAAGTGTCAATGTATAAAACTAAATCAATGTAACCAAAACAATTAGACAAACGAATAAGAGTCAATGACGAATCACGAATCAAAACAGATTATTTAGACAGACGAACAACGGAATAAGAATCAATGACGGATCAGGAATCAATCGAAGCAAAATTAGAAAGAGAATGATGATGACTGTAGATCAAACTCAAGATGTCTATGATAAAAGAGACGATTGTGGTTGAGCTCGAGGAGGATTTGCAAAATTGAGCTTGAAATTTTAGGGATTACATTCGTTTGAGGAATCGATGTTTTTGGTGTTGGTATTGGGAAGTCGAACCCGTAACAACAAGTAAATGTAAAACATTTAACTCACTTGTATAGGTTCTTTTTATCAGTATTATGACAATATTATAGTTTTTTTGATAGAAAACAATATCAGTAAATTAAATATGTTTTATCATAATCTTTGGTAGATTTGACCTACTAGGCTTAGGCATACAGGTTCAAGTTCGGGTACAGGTTCGGGTCCAAACGGTACAAGTTCTATCGGGTCTACTAAAAACATACCCATACAGGTTCCTATAAGGTTTCGGGTCGGGTCCAGGTTCGGATCTTACAGGTTCGGGTACACATGTTCAGGTTATTTTGCCAGGCCTAGAGATGACTTTACAAATTAGGTTGCATCAATTAATAGTTTGTTACTCTGAAAGTCTAGAGGCGTAAGACGATTTAATAACTAAAGTAAACGCAATTGTGTTGAAGTCTTTTTGGTATTTTCTTGTTTTTAAGAATTATTAAACTGCACTGGTAACATCATTTTCTATACTCCCAAGTAATCGGTAAAATTCCATCACATAAAAAGTTTTTAGAGATAATTACTAGAACAACCTTTTTAGATTATGTGTTTACTCAAACAACCTTTTATTTTTCGAACTCAAAAATTTGAGGTAAAAAAGGTTACAAAGACATTAAAAATACCTCAAATTCGTTTATTAACGAAAATGCCATTATCCTTTTAGAAGAAAAAAAACCAACATAAAAAAAAAAATACATTTCAACGAAACCTCTTCTTCTCCTCCGGCGACTCCGATTAGGCGATTTCATCTCCAGCGACGAGATTTGTTGCGGTAAGATTTGAAACGAATCATGAGTTTTCTTCCTCTCTATCATTCACGAGTGTTTTGGGTTCGGATTTATGAATTTCAATATGTTCTTCGTTCATAGGTTTCAATATTCCGGAGAAGGAAAGTTTCGGCGAGTGTTGGGGTTTCGTTTTCGTGCGTTGTAGAGATGTAATCTTCTTTTTTTAACCGGTTTCGTTTGGGTGTGTTGAAGTTTTGTAAAATCACGTTCTAGTCCAGATCTGGATTTTTTTCAGATCTGAATTTTTCTCAGATCCACATTCCGACGTTATGGTAGACTTATTTCTATGGGAAAAACATACGTTATGGTAGATTTATAATAGACGTTATGGTAGACTTATTTCTATGAGATGCTGACGTTGTGGTAGACTTATTTCTATGAGATGCAGACGTTGTGGTAGACTTATTTCTATGAGATGCAGACATTGTGGTAGACTTTTTGCAAAGAGATACAAACATTATGGTAGACTTTTCGACTCTTGATCTGCTAATGAATGAAATCTTTTTTGACATTGTGGTAGACTTTTTGCAAAGAGATACAAACATTATAGTAGACTTTTCGACTCTGGAGCTGCTAATGAATGAAATCTTTTTTGGCTAGTTAGGACTGTGTTTCAGTCTAAGATGTTCTAATTTCCATGAATTTCTTTACAGGTATTCTTTGTAAGTGCAATGCGTAACCGCATGAAGATTATAAAGAACATCCAAAAGATCATGAAGATGGTCTATACACCATTGTTTCTTGTTGTATTTAGGTAGTATTTGGTTGATCTTTGTATTGTTTAACATGCTTATTCTCCTATACGGCCTTATGGTTATGTAGCATCAAGTCCTCAACCTCACCCGTATATATGGCATGTAAGTCCTTAGTGGTAGATTTATTTTTTGTGTAATGGTAGTTTATTCCATTCAATGGTAGATTTTTGACTCTCAAGCTGCTAATGAATGAGATTTTTTTGGCATAGTATGAAAGACTTCTATGATTCCAATATGCATGCTATTCGCCTCAAACGTGCAGCTGATATCATGGATGAGTTATCACGTGATGAGATTGTTTAGTTATCAGAGTCAAACCCTCGTGATGGATCCAGTGATTGTTCAGTTATCCCTCGTGATTCGGATGAGATGTATTTTCGTTTGATGGTAGATTTCTTTTTATGAGACACAAATGTTCTGATTTGTAATATACGTTATGGTAGATTTATTTCTATAAGATACAATTGTTATGGTAGACTTTTTGCAAAGAGATTCAAACATTATGGTAGACTTCTATGAACATTTTTTTTGTAGTGTAATGAATGAATTGACAACATTTATGTATGGTTAAAACATGGCTTCTGAAATGTCTCTGTAACCATTACAATATCCTTAAAACACGAGTACGAGTTCATACAAAAAGATAGAAAATATATGAAAATATATAGTACATACTAAATCTACCATCACTTGTATATAAATCTACCATCACTTGCATGATATGCCCCTAGAACTGTACCACCTTTTGAATTGTCAACCAAGAACACCCATCAATTCTTCTCAAAACTCTGACTACCACAAACAAGAATGATTTGTTTTGTTCCCAATTAACCTCATTTTATTCAAAAATCACTAGAGAACACAAAGAAAGATCAATCACGGAACTGAGCTATGCGGCGGCAACCCTAGTTCTTCACCATTGTTGCAGATTTTTCGTGCAAATTTGTCGTCTTTTAAGGGTAAAACCGACATTTTGCGTTCCCTGCAAATAACTCTACCACCTACCATATAAGTATACCACCACTATAGTTTCCTAAACATGAAACAAGTCTACCACCAAGGACTATAAGTTTACCGCTATCACAATAAGTTTACCAAATGTCTAATGTGAAAAAAGTCTACCGTAACTAGGTTGGATAACAAGTCTACCATCAGTCGACCTAGGTAAAAACAAATCTACCACTGTTGGTCCTAAAAAAATAAGTCTACCAGTCGAAGGTTGGTATGGTTGACCAAAAATACTGAATAAGTTTACCGCTCATTATAACTCTACCACTACTACAATAAGTCTACCACACGTATACACAAAATAAATCTACCACTGCCATAAATAAGTCTACTGCTACCTATAACTCTACTTCTACTAAAATAAGTCTACCGTCAGTATCCACAATTGTAAATCTACCGCTGCTATGACTAAAAATCTACCACCAAAAAAGACAAATCTACCAGTCAAAATAAAATCTACCATCGAAGAAAAATAAATATACTGTTCAAAATAAGTCTACGGAGATAAATCTACCATTCGACTAATAAGTCTACCGCTCAAAAAAAGTCTACCATTGGGTGAATTTAAGTCTACCGCTAAAAAAATAAGTCTTCCGTCCGGAAACAAATCTACCACCGAAAGTGACATAATAAGTCTACCGCTCATCAAATAAGTCTGCAGACTCAAAAATAAGTCTACCAGATCGATTATAAGTCTACCATCGCTGAGCGGTAAACTTTTTTTTTTAGGCGGGAACTTTTCTCGCCTCCGTGTCCCGTTTCATTAATGACATTTTCGTAAATACATTTTTTGTTATCAAAGGAAAAATGGTAAAACGAAATCAAAAATAGCCGGGAGATTTGGATAAGTACCCTAAATTTGTTTGAAAATTTGAAAATTATACCAAATTTGTTAACATTTGAAAACTACCCTATTTTATTTAAACAAAATAATTTGATTTTTCAGTTTTAAATAAAAATTAATATAATTTTTAAAATTAATAAATATTTAATCCAACTATTTGTTTTTTAGCTTAATCTTTTTTATTTTTTATTATAAAATAATTACGAATATTACTTATTTTTTATTATAAAATAATTATGAATTTAAATATTTTTATTTAAAATTAATTTATAATTTACAGTTTAATTAATTTAGATAGTAATTTGTTAAATCCATGAACAGATTAATTAAGTCAGTGGTTTAAAAAGTAGACAAAGTAAAAAGTTAACGAACCATAATACAAATCGATAGTGTAAAATAAATCGATGAATACAAGAAATTAAGTCGATGAACATACAAATAATAATTCAATGGTTATATAAGTCGAGAAAGGAAAAAGTCAACCAATACAAATATAAATCAACAGTTGAAAACAAGTCGACGAATCTGAAAATTAAGTTAATGAACACAAAAATAATAAGTCAATGGTTATATAAGTCGACAAAGGAAAAAGTCAACCAATATAAATATAAATCCATAGTTTAAAATAAATCGACGAATCTGATGATTAAGTCGACGAACACAAAAGAATAAGTCAATGGTTATATAAGTCGACAAAGGAAAAAATCAACCAATACAAATATAAATCCATAGTTGAAAATAAGTCGACGAACATAAAAAAATAAGTCAATAGTTGAAATAAATCAATAGAGTAAAAAATCAACGAAGAAAAATATAAATCAACTGTGTAAAATAAATCGACTTACTTAATTATAATTTTAGTTGAAAAAATTATGATTAATTAACCATATAGTTTTTTTTGTTTTAAAAAATAAATATGAGTTGTTAATAAATTGAACTTGATTTTATAATTTACACTAATCAATTTTTAATTGTCAACATATTTATATGATAATTTTTTCAATATTAAGGGTAGTTTTCCAATGTTGTAAAATTTGGTATACTTTTCCAATCTTCAACAAGTTATAGGATATACTATCCAATTTAGTCAACTTCTCAAAATAACCTCAGTAATTAAAATTTAAAAATGTTGTTTTAGTCAACTTCCCAAATTTTTATCTAGTGTTGAAAAGAAGAGTATATCAAATTTCCTTATGAATGACCTCAACAACCAAATTATGACCTTGATTATCGTTACATCATTCAAAAAAGTTTATTGCAAAAAGGGTCAATGTGGGATTCGGAGTTCCCAAAATAGCCTGAAAATAAGAGACATCATTGTCTTCACGCCATCAGGGTTAGAGATAACATAATCATGCTCATCGGTAAGGGATGATATATGATTCCTAGAGACTCGTTGAATAACTAATTTGTGGAAAAATACGAGTTATTTTCTCCTAGACTTAACCAACCATTGCACCCACGACTTTGTCAGTATAATGTTCTTCTGTTAAAAGCAACGTGGAGCAGACAAATCTTTAACCATATTTAAGATACCAATATAGTGAGTATAATTTACATGACGCATAACTAGCTTAAGGAGTTTCAAGGATTTGTCAAGTTTATATCGGTATATACTCTTTTGTTAGAATTTGCCTCCCAATTATTGTTGGAATTGTCTTTTTAATCTGTAATGCGGGGGAAATTTGAAAAGGAGTTTCCTTTGTCGGTAAACCTATGTCAATAAATAAAGATGCATGGGCATGATCCGGAAAGTTGAAAACCCTTTTTTCAAAAAAAAAAAAAAAAAAAAAAAAAATGATCCGGAAAGCGTGGCTACCTGAATTGTGCAAAATAATAAAGCTCATCCGATCCCGAGCCATAATTCATTAATTAATTTGTGGAGATATGATATTTGAAGATTCGAAACGGAGTTGTTGTTGAGGAAGAACATGGATTTAAAATTAGATCCGGTGGGTTTAGGAAGAAGAAGAATCTCTCAAAGAAAACGCAGATACACACAAGCGCTTTAAAATTGTTGAGTTTGGGTTAACAATTTTACATTTACGATATAATTTTACGAGGTATGATTTAGTTTTTTCATGTACAATATAAAATATTTAAAACTCCTTTACAAAACTTTTCAAAAACAAATCTTACGAAATATTTATACATTTTCATTTATAGTATGACATTTAAACTGTATTACAAACCCTTTTAAAAACATTTTTAATCGTATACACGTTTTAAACAGTCTTAAGAAAATATTTAAAAACATTTTAAAAACCTTATAATTATTATAAATCTTTTTGAAACCTTACAAATGATGTATTAAATAACATTTTAAATTGTCTCACAAATCCCATTAAAAAACTAAAAACAGATACATACCTCTTGTTTTATGTAAATTTTTTTATATTTGTAACAAATATTTTATATATTTTATTTCTTAGATAAATCAAATTATCATTATTAAAAAAATCAACATTTAATTTTACTATTCAAAATTGTAGTACAAAAGTAGTAACTAAAAATTAAAATAATTTAATTTTAATAAACAATTAATAATTAATTTTTGAAGTTTATAGTTTTATATGATAATTATGGTTCATAAATTTAGTATATATATTTTTCATAATTTATTTAACTAGTATTGTTGATAAAAAAATGTACTTATTTTTTTTAAAACTTATTTAATTAAATATTTTTAAAATCAGTTATATTCAACAATAGCTAATTTGGTTGATCAAATGGCATGAGATGTGTGTGTCTTAATTGTGTTTTTTTTTTTTTCAACAAATGGAATTTTTTTTTTCTTCTTATTTGTGCTTTAGTGTGCTACTTTTTAAAACCTTCTCTTTCTCTAATTTTAAAAGCGTGTCTTTTTTTCTTCTTCAAATGACATTTGCTTGCCATAATAATTCTACCACCTTTGCCTTTGTTTTTTATTTTTGAAACATCGACTTTTTCCTTTATCGTGATTTTTCTTTTGTTTTTCAAAAAGATAATAAAAAGTCGATAAATTTTGATTAGAAAATTAATTTGAGTACTTTGTTTTTATAACCTGGATTATAATATTTGTTGGTAACCTAAGAAGAGGGACAAGACTTTCATTATTTCCTTAGAGTCACGCCCATAAATTATGTCATACTTTAACGTTATATAAAGTCTTTTGGTTATATATAGACTCAATTATTTTATGGTACTGCTTTTGTGTAAGGTATACACCGTACTGCAGAAAAAGTTACTAAAAATCGGTAGAAAAATACAAGGGAACAAAGAATAATTGATTTTTAGCTAATTTTATCTACGAAAATGATAAACTCATGGTAAAACATATCTTCTACAAGATCCATCCTTAAACACTCCGCTTCTATGTTACCGGACCCAAAGTGGTTTGGTAATGGATCCTCATTAAATGCGAGTAAAATACGTATAAGTCTGAAAATATATTTATTAAAATAACTAGAATACGAAAAGTTTAACATGATATCAAACCAAGTCATAACCCAAAGTCAACGAATAAAAGCGAGTCTTTAAAAGAAGTAAATGAAAACGTGGTATTTCCCAAAAACAGCACCGCACCAGATCCGCTCCAAGGTCCTACTCATAACCTGAGAAAAAGGTAATGAGGGATGAGTAACAAGTTACTCAGTGAGAAAAGTTTCCGTCTGCCCACATGATACACAAAACATACAACCAGAACAAACCACGCATATACCAGATCTAGAGATAGACATACAATGACCACGTACAACCAAAGCACATCCATCTCATAATCCACAACCAAACCATGCCCACTACACACTCGAGTAGGCTTTCCACCTCCCTTAGTGCAACCGGCACAACCACGATATATATATATATAGATAGCGGGACCCTAACACCGAATAGCCCTTGACCCTACAATATATATTACATGACGATCAATGTTTCCACCAATACGGCCCGACAACTAACTGTCACAGTCCCCTAACCCGTGACATGTCAACTTAGCTGAAACTTGTTTCACCCTCCTCATGATATGTTATACCCGTATCATCCTCGATCACTGAAAACTTGTTGATGGCCCTACGTCCTCTAGTTACCGCATGGAAGTATCTTGAATTTTTATTCCCAAAATCAACCAAAGTTGAAGACTCGTTTGTTTCCAAAACTCTTCTTCCGCTATGTATGTTGCTCTTAGTTTAAAGGTTAGAGAGAGGATTAATGCTTCAACAACCACTGTGTTGGACATTTCATTGTCAAGCTTTAGGTTTTTCTCTTCCACCAGTTTTTAAGAGTTTTTATGGTTTTCTTCAAGCCAAAGGGTCTTTTGTTCTATTGTAATAGAGTCATGTGCCTCCCAACCAACATCTACAATTTTCTTTACTTATGTGTTATTGCGGAGGCGACAATTGTATCGGAAAAGCACCTTACGTTTTGTAGCTCAGTATCAAAAGTGGTGATAAGAGAACGGTGGTCGGATCCTTCAGCGGAGATATGAACTTTTTTGTGAGGGGAACATTTATGCCCTTACGCTATTAAAAGGAGCACGATCCAATGGACACTGTACCAAGTAGTTATGCCGTCTTCCTCTCCACGATAAGAAATTGCCAGTGTAACGGAGGTCATAGAGATCGTAGTTAGACATGAACGTATAAAAATTCACATAGGAACATTCCTATCTCTTTTTCCCCCCTGTTTTCCGTTGTATTTAGGATTTCATTGAAATCACATGTGAGATACCAGTCATATCATCTGCCTTCACCTATTTGAGTTAATGTCCCCCAAACTTCTCTCCTCTTTGTATGATTTTGTTCTGCGTAGTCGAAAGTGGCTAAGAATTTATTCTCTTTGTAGGTGACCGATGTGTTAATGAATTGAATGCTGTTCTGTAAGCCCAAAGCGCATCATCCAATTTAGTAGACCAATCTTTCCTTGTTGAATTCACTGTCTTCTCTAGGATTTCCTTGATTTGTCTGTTTGAAACCTCAACTTGTCCACTCGTCTGAGGATGATAAGGACTAGCCACACGATGTTGAACATCATACTTAGCAAGCAATCTATCAAAAACCTTGTTGATGAAGTGTGTTCCACCATCGCTTATAACAACGCAAGGCACTCCAAAACGAGGAAAGATGATGCTTTTAAATAGCTTAACGACCACTCCAACATTATTCTTAGGACTTACAATTGCTTCCACCCACTTGGAGACATAATCCACAACGACAAATATGTAGTTATTCCCATAAGATGATGGGAAAGGACCCATGAAATCAATATCCCAACAATCAAAAACTTTAACCTCAAGTATAAAGTTTTGTGGCATCTCATGTCTCCTGCTGATTTTTCCTCTTCTCTGACAAGCATCACACTGAGAAATGAAATTATGAGCATCCTTAAACATTGTAGGCCGCCAAAAACCAGCTTGAAGAACTTTGGAGACCGTCTTGAATATTCAGAACCATGACAATGATACAGCACTCTCCGAGTCTCATCTTCAACTATGCATCTTCTGTATATACCATATGAACAAAACTTATAGAGATAAGCCTCGTCTCAATAGTATCTCCTAAGTTCCCTCATAAATTTCTTCTTCTCATATCCTTTTAGATCTGCAGGAACATCATCTGCAGCAAGGCAATTAGCAATATATGCGTACCATGGTCGTGTGGACGTGGAGATAGCAAAGACTGGATCATTAAACACGTCGCTCAAGACTTTGGAAATATTAAGAAACGATGTCTGCAGTGAGCGTCGATCGTTGCTCTCCCTTGCGTCGATCGACGCACTGCTCAATGAACTGCTCGACGAAAAATCTCCTCGACGCGTGTTTGATGGCTGCGTCGATCGTTGCACCTCCTGTGTGTTGATCGACGCAACGTCTGGATTTCGAATAGTTTGAAAAATTTCGTCGTGAAGCTCCTTCAACTCACTCTCTATGAAGTTCACACCCTCTTCAAGGAAGAATCATCAATGGGAACATTATCATCAACCTGAATGCGCGAAAGATGATCCGCTACTCCATTCTCAACACCTTTTTTGTCCTTTACCTCAATGTTAAATACTTCAGCGCCGAATGGCCTGTGTGCACTATCACCTTTGACCCAATCAAGTAAAGACAAAACTTCTCAAAAGCAAACACCACAGCCAAGAACTCTTTCTCTGTAGTAGCATAGTTTCTTTGTGCTTCATCAAGAGCTCGGCTTGCATAATAGACATGGAGTTTCTTGTCCTTTTTATGTCCTAACACAGCTCCAACAGCAAAATCACTAGCATCACACATCACTTCAAAAGGCAAATCCCAATCCGAAGGTTGCACAATAGGAGCACTCACTAAGGCATGTTTAATCTGCTCAAAAGAAGATAAACAGTTAGCATTAAAAGGAAATTTAACACCCTTACAAATTAGGGTGGTGAGTGGGCGGGCTATTATGAAGAAGTCCTTGATGAATCTTCTATAGAAACCAGCATGTTCAAGGAAACTCCTAACCACCTTCACATTATCCGGTGGTTTTAGACTTGTCATAATCTCAATCTTAACGCGATCTACCTCAATCCCAGCCTCTGAAACTTTGTGTCCTAGTACAATTCCATCTTTAACCATAAAGTGGTACTTTTCCCAATTCAGAACCAAGTGCTTCTCCTCACATCTAGCAAGTACCTTCTCCAAATTATCCAAGCAGTCTTTGAAAGAAGATCCAAAGACAGAGAAATCATCCATGAAGACCTTCGTGTAATCCTCAATCATGTCTGTCAAGATAGACATCATACACCGCTGAAATGTCGCAGAAGCATTACAAAGTCCAAATGGCATTCTGCAATATGTAAAAGTGCCTTAAGGATAAGTAAAAGTAGTCTTCTCCTGATCGTCCGGATGGATGGGAATTTGGAAGAAACCAGAATAACCATCAAGGAAGCAGTAGTAGGGGTGATTCGCTAATTTCTCCAACATCTGATCGATGAAAGGCAAAGGGAAGTGATCTTTCCTTGTTGTTGCGTTGAGCTTCCTGTAATCTATGCACATTTTGTGTCCAGTTACAGTCCTTGTAGGAATCAACTCATTTTTCTTGTTCTTAACCACTGTAACTCCTTCTTTCTTAGGCACCACGTGAATAGAATTAATCCAAGTACTGTCTGAAATTCGATAGATGATCATAGCCTCTAGAAGTTTCATGATTTCCTTCTTAACAACTTCCTGAAAATTTGGATTCAATCTCTTCTGATGCTAAATCGAAGATTTCGCGTAATCTTCAAGATGAATCATATGCATGCACAAATCTCGAAATTTGCCTAGCTTGCTTTGCAGTAAAGTGAGCTCTGCATTGTTTAAGGTAACATTAAGAATAACAGGATACGTAGATTTAAGACCAAGAAAAGCGTACTTTAATCCTGCTGGAAGTTGTTTGAGTTCGATCTTTGGAACTTTTTCTTCACTCCAATCACTATCACTTGCACCTTTCTCAGAAACTCCACCCAATTCCATATTAGCAACCAATTTCGTTACCTTCTCATTGTTATCTATCTACCTTGCATATCCCATTTCAGCCTCTTCTAACTCCTCAGTCTCTACTATAGATCTAATCAAAGTCCTCTCCAAAGCATCAGTAGGATGTGTCTCATTGAAGACATCTTGTGCGATGTCAGTGAGTGTATCCACATAATAAGTCTGACCATCTATTGTAGGGTTCTTCACCAGCTTATGCATATCAAACTTCATCTCCAAATCGCCTACACATAGAGTAATCCTTCCTCCCTAGACATCAATCATAGCACCAACAGTAGCTAAGAACGGTCTTCCTAAGATAAGAGGATCTTTGGGCTCTTCATGATATTGTAAAATCACAAAGTCTGTGAGGATTAAGCAATCTCCAACCTTGATTGGAACATCCTCTACAACACCTTCTGGGATTCTTACTGATCTGCCTACAAGGATAAGAGAGATCATTATTGGTTGGAAGTCAGTCATTCCAAGGCTGAGAGCAACTGAGAGTGGCATCAAATTGATGCTTGAACCCAAATCACAAAGAGACCTTGGAAATCTATCTGAAAAGACTAAATAATCCAATACAAAGCTTCATGGATATGTGAGCTTCTTTGGAATCTTGTTAAGAATCACTGCACTGACTTGTTCAGAGATCATAACAACTCCTTCTTCAAGAGACAAACTCTTAGTAACCATCTTCTTCACATACCGTCTGATTACTGGAGAAACCTTCATTGCTTCTATGAATGGGATCTCAACAACTAGCTTATCCATGATAGCTTTGCATCTAGCATCCTCCAGTTCATGTTTAGACCTCATCTGGTTCCTAGGGTAAGGTATCTTGGGTTTGTAGACTCGCCCAATCACATCAGTCGAAGTCTGCGGAATTTTAGAATTCTGCGTATCGCGTCGAACGACTCTAGGATCTGCGCGTCGATCAACGTGACCAATCGTCGTCGATGATTCATCGATCTCTCGTCGAGGTGATGTCGAGGTGTTATCGCGATTTTCCTCGAGCGTCGATCGTTGCACCTCCTGTGTGTCGATCGTTGCACCTCCTGTGCGTCGATCGACGTAACGTCTACAGCAAAAATCTCCTCATCTTCATTGTCTTCTAGTTCCCGAATCAGCTAATTTGGAGTGTCGTTTCGTAGAGTTGGCTTCACAATCTTGCCACTCCTGGTCGTAATAACTGCAACATCATGCTGCATTGGATTTGCATCCGTTCTAGCTGGAAGAAAACCCTCTTGTCTCCTCACACTTTCAGCAGTTTGAGCAATCTGAACATCAAGCTTCTTCATATGAAAATTCATCGCCTCTATCTTCCCATTCCAGTCCGTGTAGAGGCTATCAATCTTACTACTAAAGCTCACTGTCATCTTTTGCTGGCCTTCCAAAAGTTGCTCTAACATAGCTTCCGTTTTACTAGCTGAAGACTTCGCAGGTGGTGATTGATAAGAAGATGCACCATAGGTCCTTGTGTAGTAGCTGCCCTGAAAAGGTCTCTGGAAGTCGTTCTTCTGGTATTGGGAACGTTGAGTATAGCTAGAAGAATTCGGATTTCCACTGAACGGAGTTCTCTAGTTACTTCCATTGTAATCTCTGTAATCCTGCTGATTACTAAATTTTTGATTCTGATAGCCATTACCAGAAATGTACTTGACATCTTCTTGCTCATTATCTTCTTCTGGAATGAACGTATCAACCTCTTGAGCAACGTGTACATATTTCTTCTCTACTTGAAGGTTATGCACACTATCCAGCTTAGCCTTAACTTCAGCAATCTCAACTCCATCTAAACGTCCACCAACTCTTCTTCTTTCTTGGTCAATCTTCTTAGTATTGTTACTAGAAGTCAAGTTCTTAATTAGCACAAGACAATCAGCTGGATATCTGGTATTGAAATCCCCATTACTCGCACCATCTAAAGCCATTTGATGTCTCCAATTCACACCTCTAAAGAAGATACCCAACAGTTGAACCTCTGTAAACCCGTGGTGAGGGCAATCTCTCTGATAAGCCTTGAATCGTTCCCATGAAGCCTTGAATGCTTCAGTTGGACCCTGAACAAACAAGGAGATCTTGGCTCTCAAGTCCTCCGAGCGTGAGTCATCATAAAAATGGTTAAGGAATGCGTTCTTCGTAGCGTTTCAAGTGGTCAGTGAGCCTGGCTCCAACTGCTTCAGCCAATGAGCTGCTTTTTCAGCAAGAGAGTAAGGAAATAGCTTGCAGAATAGGTAATCATTTGACACCCCATTAGCCTTGATGCTATATGCTAGGTCCTCAAACCTCTTCAGATGATCCATGGGATGCTCAGATGGGTGCCCATGGAACTGATGCTAAGCCACAAGCGAGAAAAATGATGGTTTCAGCTCAGAGTGTTACCTCTGAAACCCAGGAAACCGGATTGCTGCCCTGTTCGCATAGTACTCCTAAGGACGGTTGTGGTCACCCAAAGTATGCTCACGTACCACAACCTCCTGACGATCCGCCTGAGCCCGACGTTCCTGCTGAGCGTGCTCACGCTCTCTTGGAGCTTGATCGGCAACTTCCTCAATCACAACGTTAGCATTACCCGCATCGTCAAGCTTTTGCCCAATCTCATTATATCTAGCCACTTCTCTGTCAACAAACTGACCTCCTTCTTATGGAAACAGTAGACTGTACGATTTGCCATCTTTGCTTCCTTTGCTGTTTTTCTAATGACGCGTTCTCAAACTCCTAATTCAACAACGAAATCCACTAGCGTTTGATTATTGTCGCTCCTGGTTTGCGAGATTGCATACACCTGAAACACCAAAAACCAAAGAGTAGAAATCAAAAATTAGTAACAAAAGAAAGAAAAACTTAGATTAAATTCTAGAATCAAAATTCTAATGGTGATTTTGATTCCCCGGCAACGGCGCTAAAATTTGATATGCTCAAATTTACCCTGAGCTACTCTCTCAAATTAAGAGACCAATTGTAGTATTAAGGGTCGAATCACTGGAAATCTTAATCACACAATGGAATTTCAACTTAGAATTAAGCTAAGTGAACAATGTAAATATGAATGCAGATGTAAATAAAAACAACTGAAAGTTGTATTTGATTTAAATTCAATTCAAGACAAAATAGTTAAGCTTTTGGAAAATTTGCAGGTAAGATAAATTGCAGATTCAAAAACAATAGGATTTTATTAAGAACAGTTCTTGAGCTAGAAACACTACTGTAAATATAACCAACTCTCGCTGCGAAATGTATCCATGCCAAAATTCCAGAAAACCAAATCTCTTTGCGAATTCTAACAACTTAAACAAGCATTAAAGTTCAGGTTCAATTACTCACAAAATCCCTAAACCAAATCTCTTTGCGAATAGGAATTTTGCTCATCTAAGATAGTTCATGAAATCAATTATACTCTCGTATCAATTCATTAACCTAAGATTTTAATTATAGGTGATCAATATAGAACAAGCATTAAGAATAAACTTAGATGAAGAAGAAGATGATTATCCTATCAATTATGTGAATCTAACAATTCATCTCAAACCTTTGAAAAACCATAAACCTAACAAGTAAACTACTCAGACATGGATGCATAAAACATAATGACTGAATAATAAAAGATAGAGAAAGAGATATAAAAGGGTTCAAAGAAATCTGAATAGTCTGAAAACTTGTCTCCGTAACTCTCAAAAGCTCTCTGATGTCTAAGTCTTGAATAAATATATGATACTAAAACTAAAAGAAAACTAAGTATTTATAGGCTGAGATTCGTGTTGGACTTGATTTGTAATCTTCTGGAACTTCTGGGGCGAAAAGGAAAACTTTAGAATTGGAAAATCTTCTTTTCTTAGTCACAACGAACTTCGTCGATCGACGCACAAGGCCTTGCGTCGATCGATGCTCTTTGCAAATTTATGCACCACACTTGTGACTTCGACTACTTTTTCCTTGATGCTCCATAATCACCAATTTAGCTCCATTCATACAAAAACCTGCAAAGACTCTAAAACACTAGAAAAACACCGAAAATACTCGATAAAACCGGGTTAAATCATGGTCAAAAATTGGTTAAACCCATGATATATCAGCATGATTTTGTAGCCACGGCAAACTCAATAATGGAGAACCGAAATGGTTTTCCAGCAAATACAATCCAAATTTCGTGTTGCTTCTTAGTACGCAAAAACTTAGCCGACGAACAAATGTTAAACCCTTATCTGAGTAATTTGTCAAATTGAGAGGTGAAGAGAATTTCCTTTTGATCCAGATTTTTCTCCAGAAATTTCATAATAGCTCGAAAGTATTTGATGAAGCCGTAGACATTAACTTTGTTATTGACGGGTTCTTTACCAAAACGAAACAATCGCTTAGGCAAACGAGAATCTACTATCTTTTAATGATTAGAGAATTGTGATACGAGAGTGGTTAATGAGAAAATCGAAAAGATTAGTGAGAGATTTCTGAGAAAATAGCAAGGAGGTGTAAAAAGTTAGAGGCCGGCGGTTTCTCCAAAGGTTATACTCGCTGAAATATTAGGGTAACAGTAAATAAAGAAAGATTTAGTGCAATGGAATAATTTTGAATATCCAAATTAGAAATCTGATTTTAATGAAACTTTTATATAATAAAATCAAAAATTTGAATTAATCATACGAAATCAAGATGTTTTAAATAAAGATTTTTGAAATTAAAATCTGAATTAATGATAAGTAAAGGTAAATTGGTCATTTCTTTTAACACACATGTTACTTACTATATCATGTTTTATATTGTTAATTATTGAGTGAAATCTTATTATTCCACCTAATTTCCCTTACTTTTACCTATACACTTCACAATAAAACTGAATTTTAAAAATATGGAGGGTATAAAAATATTTCTTGTAGTACTATTAACAAATTAAAAGATAAATTCCACACACGTTGCAAAAAAATCAGCTTATTTTGGCTGAAAAATGCTATTCACTATCTTCTTCTTTTTTTGTCACGAACGCACTTACCCCTATTGATTACAAGAGTACAGTTGCATCATTGAACCAATGAGGAACAAAAGTGCTAATATAAGAAAACACCGATTTGCGGAGACGAGCATTCCTCGCGAGTAGGTCTGCTTTTTCATTCTTTCCCATAAGACAAAACTTAAGAGTAAAGTCCGGAAAAGAAAAACGTAACTCCTGGAATTCTTCTAGTTTTGTGCGGAATCGAGGCCAGCTATATGGATCGTCAATCATGCTAACCAACTCTTGTGAGTCAGTGTGAAATGCCGAACAGTAGCGGTCATACTTACGGAGACTTGACATGGCCCAAATAAGGCTATACATCTCAGCATGAAGTGGTGTAAAAACCCTCCGCATACCCCTTGTTCCCATTAAGTCTGAGGTTCCATCTTGAAACTGTAGAATCCAGCCCACCCCACACGTGGTGTCATCTTCTTTCCAAGAACCATCTATGAAGCACCGGAACACCTCCTGCTTGTCGTCCTCCGACCCACTTCTTGTCGCGGCCTGGTTAGGCACCGCGCCTCTCTCATTAGCTAAAAACCATTACAAAGCCTCTTTTCTAGCCAGTGCCACTATTGCATCTGGTGATCGATCGACATTATTAAAAAATTTGTCATTTCGGGCCTTCCAAAGATACCAAATGATCCATGGGAAGCATTTAACGTATTCCTCTAAGTCTACCCGATGTGCGATTCGTGAGAACAAATAATCTATGTTACACCATAGGTTATTTATAGGAAACACCTCTGGAGGATTTGGGATATTTGACAAAGCCCAAACTTGGCGAGCCGACGCACATGTGAATAGGACATGATTAATCGTTTCATCACTGTCACCGCATCTAGGGCACTGTCTCTCCTGTTGTAGATGTCGGTGGGCCAGCCTCTCGTTCACTGCCACTGCCCCCGAGAGGGCTTGCCACAAGAAATGGCGTATTTTATTTGTTGTTTTCTGTTTCCAAACTTTCTCCTTCAGTGGATTTACCGACGAGAGTTGTTGGGCATACACCAAGTCCGCATCCAACTATTGCCTAGCCAACTCATACCCAGAGCACATTGTATACATTCCGGAGTTTGTAAAGTACCAACAAAACCCATCCTTTGCTCCTCTCAGGGATGGACGAATGGATAGGATTAGTTGAATATCCTCTGGGTGGACTGAAGCGCGAAGTCTGTCTATCTTCCAATTGCCTGACCGCTGGTCTATGAAGTCGGAAACCCGTTCATGTCTATTGGGATTCTGGATCAGACTTCTTACTTGCCTTGGATGGTTATCAGGGATCCACTTATCTGTCCAAAACTAGGATTGCGCACCTGAGCCTATGGTACGTCTCATCCCATTTTCCACCAGAGGTTGTGCACTCAGCAGACTACGCCAACCATAGGAAGGGCGATGGTGTTTCCTAGCTTCGAATGGGTGTGACTACCGAAAATGTTTGCCTTTCAGGACTCTTGACACTAAGGAATTTGGGTATCAGTAAAGTCGCCAGAGCTGCTTAGCCAACAAGGCTTGGTTGAACTCTTCGTAAGACTTAAAACCGATACCACCTGCATTCTTTGGGAGACACATCTTTTTTCATGCTATACAATGCATCCCCTTGGAACTATCCTTTGTTTTCCACCAGAACTTAGAAAACGCCCTTGCTAGCTTCCAGAGTACATTCTTTGGAAGGAGAAAGGTAGACATCACATATGTTGGGAGGGCTTGTGCCACAGATTTAATCATAATCTCCTTACCTCATTTGGAAAGAAATTTGGCGGACCAGCCGTTAATTCGTTGGTTCAAGCGTTCCTGCACATAGGCAAAAACCTCCGCTTTTGACCCTTGTAACTGTTTAGGGATTCCCAAATACCTCCCCGAACCTTCCTCTGTCGGGATCTTAAGTCTTGTCTTCAGATCCGCCCCGCACTCCGCTGACACATCTTTTCCAAACGTGACCGCTGATTTGTCAAAATTAATGCGCTGCCCTGACGCATTTCCATATACTTCTAGCACTTTGAGTATATTATCACATTTCTCCGCAGTTGCTTTACAGAAGAAAAGACTATCATTCGCAAACAGTAGGTGGGAGAGCGGAGGAGATGTTGGTGCAATTCAAATACCACTGAAATTCCCGATCATCTCAGCTGCGTGGATATTAGCAATCAACACCTCCGTACACAGAATAAACAAATACGGCGAGAGTGGATCCCCCTGTCGTACACCACGGTTTGGGGATATGGATCCTTTCGGTTCTCCATTTAGTAGAATACTATAGGACACAGAATTGACACAAGTCATAATCCACTTATTCCACGTCTCTGAAAAACCCATTTTTCGCATTAGCGCCTCCAGAAAACTCCATTCCACCCGATCATGCGCTTTACTCATCTCCGTCTTAATGGCCATCCCTTCCCGTTTGGCAGCCGGATTTGTCGCCAGGGCTTGAAAGACTTCCTGTGCGAGCAGAATATTATCTGTTATCTGCCGCCCTGCCACAAAGGCGGATTGGGTATCAGACATCAGAGTTGGGAGAAATCTCCGAATAATCTTATAGCTCACACTGCACAAACTGATCGGGCGAAACTCCTTCATTAGCCGTGGATGATCTGACTTTGGAATCAGACAAATATTGACCTCATTGCTGACTGGATCCAGAACTCCAGTGCGCATAAAGTTGTGAACCATCATTACCACTTGAGGACCAATAATGCTCCAGAACTTCTGATAAAACAAATCCGTCATCCCATCCGGTCCTGGAGCTTTTTCCGGATGGATTGAGAAAACTGCTGCTTTGACATCCGAATCTGTGACTTCCCGGGTGAGGATATCATTCATCTCCACAATAACAGTCTGTTTGATATGTGTCAGTGACACTTCTAGATCCGAGATCGTAGAGGAGGTAAACATATCTACAAAATAGGTCGTCGCCGTTATTTTGATCTCTTCCTCCTTTTCTGTCCACTCCCCGGCCTCTGTCATAATACCAGTAATCCTGTTACGTGCCCTCCGTTGCTTCGTAGATGCCTGGAAGAATTTCGTATTCTGGTCACCTTCTTGGTGCCAGGTTACCCTACTCTTTTGATGCCAGTAAATTTCCTCTTCTCGAAGCGCCGTACATAACTGCTCATGTATTGTCGCAAGCTCCTCACTTGTTGTCGCATCGTTGCTCTGGGTGTCCTCAAGACGATTCTTCAGAGTCTCTATCTCCTCTTCTGAGATAATATGATCTTGTTTTCGCCAGCGTGAGATCGTTTTTCGACAGTTGGCTATCCGAGCTCCCAATGTGGGCTTAACGCCCATCGGCCCACTACTTCATCTTGAACGTACCACTTCTTCAAAATTTGGCTTTCAGAGCCATCGGTTGTCAAAACGAAATTTTTTTGTTCCACCTATTCTTTTGTTGTCAATGTGTGTCAGGACGGACCGATGATCTGAACCCATAAATCTAAGATATTCCATCTTGGAATGGGAAAACATCTCATGCCAATCTTCATTTCCCATGGAACGGTCAAGTCGACACCGGATGACATTTGCACCGTGTCGCCCAAACCAGGATAAACAGTTGCCAGTGTATGGAAAATCAACCATTCCACAAGTTTGTCGCATTAAATTAAACTTTAGGAAGGAGTTATCCGGTCTCCTACGGCCTCCGGTTTTTTCATGGTGTCCAGTAATCTCGTTAAAATCCCCTGTCATAAACCATGGTGCAAGCCGTGTAGTACTAATGCGAGTTAGATGTTCCCAAACAACACCTCGATTTGCAATAATAGGGTCTCCGTAAACAAACGATATAAACACTTTATTACCATAAATGGTGGCCAGTACATCGATTATATTTTTATTGGAAAAAAAACTTGAATTTTAAATTCAGGCTTAGCCAGAAGGGCTAGTCCCCTACTACGACCCGAAGGGTCAACTGTAAAAAGAAAATCATAACCAAACTCAACTTGTAAGTCTTGAAGAAACTGATGATTACGCTTTGTCTCCATAAGAAAGAGAATCCCCGGGAAAAACCTCTTACGAAATTCACGTAATCTACGAACTGCCAAGAAACTACCAGCTCCATGACAGTTCCATCTTAGTATCATTTTAAGCGTCCGCCGGTGGTTTCTCTTTAATCACCGGTTCTTGAGTTTCCTTCGATGTTTCCCCTTCACCTGGGCCCGTCTTCGAGGACGACGGATTAGTTACATCCGCCAAAACGTGGGATTTTTCCAAAGCTGCTAAGGTTATGTGTTTGTTAACACGATTGCCATGAAACGGACTATGCGCAATCTTCTTTTTGACACCAAGCGCATGATTATTCCGTTGTGATGTCTTCCGGGCTTTATTCACTAACTCCTTGAGAGGTGAAATAATGTCAGCTGGGCTGAAATTATACTGAGTGCCCATTACCAGATGGTTTGTTCCCTGGTCCACCAAATCCAAACTATCATCAGCCTGTTGGGCCTCTGGATTTTCCGGCCCATTACTAAGACCCAACTTCACATGAGTCTGCGATCCAGAGGAAATCCTAGCCCCGCTAGTCTCTGCCTCCACCTCCGATGTCGCGATTTGTGACCCTTGCGGCTTCAAAGACTCCGCCGCTGCCCACTTCTCGGTCTAGAAGATCACCGCATTCGCAATTGCCGCATCCTCCTCTGTGGCCTGATACCACGACGCTCTTGGCTTAGATATTTTGTTCTCCGGTTACGGGTCACGGTTATCTCCGACGTCTCTGAGCTAGAGGGAGTCGCATGAGTCCTCATCCTGCACAAACGTCCGTCTAATCCTCTTTTTTGTGGAGCTTTTCCCCGTTGGTGGCGCAACCTCGACTTCCCGAGAAGACTCCAGCTCTGCCAAGATATCTCGGCGCACCGGTTTTGGTCTAGAGGATGATGCCACCGCCTCCGCAGCTCTCCCAGTCGACTGTCGTGGAAGCCGTGGTGGCGCATGTGACTTGACACGATCAACTCTGTTCCTCTGTCTGTCCCTCACCGGTTCCACATCTCGCCTCCATGAAGGTTCACGACGTGAGTCGTGCTGGTGCTGAATTTCCTGATGTCTTTCTGGGCACACTGGTGCTTCGTGTGTGAGTCTTAGGCAACGAGTATAAAACTTTTGCAATTTCTCGTATTGTAAGTCGAGTACACAAAGTGTACCGGCATCGTCAGTTTCTCGCTTCAAGATTAGGGGTGAGTTGCAATCGAGTGTCACACGAATATTTGGAATCGGTTCCGACACATCCACCTCATGGAACTCGCCTAGATCCTCACCAATGCTCGGTACCGTCTCCTCTTCCCGGCGGTAATCTGGCAGACCCCTAATGATAATCCAAAAGGGGATAGTGCTGGGGAAGTCGCGTCTAACCGTTGAACCCACTGTTCCAATGCGATCATCGACCCGTCATTGTGGTAGGGACGGTGATCCAATACCACATGTAGGTCCTCCTCCCTTTGGAACTGGAAATGGACTCGTCCATCGCCCATCTCTAACCCTTGAACCCGACCCTCACATCTCCAAATCGTCGGGAGAAAGCCAATCAAAGCCTGGAGCTTGTGTTCTTGGACTTCTCGAAGCAGAGGACGTCCCACCAATGTTCGTTCAAATCGCCTAGTTACTTGTGACTTATCGATTGGTGGCAACTGCAGTGGTTTCACCTTGGTGGTATCCCTGTCGGAGGAGATCAGTTTTCCAAAGAAGGCCATTGAAGACTTTGTGTGGAGCTTTGGAGGAGGAGAGAAAACAGCCAAGTGTGAGGCAAGAACTAGATCTTCTAGCAGTCTAATATATACGAGGTAAAACCAATCATATGGATTCCCATTAATACAAATTGATTGTGATATAATCTTATGATTTGTGTCAGGATCGTAGATGAAGCCCCATGATTGGCAGTTTCCAAAATAGGAAGCGAGTATTTCGGAATCAGATCTGATTGTAAATCCCAATAGCCTGATCCCCTCCGCAGCCTCAGCCATGGATGATCTCCGAATCTTACTTCCCACAGACTCCCCAGTCTGCAAGGGATTCAAAATGATTCTGTTACAGAATTGAGTCATGTCCTTATGGACTACCATGTAACTCCGTTTAACCAAATTGGGTACATAGGGAGGAAACCAACGCCTTCCCACTGCAATCCACTGTTGAATCCAACAAATTCCGGTGAATCTAACCATTTGAAATTCAAAAAAGTCAGACGTTACTCTCGCCTCAGAGAGAGAAACATCACTTAAATCTCAAGACATCTTATATACTTCATCTGTTCCTAATAGATAAAACTTTACAAAAAAAAATTGTTCCAAAAAAATAGAGTTTTTACTGTTTTCTATGCATTTTTACAAACTTCAAGACAACTACTGAAACACTATTGGTTAAACTTTATTGAAAACTGTATTTCGTAGAAATCAATGCGTTATCTTAATAAGTGTGCATAACCTTAAACATCTATCTTTAAAGAACGGAGGGAGTACTTAATAACTGCAGTATATATGAAATTAATTTTCAAGTTATTTAGACTGGGAAATATGTGCATGTAATGAACCAATATTAACTGCTGTAATCCGAATAATTTTGTTTTTGTTTTTGGTCAGACTTTAATCTGAAAAATTTAATTCCTAAAGCCAAAAGGCTACAATAAGAGCGTTACATTTTCTGATTTCCGTCGGTACAAAACTTCAAATATAATCCATTTTTGAAAACAAGAAAAAGGAAAAGGGTGGGTGCTCTGCCACGAGTCAAACTTTGAGTAGAGGAAGAAGCTAAGCTACTATTCAACATTCCCCTCCTCTGCTTTCTCATCCCCTAATCTCACCAAATCCAACAGTTACACAATGCCAACAGTTACTTGCAGCAAAAATAAAACATAGTTTCCACTAAAAATATATATAAAAACATATAAAGAAGTTGCAAAACAAGTCTCATTTTTGTCTAGTTTACGTAATAATACCATAATGGGTCGCTTTTCACAAAGCGACATTGGTATTTTTCCTTACTTTTTATCTTCGTTTACCTAGGCATAGATAGTAAAATACATACATAATCTCACAACCATATGGTCTTTTGAATAGTAAATAAAAAGTAAAATTAGAAGACGAAGAAGGAAAAAAAAAAAAACTAAAGTGTTGTCTGACTCAGTCTCTCACGCTTGTAACTTCAAAGCACCCGTGTTGGCATGAAACATCTTGAAATGCACCCAAAGCCACATCCTTCCCTTCTCTGCAATTTCAGTCAAAAACATTTCCCTAATCAAAAAAACCTTTAACCTAATCTTAAACAAGAATTAATGTCATAATGATATTCTTTTTTGATTGTTCTATACCCTTTTGGATTTGACGTTGAGAAGCTGAGGGGACACTTTGTACAAGTCTTCGTCCACTGGTTTAGGCGCCCTCGTCCTCCGCCTCACCACCGGTGTTGGACAGCTCGTCGGCGCGTTCGACTCACGCGCCTCCGCCTTGGAGGCGTTCTTCTTAGCGGACACCGGCTCCTGGCCGACCTTGGCCTGGAAAACATTTCAGGGGAACTTTGTAAGAGATGAAGAAACCATAGGAGAACAAGAAGGAGAAGAAGGGAGTACCCGGCGTCGAGGGAGGAGGATGACGGCGGGAGCGACAAGGTGGTGGTTGTCATAGAGATCGCCGGCGAGGTAAAGATCGCGGTCTTGAGGGTAAGGAGGGTAGTGGAGGAAAGCAGGCTGCTGCTGAGTAGTTGCGGTCTCAAAGCACTGAGTGAATGGAACGGCGTCGTTCCAGTCCCAGCTCCCAAACGCCGGCACGTGTCCCCTCCTGCAGTACTCTCCGTATTCCTGACATATGAAAACAAGTTTACTAAAGAAACTGAATATTCGAACGGAGAAGAAAGAGAAGAAGCTTACGTAGTCCATGGCGTGAATGGGTCGTTGAAGTTGGATCTGCTTTAATAAGAAGAAATCTCAATAGAGAGAGAGAGAGAGAGAGAGAGAGAGCTTCTGAGGTTTAATAAATGACAGATGGGTTCTTTACATTATTACTCAACACTGAGACAAAGTTGCCTTAAAGTCTACTGGTAGGAGAGAGAGTATAGCTTAGAGAGTAGAGAGACTGTGTCTTGTTGTGATTGAGGTTGGGGAGAGAGAGAGCGAGATTTTAAAATCCAGTAGGGTAAGTGAAAATAAAAGTAAAAGTTGGCTTAGCCACTCTTCTTCTTCTTCTTCTTTAAACGTTTATCCTTTTCTATATGCTTGTAGTATTTTGTCTTTAGACTTTGTTTTTACATGGGTTTTCTTTTAGTTTTAAATTCTATTTACTTGGTTGACAACCAAAAAAGACATGCGTAACTTTCACTAAAGACTTAATAAGAAAACAAAATTGACTTAAGTTTTATAGCCTCTAATAAGACTACTAAAGCTGACATATATATGCATTCCATTTTACTGTGTTGGAAAAAGAAGAAAAAAAAGAGTTAAGAAAGGAGCAGATAACATTAATGATCTTTAATCTTTAATCTTTAATCGATAACATTAATGATTATTTTTTTTTCAAAAAAAAAAAACTGGTTTTTTTATAATGCTACTTAAAAAAGAGTGGAAAATGTGGAGACAAAAGAGTTAAGAAAGGAGCTTTAGTAAGAAGAAGGGGCCACATGCAACATTACCTCTGTTACGAAACTTTGTGCTCTGTGCAGTGTGCAACTAACATTGCCACGACTCCAAGCAACCCCATTTATTATTATCTTTTGTCAATTTCTCTCAACTTTTCCTTATAAAATTCCATATTTACAATAAATATGTCTCTATTTTTTAAAATACTTTCTCATAAGTATTTTTGAACGGGGAGACGAGGAACTGTGGGGTTAGGTCAATATTACTGCAACTGTTCATACCAGCGTAATTAATTGCAACTGCTCATTGCAGCCTTTGAAATTGAGAAAACAGTTAAAAAAGATTTTAAAAAAACAAATCGTCGGATTCATTGATGTAATAATATAAGGGTTTATTACATCCACATGTACTTTTTCAAACCTTATTTACGGGAGACATACTTTTTGAGGGAAGTATAATTTTTTAGCTATTGTTCACTTTTATTTCTCTTTTACTACCGAAAATATCATTAGTAAAATGTTAAGAAAAAACAGATTTAGTCGTGTAAAACAAAATATTTTATTTTCTCCGTCGTCTCTTCCCATCTTCTTTGATTCCTTCCACGCGTCCCCCATCTCACCGCTGACAAGCTGAGTATTTTACTGGGCTTCATCTCCGACGCCGGATTATCACTTTTGGGTACTAAAAATTCTTTCAATAGTTATTCGTGAAGTTCGTAATGACTCTTTTTCCCATATGAGAAGTATAAAATTAGATTCGGAAAACTTATCGATTGAGTTCCTTTTGCAGATGTTCTTCTTAAAAATGAAGATTCCTCGATTCGTAATGCTTCTCCGCTACTCCTTTGCGTATTCTTCCGAACAATTGGGTTGTTTTCGTCTGCAATGAAAACCACAATCAATATCTTGCTTCGTTTGGTCTTTAGCAATCTAAAACCGTCGAGATGTTGCCTTGTTCCGATGTGTTTTAATCGTGGTTCTAATTGGTAAATAATAGAGGTGTGACTTCACAACGTACGTGATTCGCCGACCACAAGAACCCAACCACGGTACGATGGTAGTCATAGTTTGGGCCGGATTTTGAATTGGTAGTTATAGAATGATCGATTTTTTGTTTCCTCAAAATTGTGTAGTGCAATAGTTCTAAAATGTGGGTTGATCTTATGTTTATAGCTATGATTGTAAATTTTTAGGATATTTGGTGCATGATCATGAATATACACATCTAGTTGAGGATTGTCATTGTGTGTCCTTATGAATCGATCATGTCTCTACTTGATGATATTCACTGTTTGTTCTTATGGTCTCTTGAAAGATTTTGTTGTCTTTTTGCAGTCATTTCGGTCAGTTGCATGGGTGAGTTTTGAACCTCTCTTGAATCTTTTGCAAATCAATATCCCTCTGTTTCAACTATCAATTCAATTCTCTGCACAGTTTTGTAACATGGAGCAAATCAATTTTTTGCAGATTTTGGTGTGGAAGATATGGTGTGGACAATCATGTATGGATGGTATCATGTTTAGTTCATGCTTTAAAGGTTAAAATGTATGGAAGCTTCAGATTTATGATTGTGCTAGAGAACTACCATTGCATCTTTTGCTCTGTTTTTGGTCTTTATTAGTCAATCTTCCATAATAACCTGTCTACATAGCCTTGTCCACACTCTAACATGAAGAGTCAACAAATTAATCAATTTCTAAAAATCTTAATTGTGGGCAGGCAAGTGTGGGAACCCAAGTGCTAGAAGACCAAATCGTTGACATGTTACCGGAGTTCACTAATTAATTACACATGAACTTGTTCATAAAATCTTAAAAAATACCAACAATTGCATCGACCATAAAAATATGTCCACAAAAACTTTTCTATGCAACACTGTATATTCTTCATCCTTCTCTGCAAAAACAAAATCCACCATAAGAAACCAAATCCCAAAATCCACCATAAAAAACCAAATCCCATGGTACAAGTGTATGGTAATGATCTCATCTCATGTAACCAAGAAGATTTATTCGTTATTTCCTTAAATAAATATGTTAACATGTTAACCATAAGAGGAATTGGGTTTCGTCAATTTTAGGTTTTTGATGGATCATTAATTTTCTCAATTTTTGGGTTTATTAGATTTTGATTTAGAACTGGAATTTGGTTTTATCAATTTGAGAGTAGAAACATCAATTTTTGGTAAGATTCATCCTCCAAAATTCTAGAACATCACGTCGTTCTCTTAATGTGTTTCCAGATTTGTGTCTCCGTACAAGCAATTGATGACAATCGATGTGTCAAATGAAGACACCATTTCATGTGTTCGTCTTCGATTTTGGTTTCTTGTTCCAAACCCATGAAAAGCAAATTCCTAATCCATGGAAATCTACTTCCATTGAATAAGAGAGTTGCAGAAATCTTCCTTATAGCTTCATCGATAGGAGAGATGAGAGTGAGAAAGATGTAAAAGAAAACAAGATTCTCACACTTTTCTCCCATCGGAGATTCTCGTTTTATTAGCTCGTCGTCGGTGAATTTGTAAAATCGGAACCAAGCCTATAAGAAACGAAAGTGAAGACAACGAAATTCATCGTATTTTAGTTTTAGGGTCACTTTGGTCATTATACAACTAAAAAGTATAGTTACCTTACAAAGAATGCTTGTGGTAAATATAAGTTGGAAAAGTACCTCTACATGTAATAAACCCTTAAAATAATAAATATCTGAGTTAGGACACTTAAACACTTGACAAAAAGAAAAAAACACTTAAGCATGTTTATTCATAACACTTAAAAAGTGTTACTCCCATTAGTTTAGTATTAATTTTTCTTTAACAGTTTGCTAAAGTGTTATTCCCTTGATCCAAATCAAGCAAAATGTCATTAAATCTTTTTTTTAAATTAAAAGAACCCTTAGAAGGGTTATGGATAAACATGCTCTTAACACCGGAGGAAACTCAGTATAAACTAGTTGAAAATGGATATTGATTATGAGAAATATTCATAAGCGATTTTATTATATCATATATGAAAAATTAGGTTAAAAATATAATTAACCAATAACCAAAATAACTTTAATTAATTTTGAAATTTTGACCAAGTTTCCATCCCAAGAAACACAAAATCGTTCAAAATCATTTCAAAATCGTAATTTTTTTAAAAGACGTTTGTAAATAGTGTAAAAGCACGATTGTAATGTTTAGAGAAGATGAAACAAGTTAATTATTCTTTTGATTTTATAAAGTTTAATTTGTTTTGTGGTTTAACCTACCCCATGATATTAACACAAATATTAAAACCCTGATTAATAAAGAAACAAAGGAGACAAGTATATGATCAAAGAAAAGTCTTTAAGCTTCTGATTTTTTCTCCCTAAAACCGTAAACAGAAGATTAAGAAGAAAATATAACTCCAAATCTGTTTTTCGAATAGTAATCTAGTTATACTATGTTTGTTGTGTTATTCACTTACTCGTCTTGTTTCATGTTGTTTGTGTTAATCTTATATGCATAAGCGTTAAACTGGAACACATACCTTGGCCGATTTGGTGAAAAAATTGATATGGATTCGACTGGAAATAGACGCAGAGATTAGAGTTGAGATCACATATAGAAATCAACTACAAGCCACCGTTCAAGTGCCCTTATGGTTGATCTCTTGAAGCTTTCTCTCCCTAAAACGTTTTCTCTCTCTCTAGAAGTATGACACGAAAGTTTGATCTTATGTCTCTCGTTAATCATCTTTTTATAGACAAATGGCAAAGAGACACCATTACCACGAAGAGACACGAATTTGTTTAGTATCTCTTAAGAATAACTAATTCTCAATTATACCGGTTAACTAATTTGGTTTGGTATGATGCCAAATCCTGGGCGCAAACCAACCTTTCTCACTCGCACATGATAGAGAGAATAATTCGTTTTAAAGAGATCTTAGAGATTAAGTTCGAGAATCGAAATCCATAAATCATACGACAAATGAACCGTGTGACCCTGCTAGTACACCTGCACTTGAGAGCTAAAGTATACACCTGTTAGGGATACTTAACTGCTACAACCTTAGAGAAAATATTTTCCTTTTAGCATGTCTCACTGTTCCCCAAACTTATTTATGCTTTACATCAATCTTAACATATTTGATCCTTATAGGATATGTTAGACATTTCACATTATGTGTTCACTATATTCAAACTCCAATTAAGCGGTATAGTGAGTGGCCAGTAAATACATATGTCAATGTAAAAACATATAAATGTTCCCTTCCGTACTTATGTCCATATGTTCCAAACCAACCGCTTTCCTAGCATGTCCCATATGGCTAATTATTTCATCACCATCGGAAAAACATTTTAAAGTAGCGAACATCAGCTTATCCATTTAAGAACATAGAAGAAGGTTCAAAGATAACGACTTGAAACCATAATGAGGTTAATAGGAACTCACATTGCGAGCGATGGGGACTACAAATAAAATATCATTTGGTTCCTATATGGTTGTACTAGTAGATGTGGTATGACTCCCATGTCATAGCAATTAACTATTTCTTCAAGAGCATATATCAATTGGTTAAACCAAATACTGCTATGTGGATCAAACTATTATCAGCTTGCTATCTAGCGCCTGATTATGTTCTTATCTTAGTTCTTCCAAGTATTCACGTTTTTGGGTCAATCATGATATCTCATCACAATATGTCAATGATGAAATCTCATCTTAGCTTTTCACTAAGAAAACTAAGGCGATTATTCATGTAAGTGAATCAATCTTTAACTTGTTGTCATTCCTTTCATATTTATGTATAAGTATGCAAAGATAACAAAAATAACCATCATAGACCATGTCTTAAATATCTTTAGATATATATAAATCCTCAAACATAAAAGATTAATGGAAAATCTCCTAAGAGATAAAAGGAAAATCTACTAATCATCTTCAATCTGTCAGTGATTCGTAGATACCACATGGTGATATCAGATTAAGTAACACTCCGAGTTTGGTCCAAAGTATTTAGGAATTAGGTTTAAACGTAAAATCACAAAAAAATAAGAAGTTTCAAAGATGTGTATAGAATTCTCTATTTGAATCGATGTCCTTAATTTGGAGGAATACATCAAGTATTTATACAAGTATAAAGTATGTCAAAATAACCGTAAAAGATCAATGGAAAATCTTCAAAAACGATAAAAGGAAGTTATACTAATTCTAAGTATTTCCTTTTATCCGAGCTAAGTCTTCCAATTTGTTTGTATTCGCCTAGGTCAGTTGATGCTCCCTAACGGGCCGAATCGTCATTAATGGATCCTCACTGGCCCATTCTCCAAGCTATTCTACGAAGCTCCGTGTCGGGTCGTGTCTGAGTCGGGTATGGTAATGGGTGTTAAACCCTGTACCACCGAATAGCCCCCCCCCCCCCCCCCCCGAGTTCGGCAAGTATTACTTCAGTAAGCTCGGCTGAAGCGTACTAAAGAAGGTTTGCCCAACTCAGATCTTGTCTTAACACGTCGCTTCAACCTACGGACCGTTTGTTCTGAAAGAACACTGAAGAGACGCCTCGGTTTGCTCGCACCTGCCGCCAAGGTTTAATTATTACCCTGGTAATCGCACCTTAGAGTATAAATGTCGAATCTTTCGACTCCTTGATTTTCCTTATTTATTCTACATCCGAACAAGGTAAAGTCTTCTTTTTCCTTTTTCTCTCTTCCGTTTTCCTTACTCATCTGCAATTTTTAGGGGTTATCTCTTGATCCGTACGGTTTCGATTTGTCACTATGACAAATATTTTCAAATCTCCATCACCCTCTCTTTCTTTTGAAAGAATCACAGTCCGAGAATTAACCCCGAGACTTCTCCGGTTATCGTTGACCCTATTTTTTGCAACAGAAGTTGAAGTATCTTCGTCAAGATTAGCACTGACCGAGACTACCACTCCGGGGCAGGTCGGTGCAGATCCAGATATTTCAACTTCGGTCGCCAGTACGACTGATCGTATTGGAGATGGATCTAGTGAACAGCCTCCAAGTGAGCAGGCCAGCCAAGAACAAGTCGGTTAAGAGATTTTTGCGTCTCCGTTCGAGACCTACAAAATCTTCCCTTCGTTATCAAGTGAAAAATCGCTAGAGTCGATGAGAAGGGTGTGCCATTTATTAGTGGAATTAGGATTCCATGCCCCTGAACCCCATGAACACCCATGGGATTGTCCAGCGGGTTACATCTGTCTTCACGAGTAGATGTTCGTGATTGTTTCATGTGGTTCCCTATGCCTTATGTCTTCGCAAGGTATTGAGAGAACAGGAGCATCTGCTTCTCGCAGATGACGATGACTGGGATATGTAATCTCGTGGCACTTGTGGTATTTGGCGCCAAGTTTGAAATCAACTTTTCTGTTGAAAAATATGAATAGATCTCGCTGATGAAGGAGAGTCATGTTCCCGACCATTTTTACAACAACATGAAGGTTTCATGTAAATTCATCGAGCTGAAAAGTAAGATCAGCAAATGGTTTGACCGATACTTCTTTGTAAAGATTAATGACGCTTCGGTCTGGGATACCAGTACGACTTATAATAGTCAGTGGAATCCTTCGATGGGTAGATTCTCATAAATGTTGCATGCATGTAACACTTCAGCTGATGTGATGTTCTTTTTCACATGTATCCTCTGTTGCATCTGAGAGTGCCTTTAGCACCAGTGGGAGAATAATTGAACCATATAGGAGTTGTCTAACTCACTATATGGTTGAGGTGTTGATGTGTACGGAGCAGTGGCTAAAACAAGACATCAAAGTTGAATCAAAGAATCTTACAAATGCACAAATACTTGCAGAGGTTGAATACGAAGATGATCTTCAAAGAGGTACACTTCTTGTCTTCTCTTTGATGTCAATTCCTTAGTTATGTTACATAATTTATGTACTTACCATCTAGTTGTGTTTCTATGCAGAGTTTGGAGCTCTAAACCTTGACCCTTGAAGTATAATGAAGATGTGAAGGCATTGGAGTGGACTGAAGTCATGTTGTTCTGTTGTGTTTCTTGTTTTGTTTTTTCATTACACAAAGTTTGGATTGTGTAACGGCTTTTGGATTGTGTTTGAATTTTCTTTGTTTCACTTTCAGTTCTGTTTTGGATTTGTGTTTGGAATTTCTTTGTTTCACTTGTGTTTTGGATTGTGTTTGGATTTTAATTGGCTAAGTATCATTTGTTTCACATGTGTTTGCATTTAGGTCAATTCCATTTGTTTCACTTGTGTTTGGATTTTGGATTGTACTCGAATGCATAGACATTTTCTTTAGGTGAATATGTGTATTTGAGTACAAGGTAATAGGTTCGGTTCAAAACGGATATATCCATACCCGATGTGAAAATACCCGTATCCGACCCGAAGGTAGAGAATACCCGATCGGTTATCATAGCTCCATATCCGAATAACCGAAAACCCGAAATACCCGACCCGTACCCAAACGGATACCCGATTGCCCAGCCCTATCTCAGCTCTTTGATTGCGAGTTGTCCGATTCGAAGATCTAAGGGTTCATTTTTTGGGAAGGAATTTTATGGTTCGTTGTAATACTTCTTGTATAGGCCTATTTGTGTGTGGCATTCTCGAAGTGTAAGAACTAACATTCAGTTTCAAGTAATAGATAATCAGATGAAAAAAGAAAAAAAAAATTGATTCTCTCGTTTGTTTTGTGGTTAAAGTAGCTAACTGTTTTTGTTTTTGGCAACAAGTAGGTAGCTAACTGTATAATTTCAGATAATAAGAAAATAGCTAACTGTTTAGTTCCATATAATGAGAAAATAGCTAATTGTTGTTTTTAAAAGGGGGGGAGCTTTGGTTTAATATTTCAAAAAATATAAAATTTGAAAATTAACTTTATTGTTGAATTAAATATCCTGATAAATTTAAAAATTTACAATTAAAAAGATTTTACAAAAAAAAGTAACCTGAATTTAATAAAATATATTAAAGATCTATAAGTTGTGACATATCTATAAGTTGTGACATATCTCAAAAATTAGACATTTTCTTTGGCAAGTTTTATCAGGGTCCATGGCAGTACTCGAGAGAATAAAACATCGTGGCGAGCAGTGTGATGCTATATGTTTAGATGTGGTTTGGAGGAAGAAACGATTAACCATGCCTTATTTGACTGTCCAATAGTCCATGATATTTGGACACGTTTTTTGGCGCCGAGTGGAAGAGTAATATTACCATACTCCTCGGTTTACGCAAATATGGATTTCCATTTTTGGAGGATTACGAATGTAAACACCAATAATGTGGATTGTAACATATATCCATGGTTATTGTGGTATATTTGAAAATCAAGAAATAAAAGAGTTTTTAAAGGAATAGAGGCGGAAACACATGATGTTTTCAATTCGGCGGAGAGTGGATGTCTGAATAGACGAGGGAGAACGAAGTAGAAGATAGCATTCGTGTGGTGCCGCAGATAGTGGCTATGGATACACATCGAATGCGATGTCAGGTGGATGGATCTTGGAAGGACATAGAGAACACTTCGGGTTTGGGGTGGGTATGCCTGCATGGCGAAAATGTTTTACTTCTAGGTGCACAGGGTGTAAGTAAGCGAATGACTCCCTTACATGCGGAGATGGAAACACTAATATGGGCGATGACATGTATGGTGGAAAGAGATATGACGTGTTCGGCGTTTGAAACATATTGTTCTGACCTAGTGGATATCGTCAAACATCCAGAGGAGTGGCCGGCGTTTTCGATTCTCTCAGTCAAGCTCAGGAGCTTACAAGATCGTCTACCCAACTTCTCATTATCCCTCATATCACGTTCTATTAATCTGAAGGCGGACTGTCTCGCCCGTTCAGCAAGATCTCGAGCTTTTAATTTTTTTTTATGTAAGCAATACTCCACCGAGTTGGATTTCCATCTTGGGTGGTAGTTTCTGATTAATAGTAAGGTTGACAAAAAAAAAAAAGTTGTGACATATCTTTTGTTGAAAAAGTTTATTTTACTATTAATCTATACTTCGCTACACAAATGTTTAAAAAAAAAAAAAGATATACACGTTTTTTTGTTTTTGATATCTCAGGGTAAATCCTAGGCTTATGGAGGAACCTAGACTAATCCATGGGGGAGGTGCAGCCCATGGATAGACTCTCTCTCCGGGTATGCAAATTGGCCGAAAGCAAGGACCCATATCCATGTGGGTGTCCAATGCAATATGTTTTAGTTTCGCATAGGTGGATCGAACTTGAAACATGTTAGTGTCCCAATCCCGTTTCCTTGCCACTTGACAACAAGGCCCGGACATATACACGTATTTACCCAAATATATTACTAATTTTATCATCATTGAATCACTATAGAAATGATAATATTAGAAACATGCACCTTGTTATATCTGATTTTTCATTTAGTTACACATTTATTGATGTCAATTTCAAATTAAATTGTATTGCACTATACTTTTTCTAATTACGTAAGTTTTGAAAGAGCTTTAATAGTTTTATACTATTCCTTATAACATGTATTCAAAAAATCAACATGGTGATAAAAGAGTAATTTGATATATATAATGGATTTGAATCACACAATTAGTAGTTTTTAAAAAAAATCTTTTAAGAAGGTTAATAATAACACTGTATCAAATTAGAATATTTAAGCTTATGTAATATTTTCTTTTCAATTTTTTGTAGCCTCAAATTTTATTGTTTTTATTTAAAAACATACATTAAAATAAAATGATGACCATTTTCGGTTTTGGTTTTTATTATTAGAACAAGTTATTAGATTAATTAGGGTATTTTGGTAATTTAAGGTATAAAAAGATTAATTTTCAGAAAAAATACTAAACATGAGTTACTTTTCAAAATTCATAAATTTTTTGAGAATATTAAATTTCCTTTAAAAAAAAAAAATGTGTTTTGTTTATGGATGAAATTGGTACATATATTCGGAATTAGGAAAAACTTTAACAGGCCACGAGGCTTTAAGGTAAGCTCCATCGAAACACTGTAGAAACATAACTCCATATTGGGCTCAAAACAGGCCCACTATATGAATCAATATGTATAGATTGTAGTGTGAAATTTAGTTAAAAGATTTGTGGGTAGGATAATAATTGAAGAGTAGCAATATCCAAAAAGTGAAGAACCCCCGTGACTGTGGTTCACGGGTTTCTCCAAAACTTGTTATATATGCAGTCATGGACTTTCACTTTGAGACCACAAATACATTAAAGAAGAGTAAAGGGAAGAGGATAAAATGGCGAGCAAGAAGATGGGTATGATGATGGTGGTAATGGCGGCCATTGTAGTGGGGAGGTCAGTGGTAGCGATTGAGCTCTGTGGCATGAGCGAAGCAGAGTTGAATGAGTGCAAGCCAGCGGTGAACAAGGAAAGCCCAACGACCCCATCACAGCTTTGCTGCAACGCTCTGGAACACGCTGACTTCAACTGTCTATGTGGCTACAAGACCTCTCCATGGCTCGGCTCATTCGGCATAGACCCCACGCTCGCTGTTGGACTCCCCACCAAGTGTGGCCTACCTAACCCTCCAACTTGTTAAGCTGTATTTCTTCTCTATTAGTTTCAAGTTCATGTAATTTCTTTTCAAGGAACAAAATGTAATGCCTTTTTGGCGTTGGTATCGATCTATTATTTAGAACCTAAAACTGTGGTCAAAAGATAAGAAGAGAGACCAAAAAAACTTCACAAGCCCCAAACCCATGCAAGGATTGTGTTTAACGGGACCACATAAGGGCAATATCGGAAATAGCACCAAAAGCACAGAGACCCAGAGGCTGTGGTTGCACTACCCCCGACACAGTATTCAACCCAGTCACACCAAACAAACATAACAAGTACATACTAGATGAAATTATTATCTAACCACATTCATTATAATTCTATTCCCCTAGCACCAAATTAACAATCAGAATTACACAAATGAAAAAACAGATAATAAATCAACAAAGCATCCGAAATATTAGATTTCACCAAAAAGAGTATTAGTCCAAAGAAGGGTGAAAATTAAATCCGAGGAAAGTCATTTAGCTACTCGATCCGATTTAGTGTTCCACAAAAGACAAAAGAAAAGCATAAAAGGAAATAGGATAATAGTTTGTTTCCAGAAGCCGACGAAATATCAGATCCGACGACAGTTAGACCTCCTTGCTCGCCGGAGAGGAGAAGATCCAAGTGACACCGAACGGGTCCGTTACCTTCCCCTTTTTACCTCCACTGTCGACCTCCGAGACCTCTTCCGCTTTTACAGCTCCGGCGTCCACAGCTTTGGCGACTGCAGCCTCGACGTCGTCAGTTACAAGGTGGAGAGTGGTCATGTTGTTGCCTTCCGTCTTGGCACTAACCACAAGTCTAATCCAGAAAAATAGAAACAACACAGCAAAATCAAAATAATCCTCAAGTACGCTACTCTAACATCAAACCCTAAAGCCAGATCTAAACAAAATCAAAAAACCTCATGCAAATGGAGAGAGAGAATGCTTACGTGGAGTGAGAGGAGACGTCGCAAACGAGGAAGGTAGAGCCAGCGAGGAGAAGCTCGGCAGAGAGAAGGTGAGGGAGTTCTTGGTCAGCCTTGCGCTTAGGGTAGAGAGAATGTCCAGACTCAACAGCTCCAAAGACGGATTTGTAGAAGGAAACAGCGTCGCTGACCTTGTGAGCCTCCACGGTGAGCTGAGTCTTGCAGGCGGTGAAGGTAACACGAGATTTCTCCGCCGCAGCGCCGTTGGAAACGTCTTCCTGAGCCATCTTAACGAAACGGAGAAGATGAACAAGGGAGAGAGAAATGGAAATTGCGTGTGTGGAAATGGGAACAGTCCAGAGCTCAGATATTTATTTGGAAGCGGAGAAGCGGAATCGTTTTGTAACCTGACCAGCTTTCCTAACCGATATTAACAAATTGCTCTCGTGTCCGGACTTTACCCTTACTTTATCTCTTATTTACGATCCCATGCCCCTACTCTTTTCCTTCCCTATAGACCTCTAGTGTTTCGTCTCTTCAATGCCCACCCCACAATTCATATACCTAGCGATGTTGTCATCCGTAAAAAAACCCAACCCAATCCAAATCCAAAACAAACCCGTCCAAAAAAAACCTTCAAATAAAAACCAAAAATAAACCCATGTATTATTAGGGTAATCCAAAAAAACCTATAAGTTTAGGGTAATCCATGGGTTACCCAATTGTTTTTTTAATATATCACAATTATTTTTATTGTTTAATTCGCTTTCCCGCCATTCTTGCGAATAGCGTTTTCCTGCTAAAACCGCAAAATCATGTTTTTCCATCAAAACCGTAAAATTGCGTTTTTCCACCAAAACCATAAATTAACGTTTTCCCGCCAAAACCGTAAAATCGCGCTTCCCGTTAAAACCGCAAAATCACGTTTTCCCGTCAAAACCGTAAAATTGCATTTTCCCGCCAAAACCGTAAATTGGCGTTTTTTGCCAAAACCGTAAAATCGTGTTTTTTCGCCAAAACCATAAAATCGTGATTTCTCGCCAAAACCGTAAAATAGCATTTTTCCGCCAAAACCGTAAAATCGTGTTTTTTCGCCAAAACCGTAAAATCGCGTTTTCCCGCCAAAAATGTGAAATCAGTTTTTTCGCCAAAACCGTAAAATAGCGTTTTCCCGCCGAAAAAGTAAATTCGCGTTTTCCCGCTAAAACCGCAAAATCATGTATTCCCGTCAAAACCGTAAAATTGCGTTTTCCCACCAAAACCGTAAATTAGCGTTTTCCCGCCAAAAATGTAAAATCGTGTTTTTCCACCAAAAACGCGAAATCAGTTTTTTCGCCAAAAATCGTAAAATAGCATTTTCCCGCCAAAAAAGTAAAATCGTGTTTTCCCGCCAAAACCGTAATATCGCGTTTTCCCATCAAAAACGTAAAATCAGTTTTTCCGCCAAAACCGTAAATTTACGTTTTCCCGTTAAATCTATAAAATCATGTATTTTGGCTAAACGTGTAAAATTCCGTAAAACTATTTAAAAAAATTATTTTTTTATGTTAAATATAGATTTTTTTTAAAATCCATTGATTTTTTTAAAAACCCATTGGATACCGAAAATCCAATTGGATTTATCCAATTGGGTAATTAATAAAATAGGACCCGCCCAAATAAAACCCATAAATTTTTTAAATAAAAAAAACGGATAATGGGCTTTAAATTTAAGCTGGGTTTTGGATACCCAATGGGTAAAAACCCATAATTAACATCCCTACATATCCCTAATTTATCTCGAAATTCCACTCTTCTTCGAATTTTGAAATGCATTTGTGTTTTCTTATGTAACAGTATTTTCTTAGGACATAAGAAGATTTTATGCCGTGGTACATTTCGAATCATAAGTTTGTTACATTGAATGGGTCAAGGATTTTTATGTATATGCCAACATTACAGAACAAGATGAATCATCTATGTGCATGGTTTAGGAAACCTGGGAAGCTGGTTGGATAAGCAAATAACCATGTAACTAAATGAAAGAGATGATAATTTAAATAAATGAAAGAGATGGATCGTATCTTGTAGAGACCAAATTACAATTATATACCCAACAACCACATTCAAGGACACAATCTCTAACAAGGAAAAAAACTAATACGCCATCTCTTCAAGAACTTGGAGCGTCTTCTGGTGAACCTGTGCACAAGTGAAACACACACTTTTAGAAGCTCTGATGAATGCAAACAAAATAGACTTTGATCTGTGCCTGTTCCAAGGAACTCACCCATTCTAGATGTTGTGCTGTGATACCCGAGGCATTACCCGTGTATATACTGCCCAGTACCTATCAATATCACTCAAAATTGTTAATATTCCATTACTATCATCTCCCAGCAATGTTGAAACCATACCTTTGTGACAGTCTCCAGAAACATTCCTGGCCTTACTGGCAGCGGTTTTCTTCCTGTAACACTTCCCTGGATCGCATCAAGTAGGCCAAATAAGAAAAGAAGACTATCTTCCTTGTTTAAACAGAAGATGTTTTTAGTTGATCATACTTACCCTTCCATTTAATCCACCCAGTCTTGTTCCTTGAGTTGAAGAATCATCTTCATTGCTGCTGAGATCATCTGCACCTTCATCTTTCCCTTGCATTACATTCTGGATCATTTGCTGCACGGTTTTTCCAGGTTTGAGAGCTACCAATTTCGTTAAGAAATTCACCTGTGAGTCAAATTTTCGTTTCAATGTTTAAAATGTGTTGAGAAACCAGGCATAATGGACATAATAGATTTGTCTCAGAAACCTCTGATTCAGGCAGAGTGGAGAAACCTCGGTCATTTCTCTCATCAAGTATACCTCCTCCCATCATGTTCCGGGCTTCCTCTCTAACCAAAACAAGCCTCGCTAGTAGTTTTCGATCGGGAATCACTGGCCTTGTTTCCATTGTCTGCAATAATTCCTCAGTCTCCTCAGACAAAAATTATCTCAAGATTTGGATTAGCAACCAAAATACCTCTAGCAAGTCATCAGCTTGATTAGCTATGTCATTCAGATTTGCTCCGGGTATATGAAGCTTAGTACCGTTCTCACTTTCAAAAGCGCCACCACCGGCGGCCACCCTACGGAGGAGCTCGTGTCTACTATCCTTTTTAGGGGTTCTGCAGAGTAAACCAATCACCTGGACCTAAATAAAGAATCGAGCGAAATTAAAACATGAAGCAAGTTAGTGGGAAAGCAAGAAGAAGCTGATATACTCTCACATGAGGAGGGCATTTTTTAGTGAGATGGGATAAGACAGTCTCCTTGACCACTTCTAGTAAGGACTTCCTCTGAACACAAAACAAACAGTTCATCATTTTCTTCCACGGCTTACAAAAGAATGGAACAGGCTTACCTTGTCGTCTTGGTCTTTGTCGGCGAGTTGGATCATGTAATCGAGAGCCATCATAAAGCCTGACTCCATTTCATCAACCCTTTTGCCGATAACTCCTTGTGCAGCCAATTCTACAGCAACATTCTCGGATGCTTCATTCATCTTCATATCTTCCAACTACAAAATTCACATGAGTAACGATTCTATTTCAAACCAGGACAAAAGAGCATGAAAAATTCATACGAGGGTTATCATCTCTTGAAGAACGGAGGTGACTTGTTCGCCTCCTTTAAGGAGAGCCTCGTACTCAGATGGATCTAACTTCTCCTCCACACTTTGCTGGGTTCCGTATCTTTCGAACAGTTCCTCATCGGAATAACCGCCTCCAACCTCGTAAGGGGCACAGAATTGAACAAGACGCTTCCACTTCTGGGTTCGCTTTGGACGGAACGAACAACAGGAGAAAGGGAAGGAGCCAATTATCGATGCTTCTCTTTGCAAAACTGATGGGGCGGAGGAGAAACGAAGATGAATAGACTGTAACATACTTTGATTTCCCCTTTCAGATTCAATTTTTTTGAGGTTTTGGGTTTAAGCCAACGAAGAAAGTTGAGGATAAAGGATACTAATATTTAACACTGTAGAATAGAAAGAAAAAAAAGAGAGGAAATGTGTTGAAAACGGACGAAAATCATATGCGGGACAAACTTCTGATTTTCCCTTGCAAGTTAAAAATTAATCTCAAATGCCCTCCATCTAATTGAATTTAATTGTTTTTTTCTTTTTAAATGAAAAGGTTCAGTAAATGACCGAAAACCCATAAGGATCGAATGATTTACTGATCCAACCACAAAAATCCGACCCAACAGTACAGACCCGAGAAAACACGAGTTCTTCTTTCTTCCAAAGTAAAATCGCAGTCGCTTTTGAACTTGGAAAATTCCGTATTGAAATTGCAAACAAAATCTGTAAATCGATGAAATTGGAGAGTTTAGGGTTCTTCGTCTTCCTCTTTTAAATCTGTCGAAACAACTTGAAATCAAAAATGGGGAGTCTTGCAATTGCAAAGGCATATTGTCATCAGATGCATCACAACATCCCTTTTCACCATTGCACTCGCTGCTTCCGCTTGGTTCTTCGTCCGTCTCCACCAAAACCATCCAATCATCATCATTCATATGGATTCGTCTCCGCTCGAATCGGAGGAAGAAGATACGATCACAGAGCTTCCTTTGCATCACAAGCCGGATTATGTGAAAGCGCTTCACTTTTACAGCGTCAAGCCCGTTACGGTTTTGAAATTGATAGATGTGTATGATTCGGATAACTATGAATCGTTGAAAGCACGGATTCGTTTATCGGTTGAGTGGTTAGAAAGTGCGAGGAAGGAATTGGAGGAGGTGGTGGAGAGAGACTCGGGTCTGGTCATGGAGTATTTGCATGTGTTTGATGGGCTGATGGAGATTTTGAGGGATATGGAGGATTATATAGATAAATGTGAAAATGAAAACGTAAAGGGTTACTTGAGATCAGATTCTCAATGTTTTCAGAGAGTTTCAGGAGGATGAAGGAGGAGGAGATACTTAAGTTCATGTCATTACCAAATGTGCAATTTTGTTCCCTTTATTATGAAATGAGTTATGCTTGATTAGGTAGGTAAGGAGAATGGTAAATAGGTGAAGTCTGAAGATTTTCTTATGTTTGTAAGAACAATAGTTGTTTACATTGTCTTTCTCATAAGCTGAATTTGATGTTTATGAGCATTTTAATAAGGCTTATAATCTTGATTCTTCCATGATTCACTCTAGCTAGTACTCAAACTAGCTTGTGTTCTTGCCAAAAAAATTGTTGATTTAGAGAAAAAGTGATTTCTACAAAAAGATCGAAGATGGTGGTCGAAGTAATCATCAAATAGCCTAATTTTGTATTTGCACAACTAAGTCCTATTCGAGCTGCTACTATATTTTGGTTTTTAAATATTTTGATTGTCATTTGAGAACTATATTTGTTTCATGTAGACAACAATTGTGTTTTTAGAAGTCTAATACTCGTTTTTAATTTTTTTTTTCAATAAAATCTAATTTACTAACATTTTTTTTAATTAAATGATATGTAAATATTCGGGTTAATCAAATAGTTAATATTTCCAGTTTCATTCATCTTTAAAACATTATAATGGTAATCCTAATAAGATAATATAATCTATATTTTACATTAGAATTAGAATGGGCCATTATATATCATATCTCCAATCTTTTCGAAATAACCTTATACTTTAGAGAAGACTTTCATAATGTTATATACTTTATAATGCAAAACTTTACACATAATGTGGTTTTACATATATTATATCATGTAAACATTAGAAATATGTTGCAAATACCATATATCACATGAACAACTGAAAATTATTTTATTAGAATATGGTACCACTAATTAAATAGGTAAAACACCATTTGAACAACTATTAACAAATTTGGACAACTCCAACACTCGGGATAACTTTGTATTAAATGACGCCGCACATGTCATAAATCCACATCACGTTTCTGAAATATGGTCAATTTTGATTGGGTTTGACCCAATAATCAAATATATTTGTTTGATTTATATTTAGAAAATTGAATAACAGAATTTTACTCTTAAATATGTTAAAAAAAGAATTTTCCTTAAATCTCTCTCCTCACACCGATCTTTCTCTCCTCCGCCTCTCTTCACCATGAACTCTCATTGCTCCTCTTTCTTCTCCACCGTTTCTCGTGAAATCAGTCCCTTGAAATGTTCTTCTCCTGTTTCGACGAATCCGATCATCCCAAACGAAGAAAAACTTCATCTCAAAACCCAATTTATCACTTCTACTCTTCTCTTTGCTTACCCGAAAACCCAACTTTCCCTAATCGATGATGACCCGACCCGGAATCACCACCCGTTACTGTCATCGGAGAAACCCACTAAAGTCTTGTGCAAGATTTAGATTTTAACTTCAATGAAGCTGGTTCAATGGAGGTTCTTCAATGGAGCGACAACAAGAATAAAAGGAAGAAGAAGACAAAATCTAATTGGTCCAAATATTCATTTTAAAAAAGAATATTGCTCTTTTCAGACTTGTCTATTTTTATGTATTATTTGGGTTTATTTAAATCAGAATTAAAGGGTGAAGTTTTTGGTCATTTCACACCTCATTAAAGGGTATGAGGACATATGAGAATAAAAATTGGTTTGTTGATTTGGCATACCAAAAAAATGGTATATTAGAATTTGATTCTATTTACACCCACAAGCACTATGATACGCAAATTCAGGTTTCGATTATGGGAGTCTTTAAAGCTTAAGATCAGCAACCACATGGAGGGTCCAAATCACAATGGTGTTTTAGTATTTTCATTAAGTTAATTACTCGTGTATCTTCGTTTTACAGTTTTTGCTACTGATTTGATTTATATATATTGGGCTAATGTGTAATAATATATATATAAACCTTAGTTGGGCTTTAGGTTAATCGAGTTTAGGGTTATGCCGTCAAGTTTCTGTGTATATATACCTTGCATGAAAAACTTAATAAGATTCAAGTTGATCGAACATCTCTTTTTTCATGGTATCAGTTTTACGATCCGACCAAAAACACGCTTAAACAACTTCGTTCATCATCTTCTTAAACCCTATTTTACAAGAATCATCATCATGACCGGCGACAACAAAGCAGTCTCGATGATGGCGGCGAAGCTTGAAGACACAGTCGCAGTTTCGCCATACACGTTGTACGCCTCTGATAATCCAGGAGCGATGATAACATCCGTTCGATTAAACGGCGAAAACTACAATGAGTGGTCCTCGGAGATGCTCAATGCTCTTCAAGCAAAGAGAAAGATGGGGTTTATTAACGGTACATTGAAGAAGCCTGTGGACAATAGTCCGGACTTGGAAAATTGGCTAGTTGTCAATTCTATGATCGTTGGATGGATCCGAGCTTCCATCGAACCAAAAGTAAAATCTACGGTGACTTATATCTCCGATGCTCACCAACTTTGGGAGAACTTGAGACAGAGATTCTCAGTTGGAAATAAGGTTAGAGTGCATCTAATCAAGACTCAGCTTGCCTCGTGTAGACAAGATGGTCAGTCCGTATTGGACTACTATGGAAAACTATCTTCCCTGTGGGAAGAATTACAAATGTATCAACCAATTCATGTGTGTTCCTGTGGAGCAGTCGTGGCAATGGCGAATGAAAGAGAAGAAGAAAAGATACACCAATTTGTTATGGGTCTTGATGACTCGCGGTTCGGAGGAGTTTGTACGAACATCATTGGACTTGATCCCCTTCCATCTCTTGGTGAGATTTACAACAAAATCATTCGAGAAGAACAAAGACTTGCTTCAGCCCGTGGTCGTGACCAACAAGACATTGTTGGATTTTTTACTCGTCGTGACAACCAATTCACAAGTGAAACCAACTCGCGTCGTTAACAACAGCCCGATTCACTCGCAAAAACAGAGTCGCACCGCAGATCAGACAACACAATCTTACGCTCGAGGATGTTGTGTTCGCATTGCGGACGGTCTGGTCATGACAAGCGTACTGTTGGCAGATCATAGGGTACCCTGAATGGGTCTCGGAACGCAATGGAGGACGAGGTCAAGGCAGCACAAGTCGTGGGAGAGGAGGACGTGTGTCTGGTAGCCGAGGGCGTGGACAAGCTCATGTAGCTCATGCTACAAGTTCAAATTCATCTTCCTTTCCAGAATTCACCGATGATCAATGGAAGGTCCTCACTCAACTAATTCAAGAAAAGTCTGGAGCTCATGCTTCTGATCGATTGTCTGGTAAGATTAAACTCGGAAATTTTGGTCATGTTATACTCGACACGGGTGCGTCTCACCACATGACGGGGTCATTATCATTGTTAGCCAACGTTGAAACAATTTCCCCATGTTCTGTTTCTTTTGCCGATGGAGGGAAAACATTTGCTATGAGCATGGGTTCTTTTACACTTTCGGATAAAATTACATTACCAAATGTGTTATAAGTACCTGATTTGAATTGCACCTTGATTTCAGTTGCAAAACTCTTTAAACAAGTAAATTGTTTTGCGTTATTTACCGATACGATATGTGTTTTGCAGGACCATTTTTCGAGGATGCTGATTGGAACCGGTGAAGAGCGTGATGATGTGTATTATTTCACGGATTTAGTCTTAGCAAAGAGTCATCGAGTCGATGGTACTTCTGATCAACTCTTTGGCATCAACGTTTGGGGCATCCGTCTTTTCAAGTGTTTTCGGATTTGTCGTTTCTTTCTAGTAAAATCAAACCAGCTAGCTTTAGTCCGTGTGACATTTGTTTTAGAGCTAAGCAAACACGTGAAGTTTTTTATGATAGTTTGAATAAAACATCAGAATGTTTTTCTCTCATTCATGTTGATGTCTGGGGGCCTTACCGTGTCCCTTCATTCTGTGGTGCAATATATTTCTTAACCATTGTTGATGATTTCTTTCGGGCAGTATGGACATATTTGTTACTTGAGAAATCGGAAGTTAAAGATATTTTGAAGAAATTTATCGTATATGCAGAAAGACAATTTAACAAGACGGTTAAAACAGTTCGTAGCGATAATGGTATTGAGTTTATGGTTCTCTCCTCCTACTTCAAAGATCATGGAATCATACATCATACATCTTGTGTTGCAACGCCTCAACAAAATGGTAGAGTGGAAAGAAAACACAGACATATTCTGAATGTTTCACGAGCCATTTTGTTTCAAACTAGTCTACCGGTCAAATTCTGGGGTGATGCCGTTTTGACTGCGGCATACTTAATCAATCGAACTCCTACTTCGATTCACAAGGGTCGTTCCCCTTATGAAATCCTCCATGGAGTTAAACCAGATTATAATCAATTGAGAGTGTTTGGATGAGCTTGCAATGTGCATAGTATGGCTCGTGACAAAGACAAATTTGGTTCTTGCAGCCAAGAATGTGTTTTCGTTGGTTATCCTTTTGGCAAGAAAGGTTGGAAAGTTTATGATGTTAAAAGCAATAAGTTCTTTGTCTCCCGAGATGTTATATTCCATGAAGATGTTTTTCCTTTGGCCGATGCTTCTTTGGCAAGTTCGGTGTCACCCATGTCACAACCATTGTGTGATGAGGATTGGCTTATGACTCCACTGGAAAGGGGGAGCAGCAACGTTGATTCGGTTCATGACATGGAGGTGTCTCCGACTTCGTTGCCTTTTCCAGCTCCGACTTCGTCAACCTCATCACCACCGATTACCATAACAGAGGAAACCAAGGAGTTAAGTGCTACAGTTGATGAAGTAGAGGCTGATTTACGTGATCATGTTGAGGATATCGTGATTCCCGAAACAGTGGATACTGAAACACGAGAAGAAGAAGATGTTACCGAATTGAATTCACAGCCTGAGACCTCTGGAAATGTTGGTTGAGGTCACCGCGAGAAGATACAATCCGTGATTCTCAAAAACTATATCCTATACAACGCCACAAGCACACCTAATACACATCACGCTCTTCTGGAATCCAATTCGGTCTCCTCGTCTAACGTTCCAGGTACATCATCTTATCCTTTATCAGATTTTATAACTGATGAACAATTTTCTTCAGGACACAAAGCATATTTGGCTGCTATCACCACTGAATTAATTCCCAAGTCTTTTAAAGATGTTGTGGGTATTAAAGTTTGGGATAATGCAATAACTAAAGAAGTTGTAGCTCTTGAAGATACTCACACATGGGATATTACCGATCTTCCCCATGGAAAAAAAGCAATTGGAAGTCAGTGGGTGTTCACAATTAAACACAATACCGATGGGTCTATCGAAAGACATAAGGCGCGTCTTGTAGTTCAAGGCAACAATCAAGTTGAAGGTGAGGACTATAACGAAACTTTTGCTACAGTTATAAAAATGACCACGGTTCGTACTCTATTGTGTATCGCTGCAGCAAAACAATGGGAAGTTTATCAAATGGATGTCCAAAATGCGTTTCTCCATGGTGATCTCGAGGAAGAGGTTTACATGAAGTTGCCTCCAGGATTTAGACACACACATCCGGGTAAGGTGTGCCGTTTGAGAAAATTATTGTATGGACTTAAACAAGCCCCAAGATGTTGGTTCAAGAAACTTTCAGATGCAATGCTTAAGTTTGGGTTCATTCAATCGTATGATGATTATTCCCTTTTCTCATACTCTTGCAAAGAGGTTGAGTTGCGAGTATTGATATACGTTGATGATCTTCTTATTAGTGGTAATCATGCTCACATGCTCCAAAAGTTCAAAGAGTATTTGGGTAAATGTTTTGCTATGAAGGATTTGGGAAAAGTTAAATATTTTCTTGGCATTGAAGTTAGTAGAAAACCCGAAGGTATTTTTTTATCACAACGGAAGTATGCTCTGGATATTGTAGCTGAAACTGGTAATCTTGGATCTCAACCAGCACCTACTCCGCTTGAGCAAAACCATCACCTCGCCACTGTGGACAGCCCGAAACTTAGTGATCCAAAGAAGTATAGACGTCTTGTGGGCAAATTAATCTACCTTTTGAATACTCGGCCTGAACTATGTTACTCGGTCCACATTCTATCACAATTCATGCAAGATCCGAAAGAGGCTCATTGGTTAGCAGCTCTTCGAGTGGTTCGTTTCTTGAAAGGTACTTTGGGACAAGGAATTATGCTGCGATCCGACTCTGATCTTTCACTCACAATATATTGTGATGCTGATTGGTCTTCTTGTCCATTGACTCGAAGATCTCTTAGCGCTTTTGTTGTTATGTTGGGTGGTTCTCCTATCTCTTGGAAGACTAAAAGCAAAAGACAGTTTCACATTCTTCCGCTGAAGCAGAATATAGGGCAATGGCGGCTGCTCTTCGAGAAACTAAGTGGATTCGTAAGCTCCTAGTACACCTTGGCATCGATCAATCCGCTCCTACTCGTTTCTTTTGTGACAGCAAGGCGGCGATTCATATTGCAGCAAACCCGGTGTTTCATGAGCGTACAAAGCATATTGAGAATGATTGTCATTTTGTACGTGATGCAGTTCAAGAAGGAGTCATAGTTACACAACATATCCGTACAGATTCACAGGTTGCTGACATTTTAACTAAAGCTCTTGGACGTGTTCCTTTTCAGCGTCTACTATCCAAGTTGGGCATTCAAAACCTGCACGCTCCAACTTGAGGGGGAGTATTGGGCCATATGTGTAATAATATATATATAAACCTTATTTGGGCTTTAGGTTAATCGAGTTTAGGGTTATGCCGTCAAGGTTCTGTGTATATATACCTTGCGTGAAAAGCTTAATAAGATTCAAGTTGATCGAACATCTTTTTTTTCAATATATTTAATGTTTTTTTTTTGTCACGAAACTTTTAATGTATAATTCTAATGTCAACAGAAAAATAAAAACTTAGATATTGGACAATTTTAAATCATGCGATCAAGCAACACAATTGGAATTAGTCTTTCCATTATTGAATTTAGCTGAAATTTAGAAACAAGATAGCTACTTGAGTCTATTTTCTTCCAAAAGTAATTTGCGATCATTTGGATCAACAAAAAAGTTATACCAATTCTCGTGAAAACATATAAAATTGGTATGCAAAAAACAAATGCAGAAACCAAAAAGATTCTACAAAAGAACCGAATGGAACACCATAAACACGCATCTTGACATTTTTGTCTTTGGAAGACCGGACGCATATTCCCTTGCAACGGTCACTTTTTTACAGAAAAAACTGATTTTTTCAATTTGTTTAGAACTAATTATTTTTCTTATCTTTTGATTTCCATATTCCAAGTCGAAGTAAACGATTCCAATTTGAATAACTGTTTTCTGTAGATTAGCGAATGACCTTATCCAGACTGTATCTAATTATTTCATACATGCTGCTAGTGTTATTTCTTTTTTTTTCATGGTTCCATTACATGCTTTTGTTGATAAATTCATGGTCTAAGCTAAAGACTAAACACGGCTTTTTGAATGAGTTGCTTGACTATAACAGATTATTTTTATATAAAAGAAGTATAACTATTTTTGAAAGCGCAACTACCATTTCATTCAGGTTATTTTTTCTTTGAACTTGAATTTTCATTTTCTCCTTTCAGAATAATGACGATAACTTTTAAATGAGAAGCCGGCACATAGAGATTGTAAAAATTGTTGGATCCGATTGGCAACCGAAAGCGGTACAAGTTTTTCAGCTGTAAGCTGGAGCGGTAAGCTTTATAGCATAGTGCAAAGCTGTATAAATAAAAATGTACAATAAAGCTGAGTGTAACACTGTTGATAAAGTTTTTGTATAGCTTTTATGATTGGTAAAATCTAAAGCGTTACAAATTATAAAATGGCGGTACATTTATAAAGACCGCTACCAATCAAAGCCGTTATCCTTTATTGTGGTCTAATTGAGAACTGAATCTTATTGATATGATCCTGACCAGCGAAGATGATAAAGAGGAGCTTGAACCAGGGAAGCAGCTTGAACCAGAGGATGCATTGGAGCTCAAGACAAGGAAGCAGCTTGAACCAGAGGATGCATTGGAGTTGCCGAGTGGACCTTTAACAAGATCAAAGTCCAAAGCTCTCAAACAAGGTATGATTATGCTCATTTCACAAATTAAGAGTCGATTCGAAACTTTTACTTATCCAGCTACTATGGTTGTGATTCAAGTTGTTTCTAATCATGATAATTAGGTTGGTAAGTTCACTTGTACTCTTTTTCTTTCAGTGAGTTTTATCCCTTTGGGTGTTCTCACTAAGGTTTTAATGAGGCATGTTGAATTTACCTTGTCATTGCCTAATTATCACTCTTTATGTTTGGGAGCCGAAATTCAGATTCAAATTGAGTCAAAAGGGATAATTAGTAGTAATAATTAGTCTGGTCAATGTGTGTGTTTAATTCTGAACGTTTTCAAAGGTTCTCACTTGTATGTTCGAGACCTTTCTTCTCCTATTTAAACTTTGTTTCTTTCATGAATAAGATCATCAAACTTTTCAATCAAAATCCTTTACAAACTGTTTGATCATTGTGTTCTAGTGTGTAATATCTAGAAACTCTTTATTTTGTGTTTAGTGTGTCATATCTAAACATAGATCAAGTCGATAGTTCATAGGTCTTTCACAACCTCTGAAAGTATCACTTCAATCCTTGCTCAAATCCATCAAACCTTCGTCCTCCATCAAACCCTATTTTCGTACGCTGCAAATCCGTGAAAGACTTCCGCTTATCCGAATTTGCTATTCTGAACCGTTCAAAACAACTCCAAACCCAACTGTTTCGAAACCCTTCGCCTTCCAATTTGATCAGAGGCTGTTCGTGGGTTGATCTCTTACCAAGATCTTATCAAGTGGTAATCAGAGCCTTCTTTGATCAGGTTGTGTTCTTCTAGATGCAATTACGGCTTTGATGAATAACTAAAGAAAGAATCCAGCCACACGCCAATCTTTTGGTACTAAAACCACAAAGGAAAAACCAAGTTGTTCTAACACGGAGCTGGATATTCAGAGGAACATAGATGCATATACAAAACCTATGGTGCTAGAAGATAACGTTGAGAACAACATCAAAGAGAATATGGAGACTTCACCACACACAACTGCTCAAGATCAGCAATACTTAAGCATAAAGGAAGAGCAACCTAAGACCAAAATTGTGAAGCATCTCACCTTTTTTCAGGAAATCCTTGCATGCTAAGTGTGATTTCTCCTTTATTCAATCTGATTTTGTGCCTGAAAAACTAACCAACTTAAAACCGGTGCCTCCAAGTAGTATTGTTTCTTTTTCACAGATTCGAGAAGAGAAATTACCAGAAAAGGCACAAAAGAGTTTGCCATTGATTAATGACGTGGAGTAGCCAACACACTTTGTGCCAGAACGAGTCATCATGTCATTTCCTTGTGACTACCCACGAAAGCACTATAAGGAATTTGATTTGGTTCGGACTGAACTTAATTTGTTAGTGTTGATTTATGCTCATGATGAAAAACGTTTTGGTCTAGAAAAAGTTAAAGAACTATGTGTTTTAAACTCTGTTTTTGACAACATAGTTCATACTTTCGATAAAGTCAAACTTGAAACATTTTTAAAGCCAAAGGGTATTTTAATTGATGAATTTCCTGAATTTCGTTCTTCTTTGAGCGTTTCTGAGTTTAGTAACATACCTAAGCTGTTTAGTAACATACCTAAGCTGTTTAGAGCTAGAATTGAGCCTATGTTGTATGAAACGTTTCCTAGTATAAACAGAAAAACCCTGAAAACTGTTTTGTGCAATTCTGAATCATTTCGTGAATGTAGAAATCACTTAGATTTTGTTACAAGTGTTATACGCTGTGAAAACTTGTTTAATCAACATAAGAAGCTGTTTGATTATTCCAGCCGCACATTTGATGTGTTTCCTTTAGTGTTTGTGAAAGATTATGACAGGCAAGTCAAGGAATCAACTACAAGTACATGGAAGATTCACGAATCTGCTAACCAAGCGAAGTTCTCTAATACGCTTGTTCTAATTCTTACAGATTTCTTTAAAACTTTTGAACTTGAGTATCATGCTACTGGGATAGGTATTGTTATTGTGTTATTGCAGGATCATAGACCTATAACATTCGATTGTGAAACGCATGGAGAAAAGCCAATCTGTCATTATGTCGTGAGAAAGAGCTTTCAAGTGATGAAAGATTACTACCTTTGGCCTCACAAGAAAAAGGAAACGAATACCAATGTTATGTCACTTGTAAACTATCTGAAACCCAACCCCACGGTTTGCATATGTCTATCCCTATCCCTTTGCATTCATGCTATGAAATCTCTATTGGTCTTGTTGAATTGCTTAGGATTAGGATGGATGAGGGCCTTATATTTCATTGCTATGAACCGATGCTTTAAAATAAATCATTTCAGTTATGTTCATGAAACTAATGATACTTTGCATCATGCTCAATGGATCTTTGAAGGAATTATTCTTTTGCTTTCGTTTTCAGAGTCCAAAGTTGTTCTATTTTATGCAGCTCATAAATTTGGTTCTTCTTTGAATGATTTCGTGTTGAATAAAGATTTTGCATCACATTTAAGTGTTTCTGAGTTCAATAACGTGTTTAAGTTGTTTAGAACTAAATCTGAGAGTGTATGGTACAAAACATGTTCTAAGACGAAACCAATGCTTGAATTTGTTTTGTGTGCTTTTAAATTGTTTTATGAACTAAGAAATCACGTAGAATATGTTTTGAAAGTTTTAGGCAAGGAAAGTCTGTTTATTCATCATAAGAAGTTGTTTAGCTGTTCCTGCCGCATATTTGATGTGTTTTCTTTAGTTTTGGTGAACTTGATTAAGAAACAGGTTCAAAACTCAGTGTTTGTCATATGGAAGATTTGTGTTGGTGCTAATCAAGTTAGTTATGGCCCAAAGGAGACCCACGAATCAGGACTAGTTTCAATTGAAGCCAGCAAGCAGAATAAAGCAAGAACTAATCTGTTTGGCTACATGAACTGGAAATACTTAAGGAAATCTGAATGGAATGGAAGAAATGATGATCCGAGTCATGTGTTCCAGCAAATGAACAACCAAAATCATCAAACTGATCTTCAAGGTAAGTATAATATATGTGATAGTTTTAATGTTTCTGATCTGTTGCCGTTTGTTTCAGATGAAGCAGATTTGAGGACAAATCTTTTTCAAGAGGGAGAGCATGATATGATCCTGACCAGCGAAGATGATAAAGAGGAGCTTGAACCAGGGAAGCAGCTTGAACCAGAGGATGCATTGGAGCTCAAGACAAGGAAGCAGCTTGAACCAGAGGATGCATTGGAGTTGCCGAGTGGACCTTTAACAAGATCAAAGTCCAAAGCTCTCAAACAAGGTATGATTATGCTCATTTCACAAATTAAGAGTCGATTCGAAACTTTTACTTATCCAGCTACTATGGTTGTGATTCAAGTTGTTTCTAATCATGATAATTAGGTTGGTAAGTTCACTTGTACTCTTTTTCTTTCAGTGAGTTTTATCCCTTTGGGTGTTCTCACTAAGGTTTTAATGAGGCATGTTGAATTTACCTTGTCATTGCCTAATTATCACTCTTTATGTTTGTGAGCCGAAATTCAGATTCAAATTGAGTCAAAAGGGATAATTAGTAGTAATAATTAGTCTGGTAAATGTGTGTGTTTAATTCTGAACGTTTTCAAAGGTTCTCACTTGTATTTTTGAGACTTTTCTTCTCCTATTTAAACTTTGTTTCTTTCATGAATAAGATCATCAAACTTTTCAATCAAAATCCTTTACAAACTGTTTGATCATTGTGTTCTAGTGTGTAATATCTAGAAACTCTTGATTTTGTGTTTTGTGTGTCATATCTAAACATAGATCGAGTCGATAGTTCATAGGTCTTTCACAACCTCTGAAAGTATCACTTCAATCCTTGCTCAAATCCATCAAACCTTCGTCCTCCATCAAACCCTATTTCCGTACGCTGCAAATCCGTCAAAGACTTCCGCTTATCCGAATTCGCTATTCTGAACCATTCAAAACAACTCCAAACCCAACTGTTTCGAAACCCTTCGTCTTCCAATTTGATCAGAGGCTGTTCGTGGGTTGATCTCTTACCAAGATCTTATCACTTATTGTGCTCTATTTTCTCAAAAAATCTTATTGTGCTCTATTAAATGAAAACTGAAGAAGCCTTGTAGCTTGGTTTTAAATAAAAACCCGATTAACTGGTTAGTTACACATGTAATAACTGATTATGTTTTAATCAGGCAGTACTCGGGGATTTGTTTAAGGGTTCCAATCGAATTTTAGGTTTATATACATAATTTATTATAACATAACATGAAAACAAGGTTTAGTGTAGTGGTAATGTCTATGTAATAACTGATTATGTTTCTGAGTTTGAAGCCCATAAGTTGTTGTGACTTCGTCTTTTTCACGAGAGTTGCAAAATTTGCAACCCTAAAACGCCGCCGCTAAACATATTTCTCAACTTTTTCATCATTTCTTTGGTTTTCTTCTTAGTTTTCATCCATAACTTATAAATCTAGCATAGATTATTCGATTTCTAACTTAAAAGTTTACAAAAACTCGAGTTTTCTCAGATTTTCTGAATTTTTACCCGATTATAGTGAATTCGCTACGGTTGCAAGCCGCCGCCAGGGCGGCCGCGTTTTTAGAATATGGGGGTCTACCAAACATATAAAAGCATCTTCAACGGTGGAGGCTCTCACAAGATTTTCTTATTAGTATTATATTAATATTTTAAATATAATTAATTAAGATAATTAATCAAAAAACTAAGCTAATTAAAACAACACACTTGGAAGAAGAGTTTCTCAAAAATCCCTTGAAATTTCGTGTCGAAGAATCGATTCTCCTTCTCTCTCCTTTTTTCATTTTTCATGCCTAGAAACTTGATAAGAAACTTGTTCGGGATAATCTTAATGTTTAATATACATTAGATAGAACTTAGAGTCTCACATATTGATTGTCTATGATCCTTTTTGTATAAGTATTAAAGAATAAATTGTAGATTTTATAAAACTAAATCGATTTTTAAAAATTTAATATCTAACACTTTGGGTAAGGATTCTAAAAATGGAAGTAGTAATATAGGATCTGGAAATACAACAGAAATGGTGAATACTTAATCAAGTCGGTTACTAGATAAAGAAACAGCATATCAAAGCTCAGCTCATTCAACAGGCGGCATTAAAACCTTCCGCCAATGACATGAAAAATGTGATTTGGTCCCTTTTGACTCCTCTTAAGATCAAGAGTTTCCGTGGAAAATGTTGTAAAGACCTATAGCTTTGTCTATTTTTTAGCTATAAGTCGGTTGAGTTAAGAAGGATTTTGGGGAGTTTTTGGAATTGAAAATTTATTTTGGACTTTAGAGAAGCAAATAGAGGAGTATCTTATATAATATTTTAAGGTTCCCAAAACTTTAAGCCATAAGAGGTTGTCATGGGTCATCTACTTTTATTAAATTTTTTAAATTCTGACAATTAATTCTAATAAATTAATAGCTAATTAATGTTAATTCATTTCAAAAACAAGTTACAAATATAAATAGTGATTCTAAATATCTTATATTATATAAGATTTTAAATTTCTCAAAACTTCAACAACAAGATACATTATAAATTAGCCATTATTTTCTTTCTTTCTTTGATACTCAGAAAACTATGATTCTAAATTTTGCAAATTTTAAACAGTTTCAAAAACAAGTTACAAATATAAATAATGATTCTAAATATCTTATATTATATTTTAAATTTCTCAAAACTTCAACAACAAGATACATTATAAATTAGCCATTATTTTCTTCCTTTCTTTGATACTCAGAAAACTATGATTCTAAATTTTGCAAATTTTAAACAGTTTCAAAAATATATTTTCTATAATATTGTAGCGTTTTCTAAAATTCAAGTCATGGATGCCATGTGTCACCTATTATTTGCACATTTGGCTTTCTAATTTGTTTATTAAAAAAATCACTTTACAATTAATCCAAAGAATTTTTAAAAAACCACGTTAACAAGACAAATGTTTAAAACCGTGTCTCCGTCTTATATAATGTTAATTCATTTCAACAATATAATATTTTAAGGTTCTCAAAACTTCAAGCAATGAGAGGTTGCCATGTGTCATCTACTCTTTTGACATTTGACATTTTTAATTTATTTATTAAATTTTTTAAATTTTTGACAATTAATTCTTACAAATTAATAGCTAATTAATGTTAATTCATTTCAACAACAAGTTACAATATTTTCTTTCTTTCTTTGATATTCACCAAAAACTATGATCTAAATTTTGCAAATTTTAAATAGTTTGAAAAGTATCTTATATTATATTTTAAGGTTCTCAAAACTTCTACAACAAGATACAATATAAATTAGTTTTTTTTTTTATACTTAGAAAAACTATGATTCTAAATTTTGCAAATTTTAAGCAATTTCAAAAATATATGTTATATAATATTGTAGCGTTTTCTTAAATTCAAGTCATGGATGCCATGTGTCACCTATTATTTTCACATTTGGCTTTCTAATTTGTTTATAAAAAAAATATTTTTTTTTAAAAATCACTTTACAATTAATCCAACGAATTTTTTAAAAACCACGTTAACAAGACAAATGTTTAAAACTGTGTCTCCGTATAAATAGTTGTGATTTTAGAACAAAAAGTTACAAAAAGCTTTAATAAAAAGAAGTAACATGAACAAAAACAAAATGTTGTGAGAAAATTAAGAAATGATTTAAGAACTTTTAAAACTGTTAGAATGTTAAAGTCTAATTGGAAAAATGTATATTTGTTTTTTCTTTTTAAGTCTTCAAAGCTTTTAACTCCAATTTGCCAATATAATTTAAATAATTTGTGGCAGACAAAGTAACGCTTCTAACCAATACTCTCTGAGAAAACTTTACTCGAGCACAAATTATGAATCCAGAAAACAGATTCATTTCACTACTAAATTGATGCTAACGATAAAAATCACAACAAATTAATAAAGAGAGTGAGACAAAAATACAATCAAGGTGCAATTATTCTCTTAGTACGATTCAAAGTTCTCATGAAGCAATTACAAAGATTCATTCCAATTTTTTTGTTGAGATCATATGTCTCATTAAAAGCAAAGCATACTACAATTTATTGATAAAGACATACAAGTTAGTGATTTGTACAAAAAAATGTCTTCCATATGCTATAACTTTTATTAATAAATGACCTATTTCTTTTTTCATATAATATTATATATGTACATTAATTTTCAACAAATGCTTAGTCTTCTAACATGGATAATTATTTACAATAAACATTAAATTTATATAACATTAAATATACAAATAGTGAAGAAATTATAAATTATTGTCGACTTTTACAATGAATTTTTAAACTCACGCAACGCGTGGGCAATCCCTAGTATCTCATAGCTAAAAGTGTTACTCCCTCCGTCCCATTTTAGAGGATTTTATAGGAGAAGAAAATTGTCCCAAATTAGTTGATTTTTTCAATTTTCTATGCAACATTCATTGTGTTTTGGTTGTTATAATTCTGCAAATTATTTTTTCATTGGTTAAATCATCTTAGAATTGATGTTATATATTGAAAATATAAACAATTAAGTAGTTTCTTAATTTGTGTGTAAAAACCTTATAAATCATCTAAAATGGGACGGAGGGAGTACAAAAGATTTGATGACTCCATTTTATATGGCGATTGGATTCCCGGTGTGGTTAGAAGAAACCTTTGTTGTCGAGAGTGCATAATCCTCCTTTTGCTTATCTCTGTATTTTTTTGGTGTAATTATTAGGAGAAAAATGTTTGGTCTTAGGGACCTTAATGGCTTTACTAGATGAATCATGCCATTTTGATTTGGTTTAGATGAATTTTCTTGTATGGAACTAGTTGTGTGGGTTGAGACATTATATAAGTTGAGAAGTTTTTCTTATAAAAAAAGTCACTTTGGGCCAACTGTGTAACACTTTATAAACCTACTTTATAATTTTATATTTGACCATAAAAAAACTTTATAATTTTATATTGAGCAGATAATTTTGTTTATTTTTAATATTTTTTGAAACCAACAAAATTGAGAAAAGAAAATCTGAGGTAGAGGTAGAGGTAAAGGTAAAGGTAAAGGCAAAGGCATAAAGAGTAAAATTGAACGTTGAGTCTTAACTCTTAAGCTTACTTATTAATTTGAAACTGATGACTGAAAAAAAAAAGATTTGGAGAGATTGTGGGCATTTCGTCTGAAGTGGGACCCAACAAGTATGTGCTCTTTTGGCGCCCCGAGCTGTAATCACAAGACGCGGTTAAGCTTCCCAATCTGTGCACATGTCTTTTTCTGGGCGAGATCCGATGTGGTGCACCTCTTGTCTATTCCAGCTCGTAGTGGTGTTCCTGTCGGCTACTTGCTGCTTAGCCGCCGACCCTTACGTCTTCTTCGACTGGACCGTCTCTTACCTCACGGCTTCTCCTCTCGGCACTCGCCAACAGGTTCTTTCTTCTCTCGATTTCATTATCCAATTCCAGATTAAGCCCCTCTCCACTCATACCAATATTGATATTGAGATCTCGTGTTACTTTCAGGTTATTGGGATAAATGGGCTTTTCCCTGGCCCCATCCTCAATGTAACTACCAATTGGAATGTTGTTATGAACGTGAAGAATGATCTTGATGAGCCGTTGCTCCTCACATGGTATGGCGATTCTCTTCAGTCTACTACATAGATAGATATATATATACTGTGGTGGTGACTGGTGCTTGTGCTTGTAGGAATGGAATCCAACACAGGAAAAACTCATGGCAAGATGGTGTTTTGGGGACCAATTGTCCCATTCCTTCTGGTTGGAACTGGACTTATGAGTTTCAGGTCAAAGACCAAATTGGAAGTTTCTTTTACTTCCCTTCTACAAACTTTCAGAGAGCAGCTGGTGGGTATGGAGGGATCATTATCAACAATCGTGACATCATTCCCCTTCCCTTTGCTCTCCCTGATGGAGATGTTACCCTCTTTATCAGTGATTGGTTCACTAAGAGCCATAAGGTTTATACAATACCTATTGTTTCTCCATTCTCTTTTTGCTACGGTCATTTTAACAGCCTCTTCTTTTATTATTTCAGAAGCTGAGGAAGGATGTTGAGAGTAAGATTGACTTTGGAGCTCCGGATGGCATTCTCATCAATGGATTTGGACCTTTTCCCTACAGTCGCGAGGTCGCTTCTAATGGTATTCCTTATGGGACAATAAGCGTTGAACCAGGTATCCTTCAAAATGATCAATTGATAAGTCTCATGTATCCCTTTTTGTTGTTGCTTTCATCTTCATACCCTAATGTCAAAATGTCTCTGACGCCATTCATTCTCGTAATAGAATTTTCATAGTTTATAGTTTGATTCTCCTCTCGTCCATGACCACATTCATATCTTCTTCTTTACCAGGCAGAACATACCGTTTCCGTGTTCATAACTCTGGAATTGCAACCAGCTTGAATTTCAGAATACAGAATCATAACCTTCTTCTTGTCGAGACAGAAGGATCATACACAATTCAGCAGAATTATACGAATATGGACATTCATGTGGGTCAATCTTTCTCATTTCTGGTCACTATGGATCAGTCTGGTAGTAATGACTACTACATTGTTGCCAGCCCAAGGTTTGCTAATTCATCTTCCTCCGTCAAAGCTACCGGAGTTGCTATCTTGCACTACTCTAATTCCCAAGGACCCGCTTCAGGTCCACTCCCTGATCCTCCTGTTGAGTTGGACACATATTTCTCAATGAACCAAGCACGATCCATAAGGTTGTTAACTACTACGTGTAGTTATCTTTTCATATTGGCCAGAATGGTATTTGTATCCTTTTTACTTACTGCAACTTTTTACCTGTTGCTGATGGAAATGTGGTTTGGTAGGTTGAATTTGTCAGCTGGAGCTGCCCGCCCGAACCCTCAGGGGTCTTTCAAATACGGCCAGATTACAGTAACGGATGTCTATGTGATTGTCAACCGATCACCAGAGCTGATAGATGGGCGATTGCGTACCACTCTTAATGGTATATCATACTTACCTCCTTCAACACCCTTAAAGCTGGCTCAACATTACAACATCTCAGGGGTATACAAGCTGGATTTTCCAAAAAGACCAATGAACAGGCATCCCAAGGTTGACACCTCTGTCATAAACGGCACGTTCAAGGGATTCATGGAAATCATATTTCAGAATAGTGACACCACTGTTAAGAGCTATCACTTGGATGGTTATGCATTTTTTGTTGTCGGGTAAGTTTGCATTAGTATTATTATATCCATCTACATGTCCTGACATTGAAATATCAGGGAAAATGTGATTTTGAAAAAAAAGAATGATGGCTCTCTTGAAGGATGGACGTTGGGCTGTGGACAGAGAATAGCAGAAGCACATACAACAAGGGGGATGGGGTTGCTCGATCTACTACGCAGGTTTTATGTCTTAACATGTAAAACCGATACGTCATTTGTCATTCGTTTCTGTGTGGTCTAAATGACTCCTGTGGTTTACAGGTGTTTCCTGGTGCATGGACGGCCATCTTAGTTTATTTGGACAATGCTGGCATGTGGAACCTCCGAATAGACAATCTCGCCTCATGGTATCTGGGCCAAGAAGCATACCTGAGTGTGGTTAATCCCGATATTGACATATCTGAGAATTCTATTCCTGAAAACGCTATATACTGTGGTCGGCTCTCACCATTACAAAAGTAAGATTCTCAGAAACATAAGATACTCTCATGTTATTTGTCAAAGAATGTTCCATCAAGAGCATCTTAATTTGTCAGTTGAACATGTCTGCTCTAATCAAAAATGGCCGAATGGGACACCATTCTTTTGTTTAGATATACGTGTGTTCCTGAGCTGGTTTATGTGCAGGGATCAAGCACAGAGAGTAAAGTTCTCGAGTTCACCACAATCCATGATAGTGACAAGCAGAGGGATTCTTGTTGCTCTTTTTGCAATCTTAGTTAGTAGTTTAGCCAGATGACTGAAGGGGGATTATGAGCTTGTACGAGCATCACTTGAGAAGCGTTGGTGTATGTATCTGTACAAGTTTGAAGATGGATTTTGTTAAGAGCCATCAATATATGTTATGCTGCATTGTAATAGAATATTAATTTTCAAGTTGTAGCTGACTGTGGTGTGGTGGATGGAAGACAAGAAATCTTGTTTTGTTTGTAATACTTAACAGGATTTCTGATTCTAGTGTCTAGAGAAGAGAGACACACACTTGAAAACTATTTAACACCTACCTCCTCGTTAAAGAAAGTCAACGTCACTAATTACAATGGTTTCCATCTCCTTTCAGTCTTCAACTTTTTTAACACCCAAATACTCGGCCCGACATGGATCGCTTCGTGTCACGGCTTCTCGCAACTCCTTCGATGTAGTTGTTGTTGGTGGTGGCATCATCGGCTTGACCATTGCCCGCCAGTTCCTTACCGGCTCCGATCTATCCGTTGCCGTCGTCGATAAGGCCATCCCTTGCTCCGGCGCCACCGGTGCCGGTAATCGCATATTGGATCTCACATTATTACCACTTGGAAAGTTGATGATATTTATGGTGTTTGCATTCAGGACAGGGTTATATATGGATGACTCACAAGAAACCAGGCACTGATATTTGGGACTTGGCCTTGAGGAGCCATCAACTCTGGCACGACCTTGCACAGACCTTAAGCCTTCAAGGTCTTGATCCTCAAGAGCTGCTCGGATGGAAAAACACAGGTTTATGCTGATGCCTCCTACTCCATCTATAAAGTTCCCCACTTTTGCTTCTTGTTGTTGGTGTAGGTGATATAGTTATCTGCAGGAAGCTTGCTCGTTGGAAGGACCTCTCAAGAGTGTGTTGCTCTCAAGCAAAAGGTTCATGACCTATCTCAAGCTGGTTTGACTACTGCTTATTTGTCTAGCCCTCATTTGTTTCTTAAGGAGCCTGCCCTCCTTGTCCATGACCATACTGGGGCTGCATTTCTTCCCCATGATTCGCAGTTGGATGCTCATCGTGCCGTTGCTTTTATCGAAAAGGTTTCTAGTTTTTTCCTGGATAGTTGAATCTCTCATCTCACTCTTTTCTTTGTGCTTTACTTTGTTTCCTTAACTTGTTCAGGGTAACAGAGAGTTTGCAATACAAGGAAGATATGCGGAGTTCTATCACGAACCTGCTACAGGTTTAATAAGGTTGTCAATCCTTATTTAGCTGAATTGGAACTCTTTTGAACCAGAGAATATATATGCATTCTCTAATCTAGGGATCATATGACATAAATATTCATAACACTATGTATGCTAGAAAACCCTTTGTGTCTAGCTTTTTATCACCTCAATCTCCTAAACAAGTTATTCCAAGTCCCTGTGAATCTTCAATGCACACTACTAATTGTTCTTCTGCTAGAGTTTTATTAGTATCTTCTATTCAGGTCTGATGGGCGTAGCAAGGAGGTTGCAGGTGTTCAGACTTTGAAACGCACCTTGTATGGTAAGAAGGCTACTATAGTAGCTACTGGTTGCTGGAGTGAATCTCTGATGCATGAATTGCTTAAAGACTGCAACATTTCGGTGGACGTTCCTGTGAAGCCTAGAAAGGTTCAAATCTCTCTTCTGATTGATCATTCTTGAATTCGATTTACTAGTAGTCATTCTCTGCTTGCACAAGATAGTTAGCATTTCAAATTTCTATAATGATGTGTATTGTCATCAGGAGGTCTAGAAATTCTTACAAGCCGAATTCTTCAGGACATTATTGTTTAAGAGCAACAAGATATGTTGACTTGATCTTCCAGAATATGCAGACTCTGGCAATGGAGTGCTTTGGTGTTTTTTATAATCCAGTATCCAAATTTATTCCTTGCAGGGGCATCTGCTTGTGGTAGAGAATTTTGATTCATTCTATTTAAATCATGGGATAATGGAGGCTGGTTACGTGGATCATCAAAGTGCTTCAGCAGATGAAGAGGAACGGATGCTATCTATTTCCATGACAGCCACAATGGACACAAGAGGAAACCTTGTTCTCGGTAATAAGGAAGAAATAATTTCATCGCTTAAACTCTTGAACCAGTGAAATTATCTTCTACTTGTTTTGTGTGGTTAAAAATGTTGCATGATATCTAGCTCCTTCATTTAGCCTTCTGTAATATCAGGGAGCAGTCGTGAGTTTGTTGGGTTCGACACTGAAGCTGATGAGTCTATCATCCGCTGCATATGGGAGCGTGCAGCAGAATTCTTCCCCAAGTTACAAGATATTTCCCTTGAAGATTTTATCCGTAACAGGAAAGTGAGAGTTGGGTTGCGCCCTTACAGTAAGCTTCTTGCTTCCAATGCTCCAAAAACGCTTGAAACCAGCCTTTTGGAACAGTCACAAAAACTGAACCGTCTTTTTAACTAATTGTAGTGCCTGATGGGAAGCCGGTGATAGGATCTGTGCCCGGATTACAAAACCTGTACTTGGCGGCTGGGCATGAAGGAGGTGGACTTTCCATGGTAAGTAAGAGTCATGTTAATGTTCCAAATTCTTTCCAAAGAAAACCGATCATGATTCCCGGTTTCTTGAAATGGGTTAGGCTCTAGGAACAGCGGAAATGATAGTGGACATGGTACTTGGGAAACCATCACAGATAGATAGTTCAGCGTTTGGGGTTAAAGGACGTTGCTGAGGAAATAGAAGCAGTTCAGTTTAGTTTGCGGTATGGATTCTCAAAGAAAATGGTCTGAATGTTTTGCAGGAGGAAGCCTTGTCTATGATCTTATCTTTTCGTTTTCTATGTTTCTTGTATGGAATCATGATAGCAATTTGCTGTAAAAATTGTTAACTCGGGAAAAACATATATTTGCGTTTGGTGGAGTTTCAATTTATCGGTCGTTGTGTACATAAGTTCATTAACAGAAGTTTGTATGATCTTAACTGTTTTAGTTTCATCTCCGTTGCAAATTTGAATGATCATAACAGAAGTGTATTGAAATCCAAAATTCTATCTCAACTCAGTTAAGATTTAAGAATAGGGCAAATCCTTACGTCCAGCTTTCCTTTTCTTGGATTGAAATCCAAAATATCTTGAGATACATAAAAACCTTATATTTTTGTCACTTAAAACGTGCCAAAAAGGATTATTATGATTTATTTTTTTGGAAATGGCGAGACTCGTTTCGAAACCTAGCTAGATCCATAATGCCAATCTTTTTTCCCCCCAAATATATTCATGAACACTATTCCACTCCATTTTGATACACGAATTAACACTATACTTTAGTTTTCGTGATTGAAAATAACTGTCTTGGAGGAGCTGTAAAAAAGTGTTAAACAAAGATGTCATTTTTACGACGATTTATTTTGTTTTATAAAACTGAACACATTCGTGATATAACCATAATTAACATCACATGTGTTAAGTTAATCTTTTAGATTTTCACACATGTTAAATAGTATTATCTTATTATAAAATATTCGATGCGTCAAACATCGCAATTAACACGATCGTGACATGTAACAATCGGTTGATATATAAGATGTTAATTAGTATATTTGATGCATCAAAAACTTTATATAATAAGATACTATCTAATATGTTTTAGATGACTTATTTTGTTATTAGTTTTAAACTTTTAAATTTTAAATCTAAACAATATGTTTTAAATATTATAATTACTAAAAGGTCAAAACATATTTTAATTCGTTCAGCTTGCGATAAAGCATAAACACAATAATAATACAATAGATAAAAATCATGATGAATAAGCTAAAATATTAAAAATTAAAATAGATAAGAATTAAGATTCTTCTCTATAGTGTAATATAAAAATGTTGGAGGTAAGTATTGTATAGAATAATTGATGTTGTGAAATATTTTACGATTTTTTGGCGTTTTGAAGATCGAGTAGTAGTGTGAAACTTTATAATATGGTAATAATTTTTAAGGAATGAATGATTATGCTGTTTTGAATTTGATGCGATTATGCAATATCATATTAGACGCACTCAAACTCATGAGATACATCATCACTATCTTGATCTTAAAATTCAGAATGAACTGATTTTTCTTGTTTCTTACAAGCTTAGTTTTTCTATCACAAATGTGATCAAAGAGACAAAATCTTTTTCTATTATTTTTTATTGTACACTAGATGTGAGTCATCAAGAATAAATGACTATAATAGTTCGTGCGTGAATATCTCGAGTAAAAAGTTATACAAAATAAGTCTTTTTGAAATTTTTAAGATGGATGATACATCAAGACTAGGCTTCGTTAATGAACTAAAAAATTCTCCTAGGTCTCTTGATCTTGATATTGAGAATGTGAGGGATCAATAGTATGATAATCGTTATATTTGGAATTATCTTTTACAAAAATGACACATTTTGAAATATCATTTATATTTGGGTTAACTATGTTATATTGGAGTCTAGTTTTTAGGGTTTACGGTTTATTAGGGTCATAACCTTTTTTAAAGTTTAAGATTTTATAGTTTAGGGTTTTTTTTTATATATAATTTATGTTATTTTTGAAAATGGACAATTGGTTGTGTTATTTTTGCAAAAAGATATTTCATGTGTGTCATTTTTAAAATTCTCCCATTTCTTTAATTTGTGATATGTTTTTTTATATGTTACATATATGTAATATTATAACATAATTTCTTTATTACATATTTTTAAGTTATATGGTAACTAAAAAAGCATTATTACTCTAGATTAATTGTAATACATTTAAATGAGTATACTGAAAAACAATTCAATTTTAATAGCAATTATATCATAAATATAAATTTTAAAAATTGTGTATAATAATTTAATTTACGTTATCGATTCACTAACTAACTAGTTATACTTATGTGAGACCCGTGAACCATTTTTTGAGGAAACGGAGGGGCTGTCGATCGACACACGTGGTGCATGTCGATCGACAGGGGCCTTAAGGGGCTGTCGTGCGACACCCATGGTGTGTGTCGATCGACAGGTCCTTATTTGGTCGATTTTCTGGTTCGATTTTTAGTCGTGCGGTTGGGCCGGGCCGGTTTGGGGAAAAAACAGGGTTTGTATTTAAGGCCTTTGGCCGCATTCTGATCGAAACCAAGTCTCAAAATCAGCAGGAAAAGAGTTTGTGAGGAGTTCTCTTGTTTCTGATAGGTTTGTGAGTTAGGGTTTTGATTCTTGATCGTTTTGGAGTTGATTTTTGTGGTGATTGTAGCTGAGTTCATTTCTAGCCTCAATTCCCATCAATTTCTACCAAAAACCCGAGGTAAGTGCGTGACCATGGCTTCTAGGCCGGTGGATTCGTTAAGGTTGATTGGTGATAGGTTTGGAACATGTGTATTGATCTTGTGTTGATTGACTGTGGCTGTGGAGTGTTGCTTGTTGTGTATGATTGTGTTTTCGTGCAGGTTTTTCGTGTTGACGCAGAGGAGGAATCGATCCGAGAGGATTATGATCGATTTCCCAAGATTCTGCGCAGGGCCTGTCAAACGACACACACGAGGTGTGTCGATCGACAAGCATGTACAGAAGGTGTCGATCGACACCTAGTGGTAGTGTCGATCGACACCTAGTGGTAGTGTCGATCGAGAACCTGTCTGTTTGGCTGTGGTTGAGCCTTTGTGTTTTGTGTGTTGTTTTGTTGTATGTTTGCCTGAGCGGTCCATCGTGTCTGAGTGCGCAGTCGTAGATGGGATGACCGTCTCACTGAGTATTTATGATAATACTCACGCATCTCTTTTTCCCATGTGATGCAGGTAAAGGCAAATTATGATCGTGGAATCACGGCTACGAAGAGGAAGATGATCTAGGGTCTCGAGTTTCGTGATTAGTGTTGCTTTTCCATTACTGTTTTAGAACCGCTGTTAGGTTGCTGGAATCTTTTGGAATGGTTATTTGTGGAACCGGTTATCTTAAGTTTTAATGGAATTGATTGGTTGATTTATTGTTATCCGCTGTAGTGTTGTCTGCATGTTTGCTTGGTCGTTGAGGATAGCATTTATGAGAATGCTAGTCCGAGACCAAGGATTAATTGTTTAAAAAAAAAACGGGTTGGGTCGTTTCAGTTTGGTATCAGAGCCCTTACGGTTTTAGGACGGGCTAGAACTGCTAGGATTGAAATTGGTAAATTGACAATTCTGTGGGTTTAGGGGTTCTAGATCATCTTCCTTCGAGCCTTCAAAGAGATTCCACGGTAAGAGTGTTTTGTGTTGTGTTACTGGTCTTTCTAGTGCTTAGCTTGTCTACTTGTGAGTGCAGTGAGATTGCTAGGACTACTAGAGGGCGTGGGCGTGGGAGCCGAGGCAGAGGTCGTGGACCTGTAGATGAGCCAGTCTTGAGTGAGGCTCAGAGTTCCGCGCATAGGCATGTGTCAGTCCAGCAGACGTTGCATGATGGTCACACCGCCAGTGTGACTGCTAGTGTGGGGGCCGATTTGGGTCCTGTTGGGGCTGGTTTTGGGTCCCGTTGAGGCTGGTAGTGCTGGTGGTGTTGGTGCAGCTGGGGGTGCGGTCGCGGCCGCAGGTGTAGCCCAGGCTGGGGATGATCGTCTGGCTGACCTGTTGAGGCAGTTGTTGGAGCGGTTACCGGGTGCGGTGCCAGTGCAGGCTCCAGTGTTGTCACGAGTGGCAGAGGTGCATCCGAGGGCTGCGGTTGCTGAGGAGGTTCCGTCATTTATCCGGATAATAGAGCAGATGTAGAAGATCGGTACGGGGTCTTTTGGAGGAGGAGTTAAGCCTAAGGAGGCTGATGAGTGGAGGATGAGGATGGAGCGTAACTTTCGCTCGATTAGGTATCAAGAGGGATACATGGTTGACTTGGCAGTCCATTATTTGGACGGTGATGCACACCTCTGGTGGAGGAGTGTTGCAGCTAGATGGGCTGGGGCAGTGATGTCGTGGGCAGACTTTGTGACGGAGTTTAACTCCAAGTTCTTTCCTCATGAGGCGTTGGATTGTTTAGAGGCAAGGTTCTTGGATTTGGCTCAGGGAGCGATGTCTGTTTGTGAGTATGACGTGGAGTTTAACCGACTCTTAGGTTATGCTGGTAGGAGCTTGGAGGATGAGCAGGCTCAGATTCGGAGGTTCTTGAGGGGACTTCGACCAGATTTGAGGACTCGGTGCAGAGGCATCAGGTTCGAGTTCAGAGTGGAGTTGGTAGAGATGGTTGCACAGATCGAGGAGGATCTGAGGGAGCAGTTTGCAGTTGTTGTTCCAGCTGTTCAGCCTCGGAGGCCTCAGCAGCAGCTGGGTCATAGCAAGGGCGGCAAGCCTGCGCAGGGACAGAAGAGGAAGTGGGATGACACTTCGAGATCGGGTCAGAGTGGCCGAGGATGTTATGTTTGTGGTAGTTTAGACCACAAAAGGGCGAGTTGCCCGAAGCAGAGCGAGGTTCGAGCGGCTCGGACGTGTTATCAGTGTGGAGAGTCTGGGCCTATCAGGCCAAACTGCCCTAAGTTGTAGCCGTTGGCAGTGACAGTGGTCCAGCCAGTAGCTCAGTATGGGGCGGTAAAGCCTTTGGATTAGATTGGGGCGATGCAGCGTCCGCCGGCTATTGCCGTGCCGGTGAGCTGAGCTCGAGGCCGATCACATGTAAACTCTCTAATTCAGACTTTGTAAATTCAGTAGTGTATAATTTTTGGTATTTGTTTTGGATTGTTTGCCCTGTGATAGAAAGATAAGTTGCTTAGCACATGAGATTTGTGTAGGGACCTTGTTTGTGGGCGGATGTGAGTCCCACGTGTTGTTTGATTCTGGAGCATCGAGTTGCTTCATTACTCCGAATCATGCTGAGAGAAGTGGTATTCGGAATAACGCTGGTGAGCGGACTGGACCGGTTATGGTTACTGGAGGAGAGTTTCTAGCTACTCATGGTCGGGCGAAAGATGTGGATGTTTTGGTAGCGGGCGAGTTGATGCCAACAGACTTGGTGATCAGTCTGGTGTAGTTGTACGATGTTATCCTGGGTATGGATTGGTTGAATCGGTACATAGTTCATCTGGATTGTCATCGGGGTCGAGTGGTATTTGAACGTGATGGTGGTAGGTTGGTTTATCAAGGAGTGAGACCGACTTCAGGTAGTCTTGTGAGATCACTTGTCCAGGTTGAGGTGATGATTGAGAGGGGCTGCGAGGCTTACTTGGCCACGATCGTGATGCCGGAGGCTGTTGGTGGGGTTGCTGTGAAAGATGTTCGGGTTGTTCGGGATTTCGAGGATGTCTTTCAGTCGTTGCAGGGATTACCGCCGTCTCGGTCTGATCCTTTTACGATTGAGTTAGAGCCCGGAACGACGCCGTTTTCTAAGGCGCCTTATCGAATGGCTCCAGCAGAGTTGGCAGAACTGAAGAAGGAGTTGGAGGATTTGTTGGAGAAAGGTTTTATTCGACCAAGTACTTCACCGTGGGGAGCACCGGTGTTGTTTGTGAAGAAGAAAGATGGTAGTTTCCGGTTGTGCATCGATTATCGAGGGCTTAACCGAGTCACTGTGAAGAACAAGTATCCTCTTCCGAGAATTGATGAGTTGTTGGATCAGTTGAGAGGGGCTACTTGGTTCTCCAAGATTGACTTGGCATCCGGTTACCACCAGATTCCTATCGATGAGGCAGATGTCCGGAAGACGGCTTTCAGGACTCGTTATGGGCATTTTGAGTTTGTTGTTATACCATTCGGGTTGACGAATGCACCGGCGGCATTTATGAGGTTGATGAACGGAGTTTTCCAGGAGTATCTGGATGAGTTCGTGATTATCTTCATCGATGACATTCTGGTGTATTCGAAGAGTCTTGAGGAGCATGAGGATCATGTGAGGAGAGTTCTGGAGAAGTTGCGGGAACATAAGCTGTTCGCAAAGTTGAGCAAGTGTAGTTTCTGGCAGGGAGAGATGGGATTTCTGGGTCACATCGTTTATGCTGATGGAGTTTCTGTGGATACGGTGAAGATTCAGTGTATCCGAGATTGGCCTAGACCGAGGAATGCTACTGAGATCAGGAGTTTTCTTGGGTTGGCAGGTTATTATCGGAGATTTGTCAAAGGTTTTGCGAGTATGGCTCAGTCTATGACGAAGTTGATAGGGAAGGATGTTCCTTTCGCGAAGCTGAAGACGATGTTGACTAGTACACCAGTATTGGCGTTGTCTGAACCGGGTGAGCCTTATGTGGTGTATACAGATGCTTCGGGAGTTGGTTTGGGTTGTGTGTTGATGCAGCAGGGAAAGGTGATTGCGTATGCTTCGAGGCAGTTGAGGATGCACGAGGCAATTATCATGTTCATGACTTGGAGTTGGCTGCAGTGATCTTTGCGTTGAAAATTTGGAGGTCTTATTTGTATGGTGGCAGAGTTCAGGTGTTCACTGATCATCATAATCTGGAGTACATTTTTACTCAGCAGAATTTGAATGTACGACAGAGACGATGGTCGGAGTTGTTGGCTGAATACTACTTGGACATTGTTTACCATCCTGGTAAGGCTAACACTGTGGCAGATGCTCTTAGTCGGAGGCGGTATGATTCATCTCAGGAGGGGGTTGTTGAGACTCTTGTGAGCATGCTTAGTACTTTGAAGTTGTGTGTTACTTCAGAGGAGCCGTTGGGGTTAGCGGCACCAGATCAGGCGGATCTTTTGTGCAGAATCCGAGTAGCTCAGGAGAAGGATCAGGTGTTGATTGATCTCTCTAAGGCTGCTGGTTCCGAGTATCAGGTTTCTACTAACGGGACTATCATGGTGCATGGACGGTACGCTCTTTTAGCCCAGGCACGACGAGAGAAAGCGAAAGTCGGCGACGAGCCGATAGACCTCGACAACGACGACGAGGACCTGGCTAGAAGAGTCGTTCCTGAAACCATCTTCACTGAGACAGCGAGAGATCGGCAGGGAATGGCCAAAGCAACGAACGATGATCCTCAACACATAGCTTCACAGCAATTCTCCACCATCAGAGACGATGGCCCCGTGAGGAGAGTCACACGTAACACCGAACTCCCAGAGGAAGAAGTGGCGCGGCGAACCACTACAAGGCAGAAGCATGCCGACCCACAAAGGATGACCCAACAACGTTCCTCCGTTTTCAACGATGAGACCGGTCACGGATATGCCAGACATGTTTCGGAAGAAGAGGAAAACGTTGAGTGGGTAAAACAGGCAGAGGATGCTGAAGCGAAACAAGCTGTGTTTCAAGCCCAGCACGACCAGAGGCCGAATTTCGAGCTTCGTTAAGCAAGACTACTGCCGAGTTGAAGACTATTCGTTCGCAGATGCATCGTGCCACTATCAAGGCACCAAAACTCGATCTGATATTGGAGCAAGCCCAGCACACTCTTTCTCGGCACGCATCACCAAAGCTCGAGTATCGGACCCAGGCAAGATTAGGGTGCCAACCTACGACGGGACCGAAGACCCAGCTGACCACCTCAACGAATTCAGTGTGGCTATGACAAGATCGAATTTCAAAGAGGAAGAGATGGACGTCGGGAAGTGCTTACTTTTCGTAGAAAACCTCAAAGGACCAGCTCTCAAATGGTTTAAAGGGCTCGAAAGTAATTCCATCGATACGTTCAAACAGTTGACAGAGGCATTCATCAAACACTACTCCATCTTCATTGAGACTCAAATGTCAAGCGCTGATTTATGGTCCATGAACCAAGGACCAATCGAGTCCCTCAAAACTTTCATCGAACGTTTCAAGCTCGTACTATCACAAGTGAAAGGGATAGAGGACTCGGATGCACTCCGAGCGCTGAGATGAGCCATATGGTACGAATCTGATTTCTGGAAGGAGATATCTCTCAACGAGCCTTCAACTATCCAGGATGCCCTACATCGAGCAACGAACTACGCCAAAAGCGAAGAAGAAGCAAAGAAACTTGCAAAAAAGTATGGGAAGTCAAAACAGAAGAATGACAACGACCTCTAGCCGAGTCAGTCGCAAAAAATCCACGGTAGAGGTTATGTCCAGCACGAGGGTGGCTCAAAAGGAGCCCACAATTACCATGTGGACTCACCCGGCGTTGGCCGAGGTAGAGGCCGTGGTCGTGGCCGAGGAAGAGGTTTTCCTAATGTGTGGACCGGAAACTCAACCTACGACGGGTCGCTATACTGCGACATTCATCGCACCCATGGGCACTCGACAGTAAACTGTCGTTCCCTCGGCTCGGCCCTCGCCCAGAGACTGCTGGACGGCAAGCTTAAGGAGGACCTCAAGCTCGAAGATTTTGAAGTCAAAACAGATCAGGCGCCCGCGTCTGAGCCTGCACCCACCGAGGAGGAACCACCCAAACGCGGTAGACAAAACGAAAACAATACTCAAGGTGGCCCAAGAAGAAAATTATTCATGATAATGGGAGGATCCCACTACTGCTCAGATACGATTTCCTCGATTAAAGCATTTCAACGCCAAGCTGAAGCTAGCGTCAACTGGTCTGCCCCATCTAGTTTCCCTAACGACACAATCACTTTTGAAGAAAGAGAAACGATCGGAATCGACAAACCACATGACGATCCACTTGTCATCGAAATCGCTATCAGCAACATTGACGTGTCCCGGGTCTTGATTGACACGGGAAGCACCGTCGACGTAATTTTCAAAGACACGCAGAGGCGAATGGATATCAGCTTTGACGAAATCAAAGAACAACCAAAACCCCTAACCGGTTTCTCAGGAGAGACCATGATGACTCTCGGAGTAATCAGGTTGCCCGTAGAAGCTGGAGGAATCGTCAAAGTAGTCGAATTTTCAGTAGCGGACCACCCAGCGATATACAACGTCATCCTAGGAACTCCATGGCTTAACGCGATGCGCGCCGTAGCATCCACTTACCACCTATGCGTCAAGTTTCCAACAAAGCAAGGCATCAAGACGATCTACGGAAGTCAGAAGGAGTCTCGCGTATGCACCCTTACCGAACACAAAATTTGGAATCCCGTTACTGACCCAGTCTCGAAAGCTGAACGAAAAAAGATAAAAAAAAACAGAGACCCCGTCAAAAAGATTTCCGAGAAATTGTAGCAATTACAGATCGAGGAGGACCGCGAGTTGAGAGCGGCACCTACCTGCGAACCAGTTGTATCGGTCTGCATCGACGACGAGAATCCAGAACGACGCGTCAAGATCGGCGCTAATTTGAACAGTACAATCAAGAAGAGACTAGTCACGTTTATAAAGCAGAACATAGGCACCTTCGCTTGGGCAGCCGACGACATGCCCGATATCGATATTAACGTGGCCTGCCACGAATTGAATGTCGATCCGTCATTCAAACTAATTAAGCAGAAGCGAAGGAAACTAGGACCTAAAAGAGCAAAGGCAGTCAATGACGAAGTCGAGAGACTCTTGAAAGTGGGATCGATAATGGAAGTCAAGTACCCCGATTGGCTGGCAAATCCAGTCGTGGTCAAGAAGAAAAACGGCAAGTGGCGGACTTGCGTAGATTTCACAGATCAAAACAAGGCCTACCCCAAAGATAGCTTCCCCCTCCCACACATCGACCGGCTCGTCGAGGCAACATCAGGCAATAAACTCTTGTCATTTATGGATGCGTTTTCTGGCTACAACCAGATTCTAATGAACCCAGCCGACCGCGAGAAGACGGCGTTCATAACGGATCGCGGCATATACTGTTACAAAGTCATGCCTTTTGGCTTGAAAAATGCTGGAGCCACTTATCAACGCCTAGTCAACAAGATGTTTGCCGACCAGCTCGGCAAAACCATGGAGGTTTATATCGACGATATGCTGGTTAAATCATTAGACAAGGAAGACCACGTAGTCCACCTAGAAGACTGTTTCAAGTGCCTGAACAAACATAATATGAAGTTGAATCCAACGAAGTGCCGATTCGGAGTAACCTCCGGCGAGTTCCTCGGATACCTCGTCACCCATAGCGACATCGAGGCAAATCCAAAACTGATCGACGCACTCATCCAAATGTCCTCACCAAAATCCAAGCGGGAGGTCCAACGACTCACTGGGCGAGTAGCCGCACTTAACAGATTCATCTCAAGGTCCACTGATAAATGGCTTCTGTTCTACGACACGCTACGAAAGAATAAGAATTTTGAGTGAACGGAAAAATGCGAAGACGCCTTCCGACAGTTAAAAAAGTACCTGGCCAGCCCTCCAGTGCTAGCAAAACCAGTCCATGGCGAACCTCTGTTCTTATACATAGCAGTCTCCGAAATGGCTGTCAGCGGAGTCCTGGTCCGAGAGGAAAGAGGCGAGCAGAAGCCCATCTTCTATATCAGCAAGTCGCTGACAGACGCCGAGACTAGATACCCAGTAATGGAGAAGCTGGCACTATCCGTCCTCACAGCCGCGAGAAAGCTGAGACCCTACTTTCAATCACATCCGATAGTAGTCCTTAGCACTTTTCCGCTGCGGTCGGTTTTGCATAGTCCCAGTCAATCAGGACGACTGGCAAAGTGGGTGATAGAGCTGAGCGAATACGACATTGACTATCGAGGCCGCACTAGCGCAAAGTCACAAGTCCTGGCAGACTTCCTGATAGAACTGTCAGACGAAATCAAAGAAGTTGAAGTTCCTAGCCTCCCTAGGCTGCTTCACGTAGATGGCGCATCATCAAAAAGCGGTTCAGGCGTAGGGATACGATTAACTTCACCAACAAAATAAGTACTCGAACAATCTTTCCGCTTGGGATTCGACGCCTCGAACAATGAGGCAGAGTATGAAGCGCTCCTAGCAGGACTAAGACTCGCCAAAGGACTAGAAATCACGAAAGTTTCAGTGTTTTGCGACTCTCAACTAGTCGTAAACCAATTCAACGGAGAATACGCCACCAAAGATGAACGAATGGAGGCTTATCTTCAAGTCGCCAAGGAACTAGCAGCGCAGTTCGAGGAGTGCACGGTAACACGTATTCCTAGAGAAGTGAATACAGACGCCGACGCCGATGCCCTAGCAGTCGTCGCATCTAAAACAGACGAAGATGTTCGCCGAGTCATCCCCGTCGAGTTTATCAAGAAACCAAGCATTCGCTTGCGCAACTTGGTAAATGTGGTAACCCGCTCCCAAGCAGCTAAGCATAAAGCACAAGCCAATCGGGGTACTCAAGCAGAGGCGAGCAATCCCGAACCAACCGAGCCAGCTTGCTCTCCTCCGATCGTGACGACTCCTCCTGAAACAGCTCACCCTGGAAATCCCTCACCAGAGACGTCTCGGCCTGAACTTAACAGGACGACTAGCACCGGAACTGATACACCATCTCCTCCCGAAGCTCCGGAGTCAACCGACCATGACCAGGACGCAGCGTCAAATCCTGAATCGACCTCACCAACAGACGTAACTTTACATAGGGAGATTCAACAAACCCAATCTACAACGGCTACAACAGCCCCTTCCAAGCTAGATGGTCCACTACCTATGGAGACGAGTACGTCAGATCCTGCCCCATCAGAGACAGTCCATCTTGAGGTTGAAGAAACAACACGTATTTCACCTTTACCAACATGCCCCTCTACGCCTGCCACAACGACCAGTACTCAACCAACAGAAGCGGACGGCCAGCCCGCTCAGAGCGACAAAGAAATTGTAACTAAGAGAGAGGCAGAAGAAAAGGAATACGGTTGCGACACACCATGGATGGACCGAATTCGAGGATACATAGCCGATGGCGAGTTACCAAAGGACAAGTGGCCAACTCGCAAACTACGAGCACAAGCAGCTCGTTAAGTTTTACTTGACGGCAATGTCTACAAATGGCAATTTTCCGGGCCTTTACTCGCTTGCGTTGAAGAGAAAAAGGCTAGGTAAGTAATGGAGGAAATTCACAGCGGATCTTGCAGCAACCACTCTGGAGGACGAACACTAGCAATCCGAATCAAACGCCATGGTTACTTTTACCCCACTATGATCCAAGATTGCGAGAAGTTCTCCTCACACTGCGAAAAATGCCAGCGACACGCCCCAATGATTCATCAGCCCACGGAGCTGCTCTCATCCATTACTTCGCCTTATCCGTTTATGCGCTGGGCCATGGACATCGTCGGGCCTCTCCACCCTTCGCGACAGAAGCGTTATCTCTTGGTGCTGACAGATTACTTCTCCAAGTGGGTCGAGGCAGAATCATACTCTAGCATCAAAGATAGACAAGTGGAGAAGTTCATCTGGAAGAACATCATTTGCCGGCACGGCGTGCCTTATGAAATCGTCACTGACAACGGCTCGCAGTTCTTCTCCGCCAAGTTCGACCTTTTCTGCGATAAGTGGAAGATCCGCCTGAGCAAATCTACGCCACAATGTCCTCAAGGAAACGGATAAGCCGAATCCACTAATAAGACTCTTATTGCAGGACTCAAAAAGCGTTTGGACGAAAAGAAGGGACGCTGGGCAGATGAACTCGAAGGCGTCCTATGGTCCTATCGAACGACTCCAAAGCGAGCTACAGGCGAAACCCCGTTTGCCCTCGTCTACGGAACAGAATGCGTCATCCCACCAGAGGTACACATTCCGGGAGTCCGCCGTAGGCTTGTCCCCGAACAAGAAGGACTCAACCACCTGCTGCTCCTAGATGAGCTGGACCTAGTCAACGAACGGCGTGACCGAGCACTACTTAACATCACTCGCTACCAGTTGGCTGCGTCCAAGTACTACAATTCCAAGGTCCGCACCCGGCGATTTTACGAAGGAGACTTGGTCTTACGCGAAGTCTTCCAAAACACAGCAGAGCGAAAGTCGGTAAACTTGGAGCACATTGGGAAGGACCATACGTCGTCACTAAGGTCGTCCGCCCGGGCGTATATGAACTCGCAAACATGGAAGGAAAAGCTATCCCACGATCGTGGAACGCACGACACCTCAAGAAGTACTACCACTAAACTCCGTCCCGCTACCTCAAAAATCATCATCACACTCAATCATCCATACATCAAACAACTTACCATGAACTACGGGTGACTTGATCCCTGCAAAGGGTACGTAGGCAGCCCATTTTCGGATGGGTTCAGTTGCCCCCCTCCCAAAAAAGGGGGGGGAGTGGGGTACGTATACTCGTATACTCCCACCTCTCTTTGTAGCAAACCTTTATGAGAATAAACATCTGCTACAAAAACTTATCAAAACAACTATCTCTATTACATCCGTAAACGGATAACTCAAGGTCTAACTTAAACGACCCTCTCAAACCGCCGCTGCTGGCCACAGCAAAGACTTCTCACAAAAACTCTGCAGAGTAAATACGACAACATCCACCATCAGATAAAGCGCGATATATAAATAAAAGTGGTTCATTATAGGAGCAGGTGCGTTTAGAGAGAAGCGCACATGTAACCGAAGTGACCAGTCCAAAACCCAACAACATCGTTGGTCAAAAGCGACGATCGTCACAGGAGCGGTCATGATCGAAAGAGCAAACATGATCGTAAACCAAGTCGTTCGTTCAGGAAACCCAGTTATACTTACACTGGTAACAACCACGATAAAAGGAATGTATGTTCCGATGGTCAAACATCTACAACAAAGTACGGTTCGTCGTTACTAAGATTTTCTCTGAAAGACTAAGCAAAAATGTTGAAAAGAAGATCATCGATAAGCTAAAAACCGCATTCATTATCATCTTGCAAAAATACAAGGTAAAATCATCCATGGATGAAACCCGTCCATACGGTAAAACATCAAATCCAGAAAACCTAAAGCCGAAAAACATAAGGCAGCCGCCTAGGCGCAAAATCAAAGTCAATATCTAAAACATAAGCAGTAAAAGCGCTAACATATGCGCAAAACACAACTAAGGAACGGTCTCCTCGTCCACTCCTGGAGGAGCAACGTGAGTGACCGGCGCCCCCTCAGCCTCCGTCTCTCCAAAGACATCGTCAAGCCTCGGATCCTCGGTAAGCGCGTCGATCCTCGGCCCCTGGAAATCCTCGTCCATCCTCATCTCCTCAGGAGCCCCAACAGTCCCAGCGCCCTCGACGACATCGTCGATCCTGCTCTTGGTCACCTCGGCCCCAACTCCGCCGATTAGGGAGAACTTCTCATCTACCCCAACTACCGCGGCCTTGCAAGAGTTGGTGCCTCCAAGGAGGGACCCCGAGGGATTGGCTACACCGATGCTCGTCGCGTACGTCTCGAGTGTCCGGTCCTGGGCGGCCGCGATGGGCGTCTTAACCTACAAGAAAAAGAGAGAAAGGAGCGTGACTGTGAAAAGGAGAAATAACTGCATCTACCCGAGGGAGTAACTACGTTTATAAAGGGAAGACCACTAACACGCGGATCGAGAACGTGCAAAAGTCCGTGAAGGTTCTTCATCAACCGCTCGAAACGCTCCTCATCCCCGGTGTGCTCCGCTACGTCGGCGGTAAGAAAAGTGAGCTCGTCCTCTAGCTTGGGGTGCTCCTGACCGTCAAGAAGTCCCAGCAACAATCTGGCAAAGTCGAGGTTGGCTACTCTCTGCACCTGGTAGTCCATGTTGTCCCGCGGATCGCCCTGTAGCTCATCAAACTTATCCCTGGCACGAGTGAACTTTCTCTGGAGACTCTGGATGTGCTCGTTCGCCTGTCTCAGCTTCTCTGTAACTGCAACAAGCTCACCACTACGCTTCGTCAAGATGGCGGCCGAACATTGCTCTCTCTCCTCCGTGGCGGCAAGAGCCGTCACGGACCTCTCCGCCTCGGTAAGAAGGGCCTTCGCAGACTTCTTCGCCGCGGCCTTAAGCTGGACTATCTCTCGGGATTTGTGATCAAGCTCGGCATTCTTCATTTCTATCGATGTCCAGGCCACAGCAGGCTCAGCTAGAAAACCCGCAGCCACGGAACGCGCGGTCTCAGTACGACGCTTCTCGTCCTCCAACTCCTTGTTCAAGTCTTCGACCTCGGCCTCAAGTTCGTGTCCCACCTTGTTCACAAGGGCTAGAAACTGCCAAAAAAAAAAAATAATAAAAAAAATAATAATAAGAGACAGAAAAGTGTCAAAAATAAGAAAAAACACTAAGTGTTAAAGGACGATAAGCAGAAAGAAAGGGTAACCTACGTTCAGTCCCTGGCACATCATGTCTCCGGAAGACTTCGTGTTGATCGGAGCCACGTTGTCGTCATGGAAAACCAGAGTAGAGAAGAGGCTTCTAGCGGAAGCCTTGCTCTCAAAGACGTTATTGGACACACGACGGGGAGGCGAGGCGGATCTCGCCCGAGCCCTCTTCGGTCCACATCGATCACGTCGTCCCTATCAGATGATCTCTTGCGTTCGTCGCCCGCATGACCCTTCCCTTTGGCCGCCTTCTTGGCATCGTAGTCGGAAGGAAGAGGAGCGGGCAGAGCAGGCAAAGCGGCTACAATCTCAGTCCTAGTCGAAGAAGGAAGACGTGATCCCTTAGCAGCAGTGGTGGTCTTCCTGGCAGAAGTGTCACGTGGCTTAGAAGGAGACGCAGTAGTCGACCTAGCAGAAGCGGGCACGGTAGTCGGCTTGGCAGAAGCTGGCACGGTAGTCGGCTTGGCAGAAGCTGGCGCGGTAGTCGGCGTGATAGAAGGTGTTACAGTAGTCGGCATGACGGAAGGTGGTGCAGTAGTAGGCACGGCCGGAGCTGGCACAGTAGTCGGCGCCGCAGAAGTGGTCGCAGTAGTCGGCGTCGGAGGCTTGCCACTCCCCGTAGTCTTACGCGCTAAACTCTTGAAAGATCGTGGACGCTCCATCTCTGACTGAATGTCTCCTGAACAATGTGAAAAGCGAAAACTTGATACCGAGGAACCCCCAAGGAAAGCTCTCGCTTTCTCGACACGTCGCAGTGAGATGTCCTTCTTCCAATTGCACCTTCGAACGCTGAGCAAATCCCAAACTGCCTTCCAATTGCTCAGAACCTTCGGTGCTGGGCCTGTCACTGCAAAAAAGACATAAACGAAAACAAGATGTTAGAATCAATACAAAAAGACAAACGCATCACGAGCAATAAAAGTAAAACTAGCCGACTCCCACAGATAGACAACGGGGCCGGCTACCCTTTGTAAGCCATTTCGATTGGATTAGGCCTAGTCCATCTCCCAAAGTCTCTTCGCATATCGGCACGAAAAAGAAGAAATCCATCCATTGCCGATCTTTGCTGCCAAACCCGTGGATAAGTCTAAGATTCCTCCGGTTTACAGCAAAGTAGACGAGCTTGGAAACGGGAGAGGACCGCCGAATATCTACGAAGCGCATCAGATGATGAACACTTAAAGTCTCCCCACACTCATAACTCCGGATAAGGGTTCCTACTAAATGACGAATTCCTCGAGGGGTGATTTGCGAAATTGAAAGCCTGTACTTGGCTAAAAGCTCGAGAATCACATACGGAACGGGAAACCACAGGAAGCACGCCTCGAGAAAGCCTTTATACAATGTAAAGTACCCCTCTGGAGGATCGTCGGCTCATTCGTGAGGGTCCGGAACCACCAGCTCTATTTCATCAGGGATGTTAAGTTTCTTTCTTAAAAGAGAAAGTGATCTTTCCGTTGATAGAGTGGATCCCGGTGGATCCGGAGGTCTGAACTTTCTGGCACGACGCTCTTCGCGAGTCGTAGTTTTTTGTTTTCGAAGAAACAAAGCTAAGTCAAATCTTTCATTTATCTCATCCTCGTCCTGTTCCACCTTTACGTCTGGAGAATTGCGAGTGTGGACGACTTGCTCACTAACGAGAGGTGGACTCTGTGCATTCACTGCATCGCTTACATCCGAGACGAGGACTCGAGTCGCCTCTCTATCTTTACAAGGACGAAGCCAGGAGCTAGACTCTGCATCAGAACAGTTTATTTTGAAGCTCTGTCCTAGGCTCTCCAAACTGGTTGTTCTTAGTTTCGAAATGGATTCTAGGAGTTTCTCGAAAGATGACGTTGGGCTAAGCATGATAACGATTCAAAGGTCTCTCCAAGTATCGAAAACGTCGTCCAAATTCGTCAACCCATCATCAATTATCACAATTGGACATCGTCGTACGAAGGGTATCACAACAATCAAACTTAACAATTTCCCCAACAATTTCCACAAAGTCTTTGAACACCGTCGGTATCTTCTAGCCACGAAATTGTTTATACGCAAGCGCTAGTGCCCAATCTCATCGTGATCCAAACCGTCGGAGAAATAGGACTCGGCTTTACCGGTTCCGTTTCCGGTGAGACCAACCCACACACAACAACATTGTGGCTATAAAACAACCCTCCTCTACCAAACTAATAAAGGATCTCGGCTCAACTTGCGATGCAGCTCCTCGAGAACGCCGACGAGATCTCGACTTGATAACGGGATCTAGCTTTTAGACTGAGTACCTAGACGACCTCGAATCCGAGTTTAGCAGCTCCAATGACAAGCCTTCAAAGGTCTTCCCCTCTCGGAGCCACATGTAACGACAACCAGCAACGGTGAGACGGAGACGAGACTCTCAAAGCTGTCTGGTCAAGCACGCAGTGCTCGGAGACGGCGGAGGCGTTTTCGTCTCTCAGCTCGTCGGAATAAGTCTCCGGATCCAAACGCTTTAACAACGCCGAGAACTCCAATCCGGGGAACGACGAGGCTAGACGGCGCAAGACGAAGAAGAACCAGTGAGAGCCCGTCGGAAAAAGCGCAGAGGTGGTCGGAGAAGACAAATGGGAAGGTGGCGGCTTAACAAACAAAACAAAACAAAAAAAGTTTTTTTTCCCAAAAACCCTAGATCGAAAACAGAAAATAGAGAGAAGAGAGGCTACCTTTCTTTTGGTGAAGTGAAGTTATGGAGAAAAGAGGAAGGGAAAGAGTATTTATAATGTTACTGTCAAAACCCTGGAATGGCACGTTTCAGTAGTGGGCGGGAACAATTCCGATTTCTGAAAGGAACCAAATTTCTCAGTTCCAACGGGAATTAACGATTCCAGTTTCTAACGGAAATTTAAATTTCCAATTTTCAGCGGGAATTAAATTTTCAGCTTCCGGGAAAACAGTATCTTTACTAAGTCCGGAAAGCAACTAAACAGAAACATGACGCCCAACTCAGCATTAACGTGAACATGTGAGAGTTGGGCAAGGTAAACAAGTTTTACGAACTTTAACGAGAACAAGTTCTACAAACTTTACAGGACCAGTTCCTCTAAACTTTATGACACAAATTCAGAAATACAAGTCTATTGAAAATCCTTACTGGGCTATGCGTTAAACATGAACACGAAAGCTCAGTAACATCGGCGGGTCTTCAGAACAAGGTTTCACAATCTCTTCTCGTCAGGCGCAGGCCAAGCGGTACATTTTCTTGAAAAACCTCACTACGACTCTTTAACCTCGGCATCATCAGAACTGATACTACCGAGCTGGGGGGCTAACTGTTGGGGTCAGATCTCACTCTGGTAGAGATCGTCAAGAAAATGACCAAGTACCAGAGGTAGGCGCGCAGTTATCTGGACCGGCTCTGTCTCAGGGACTAGCTCTGTCTCTGGACCCGGCTCTCCAGAATAACTGAGACTAGGACCGGCACTTTTCCAGGACGACGTCTATAGCGGTCGGTTAGACTCCAGGAGACCGTTGCGACCATTTCACTACTATACAGAGAGTGGGCCGAGCGCTACGGCCCACATTGGAAAGAACGAGTCGGAAGCCCACGAGTAACAAGTCACGCCAACCTCTACTGCACGACTGGGCCCAGAAGACGAGCTCTCGGATTTGGGCCCATGACGAGGACAAGGTCAAGACCTAAAGGCGGCCGCCGACTATGCTGAGAGAGAATCCCGAAGATTGAGGGATTCGAGGTTATCTCTTTAGGCGTAGATTTAGGCCGACTTAGACTTGTATAAATAGACCTAGGATACCTCCAAAAAGGGGATCCGCAATTTTACACAGAAACTACTGCAAAAGCTTAATAACAAACTCTCTTGAGATCTTCGCTAAGTGTTTCTCATCTCAGAGCTTTCAGACCTAGACCATTGACTATTTCAACTGTGCAGGTTTCCACCACCACACATCTCTCTGGGGGATAGTTGGTTCCCTGCATACCGATCGTTCGTCAGGACCGCGAGGACTGAGAGCGTGAAGGTATGTAGATTGTTTTGGGAGGTTGCGACCTCTGGCAGATCTTTTAGAGATGCATCTCTCCAGGGGATAGGGAGTTCCCTGCACACCGAGAGCTTGACGGACTGTGTGTCTCGATGGGTTGAGGGGTGGAGATGGTTGGTATCAAACACCGCCAGGACTGCGCAAACTGAGGTGGGTTGATACTAGGCACCGAGAGCTGAGGGGTGACGATCTCGAGAGCTAGATGGTGGTTATGAGATATGAGCAATCAATGTCAGAGACGGGTCTATATGCAGAGGACGGATGTGAGCCTCGAGAGGGTCTAGGAGATGTAGTCTCCGGTGTATTGGCAGGTTGGCCAGGTTTTTAGCCTTGTGGGCTGTAGTAGAGGATTCGAGGACGAATCCAGTCTTAGTGGGGGAGAATTGTGACACCCGTGAACCATTTTTTGAGGAAATGGAGGGGCTGTCGATCGACACACGTGGTGTATGTCGATCGACAGGGGCCTTAAGGGGCTGTCGTTCCACACCCATGGTGTGTGTCGATCGACAAATCCTTATTTGGTCGGTTTTCTGGTTCGATTTTTAGTCGGGCCGTTTTGGAGAAAAACTAGGGTTTTTATTTAAGGCCTTTGGCCACACTCTGATCGAAACCATGTCTCAAAATCAGCATGAAAAGAGTTTGTGAGGAGTTCTCTTGTTTCTGATAGGTTTGTGAGTTAGGGTTTCGATTCTTGATCGTTTTGGAGTGGATTTTCGTGATGATTGTAGCTGAGTTCGTTTCTAACCTCAATTCCCATCAATTTCTATCAAAAACCTAAGGTGAGTGTGTGACCATGGCTTATGGGCCGGTGGAGTCGTTAGGGTTGATTGGTGATAGGTTTGGAACGTGTGTATTGATCTTGTTTTGATTGATTGTGGCTGTGGAGTGTTGCTTGTTGTGTGTGATTGTGTTTTCGTGCAGGTTTTTTGTGTTAACGCAGAGGAGGAATCGATCAGAGAGGATTATGATCGATTTCCCAGGATTCTGCGCAGGGCCTGTCGAACGATACACACTAGGTGTGTCGATCGACAGACTAGCACGGAGGCTGTCGAACGACAGACGTAAGGTGTGTCGATCGACAGCCAGTTAACAAGATGTCGATCGACACCTAGAGGGTGTGTCGATCGACAGGCATGTACAGAAGGTGTCGATCGACACCTAGTGGTAGTGTCGATCGACAGTCTGTCTGTTTGGCTGTGGTTGAGCCTTTGTGTTTTGTGTGTTATTTTGTTGTATGTTTGCCTGAGCGGTCCATCGTGCCTGAGTGCGCAGTCGTAGATGGGATGACCGTCTCACTGAGTATTTATGATAATACTCACGCATCTCTTTTTCTCATGTGATGCAGGTAAAGGCAAATTGTGATCGTGGAATCACGGCTAGGGTCTCGAGTTTCGTGATTAGTGTTGCTTTTCCATTACTGTTTTAGAACCGCTGTTAGGTTGCTGGAATATTTTGGAATGGTTATTTGTGGAACCGGTTATCTTAAGTTTTAATGGAATTGATTGGTTGATTTATTGTTATTCGTTGTAGTGTTGTCTGCATGTTTGCTTAGTCGTCGAGGATAACATTTATGGAAATGCTAGTCCGAGACCAAAGATTAATTGTTTTTTAAAAAAAAAAACGGGTTGGGTCGTTTCAACTTATATGTATCTAAAACTAAATAATTAATTCATTAATAAATTATTTTTTAGAAATATAATGAATATTTATTAAAAATGGAAATTTCCAAAATGCCATTTTTAATTGTCCATATTTCTCATAAGTTTATTGAATTTATTAACTTTTTCAAAAAATCAGAAAATTCAACATATTCTTCATATTTCGTTGTTACCATTTAAGTTTGATATTATTCAACCAGATTCCGCAAGAAAATCACTAAAAATTCAGCATATTATGCATATTTTTATAGAAATTCAGCGGTTATCATTTACACCCTTAATTGTACATGTAAATACCCAAAAAAAAATCGGGTACAAGTTTATATCTATATTCTTCGAGGTTCAATTGTACCCATAACTGTTTTTTACCCGAAATTTACAAAATAACTTTAAAATAAAAAATATTCAAAACACAAACAACACAACATTCAAAATACTAAATCTAAAATTCAAATTACTTGAAAATATGATAAAATAAACTAAAACTACTTGAACATATGACAAAATATACCTAATAGGGTAAAACATATATATCCATAAAGTTTTTTTTTTCAAAAGGAAAACATATATACCCATATAGTAGATGATTAAAGAATATAAAATGTTTGGATAAAAGTATAGTAGTAATTAATAATAGTGTAATTAATCAAATCAAAAAGTTAGAAAAAAAGAAAACTTGATACATCATCTCAAAATGCTTCTTCTTTAATATATAAAAGATTAGAGCCCGATCCACATTATCCAATCCGATCCCTAATCTTTTCGACTCAAAAGTGATCCCATCGAAATTGATTGAGCCCAAAATTGGTTTCGTCGATTCATGCTCAAATATTTCAAAATCAATGGAACAACCACCAACTCGAAGAGGCGTATTCAAAAATAATATCATCCACATCAAAAACTAAAATCGATCTTAAGTAATATATAAATGATATGAACTAATTAACTTATTTGTTTTTGAGTTAAAAAGCTATGTAATTTTAGAAAAACTACTAGACGTTATCTAATGATGATAGTTTAAGTTTTTATAATGTACGACCATAAATACCCGAATGGTAATCTTTTTAATTTATCTATCAACTTGACATACACTGATACACATATAGGTCGTCCCAACTCTTGCTCCCAAGCATCAAAAATGTCAACTTCAATTCTCTATATCTAGTTGTAGTGGTCCGACTTTAACCTTGTTTTTACATGTTCGTACATATTACCATGCGTGACGTCCGTATATCGAAATGTCAACTTTGATTCACTATAAATATGTGTTTTCTAATTGGCCTTCTAATCATATCCATATCTATATACCTTTAAAATTCTCAACCATTTAAAAACAACTAAATCTCTCAAAAGATGGAAAAGAGTCTTCTACTCTGCCTCCTTTTGCTTTCCGCTTGTGGTTCCGTCTTGGCTCGCTATGATCCATCCAAAGCCCTAGTATCAACCGTCACCAAGAACACCATCTTGCCAATCTTTTCCTTCACACTCAACGCAAACGAAGAGTATTTCATCCACATAGGCGGTCCCTACATTGTCCGCAACTGCAATGATGGTCTCTCTCGCCCTATTGTTCCATGCGGTTCGGGCACGTGTGCTCTCAGTCGTAGAGTCAACCCTCACCAATGCCCTCCACCCAATAACACAATCATCAACACAAGATGTTCTTGCCAAGCAACCGCCTTTGAGCCATTCCAACGTCTATGTAACTCCAACCAATCACCTACGGAGATTTTGCCATATCTTTAGTGACATTCAATAACGTGTATTACCTATGCATACCCAAGCCGTTCCTCTCCGACTTCCCTCCTGGGGTTTTCGGCATTGTGGGGCTGGCACCCACGGCTTTCGCTGCATGGAACCAGCTGAGTCGACCTAGACTTGGCCTTGAGAAGAAGTTTGCGTTTTGTTTGCCTTCTGATGAAAAGCCTACTAACAAAGGTGCTATTTTCTTTGGTGGAGGTCCATACAAGCTCGGAAATACTGATGCAAGATCCATGCTCTATTACACTCGGTTGATCAAGAACCCTAGAAGACTCAACAATTACTTCTTGGGACTCAAGGGTATATCGGTTAACGGGGAAACAATCTCGCTTGCCCAAAACGCTTTTGATTTCAACGTCAAAGGTGACGGAGGCGTGACTCTAAGCACCGTTACTCCTTTCACTACGCTACGAAGCAATATATACAGAGTCTTTATCGAAGCATTTTCAAGAGCCACGTCGGATATTCCACGTGTCAATAGCACGACACCGTTGGAGTTTTGTCTTAAGCTAACGAATAGCTTCCAAGTGCCTCAGATCGATCTGGAGTGATCGTTACTGATTCTCAGTTTTTAGTATACTGGCTCTATTTGTTTTGTAATTTTGCTGTCTAAAATCTTTAGCCAAAATAAAGAATATCATGAATAAAGTTGGCAAAAAAGGTGATTCGAATATTACAATCTCATGGTAACCATCTGACGCGTGTGGAATACTATAGCAAGTTGTTGGGGTTAATACGCCAATGGAATGCAACAGCGATAACACTCATCCAGAGATTGGGAATGCAGAGAGAGCCACATCTTGTAGACGGCTATGTCTAGCGCTATAATGATTCAAAGCTATTTCGATGGAATAACCTTTAAGCGCCGTTAATAGTTGGACACACAATCAAACTTGTATCTAAAATTTGATATGAATATCACTAATGGGTAGATTCATCGCTAATAATTCATAGCTAGTCTGGCTTGAAATGAAATATGGAACAGCTTAATATTCAAAATTCACTCAAGAGTCCCGCTTTTTCCTTAAGTCGAGTCAAAGAAATAATTTTGTCGCAGGAATCCAGTGGTCAATAATAAGATGGCTCAATAGTTTAAAATCAAGGACCAGTGAAATTGTCGGGGGTAAATGCAAGTTGCACAGTTGAGAAACCACGTGATATGTAAAACGGAAGAAATCAAAAACAACAAGGTAATATGAACTGGGAGCATTTATTTCTCATATAACCAAGAAATCGGAATTCAAAAAGCGAATAATATTCAAGAGAGGAATGTAAGCCAATCATGTGCCCAAGTAGGGATCAAGGGTAAAGAGATCCCGAGGACGAGTAGCATAATTGGATAATCAATTTAGCAAACGAAGAAATTGCACCAAAACATGGAATTAATGGTCTTGGGACAGAGTGCGTTTGCATAAATCATAAAAACAGAGAGGATTTGCCAGTAGATTAAGGGCCTGGATAATCATGAGTATTATCAGATCCAGGCGAGTGATACTGGCGGATTCTATCTCGCAAGTTTTGTAAATTGTTTTTAATTGACTGGATTGTGATTGTCTCTAATCCAACCAAAGAAGCTGACTTGCTTTCTCTTTCCAACAACAAAAAGTTTAAAAGAAAAGATCAAAAACCCTAATTTGCAAGGTCTAGCTAACAGAGAGGTGAGAGGCGTTGTTGGTGGAGAGAGAGATAGAGAGGATACTTTATATATTGATTGATAATTAGAGATTAGGGTTTTCCTGCGAGAATTATTGGGCTCATTCATTTCGTCAGCCCAACTCCAAGCAAAGCCCAACTGTTAATGAATCTCTTGATTTTTATTTATTAGTTCGTAAATTAGACCCAATTGTTAGTTCGTCAATGTTGCAGTGTTAATGCGAGCACTGCAAATACCCAAACAGTAACTACAAATCTTGATAACTTGTGTTGGGCCTCCGAGGTTGGCTACTCTACGAATATTTTCTAAAAACGGGTAGAAGAATTTATGTTCTCATACATTGTCTATATTCTACATTGCTATAGAATATGTTTTCTTCTAATTGTACTGCGATCTACGAATTTTAGAACACATATTCTAGCACTTCTTATGTCGTCTACCAGTGGAAGAAGATAATTTCTTCCTTATTGTCTACATCCTACTTGTGACGCCTGTGAACCATTTTTTTGAGGAAAATGGAGGGGCTGTCGATCGACACACGTGATGTCTGTCGATCGACAGGGCTCTTAAGGGCTGTCGATCGACACACCTAGTGGTTATCGATCGACAGGTGCCGAATTGGTTGGTTTTCTGGTTCGATTTAAGTCGTTCAATTGGACCGGGCCGGTTTGGGTAAACCTTAGGGCTTCGTATTTAAGGGTTTTTGGCCGCATTTGATCGAACCAAAGTCCCAAAAACGCAGCAGACGGAGTTTGAGAGGAGTTCTCTGTTTCCTGTGAGTTTTTGAGAATTAGGGTTTCGTTTCTTGAGAGATTTGGAGTAGTTTCTTGTGGAGATTGTCGTGGATTCGTGTCTAGCCTCAATATCCAGCAAATTCTATCCGAAAAATCTAAGGTGAGTGCGTGACCATGGCTTCTGGGCCGGTGGATTCGTTAGGGTTGTATGGTGGTAGGTTAAAACTGATTGATTGTGATGATTGATGTTGAAACTGTTTGTTTTGTTGCTTGTGGATTGCTTGGATTGTGTTTATGCGTGCAGGTTTCGTGTTAACGCAGAGGAGGAATCGATCCGAGAGGATTATGATCGATTTCCCATGAATCTGCGACGACCTGTCGATCGACAGCCCTAGGGTGTGTCGATCGACAGGGTCACACGAGAGCTGTCGATCGACACCTAGAGGTTGTGTCGATCGACAGGTGTTCGAGGAGCTGTCGATCGACACCTAGAGGTTGTGTCGATCGACAGGGTCCTGTGGAGCTGTCGATCGACAGGCACCGTGGGTGTGTCGATCGACAGGTGTGAACAGGGGTGTCGATCGACACCTAGTGGTAGTGTCGATCGACAGGCCGCCTGTTGGGCTGTGGTTGAGCCGTGTTGTTGTGCTTGTTTTGTGTGTTGTTTGATGCGTGTTTGCCTGAGCGGATCCATCGCGTCTGTGTGCGCAGTCGTAGATGGGAGGACCGTCTCACTGGGTATTTGTGATAATACTCACGCATCTCTTTTAACCATGTGATGCAGGTAAAGGCAAATTGTGATCGTGGAATCATGGCAACGAAGAGGGAGATGATCTAGGGTCTCGTGTTGGGTGTTGCTGTGTGATTTGTTATTGGTTCCTTTCTGTTTTAGAACTCCGCTAGGTTGTTGGTTTTAGTGATTTGGTAATATGTTGAACTGGTTTAGTATCTTCAATGAAATGGAATACTTGGTTTATTATTGTGTTATCCGCTGTTGATTGTTTCTTGAGTTGCTTGGTCGTTGAGGATAGTATTTATGGGAATGCTAATCCGAGACCAAGGGTTAATGTTTTAAAAAAAAAAAAACGGGTCGGGTCGTTTCAGTTTGGTATCAGAGCGATACGGTTTTAGGACGGGCTAGAACTGCTAGGATTGAATTTGGTAAAATTACAATTCTGTGAGTTTGGGGGTTCTAGATCATCTTCCTTCGAGCCTTCAAAGAGATTCCACGGTAAGTGTGTTTTATTGTTATTCTTTAGTGTTTAGCTTATGTACTGTAGTAGTGCATGGTGTTAGCTAGAGGCACTAGAGAATGTGGCCGTGGGGGCTGGGGTGACTGTGGAGGTCAGGATTGTGGTCGGGGACCAGTGAGTGAGTCGGCTGGGATGCGGCTCAGGGTTCCACGTTGAGACTGTGACAGATCCGTAGACGTATCAAGAGGGTCTGAGTATTAGTGCGAGTGCCAGTGGGAGTGCCTGTGTGAGAGCCGGTGTGAGGGCTGTTGGGCCAGGGCTGGTACTTGAGCTAGTGCTGGATTCGCTCGCTGTTCGGGTGCGCCCGCAGGAGGAGTCTAGGTGACGAGTTGATCGGCTGACAGATTTGTTGCAGTAGGTGTTGTGGCGGGCACTAGTGAGGGAGTTGGCCAGGAGGGCGGCTCAGAGTGTTGCGCAAGTGGCTGAGAGTGATCCGTAGACGCTTCATGATGGCTTGAGCGCCATTTAGGCTGCCAGCGTGCAGCCAAGTGTGAGCGCCAGGGTGAGGGCTGGTGGGGGCAGTGTGGTCCTAGGTTGGCTGCCGGGGGCTGGTGTGGGTCCTCGTGAGGTTGGTAGTGCGGGTGCGCCCGCGGGTGGGCTCAGCGTCGAGTGGATCGTCTGGCGGATTGGCTTGAGCAGTTTTGGGAGCGGTTACCGAGTGCGGTACGTGTTAGGCTCTGGTGATGCCACGAGTGGCAGAGGTGCGGCTGAGGGCTGCGGTTGTTGGTAGGGTTCCGTCTTATCTGCGGATAAGGGAACATGTGCAGAGGATTAGTATAAGATTCTTTGCGAGTGGTGTGTTGCAGCTAGGAGGGTTCAGGCAGTGTTGGCCTGGGCGGACTTGTGGACAGAGGGGGATGCCAAGTTCTTTCCTCGAGAGGCTGTGGATCGTTTTGAAACGAGATGTTTGGAACTTGATATGTGAGAGAGATCAGTTCGTGGGTATGTTTCGGAGTTTAACCGACTCCTGGTTTATGTTGGTTCATGCTGATAGGAGTATGGGGCGAGGAGGCCCAGGATAGAAGGTTCTTGAGAGAACTTCGATCAGATTGGGGACACGGTGCAGAGTGTCCATGAATGCTGCGAGAGCATAGTTGGTTAAGACTGCTGGAGGCATTGTCGAGACTCGAGAGAGCAAGCTGTGGTAGTTAGCCCAGCTGTTCAGTCTGTTAAGCCTCAGCAGGTGATACCTGGCATGGCGGCAAGCTTGCGCATGGATATAAGGGAAGTGGGAGGATACTTCCGGGTGGAGTTGGAGTGGTCGAGGATGCTTCGGGTGTGGAAGCATGGGTCATAGTTGGCGAGCTTGTTAGGTTACTTAGCACATGGGAATTGTGTGGAGACCTTTGTAGTGGGCAGTGGTGAATTCCACTGGATGTTCGATTCTGGAGCATGATTGCTTCATCTCTTCGGAGTGGCGCTGGTGAGCGGGTTGGACCGGTAATGGTTGCGGAAGGGAAGTTTCTAGTTACTCATGGCCGGGCGAGAGGCGTGGAGTTTCTAGTGACTGGTAAGTGGATGACAGCGGACTTGGTGTACAGTCTAGTTGAACTGTATGATTGCATCTTGTTTATGGATTGGCTTTATCAGTACAAGTTCATCTGGAGTGTCACCGGAGTCGTGTTGTGTTGGAGCGTAGTAGGAGAAGGTTGGTTTGTCAGGGAGTGAAACCAACTTCTGAGAGTCTGGGGATCTCTTGGGTGCAGGCTGAGGCTATGACTGAGAGGTTGCGAGACTTACTCGGAGACTATTTTGCTGGCGGAGTCTGTAGGTGAGGTTGCAGTGAGGGAAACGGGTTGTCCAGGAACGTGAGGATGTCTTTCAGTCGTTGCAAGGATTACCGCCATCTCGGTCGGATCCTTTCACGATTGAGTTAGAACCCGGAACGACGCCGTTGTCTAAGGCGCCTTACCGAATGGCTCCAGCAGAGTTAGCAGAATTGAAGAAGCAGTTGGAGGACTTATTGGAGAAGGGGTTTATTCGACCAAGTACTTCACCGTGGGGAGCGCCGGTGTTGTTTGTGAAGAAGAAAGACGGTAGTTTCCGGTTGTGCATCGATTATCGAGGGCTTAACCGAGTCACTATGAAGAACAAGTTTCGTCTTCCGAGAATTGATAAGTTGTTAGATCAATTGTGAGGGGCTACTTGGTTCTTCAAGGATGACTTGGCATCCGGGTAACACCAGATTCTATTGATGAGGTGGTTGTCAGGAAAAGGGCTTTCTTGACGAGTCATGAGTAGGGTGGAGTTAGTAAAGGTGTTTGTCGGGTTGACGAGTGCACCAGCTGCATTTATGAGGTTGATGAGCGAAGCCTTTCAGTGGTATCTGAATGAGTTCGCAATTAACTTTATCGATGTCATCTTGGTGTATTCGAAGAGTCTGGAGGAACTTGAGGTTTATTGGAGGAGAGTTTTGGGGAAGTTGCAAGAGTAGGAGCTGGTTGCTAGGTTGATCAAGTGCAGTTTCTGTCAAGTGAGAAAGGGTTTCCAGGGTCTTACGGTTTCTGCAGGGGAGTTTCTGTGGATCCAGTTAAGATGCAATCGAGCTGAGATTTTGCCTAGACCGAGGAATGAGACTAGGTGTAGTAGTTCTCGGGTTGGCAGGTTATTTCCGGAGTTGCATCAAAAGGCCTTGAGTGTACGGCTCATTCCATGACCAAGTGGTTAGTGGAGTAGGTTCCTTTTCGGTGGTCTTTGGTTTAGGAGGCGGAAGTGATGGGAGAAGTTGTTGCGGGTTGAGTTTTCCTTTAGTTTACCGTCGCGGTGAACTTAGCTAGGGGCGGATGCTCTTAGGCGGAGGAGGTATGATTCATCTCAGGAGCGGGATGTAGAGAATCTGGTGAGTGTGCTTAGTACTTTGAGGTTATGTGTTACTTTAGAGGAACCGTTGGGGTTAGCGGCGGCGGATCAGGCGGATCTATTGAGCAGGATCCGAGTAGCTCAGGAGAAGGATCCGGTGTTGTTAGATCTCTCCAAGGCTACTGGTTCCGAATATCAGGTTTCTGCTAACGGGACTATCTTAGTGCATTGACGAGTCTGTGTTCCTAAGGATGAGGACTTGAGGCAGGAAATTCTGAGAGAAGCTCATGCGAGTAAGTTTTCAATTCATCCGGGAGCGACTAAGATGTATCGGGATTTGAAACGGTATTATCATTGGGTTGGGATGAAGAGAGATGTGGCAGATTGGGTTGCAGCTTGCAATGTGTGTCAGTTGGTGAAGGCTGAGCACCAAGTTCCTAGTGGCTTATTGCAGAGTTTACCCATCCCTGAGTGGAAGTGGGACATGATCACTATGGATTTCGTGGTAGGGTTGCCGGTTTCTCGGACCTATGACGCGATTCGGGTGATTGTGGATCGTCTGACTAAGTCAGCACATTTTCTGGCCATTAAGAAGACAGACGGAGCGGAGGTCTTGGCTAAGAAGTATGTGAAGGAAATTGTGAGGTTGCATGGAGTGCCAGCGAGTATTGTGTCGGATCGGGATCCGAGGTTTGCTTCAGTGTTCTGGAGAGCTTTTCAGACTGAGATGGGCACTAAGGTGCACATGAGTACAGCTAATCATCCGCAGACGGATGGGCAGTCCGAAAGGACGATTCAGACACTGGAAGATCTGTTGAGGATGTGCGTGCTAGATTGGGGTGGTCATTGGGCGGATCACTTGAGTTTGGTGGAGTTCGCATATAACAACAGTTTTCAGGCGAGTATCGGAATGGCTCCTTTTGAGGCGTTGTATGGGAGGCCATGTCGTACTCCGCTATGTTTTTCCCAAGTGGGGGAGAGGAGCATCTTTGGGGCCGATTTTGTTCAGGAGACGACGGAGAAGATCCGTGTTGTGAAGCTGAACATGAAAGAAGCTCAGGATCGGCAAAAGAGTTATGCCGATAGGAGAAGGAAAGAGTTGGAGTTTGCAGTCGGAGATCGAGTGTATCTCAAGATGGCGATGATGCGGGGTCTGAACAGGTCCATATCCGAGGATAAGCTGAGTACGAGGTACATGGGTCCGTTCCGGGTTGTGGAGCGTGTGGGACCAGTTGCTTATCGGTTGGAGCTGCCTCCGATTATGGAGAAATTCCATGATGTGTTTCACGTTTCGAAACTCAGGAGATGCTTGCATGCTTCTGAGGAGGTAGCAGTGACGATTCCTGCGGATCTTCAGCCAAATCTGACTGTTGGGATGAGGCCGGTTAGGATTCTTGAGAGAAGTATCAAGGTTCTGCGCCGGAAGAGAGTGCCGTTGTTGAGAGTCTTGTGGGACTGTGACGGTATTCAGGAGGAGACTTGGGAACCAGAGGCAAAGATGAAAACGAAGTTCAAGAAGTGGTTCGAGAAGCAAGCAGAAGAGTGAATTCGTTTTTCTTTGTGGTTTCCAGTTTCAGTTTTTGTGTTGTGATCACCGTGTGTGGTGAGGTTTTTGGTTGTGGATTTTTGTATTTTCATTAAGTTGTAATGAGTATGACATTTTTCCAGTGAATAAGAAAGTGTTTTTCTTATGTGTTTGACTTTGAGAGTCATGTGTTTGCGGTTAGGGAACCTCGGAATGGAAGTTTTATTGCGGATAGGACTTGCCAGTTCCGGTGGCGACTCTAACGGTTAGTGTGTGTGTGTGTGAGGGAGTCTCGGAATAAAAGTTTTACGGTGGTTAGAACTGTCTAGTTCCGGGTAGACTCTGTGGGGACATCCGAGGTGAGGGATGGTCCCGGTGATCTGTGATGATCACGATTGTGATGGTATTCCGGGAGGGGAATATCATGTGAGACCTTAGGAGGTAGTTCCGGTCAGTGGTGCATTATAGACGTTAGGAATTGATTGCATAGCTCAGAGTTAGACCTCGGTCTTTCTTGGAGATTAGTCTCCGGCAGATCTTGAGAGATGCGTCTCTCCGGGGGACAGTGGGTTCCCCGCATACCGATCGTTCGTCAGGACTGCGCGGACTGAGATCGTGAGGGTATGGGGATAGTTTGGGAGGTTGCGACCTCTGGCAGATCTCTGCATACCGAGAGCTTGATAGACTGTGTGTCTTGATGGATTGAGGTGTGTGGCGATGATTGAGTATCGAACACCGTCAGGACTGCGCGGACTGAGGTGGGTTGATACTAGACACCTAGAGCTGAGGGGTGACGATCCCAAGGCTAGATGGTGGTTATGAGCTATGGGCAATCAATGTCTGAGACGGGTCTATGTGCATAGGACGGATGTGAACCTCGGAAAGGTCTGGGAGATGTAGTCTCCGGTGTTGCTGGTGGGTTAGGCCAGGATAGATTGGTAGGTAGTGTTAGAGGATTCGAGGACGAATCCAGTTTTAGTGGGGGAGAATTGTGACGCCCGTGAACCATTTTTTTGAGGAAAATGGAGGGGCTGTCGATCGACACACGTGATGTCTGTCGATCGACAGGGCTCTTAAGGGCTGTCGATCGACACACCTAGTGGTTATCGATCGACAGGTGCCGAATTGGTTGGTTTTCTGGTTCGATTTAAGTCGTTCAATTGGACCGGGCCGGTTTGGGTAAACCTTAGGGCTTCGTATTTAAGGGTTTTTGGCCGCATTTAATCGAACCAAAGTCCCAAAAACGCAGCAGACGGAGTTTGAGAGGAGTTCTCTGTTTCCTGTGAGTTTTTGAGAATTAGGGTTTCGTTTCTTGAGAGATTTGGAGTAGTTTCTTGTGGAGATTGTCGTGGATTCGTGTCTAGCCTCAATATCCAGCAAATTCTATCCGAAAAATCTAAGGTGAGTGCGTGACCATGGCTTCTGGGCCGGTGGATTCGTTAGGGTTGTATGGTGGTAGGTTAAAACTGATTGATTGTGATGATTGATGTTGAAACTGTTTGTTTTGTTGCTTGTGGATTGCTTGGATTGTGTTTATGCGTGCAGGTTTCGTGTTAACGCAGAGGAGGAATCGATCCGAGAGGATTATGATCGATTTCCCATGAATCTGCGACGACCTGTCGATCGACAGCCCTAGGGTGTGTCGATCGACAGGGTCACACGAGAGCTGTCGATCGACACCTAGAGGTTGTGTCGATCGACAGGTGTTCGAGGAGCTGTCGATCGACACCTAGAGGTTGTGTCGATCGACAGGGTCCTGTGGAGCTGTCGATCGACAGGCACCGTGGGTGTGTCGATCGACAGGCACCGTGGGTGTGTCGATCGACAGGTGTGAACAGGGGTGTCGATCGACACCTAGTGGTAGTGTCGATCGACAGGCCGCCTGTTGGGCTGTGGTTGAGCCGTGTTGTTGTGCTTGTTTTGTGTGTTGTTTGATGCGTGTTTGCCTGAGCGGATCCATCGCGTCTGTGTGCGCAGTCGTAGATGGGAGGACCGTCTCACTGGGTATTTGTGATAATACTCACGCATCTATTTTAACCATGTGATGCAGGTAAAGGCAAATTGTGATCGTGGAATCATGGCAACGAAGAGGGAGATGATCTAGGGTCTCGTGTTGGGTGTTGCTGTGTGATTTGTTATTGGTTCCTTTCTGTTTTAGAACTCCGCTAGGTTGTTGGTTTTAGTGATTTGGTAATATGTTGAACTGGTTTAGTATCTTCAATGAAATGGAATACTTGGTTTATTATTGTGTTATCCGCTGTTGATTGTTTCTTGAGTTGCTTGGTCGTTGAGGATAGTATTTATGGGAATGCTAATCCGAGACCAAGGGTTAATGTTTTAAAAAAAAAAAAACGGGTCGGGTCGTTTCACTACTACTACTTTAGAATATGTTTTCTGGAAATCCATTGTAATAAATGAATTAAATTCGGTTTAATTAATATTATAAAATCATTTTTTCCATAAATATAATTTTTAAAATTAATGAAAAATCTTCTAAATCTAGCATCCAATATTCTCCATATCTTGCAGTTTCCTTAATTTTTTCTTTTTTTTAATTACGCTTAGTTGATAGATTTCTTCTTCTCCATGTTCTCCTATTTTTTCTCGTCTTCCTTCTTCAATAACTTGTGTTCTTCGAAAGTTACTGAATTTTGTCGATATGGTGCATATATATGTCACATGTGGTGAATGGAAATCGTGCAAGGAGAAAGGATGGACGTTTATTGTTGATGAAGGAAAAGGAGGTAAATTACTTCTTTTGGAATCCACAACTACGTTTGAGGAACTCAAGAGTATGCTCACAGAGGATTACAAATTCGAGAAAAGGTGTGTGAAGATTGACTGTAGTTATCCACCTGCCGATTTGATCAACAATGTAGGAACTCCTCCTGTGATCATAAGCAACGATCGGCAAACCAAAAATTTCATTGGCTACGTTAAGAAGAAATCATCGGTACAATTGTGTGTGACATTTAAAACTTTGGATGAAGAACCTAAGAAATCAGTAGACTAAGGTCGTGGAAAGGAGAAAAAAAAAGTTGAAAAAGTTGAAGGAGGCAAACCGTTGCTACGCAAGGCCCATGACGTTGAGGTTCATGTTCATAGCGAACCTATCTTCGATGACTTAAAGTCCAAGGATGAGGATTACTCGAGCCATAAGAAGATTCAGTATTCGCCGGAGAATATTGTAAAGAAGTCACAACGCTTTGAAAGCAAACAACTTTTGAAGGCGAAGCTGAAAATTTATGCAATGAAGCACAACTTCGACTATAGAGTTACCAAATCCACAAGTAAGTGGTGGAGTATACGCTGCACAAATACTTTATGCAATTGGATGGTGCGTGCTAAACGTCTACATGGGTCTGACTATGTCGTTATCACCAAGTATGTGGCTACACATACATGTGCCCCATCAAGTAATACGAAAAGTGGGAAGACGACATCAGCAAAAACAATTGGCAGGCTGATTATGCATAAGTATGCATGTGTCAAAGAAGGACCTAAACCACATGAAGTGATCGAGATTATGCGTACCGATCATGGAGTAGAGTTAAATTATTCTCTAGCTTGGGAGCACTACAAGAAAATGAACACATAGCCACAAAATTTGTTACAACAAAAAATTGTAATAAATATTAGCTACAAATAGAGACAAGTTGCTACTAATTAAAAAAAAAAAGTTAATTTGTAACAAGCTAGTACCTATTTGTGGGTAATTTACTACAAATTGTCACGAATACAAAATTGTAACCAATTTGTTTCAATTTGGTACAATACAACTGTGGGTAATATTGCTACAAAATTAATTGTAGATATCTGTAACATAAACTACATTTTGCTTCCATATATTATTTGTGGAAAAATGATCACAATAAAATGTAGAGAAAATTGAAATCAATTTATGACCTAGTGTCAAATAGTTGTTGAAATTATAATCATGTGTGGTAACATGTTTAATATAATTGTAAGTTATTTAACTTACTATGAAGTGTTTTTAAAATAAAGATATAATTTTTTTTTTTTTTGGAAACAAGTTAAGGCTGTAAATTGTTTTTAATTAAAACATATTTGTTTATATATATCAAATCCTTAATGTAATTTGAATACTGTCTTAATAAAAAAAAAAAAAATGAAATCTATGTGCATGCTTTATGTTTTATTTTTATATGTGCTTGACCAAAAAAAAGAAATCTATGTGCATGTTTTATTGGTATTTTTGTATCTTATTAAAGACATAATATAGTAATTATATACTAAAATGTACAAAATACTAAAAGATAAACATTGGTCCCAAATCAATCTCTTGCGATATCCTCTCTGATGCCTCCTCTATCAGATATAGGGTTTCTTCTGCTTCTTCCTGCAATTTCTAATCTGTCTCTCTCAATTTCTTCTTCATGCTATTTCTCCTTCAGCCATCTCCTCATGTCTCTTCCTCGAACTTTTATGATTCACCATTTCCTACCTCCCATTTCTCTGCATCTTTCAGTGTCGTCACTGCTGCTAAATCCACAGGTTCTTCCCGAGAAATTGCAAATGACCCAAGTGTATTTCTTCTCTCCAGAATTTCGGGAGTGAGAGGAGGAAGAAGAAGCTTTGTATTCACAGGTAAGCCTTTAGAAATCCTCCATTTCACAGTCACTCATGTCTAGCTTTCCTTGTAAGGTTGGTTTGGTTACATCATCGACCATTCTGCAGGACATGGCAAAAGTCGTCGACTCGGATTCGAGTTCTTGTATATCCGAGTGATTTCCAGAAGAAGCCAGAACTGTTAGGTCTAGAAATGCAGAATGAATCCAGACAAACAGATGGTGAACATCTCCATTTCTTATCTCTTGAAGCTTTTTCTTCTTCTCTGTTGAGGTTTGCTAAAACCCTGTTTTATGCAGATGAAAACAGCAAAGGTAACAAAAGAAAGGAAAGAGCGGATACAGATACTGGAGAATATACAGAGAAGAATTACAACTCTGACTTATGAGACCAAAAGAAGCCAAAACTCATTTTTGCAGATGACCTACAAATCGAAACTGTACAAGCTATCCCAAATATCGGTGAACTTTACATTTCTATCTCCTTTTTTAGTAACTTATATCCACCAATGTGCTAACACTTATTATGCATGCCGAAGAAGCCAACAATGAAAGGGAGGAACCAACAGAGATAAAGCCAGGACTGGTTTGTATGAAGGAACTAGAAAATTGGTCCAGACAACTTCTTACCAATTTTGCTGATTATGGTGAGCCTCCCCGATCTCTCAAATAATATTGGAGAGTGATTGCAATATCTTGGAAGTTATTAATGCATTTGATTTAGGTTGCTTAAGATTCCAATTCTGCTTAGTCATAAGTGATCTTTGAGGTTTGGTATTGATTATGTAGAACTTATTTTGTTGGTTTCTTGGTAATTTTTACTTGGTATTTAGTTTGAAGTAACCAAATTTTGTATTGGACAGAGTTTTCTGAATTCGTAGAGCAAGATGTTCTACCTATTGAGAGCATAATATGTCTCGTCTCTCCATTTGTGCAACAGTTTGGAGTTTTTATGCTGCAACTAGAGGTAACCCTGTGTATCTAGAGAATAATAAGAGTTTGCAGAAATTTGAGTCTGATTCGTTTGTTGGAACTTCGCTATGTGGGAAGCCGCTTGGTGTATGTTCTAGTGAAGGAACTGTACCTAGCCAGCCGATTTCTATTGGGAATATACCTGGAACTGTAATAGTTTCTTACGGTTTATGGATTTGTGAATGAGTTTTGGAATTGCAAATTAGATTACATGATAGTTTTAAAATGTAATTGTATGAATTTTATTATATAATACAGTATTCATATTAATAACATAATTTTTAATCATGCTCCCTTTTACTAATTACATTTCTTTTGTAACAATTTCTAGAAAACTAGATTCAAACCTTTTGAGTGATTTGTTGTGGTATTTTGTAGTAAATTACCACACATTATTTGTAACAAAATCTGTAACTAATTTGCTTCAAATAATACCGTTGCTAATTTGACTCATTTGCAACAACCTAAATTTGTGGCATTTTGTGGCAAATTTGTTACAATTAGTTATGAAAACCAAATTAGCAACAGCCAAATACTCAGCAATGAAATTTTGTGGAAAAGTTGTAGCAAATGAAAATTTGTTACAAATTTTGGATCATTGTTACAAAAACAATTGTGACTATGTTCTCCAATTCTAGTAGTGGAGGCACGTGAGTATGCAATTAATGCAATTAGAGGTATACCGGAGAAGAGTTATGCTAAAATACAAAAATACTTATACATGCTTAAATCAGCAAATCCGGGAACGCATTATGCTTACGAAACCGATGAGGATGATCAATTTAAGTACCTATTCATTGCTTTTGGTCAGTGCATAAGAGGATTCCACAAAGCCATTCGGAGAGTCATTGTTGTTGATGGTACGTTTTTGAAGAAGAAATGTAAAGGTGTACTTCTTGTTGCGACAGCTCTAGATGGTAACTCTAATTTGTATCCAATTGCATTCGGGGTTGTCGATTCAGAGAATGATCTTTCTTGGGAGTGGTTTTTGAGACAGTTGCGTATTGTTATTGCGGACGATCATGGTTTGGCTTTTATCTCAGATACACATTTTTCAATCGTGAAAGGACTTGAAAAAGTTTACCCGCAATCTAAACATGGGATTTGCATTCACCACTTGCTGAGTAATGTGGTGAAAAAGTATCACGGTAAGGATATGGCTGGTTTCGTTTCCGAAGCTTCGAAAGTATATCGGTCTGAGGAGTTTAAGGAGAAGGTCACTGCGATTTGCAATTTTAGTCCTACCACTGGAAGATATTTAATTGAGGCGGATGTGAGAAAATGGGCGCGTTGTCTATTTCCAGGACAACGATTTGACTTTAGGACAACGAATCCTGCTGAGTTGCTGAATTCTGCGTTGCGAGTACCTAGAGAGTATCCGGTAATTCATTTGTTGGACAGCATCAGAGAAATGTTAACCAGATGGTTTCACGAACGTAAAACATGGAGCTCAAAGCATAACCAGCCTCTAACCGTTGTAGTTGAGAAGAAGGTAGCAAGGAGGATCGAGAAGGGCAAAACATTCAGTGTTTATCCTATTAACGAGCACCGATTTCATGTTAGAGGTGATCGAATCGAGTGCCTTTTTTATTTAGATGAGAGAACATGTACATGTGGTAAGTATGACTTGCAACAAATTCCTTGCCGACACGCCATAAAAGCAGGATTAAGTGTTGGAAGGGACACACAGTCTCTAACCGATGAAAAGCACACGACCCTTGCATGGAGAGAACTTTATGACGAATGCATTAATCCAATAGCTGTTCCTGAGGATGTCTGGCGTCTCCCACCGAACGTTGAAGAATCCCCAATTTTTCCACCTGAATCACGATGAGCTGCGGGAAGGCGAAGGAAGCGAAGATATGAATCAATTGAAGATAAGATACGATCGTCATCGAAAGGATCCAAACGACAAAAGAGGACGCACAAATGTAGCCGATGTTTCCAAGAAGGTCACAATAGAACAAGATGTGATATGGTCATATAAAGATGGTTCCTTTTGTTTTATTTTTCCTCGGTTTTCTTTTGCTTTTGGTTTTCTTTTGTTGTTGGTGTTGAGGTTCTATCACTCTGAAACCACGTTTTAGATTTTATGGTACGTTTCCAATATTTTGTTCTCAAGTTTTTATCTCACTTTTTTGTGTTAAGCTTTTAGTGTTAATATTCAATCACTTTGGCTTTTTTCCCTTTTCGTGTTGAGTTTAATCACTTACGGTTCGATCACTTTTGGTTTAATTTTCTTTCACACAAAAAATTGTAACTTCAGTTTTCTGTGATTTATTACGATATCTCATAACTTGAAGACCAAAACAAATGTAGCCTTGTGTTCAACATTGGACATAATATCAGAGAATGTATATGAATTACAACACACTACGCAAACAATAGAAACCCACAGCTATCGCAAAACAGACACCAATCTTGTTAATTGTCTTCTTCAATGACTTAACCTCACATTCAAGCTTGTTTGTCTTCTCTAGTAGGTTATCTACCGTACACATAATATGCTTCTCACGATCTACTATCTTCCCAATGTCCTCTACAATTGTTTCCTGTTTTTCTGATAAAACATCATACTCTTCTAACTGGGACTCCTTCGCCCATTTGAAAGCATGTCCGAATGCTCTATCATTCGCGGCTGTGCAATGGTAAAACTTGCGACCCGGATTCTTCGCTGTCGTTGATTTTAGAATTATAGTGGGCTGTCCACAACTACATCGTCTAGGAATACCTCTAACTTCCGTGGTACGACTTGAACCAGATGACAGGTTACTCATCACTATACAACAATGACAAAATACCAAATCAGGTTATTTATGAATTCATCCATAACGAAACCACAACCCATAACGAAAAGTCGCGAATCGAAGTACATACTTTACCGGATCGAGTTAGTGAATCAAATAATCAGAAAGAATGGAAAAATCTGTGCGGAATGGACCCAAAAATCTCTCAATTCCGTCAACAATTGAGAAATCTAGGTCGTTATGACACAAAAATTTGGTAACACACAAAGAAGAGACGAACAAAGAGAATTCAGAAAACAAGGGTTTTTAGGCTTCAAAACCCGTGACATTCAGTTACAATAAACTGCAATTGAACCGAACCAAACACCACTTTCAAATTAGTATAAGTTAACTAACTTCCGTTATTGTTCGACTAAACACCCGCAGCTAAACTGGTTCTACAATGCACTATACAATACGAGGAGGTTACGAGTTCGATTTCACAAAGTGGCAAAAAATTTATGTTTTCAAATATTTACAAAACATGATAAAAAAATGGGTTAAATGTATGCTTATTATAGATTTCTTCCGAGTATGTTCGACTAAACACCCGCAGCTAAACTGGTTCTACAATGCACATAAACATTCCTCAAGGTCAGGAGTTCGACCTTAGTTAGTGACACATTTTTTGATGTTTTCCAAGAATACAATATTTTTACTAAAACATAAACACCCTATACCCTAAACTAAACTACTTTCGATACCTGTTATACCATATACTACTCTTAATATTCCATTTTTCAAAAAAAATGTTTTTCTTTCCAAAAATGCTAAAACCCCAAGTCTTTCATGACCTATACCCTATACTACTCTTAATATTCCATTTTTTCAAAAAAAAGTGTTTTTCTTTCCAAAAATGTTAAAACTCCAAGTATTTCATGACATATACCCTATACTACTCTTAATATTCCATTTTAAAAAAAAAAATGTTTTTCTTTCCAAAATTGCTAAAACCCCAAGTCTTTCATGACCTATACCCTATACTACTCTTAATATTCCATTTTTCAAAAAAAAGTGTTTTTCTTTCCAAAATTGCTAAAATCCCAAGTCTTTCATGACCTATACCCTATACTACTCTTAATATTCAATTTTTCAAAAAAAAGTGTTTTTCTTTCCAAAAATGCTAAAACATTGTACTCTTTCATACCCTATACATTATTATAAACTTGAAAATGTTTTAAAAAAAAGTGTTTCTAACTTCCATAAATACTTCATTTAGAACTAATAGTTAGATTACTTATAAATAGGTAGAATACTTATTAGTTATAAATGAACCATATTTATTCCAAAACACGTTAAAACCTTATATGGAACAAAGTGAGTGTGCATGTGTAATAAATGAAGGCATTTCTTTCTAAAAATGGGTTATGTGAAAAACATAAAAAGTTGCCTAAATTTCTTCACAAGGTGACATCAAACTCGTGATCAAAGGAATGTTAATGTGCATAGTATAACCAGTTTAGCTATAGGTGTTTAGTCGAACACTAACAGATTATTATAAGTAATATATACATGTACCAACCAAGTTGATTTATAGCAAACTGAATTATGCAAAAAAACATAAACTTTATGTCACTAGTTGACATCGAACTTGTAACATTAAGGACATTTAAGTGCATAGTAGAACCAGTGTAGCTGTGGGTGTTTAGTCGAACACTTAACAAAAGTTACATCTAATATACATACATGTACTTAACAAATGTTTTCTATTTACTAACATTTGTAAGTGTCTACACAAAGAGAATTCAAAGTTATTTCATTACACTATTTTTATAGTTTAGGACTTCATAAGCTGAAAATATAATATAAATAAAAGTTTAAAACCTAATGGTTTTTACAAAAATCCATACTGTAAAAGTTAATACATAGAAACTACTAAACCATAAAAATCATATGCGTAGCAAATCCTAATTGATGGTAACAACGATGGGATCAGGATGAGCCGTTGGAGGTACATACTTAGACATACTGTCAATGAAAACTGGATCATGTGCTGCGTTAAACATATCAGCCATAATCTTATATCGAGCGCTTCTGATGTTATCATCATCTAATACATCCAAGGATAGTCCAAGCACGTGACACTCGATGTATTTCAATGCATACGGCCCACAGTGACACTGCCTCCTATTACGTCCATCTGGCACATTCACATATGTCACTGCATAAGGACTGATCTTCAGATGTTTTGCATTCTCAGGTGGCTGTACTGCTTTCAGAACGTGAGGGATCAAGTTTGCAAATGCATCCACTATCCTATTATACTTCCCGTTGGCGCAATCAAACACTTCTACAGTTCTAGCTTGGAAACCGATGCACAACGAAATCCAGTGTTTGTTGTTGATGTTGACTGGGACGTATATGCGGTCGACGTCCAAACCCCACACTTGATTTGTTCTACCATCAGCTGGAAGCTCACCCTTTCCATAAGACATGAAGATATTATCCGGTTTGTAAGTTCTTTTATCCTTCTCTAAATTATGTACTGAGATGTTACGTGTTGAGTAAATGCAAGGTTCATGAAACCAACACGAGTAGCTTTCCAACGTCTAAAGTTTGTATTCTGTCGGAGGAGGTACATAAATGCATCTATATCCTGTAAACAATCAGCAAGAAAACCATTATGAATGTTAGCTTTATAACCTGTGTCTCGATCCACTCGTGGCGTGTAAGAAGTTTGTCTGCAAACGGCATATTGATGGTGGTTAGACCAAATGCTATGTCCTCGGGCCTTTAACAAGGAAGTAAAGATATTATAAGACATTAATTAAGCAAGAAAGGTTAATTCGTAATACCAAAAAAGTCAATTCACTTACTCGAACTGCTCCGACCATTCTTGTACTTTAGTCCACTCTTCTTGTGTAAAGGAAGTTACTGGTTCCTCCGGAAAGAATCCGCCCTTTATGAAAAAGTCATCATCAAACAACTTTGGTAAGTCTTGTTTCTTTTTGCGACTCTTACTGTTAGTTTTGCCTACGCTTCCTTTCTTATCAGCCGTCAAATAAACTAACTCACTCAACCACTCAAGTGGGTCGCTATCTTCTGATGGAACACTTGGATCAATAGACTGAACCACCGAAGGCTGTGATAGATGTCCCACCGTTTTACGCAAGTACTCTTGCGTACTTATTTCAAGGTCAATGTTAGAAGTCTGACTTAAATATACGTCATGTAGATTACCGAAGTCAAATCCTTCCACCTTGTTGGTCTGTGTAATGAAACATAACAAATTACATAAATACAACAACAAAAGCATTACACATTACAAACGTAACATACATATCAGTTTTCACACTTAAACATATTTTACATGCCAAATTGATTTATAAAATTACAAGGCGTTTAACCGGTTACAATAACACATACTAATTGTCAAGTGAAAGTAGACGACTTCTAAAGGAAAGTACAGTTAGAGTTTTCTTTTCCTTAGTACCTTCCTCAGTGGTGTCGGTGCCTCTTCTGGTTTGGTCTTTGGTGGTGTAGGAGCTTGGTCTGATTTTTTGGCAGTAGACGACTGGTTAGCGGGTTTAGATGGTTCTCCACTTGCTCTTAGTAATGTAGCCTGACTAGCTGTATCTTTGATATCTTTAATCTCCTTCTCCATCATATCAACTCGAGTACCTACTGAATCAATCTTCTGCTCCATTGTGTCAAATCGAGTACCAATTGACTCATACTTCTTCACCATATTACTCTCAAAAGAACCAAAAGAAGCTAGAAAGAAACTCTTCATTTCTTCAGTACCACTAACAGCTTTACTCGCTGACTTTGGCACATCAACTTGTGCTTCCTTTTCTTTGCACCAACATCAACAAACTTGTGCTTCTGCTTACCCTTCCTTAACCTGGACGCGGAGTTGTGAGTCTGAACATCAGGAGACGCAGCAACATCATCAACATCATCAGACTCCATCTCTTCATCCTCTGTCTCAATCTTTTTCTTTTTATTAAACAGCTCTGCATGAGCAAGCTCATCAAATGGCCAAACCTGATCACTCCAATCTTTTCCATTTTTGATCTGAGACATAATACGATCCACTCTTTCATCTCTCACTTCACTAGTCCTTCTAAACTCAGCAGCCTCAATGACGTCGCCGTCAAAAGTGGAAGAGATAGTTGAGTATAACTTATCCTATAAGAAAATGGTTCAAAACTAAGTTAGTATCAAAATTTAAAAGAAAGGTACTAAAAAATAACATTTTAAAAAGTAGATTACACTACTTACTTCTGATCCAAATGTGTCATCTAAATGTCTGATTTGTGGATATGAGATACTTGAAGATCCATACCAATTGGAGCATCTGGGGAATACAATGCCTTTAGGCTCAAATTTTTCCCCACACATAGTCCCAAAGACAGGAATAGCTTCCATTATCCAAGTCTGGAAAGCAAATGAGAATCCATTAAGACCGTAGCTTCACAGGTTTTTCAGTTTCTCCCTAGCAACCTTAATCTCTTTCACTAGGTGATCAAACGAATCAAGACCCCATGGATAAGCCCGTAGCTTATCAAAATCCATCAACAACTTTATGTAGGTGTGTGGGATCGGTTTCTTCTCATCCCTTACAAGTAACACTCCAGCAATAACGCATAAGTAACACAAACGCACTCTATCAAGCACCGTCCAATCCTTAGCCTTGGCTACAAGCTTATCCCTGATATCTTTTAAGCAAATGACAGTGCCACTCTTTAGCAACTTACTCCATAATTCATTATCATCAATCCATTTCTCCACGTTGCAGTTCTGATCTTCCTGATACTTGAGGCCGGTGACTGCGTGAAACTCTTGTAGAGAAAATCTAAGAGGCCTTTTCCCCAAAATAAACCATAACTCATGGAGCTTGGCGGTTTCAAGCTGTCTACACATGATGCTATGTATCATTGTGGCCGAGTAGCACAACTTATTTTCAAAGATATCAAATATCTTAGAGAACACTGCATCTGCCCTGACCTGTCTGTATTCACTTGGAAAACTCTCCTTCATTAACTTCAGAATCGATAATCTGCAGCTGTTGTTGATCTTCTTAACCTCAGGTTCATTTCCTTCTCTAAAAATTCTTCCTGGCAAGATTGAATCCATACCTAAAGAGAGAAACAACATCAAAATCAGCTCAAATCATGAATGTAATTAGGGGTGGGCGTGGGCAGTTATGGTTCGGTTTCGGTTCGGTTTTTCGGTTTTAGGGAGAAGGGGTCCATATAGATATCATACTAGTTTCAGTCCGATATATTTCGGTTTTGGTTCGATTTCGGTTTGATAATAATGAAGTCCATATAATAACCGAAGTATATTTGGTTCGGTTTGGTTATGGGTATTATCCCAAACCGAAACCGAAACCAAAATATTACGAACACATTCAACACATTTAATGTTTCACCGAAGACGTCAACATATTTAAGTAAAACTAAGACATCTTTATTTATGAAATTGAAACATAGTATGATAGTATCAAACCAAAGTGAAAATAAAACATGACAAATATATCAAAGTAAAGTGAAACCAAAGTCGATTTGACATTTTAGTGATGTCGTTTCTAAATATGGTTGATCTAATGTTTATAATGTTGAGATTAAATGTGGCTAATATATATAATGTATATAATGTTTTGGTTTTATTCGGTTTTGATTTCGGTTATAGGTTATAACCGAAACCAAACCGATACATATGGACTAATATTCAAGATGACCAATAGGTAGTGTATGTAGGTTATGGACCTAACCGAAACCCATAATATCGGTTCGGTTTGGTTCGGTTATTCGGTTATGGGTTTTTATGCCCACCCCTAAATGTAATTAAGAGAAAAAATGCTCAAACAACACGTATATAAAGATGCATATATTTCAGAGAAAAACGCATCAACTGAGACATATAACTGACACTAAAAACATGAAGTTGCATATCCATTTCACCAAACGAATTAGTTTTACAACAAAATGTGAGAAAAATCGAAAACTCATTATTGAAAAAGTAAAATTGAAAACCCGTAAACAACCAAGTCATCTTTGGAAATATAATCGAATTATATTATGAACAAAACCCCTAAAATTTGAAAGGAAATTACAAACATGCAATGAGAGATGAGAAGATTTTACCGGAAGTGGAAGCAGAGAGAAAGCGAGGATGTGACGATTTCTTCTTTAGTTTGCCGGTGAATAGGCAATATACCACCGTCGGTTAATTTGATAAGCTGAGTACAAGGATTATTGAAAAGTATAAGACTCGAATCAAAGAACCAAAATCAAAACCAAAACTCATTATTGAAAAAATAAAATCGAAAACCCACAAATAACTAACAACGAAGTCATCTTTAGAGTTAAAATCGAAATATATTATGAACAAAACCCAAAAAATTTGAAAGGAAATTACATACACGCAATGAGAGATGAAAAGACTTAACCGAAATTGGAAGTAGAGAGACAGCAACAAGGTATCGATTTCTTCTTTCGCCGGTGAATTCACAGTATAGAACCGTCAGAGAAAAGCTAAGCTCCGTACAAAGAGGATTATAGTTTCAAATCCTCTAGCTACAGAGTAAACGAGGTTGTGTTATGATTTTTCCCAAAATATATTCATTAATATCATACAAAATCTATTTTCCTTTTTTATTTCTTGAATAAACTAACTTCCCTTAACCAAAAAATACTGATTTTTCGGCAAAAGAATTTCCTTTTTTGATTTTAAAAGTACATCAAATCTTTAAATTAAACAAAAATTAAGGGCAATGTTGGGTTTAATTTTAACCAAATCCCATTGAGACAAGTTCATAAACATACAAGTATAATGGGACAAAACACATTTCAATATGTCTTAATTTTGAAAATTTCCCAATAAATAATGGAGCATGAGGATTTTCTTTAGGAAACAAATTTGTCAACAGACCAATTTTAGCAAGATTGTCAACGGTCGTAAAGAAACCAAAAACAAAAATGTTTTCTTTCGGTTTTGACGTGTTTGTTAAACTGACTTCTTTTGTAAAAGTCCGTAGCTTTTGGATTGGAATAACTTTTGTCGACCGACGACGAGAACTACTTATTCAAAGTAGAGTAAAATGGTGAAGTCGTCTCATCTCAACTTGGTCAACATCCTTTTCCCTTGCACACCTACCTCGAGCAGCTACGTATATAATATAGCGTAACTAAATCTGACTCTAAATGAATTTGAGCTTAGCAAGAATTGCACAACTTAATTGTTGGCTTGTCCCTAAACGAAGGAAGGAAATTCTAGTTCAAACTGTTACCTTGTTGGGTCTTTACAGTAAGGATTTGCCATAGTTTTTGGTATTATGTAGCCGGTAACACTATCCAGACACCTAAACCCTCTCAGATGAAACTTTGGTCTCAAAACCAGCCAAGTAATCCTCCATACAAGCTCTATATGTATCCATACCTGAAACCTTCTCCGCGATTTCTAAACCGACCCTCAACCATCTTTTAGCACTCTCAAACTGTCCTAGCCTCACGGGCAATGCTGCTCGGTTCCAAGCTGTCATTGCAAGCCATTTCCCTTCTTCACTCGGGTATTCCCCTTCCTTTAACCCAACCATGATTCTGTATGCTTCTTTATACATCTTTTGAATCGCTTCTTCATCGTCTGTGTCGCCTTTGTGGACGCTGGAAAGGGCGATCAGCTTCCTGATTATGAGAGCTATGGTTTGGTAATCTGGTGCAGCAGACGCAGTCAGGGCGGAAAGGCATTCGTTAAGAGCAAATGTTGACACGTCCGTGTTGCACCGTGGGCTTTGAGAGGCAAAAATTCCTAGTTGCAGTAGATAGGTGTAGTCACAAGACTTGGAACCAGCAAACGTCTTTACCACAAGTAGCTGGACTGCTGAATTGTTGGGCCTTCCGTGTATGTCATAGGCATTTAAGGTATACATGAAGACGAGTTCTGGCTCCATGATACAATCTGTACCATCTGAGAGCGAAGAAGAAATGATCTGCATTCAACCATTAATCAGTGAACTGTAAGGTAAAACTCAGCAAGTAATGGTGCTACTCTTAACAAAGAGAAGGAATAGAGGAGGATAAGACCTTTCCAGCTCTCACAAGCAACTCTGCAGCGAGTTTCACTAGGGTTTCAGTCATTGTGATCTTGCTTTGCTTTTCCAAAGCAATCATAGCGGTGACGCTCAATATTAGGGACCTGCAAATCATCATTGTATTTTCTCCAGCCTCAACAGTATCCATAAAGCCGTAAAAGTCTGATGCCAGCCTCAAGAATTCACCACAGAGCTCAAATTTGTTTGCTTTCCCACATCTTGACCCAAGATTCCAGGAAGTTACAGCAAACCAGTTCTGCTCTCGCTTTCCAGTCTCTCCTGACCCAAAGAAACACTCTGTCCCAAGCTTAGACGCCCTGCTGTGAGCTTGCAACAAAAAGTTAAGGGCTTCGGTTTCGCTGCCAATGTCTTGAGTCAGTATAGTGATTAATGTACGGAACACCACGACCTCTGTGGTTGGCATGGTTTTTCCTGAGATATAGAAACTGAGAAACTTGGAAAGACAAGCGACAGCAACTGGAAGCGCTTGACAAGAAATAGCTTCGTGTGCTGAAAGGGACAGAAAATCTGGAGAAAAATCAAGAGTGGATGTCATTGCATCGATCTGACCAATGGCACAACTGTGATCCTTCTTTTGCAGGTAGATCTTCAACTGCAAAAATCAGAAGCAAAGTGAAGTTGCTTATAAAGTTTTTGTCATAGAATCACCATACATCTTAGGGTTGACCACAAAAATGGCATGAGCTCAATCACTGTGAGGAAAAAGGACAGTTACCTTAAGGAAAGAGCAGGCAATATTGGGCTCAAGCTGCAGAGACAAAAACTAGTTAGCAATTCTGAGTTAAAAGATCCAACTCGCAGGACACACAAGTTCCACTGATAAATGTACCTTTTCAGCTTCTTCTATGTATTCATGAGCGCGATCTAGCTGAGAGAGCCCCAGGTAGCAAAGACACAAAACCCTGAAACCTTTTGCCCTGAATACTCTATTTTCCATGTCATGTGGAATATAGAGCATCGATTTCTCAAACATTTCTGCGCCTGTCTCATAATCCTTAGCACGGAAATGATCTGAAGCACTGTAAAGAGCAGGAGATACCCAAATTAGATTCGTGCCACATTCACTCAGGAAAACACAACACAAAGTATCAATTGCTGTGGCCAAGTTGAATCACTCAATCAAGTGAGATGCAATGCATTTGATACAAACATCACATGAGTGGCAAAAAAACATACCTGTTCCAGAGAACAGAATGTATTGCCTTCCTCTCCTTAGTCACTGCTTCACCAGCAAAGAGAGCAACAACCCTCTCGTCTGATACGAGCTGAGCGACAACATTCGCCCTGATTCTCGAACCATTATCTCCTCCCCTGCTCTCACCAAGGACCCGATGGGCAACCCTAAGAGCCGCCTTTGCGCTAACATGGCACCTTCCCAGCAGACCTAAGAACACACCCTTTGCGGTTTCTGCTCCAGCAGTGCCCACCACTTCAAAATATGCTTCCACAGCAGAAACCCACACAGCCTCTGGAATGTCTTTGTTTCCAACCATACCTTTCAGCTCCTTCTCTGCCTCGCTATGCCTCCCAAGGCCTAACCAAGCCTTCATGGCCAGCACAGGTAATGAAGCGTGTTGATCTGCAGCATCACTGGAATTTCCTCCATTCCTGAGAACTTTGACGCACTTGATCACACTCTCGTGCTCTCCCATTTGCAAATGCACTGCTGATATGAAACGGAGAGTTTTGGTTCTCATGGCAGTCAACTCCATGGTGTCTTCCCGAGTTTTGGCAGTAGTCAATCCCTTCTCACAAAGATCCAGCGCCTCGTTCATGAGCCTGAGAGCATCGTTTAGACTGCAAGTGTCGTCATCTCTGGACAAGGCGCTTTTACCAAACGCGAGGAATTGATTTGAGAGCGACTTGTAGTGCTCCGGTGAACCAAACATCAAATTCTTGGCTCGATTGAGCAGCGTCACGGCCAGATTCCTGTCAGAAGTTTCCCAGGCAGTTCGAGATCGCGCTAGATTTAGATCGAGAAGCAGTTTCCTCTCTCCGGCGTCGGATAATTTCCCGATATCAATTTTGGAGACGATTTCGGTGGCTCGCTCGAAGCAATTGGAGGCGAGATCGAACTTCTTAAGACTGTGCCATAAGAGGCCAGTCCGATGGTAGAAGAGGGAAGACTTGATGGTCGGAGATGGGACACCGGTGACGTCCCTGGCAAGGAAAAGCAGATCGGCGGCAACATGCCTGAGATTCGCGATGGTCTCGGCCGAGGTAGAAGAAGACTTGAGAGTCGCGGCGTTGGAGAGATCAACAGAGGCGTTCCAGAGGCGGAAGCTGAGCTTCCAAATGGTGAGCTTAAAGGAGTTACCGGGAAAGGGAGCGAGTTGACTCAGGCGAGTTAGGGATTGTCGGAGAGAAGTAGGGAGAGCTTGGGGTAGTGGCTCATCTTTGGAAATGGCTTCAGATTGTTGGATTAAGAGCTCGATCTCGGAGATAAGAGGATTGTGAGAGTGAGATTCGGTTTCCCGGTGAAACAAGCGGAGATCCGGCGTGGTGATCTCGGCGATTCTCATTTTGGCGGGAGAGAGAGAGAGAATTGGGGATTTTGAGTGAAGAAGATATTTCGAAATTCAAAAAGATTCCCTGCGACTGTGAGTATTTTTTTATCCTTTCAGGCTCGCTCATTTAATCCACTCAATCAAGCTTTTTTTTGGGTTATTTATTTTTTGGCAAGAAAGAAGAAAATAAATACAACATTGAAGATATAATTAATAGGAATTCTGAGTATTTTGTTTTTGTTTTGGGTAGGGTTGATCCATAAAAATACTAAAACCATCCTTACACAGCAACATAAAAGGAGAGAAATGAAAACGGCTAAGAGAGAGGGGTTAAAGAGCTGCCACAAGTTAACACCATAGGGGGGGAGTCACAGTCACCATCACCTTTTATCACTAGTGAAAGTAAGGAGGGGGAGGAGGAGCCTGGTACTGATAGCAGTTCCCATAGAAGTTCCCGTGAGCCGCCGCAGGACTGAAAGTGTACGTCTGAGGAGGAGCAGGACCAGGAGCTTGCCCTGCCATGATTGGACCGCTAAAGAACGGTCTGTTGTCATACACATACTGCGGATACCTTTCAGGGATGACTCTACCATATCCTGTCTTGTTGTTGTCACTGACTCTGGGTTGAGCACCACGCGGTCGCTTTGGCTGAGGCTTTGTGTGTTCTGTTGCTCTCTTCTTCTCTGCTTTGGCCTTCTCGAGCTGGATAATTCGTTTGTGAAGTGCCTCAACTGCGTACTGCTCTTCCAGGTTATGCTCTTCAATACACTTTATCACGGCTTTAAGCCCTGTAAGCTCTCGCTCATTGAACTCATCCTGCATTGGTACACACACATAGTTGTATCACAATCTCAGCATGTATCTTAATCAGCAAGTACTATGATACATGATACACCTGAGTAATTGCTAACAAATGCATCAGTTTTAAGTTTCAAACAGCTTAGACGTCTAAAATAAATGATGACAGTTAGCTGAACAGAGCTCAGCAGGTAAGAATTAGTGGGCCAAAAAGTCAACAAATTCAATCAAACATCAGACCACTCGTGGAGGGTATTTTCTAGGCAGTGTGCATTCATACAGCCCTTCATTTTCTTTTACAAGTAATGAGTAAGGTAAGTTATCAAGTCAGGGAACACTTGCCTGAACAGCAGGAGATGCATTGGCAGGTCTGCCTTGGGAGGAACATCTCCTCGCCTCAGTCAAGTAGGATTTCAGTAATGCGACAGGTGGGAACTGTTCTGTGAGTTCAAAAGCAAATGCCAAGTTCACCGCATCAATTTGTCTTCCACTGTTTACGAGAACTTCAATCACACCTGGAATAAAAGGGCCAGTGCATGTCAAAGATTAAGATCAATGGTGAATGTAGATAATTTGGATGTCACTAAAAATGTAAAAACATAGAATTCCATGCCATGTTTAGATCCTTGATTAAAGACGAGTCCCTATCTAGGTATTCACTATATATCAAACCTCAACTTTCTCATCAACAAGTACTGAAATGCAAGATAATCAGCTATCTCGTTAAAATTAGAGAACCCACCAGGCATTTTTTCTGATAACCCAAGAGAACGGCACAACTCAGCTGCCTGACGGCGACGTGAAACCATGGGTATCAGCTTCGAGAGTTCAGCCTCTTTGAAGTCGGAAACAATAGCAAAAGTGGCCAGTAGTTGCAGAAATGCATGAGCCTCCAAAGAATTACCATTGCAAGCATCCATGTCAAGAGCTTCCAGCAGTGGATTCCATCCTTGTGCAATAGTTTTTGCTCTATGCTTAACATTTTCTGAGAGAACAGCACCAAGGGAGTTGGGGTCCAGACCAGATAACAGTATGCTCAGGCACTCCATCAACATAATACAGGTCCTGCGCATGCCCAAGAGGTTAGCGTCTTTCTTTCCATCAGCGGTTGGTGCCTCCCTGGGGTAAAACCCTTCCAAAGAGTCCAACACTAAGCTGGCTGGGTTGGCTGCAGCCTTGAGCGCCATAGGCATCTCCTCCTTTAGTGATGCAAGGTTCTTGCGGTTATCTGATACGAATTTATGGAGCCCTGTTGAGTCCATATCCCCACACAGTTTCAGTAACTGTGGATAAGCCTTCACCTCAAAATTTGCCATCACAGGTGAGATCAGAACATCTTGCACAGTACCATCCGGATTATCATCAGCAATACCATCAGCAGCAAAGGCATTGGGTGAATCTGCGAGAGCATTTTGTGGCCAACCATCACCAGCAGAAGTGATACTAACGGGCTCTGCAGATGGAGCGTTGCTGTACTTATCCAAAGCAGTGTTTATAGCAAACATGGCTGCATCTCTCTTCTTCTGAAGCCTTTCTAGCGATGCCTTCTCCTTGGCCTCAACAGCTGCCTTCTTTTTTTCCAAAAGTTCTTGTGCTTTCCTTGTTTTGGTTTCGTACTCCTTTTCCTGATCTTCGAGCTCATGAAACCGTCTCTTCAAGGACCTCTCAAGCCCATGAAAATGCTCCTCCAGTTCCTTCCACTTCAAATTAAGTGTTACGGCGCGCTGGCTTTCTAGTTCAGCAAAGGCCTTCTGAAGCTGCTGAATCTTGGATGATGTAGAGTCCATGAGCGAAGCAACTGACCGGGTATCCTCCATCACGAACGAGCTAAAGAAGGTGGAAATTCAAGTAGGAAAAGTAAATATCAAACATGAAGGAGGGCAGACAATGTCAATACTGCATAAGAATCACACATGTCGCAAGGACATAATATCCACACAGATAGGGGGAGCAATAACATATGAGGCACAAAAGGTTACCAATTCCAATCTCAAGAAGCTGCGGAAAAGAGCTCCAAGTTATCCGAAAAGAAACTACAAAATAAATCATCAAAATAAGTCAAGACTTGAGGAGGCCAGTGAAATCTTGAATCGTTCAACATTTAAAAGAGGAGAAAAACCAACAAGTTAAGAAAACCGGGCTATTTTGATACGAGTAAACAGTAACGAGCAAGACCGAAGAAGAGGAAGAAGAAGATCCAGATTAAGAAGTCAAAATGGGAGAGGAAAAGACTGTGATATCCCACTCAATTCAAAGTCTCAAGAGAAATTTTGGGGGAAAATCATTGAACCCTAGCTACAGTAGACACGAAAAGGAACAGAAAAGAGGAGCAAACAACTTTACCTGGAAAATCTAAGGGGAAGGAAGTGAAGGCTGAAAGAAAAGATGGAAATCTTCAAGAAGCACCGGAAGAGGGTAGATCCATGATGGGCGATGGAGAAATCGGGTAGGCGAGAAGAGGAAAGTGAAATCCCTAAAAATGGAAAGAGGAAAGTTGAAGGGAGGAGGCAAAAAGCAAAGTGATTGATATACTATTAACTAAAGTATAACAGACACTTTCTTCCTTGCCACGTGAGAGACTGGTTTGCTCTGGACCGGGACGGAGACGGAGTGGCTCTAGTCAAGTCCTTTAAAACTCTCATCACGTGACTTTGTCTCACGCTACCGGCAACTTATAATTTACTCTTTACGAGATCAATTGTGGTATCGTTATGTTGGGAGATTCGAAGGTTTTACGGGAAAAATGTCAATTTGAACCAAACAATTTGCATCGTGCCCTTTTGAACCTGAACTTTTACATACAGTTAATTTAAACCTGAACTCCAAATAAATTCAAATTTTATACCTAAACTAACATGTTTTGTGCCGAATTGTACCTTGACCAAAATTCCGTTAGTCAACGTTAACCAAATATTGACTAAAACGATATGTGAGTTAGTTGGCTAGGTAAGAAAATGCTTGAAAACGACGTCGTTACGTTGTTTTAGTAGAACGATATTGTATTCATTTAGAGAAAACTCGAAATCGAATCCATATTTCGATAAATCTCCAAATGAAAACGACATCATTTTATCGAACTACGGATTCGATTTTAAGTTTTTTCTATAAAAAACGACATCGTTTTACTAAAACAACGAAACAATGTCATTTTGACCCAACAAAACCGAGCCAGCTAACCCACATGTCGTTTTTCCATTAACGTTGACTAACGGAATATTGGTCAAGGTACAATTCAGCACAAAACATGTTAGTTCAGGTATAAGATTTGAAATTATTTAGAGTTCATGTTTAAATTAGCCATATGCAAAAATTGGGGTCCAAAAGGGCACGATGTAAATTGATTGGGTTCAATTTGGCTTTTTTCCCTTTCTATCATAACCTTATCCACCGTGCTCCAACCTGTCTATTTTTTTTTTTAAACATGTTAAGATTTATTATCGATTTTTTGGTTTTTTACAAAAATTACATAGAAACTAGTAGCGTACTGACGGAAAAAAAAAAACTAAACTACACAACAAATGTAAAACACAACAAATGTACATGGCCTAGACTACAATGGTGAACACCGATTGCCATGAATCATTGCTTAGAGGACTCGCAAAGAATGTACTTTTAAAGTTGCCACCAACAACGAATACATGGTGAACGACCAAACCCATCTCCACGCCTACAGCTTCCTCGAAGTCCAAACGATACTAACCTGCAAGACAACTCAAACAACTACAAATTCAATTCGGAGCTCCGATGGATACACAAGGAACTGATGACTTAGCCAATCAAAACCGGAGATCCTAGATAAAGGCATAGTCTTGTGCCTCGACTCTACCGATCTAGCCAGAATCTTTGCAGCACGGATAGCTACGCCGCACCACCGCATGAGAAATCAGCTCATCCACTACAGACATCCGTCGATCAAGAGAGCTGTTGCGCACTTTGTCACCAAAGAGAAGATCCAATGTCGAGTGTAGCATACCACATCGCATCAATTGCCAATTTGAGCTCTTATTTGAGACCAAAACCTAAACAAAGGTCGACACCAAACCGCATCGAATGTGAAAAGACTTACGACATATCTGAGCCAGATCTGAACCAAGAAGCACCTCGATCTCACTAGCAAATTCGATACAACTTACCACCAAGATGCCCTTTAGTCTAATCCACAATCGAACGGAGCCGCCGCAACACCACGAGATAAGGAGGAGAAATCGTGGATGAAAAAATAGATCTGAGTCACCATACCACAGATCTGGCTTCAACGCAACAAACCATAGGCAAAGACGATGAGGTCGACGTCGTCACTGAACGCCGTTCATCTTCTTTGACCCACTGTGATTCACCAACAAAAAGCCTTCAACCGAAATAACCCTCCTCATATCTCACCGCCGCTATACATAAACAAAAGAAAATGAAAGGAGACGAGCCCCTCATGGCCGCGGCGAGGAGCGCCGGTCACCGGAGGGGCAAAGCAGATCTGGTTTTTAACGGGAAGAGAGAGAGATTAGAGAAAGACAAAGAGGGAGAGAGTGATTCAGCTTTTTCCTCTCTCACATGTTTTTCCAACCAACCTGTCTATTTGCTACAGTGTTCGGACTACACCCATTATAAGTTATTTCGGGCATCCTTTTTGGTGTTTGTTACGTTTATATGTCGATTGCTCATCTCTAGTGGCCAACTAGTGGATGAGACAAGGATGGTAAGTCGAATGCTTAGTACAAATTTGAACCCAAATCCAATTCGACTCCAATCTAATCCGAATATTTTATCCTGTGATAGGTAAAATCTCTATGAATATTTCCATTTCTCTAACGAGAAAAGAGATTTTTTTTTTCTGCTACTTCCTTCGAAATTTATATACACTCTAAAAAAAGACTATTTTTTTTGTTTTCAAAACCTAATCTCACTTCTCTCATAACGACACCCACTTTCCATACTTGCCTACTTTAAATTATTTTCTAAATCCTTAGATACAATGTGGATTATCATTTTTCAAGCCGGTGTCACAATGTGGATTATCATTTTTCAAGCCGGTGTCACAAAACTCTCTTCTCCTGCTTTCTCATCTTATTCTCGTCTTTCCACTCTTCATAACCGTGACTTTCTTTAGGTTTACATCACTTGCGGGTTTAAGCGCCACAAAACCGAAAAAACAATCTCATGATATCATCATATTTTCTAATCTTCGACGTGGTTATTGCTTGTGTAGTGGTTAGACCCACATAAAAAAAAAAATGTCACCTAAACAGTAAACAACTATATATCCGATATAATTTTTTAGATGTATCACATCTGATGTGTTTGTAGATGCTTTTTTAACCCAATTATTTGATCATATATATTTTTATTAACCCTAGTTTCTGGAGTTTCTCTAACACTCTTATATACAGTAACCTCGATCTAAAATAACGTGGCACAAAAGAATTTGCATTAAAAACAAGTAATTGTATCTAACCTTGGGCCAAATAAGAAGGCACATATAACCAAATAACATGTTGTTTACTGTTTTTCCTTTGATTTTTTTGTTTCATATGTTTTAGTTTTAAGAATCATAACATGCTTTAAAGGTGAAAAACTCTTTTCATTCCATCCGATATTTGTTATTTGCGGATGATAGTTTGTTTTTGTGTCGTGCCACACTTAAAGAATGCTCGGAAATTCTAAGATTGTTGAAACTCTATGAAGCAGCATATGAACAAAGGATTAATTACCAGAAGTAAGCGATAACATTTTGGTTCGAATGTGGACCCAATCATGAAAAGATTGTTTGTCGATTTATTGGATATTGATAAGCAAGGTGGTGACGACACATATTTGCGTTTACGAGAATGTTTTTGTGGTTCAAAACCCATGAAAATGCCTTGAAAATAAGCCTTGATGTGAATGTGGGTTTGAATCGCTCTGATTACTTTGACTGTGATAATCATTTACCTTGTATTGAGGTTTCTACTACTCAAGCTCTAATAACTTCTATTGCTAAGGCTTGGTCCAGGTTAGTTAGCTTGAGCTTCTGTTGTTTTGTAGATGTGGCTAGTTCTCCCTCTCGTATGGTGATTAGTTGCTCTTTCGTTGCTGCTTGGGGAGTTGATTCTTGACACGGTCGGATGGATTGTTGTTTTAGGGATCCAAGCAACTTCTTATCTCAAAATACAAAAAATGGTAACATCATTGCCATTTTTGTGTATCCGAGTCTCTGGCTCTCAAAGCTACGCTCCTAAAAGTTATATGCTTTTGGGTCAGAACACTAATTGTGTTCTCCGATCCCCAAATCTTCATCTTAATCTTAGTTTTTAATGAAGAGACAAGTAAAATCAAGGGTCTCTTCCACTACATTAGACTCTTAATTGTTAAATTTGAGTTTATCTATCTTGTTTATGTTTTTTGATTAGCTCTTGTTGTTGATGTTTCGTTAGCTACTATGGCCCTTGTGGCTTTGAACAATTACTCTTTGTTTGGAAGATTAATATGAAACTTGTTTGACCAAAAAACAAAGAAAACAATATTGCATCCATGAGAATAACATATGTAAGTAGTCCACAAATGTATTACGATGGAAATCAATACTTAAACTCTTGATTGCTAAAAAGAATTTTTTTTAAACATTTGGATTCAAAATGATAAACTTGAAAAAAGTAAAACGAAAACAAAATCTGGTGTCGAAAAGACTAAACCATGTGATAAAGCAAGCAACATCGAACTCTTAATGAAAAAGAAGTGAAATCAATGTTTTTAGACCCGGACTGGACCGGCCGGTTCGACCGGTTGAACCGCGACCCGGCAAAGTTTCCGGTCTGGGTTTCACTAAAAATCCAAAATATTGTTGAACCGCTTTCACCCGGAAAAAACCGTTTAAACCCGGCGAACAGGCAAAAACTCAACCCGGACGGTTTCCGGTTTAAGTGAAAACAAATGGTTTATGAATCTTTTGGCGTGCACGGGATCTTACTTTTAAGAAACAAAATAGTTTGTTTTGCATAAATGGGATATGATTTTCCATGGATTATTCTTTTTGCATCAATAGAAAATGAAGATGCAATGGAAAAAAAGAAAAGAAATTTGGCTCAATAAAACACACAAAAAATTATAATTTAAAATCTAACCATTTATCCTAATTCTAGTGGATTTAATTAAGAATAATTCTTAATTTAAAATCTAACCATTTACCCTAATTCTAGTGGATTTAATTAAGAATAATTCTTGGGTTCACCCCTAGGGTGAACCAAGCTCATTAACTCCCTCCTCATTAGCCAATAATAATTAAGTATCTAAATGAAATAAAACAAATGAAAACAATTAATATTACTACTTAAAACACTTAAATTAAATCATTAAATCTTAAACTCTAAATCACCAAATACTACACCCTAAATCCAAATAATGAACTCTAAACCCTAAATAGTAAACCCCGAACCCAAATATTAAACCATAAACCCCAAATACTAAACCCTAAAACACAAAACTAAACCCTAAACTCCAAATATTAAACCTAAAATCTAAATACTAAACCCTAAACCACAAATACTAAACCCTAATCCCCAAATATTAAACCCTAAATCCCAAATACTAAACTCTAAATCCTAAATCATAAACCCTAACCCATAAATATTAAATCCTAAACTCTAAACCCTAAATAATATTAGGGTTTAGGGTTTATGATTTATGATTTAGGGTTTAGTTTGTTGGGTTTAAGGTTTAGTATTTGAGGTTTAGGGTTTATTATTTTGACTTAGGGTTTCGTATTTGGGATTTAGGGTTTAGATTTTTTTTATTTAGTGATTTAATTTAATTGTTTTAATTGGTTAATATTAATTATTTTAATTTATTTTATTTTAATTAGATACTTAATTATGATTGGCTACTGAGGAGATGATGAATGAGGTTGGTTCACCCCTAGGGTGAACCAGTTTTTGTTAGTTAATCAATTATTAATTTTTTCTTTGTTGTTCTTGCGATTCACCCCAAAAAAAATGCAGAGAACTCATGATGAATAAATGAAGGAGAAGAAGAGACGGCAACAAAAATAAAAAGATATGGCTAGGGTTTTGATCTTTGATACGACTTTATTAGGTAATAATTGTGTTTTAAGTATTCTTTAATTGGCAATAACTTATTTATCTTCATTTTTGACCGTTTGCTTTATTATTATCACTATACATTAATAAATTTTCCGAGAGAAGGTTTATAATACAAATTTAACAATCAAAAAATACAAACAGATAATTTTAGATTGTTAAATATAACAAATACCGTATAATCTATTTGTTATACATCTTTACTATATTTTTATATTTATAAAACTATATATAAATTATTTAAAAAAATCATTAATCTATTCACCCGTGATCGAACCGAACAGACAGGATGACCCGGATGGCATCCCAGTTCGCTATCCGGACCGGGTTTAAAAACATTTGAGTGAAAGATATTACTATATTGATTCTCGAAAATGCAATCAAGTAACCATGAAGGTTCACCAATGGTTATGTATGATTGAAATTATCCATCCCTTGTAACATTTTTCGTAATTTCTAATTCGCTCCTGGATTTTCCTCTTCAAACACACAACTACCAAAAAGAGAACATAGACAAATCATTTTCGATAGTATTACATTGTACCTAGGTCATGTGTACGGCTTGGATAACGCTTCTACATGCAACTATGTGGCAATAGTAACATCAATGTAATAAAAATCCTTAAGACTATTCATAGTCCATAGGATACACCGCAACTCCGCATAAATTATGTTGTTTGCTCACATAAAAGCATCACGAGCATGATCAAGCACCAAATCTGAATGGTCACTCACAATCCAAGCACCACCACAATGTGGACGTTCATTCCTCCAATTACCATAAAGGTTGTATTTAATCGTGCCAAAAAACCGGAGCCTGCCATCGTTCCTTTGTTCTTCTATGCATCATACTTGAACTAAGTAGAATAAATGAACCGTTAGTGACCTTTTCGAAAGGAAAGCTTCGTCTTGTGCACAATCAACGACCTTTTCTAAAGCTTCTTGCATGCCATAATAGAGAATCATATTACTATTCTTTCAAATACTCCATAAAATCCACGGGACATTCAAATACTCCATAAAATCTCCGGTAAGAATGATTGTTCCATGAGAACCAAAAACATATTGAATGTTGTCTTCAAAAGACCTGAGAAACCTCCAGATGGTACTATAATATTGGCTATAACTCATACTAGAGTTGCGCCGTCGGACAACCAAACAAAACATAATAAATGGTCTCCACACTTCGATTACACAACTTGCAGGTTGTATTCACCATCATGCCTCTTGTTTAAAGACGATGCTACCACCATTGCTCCAGATATTTCTTTCCAAAGAAAAATCGGATCTTGGGAACAGTTTAAAGTTTCCATATCCTCTGTTTTAACTTCACACGGACTTGATCTATAGAAGAGAGATGAGAAGCTAGAATTAGCAGATTGTTTAACAACAACCAATACCCACTTTTGATGGTTTGGGATCCATTAGGATTGTAGGCCCAAATATAACGATCCTCTACTGCGCCAATGAGGATACTAAGGATACACAAAGCTTTTGTTGGTGGAAAGTGGAAACAGAGTTGAGACGGTCTCTGTTCACACTCACCACGCAAATAAATCATAGAAATCCTTTAAATTGAGATCAATGAGATTTTGTTGATGAATCGGCGCGCGTGGATATTAATCAAAATCCATTTTTCAGTCCAAACCTTTATATTATTGTCATTGCCAATAGTCTTAGGCTTTTCCATGCATACGACGGCATATACTCTTTTCTATACTCCAAAAACTCTTGGATGCAAAATTTTGACTCCGTATAATATCGATATCAAAGAATCAGGTTCATTAACCACTTTCCAAACTTGTTTTGTTAGAAGACCTAGATTAAACTCACCAACGTCTCTAGAGCCAAGGCTACCATTCTCTTTTGATTTACATATCTTTTTCCAACCAACTCGACAAATCTTATTTTTCTTTTCACAAGCATTCCACCAGAACCGAGACATCGCACTTGTGAGTATTTCCCATCTCGACTTTCTTTATCGATTCAAAGTAAAGCTAACATAATTTGGGAAGCATCTCGGAAAAATTGGCCAGCAAGGATCCATGTAGACGTCTCGGCCCGTTAAGGAGCGTTAGCCGATCTCGGTGAATACAACCAAATTGGAAGACTTAGAATTAGTATAAGTTCCTTTTATCTTTTAGGAGATTTTCCATTTATCTTTTAGGGTTATTTCGACATACTTTGTACTTGTATAAATACTTGATGTATTCCTCCAAAACGAGGACATCTCCTTCAATAGAGAATTATATACACATTTTTTTACTGGATCTTTTCTTTGTGATATTACGCTTAAACCTAGTTCCTCTATTCTTTGGACCGATCTTGGATTGTTGCTCAATCCGGTATCACCAAATTGGACCGATTAGGTTTACTGCGTAACTTTCACGAGAGAAATCCTTTAAAGATGTCCGAAGACGAAATTCTGACTCCACCTGTTACGAACGTAGCCGGAACGGAAAATAATCCAACCGATGGAAGCGATCCTCAAGGGGCATTGAAAGCCTCTGAAAAACAGGGTCCTACCCCGGAGATCCCTATTCCGGAGAAAGATCAACAACCGTGGGCCCGATCAGAGAAATCGAACCCTCGGGTAATCTTGATCAAAGATACAGAACTTGATGTTCCAGCCGAGCTGAAATCGTTACAGGAAAAGTACGATAAGCAGCAAAGCGATCATGAAAAATTCCGTGAGGAGATGACTCTCTTCATGGGACGGACCGATCAGAGTTCCCGGAACCGGACGACTCAAATTGATCGAAATATGTTTCCAACCGAGACAACACCTAGGGTTTTATCAGTGGGAGGCCAATCTGCGACTCATGTCACACCGCCTTCATGAAGTTTGGAGGAAAGAGACGATGAGATAGCAGCCATGAAGGAGACCATCCGTTTGAAGAACTCAAGGATGCATCGCGTAGTAAGCTCAGCTCCCGAGCTCGATAAAGTACTTGAGGGAACAAAACAGACCCCCTTCACCGCCCGAATTGTAAACTCTCCGGTCAAACCCAACGCTAAGATTCGGATCGCGCTCTACGCAGGAAAGACCGATCCAACTCAGCATCTCATGGCGTTTAACATCTCTCTGGGCCGAGCTCACTTACCTCCCGAGGAAAAAGAGGTCGGTTACTGAACACCTCGCTGGCGACGCTCTGGCCTGGTTCTCTCAGCTTGACCAAAATTCAGTCGACAACTTTCACCAGTTATCGACGGCTTTCTTGAAGCACCACTCAATGCACATCGAGAAAAAGACTTCGACCGCCAATATCAGGGCCCTCCAACAGAAACCGGAAGAGCCTTTGAGAGAGTTCATGGGAAGGTTCAAAGGAACCGTTTCCAAATTGGTTATGGCAGACGATGCCGCAATCGACGCGCTTTAGAAAGCGTTACTCCTGAAAAGTCTGTTTCGAAACGAACTGACCATTAACCAACCCGCTACCTTGGAAGACGCCTTGCACAAAGCATCGAGCTTTATGAAGGTAGAAGAGGATCAACTGGAGGTCAAAGAAGGTGATAAACCAAGCCGCGGAAGGAAGGGACAAAGTTTCCAAATCAGCGAGGACGCTGAGGAACCCGCGCAGAAGCATTGGCCTAGAAGTAGCCGACCCGTGGAGGAAAGTAACGCCTGGAGGTGGTTTGACTTTCACCAAACATCAGGGCATTCGAGAGCCCAATCCCGTCACCTCTTTGACGTGTTGATGAAACGCTACCGAGCCGGAAGAGTTCCTGATATGGAATTTCAGAAGAACTTCCCCTGGAAAGCAAACCCGGCTGAGCGGGAAGATGATCAGGGCCAGCTAAAGCAGTTGCCACCCGGAGTCAACCCCCCCCCCCCCCTAAACGGGATCGAGATGACTTGCATGGGGATAAGAATTTTTTGGCACCTCGGACAAAGCTCTACATGATTATGGGCGGGCTTGAAGAATGTAACGATTCTGTGAGATCAATACAACATCATGAAAGGAGGGCCGAACCGCCCGAAAGTGGCCGGTGCCGGCCGAGAAAGACCTTTTCGTTACATTCGACGAGCAGGATACTAAGGGTCTGGATCGACCTCATAATGATTCTTTGGTAATTTAGCTCATCATCAACAATTGCGAAGTAGGTTATGTGATGATTGACACCGGAAGCTCGGTAGACCTGATCTATCGAAACACCCTCAAGAGGATGGGAGTAACTCACGAAGACATCAAGTTCAGGAACAGACCACTCACTGGTTTCGCCAATGTTACTATCTCGACAGTCGGTACTATCAAGCTTCCAGTTTACGTGGCTGGAGACTAGAGTTACTCACTTTGTCAAGTTCGTCATCGTAGACACAGCTTCAGTCTACAATGTGATCTTGGGAACACCCTGGCTGTACGCCATGAAAGCGGTGGCCTCGACCTATCATCAATGTGTCAATTTTCCTACTGATAGCGCAACATACACAATCAAGGGCAACCAAAAGGAAGCTCGCAATTGCTTTGCCATTTAAAAGAAGAATCGACTGAAGGCCGATTCTGAAGTACGTTTGAAGAACGGCGAGGTCGATGTTCCGAAAGAAAAGGAAGTCAAGAAAGTCCGAGCCATGATGAAGAGTCAAGCATGCAAGCCGATTTAATTACTTCAGAACGAAAAAAAAACTATTAGTTATAAACGAGCCCATACAAATGTATGAATTACGAGTGACTTGGTTCCTCTTTGAGGATACGTAAGCAGCTCCTTGCAAAAGCGCAGTCACACCCATAGTAAAAACTTTAAGTTTTTAAAGAAAATAAACTATTTCTGACCAATCCGACCCTCAAAAGCCGGACGGATGCAAGAACACATGCCCTTACAAAAATCCGAACTCACTTTCTTAGGACCGTGATTACTCACGTTTGTGTCCTGGCCAGGTATCCGACATTCAACGCGCTTCTCATAAGTGCCGTGGTGAAATAACCCATAAACTCTAGTAAACCGGAGCCAGGTCCGCACCTCGCACTTAGGACAACCAAGTAAATTACACCTGGCTCTCGATCACATACTGAAGTTTCGTCCTAAGGCAAAAGTTGAGCTAAGCCAAAGCACTAGTCCTTTGCACTCTCAGACCCCAAACCGAGCCCGCCTCGTACCTAAGTGCATATTATCTTCCTTCTAATAAGCCGAATTACATAGTTCTCATCCACTAAAGAGTCTTCTGAAAGTAATCTTAGTGTTTAAGCCGAGTTTTCTAGCTCGCAATCAGTGAAGGCTTCTTACGAAAGCAACTCTAAATTGTATAGAATAAGCCAAACTCCATAAAGCTTACCATCACTTAAGCTTATTTATAAGCGAAACGTGTTAATACAGTCTAGCTACGTGATTTGCATCAAAGTATTATGAAATACTAAAAGCTGATCTCTTGTTAGATCTCCAAACAAAATTAAAGTATTATGAAATACTAAAAGCCTATCTCTTGTTAGATCGCAAAAGAAAATCAAAGTATTATGAAATACTAAAAGTCGATCTCTTGTTAGATCGCAAAAGAAAATCAAAGTATTATGAAATACTAAAAGCCGATCTTCCTTAAAATCGCAAAAGAAAATTAAAGTATTATGAAATATTAAAAGTCGATCTCTCGTCAACTCGCAAGAAAGAAAAAGAAAAGTATTAAGAAAATACTTAGAACCGATCTCCTATGAAACTGTCAGAAAAGGATAACTTTCTAAGTATTTACGAAATACTAAACAAGCCAATTTCTGAAAACGAGATTGCAAGAAAAGTACTAATACTTAAAAATAAACCCTAAAAAAAAACAATGTTTACAAAAGTAAACTAAAACCCACAAAAGTGGGCACCATGTTCAAAAGTGACATAAAATAGAATTACGAGCCACATGAGGCTCAAACGAGGTCACCGTCTTGATTATCTTGGGGAGAGAGGAACGACCCGTGCTCGCTGATTCCTTCGGGAACTTGGGATAAACTGTCCCGAGGCGGACCGGCAGGAGGAGGCGGCGGCGTCGGAAACAGAATATCATCGCCAAGGGAGTCCGCAGCAAGGGACTCAACCTTAGCGAGATACTCTTTTTCTTCCTTAGCATAATTCTCAAGAAGACCAGGAGGGAGTTTATACTCAGCCTTCACCATCTTCTCCAAGCTTATTTGGGCTCCGCGCCTATAATAGAGCTGAGCCTTTACCTCTTCTTGAGCGTGATGAGCTACAAGATACGAACATATCCGCTCTAAACGATACGAATGCCTCGTACTTTAGGCAAAACTACCACTCGCGATCTCATCAGCTCGGCGGCGTGCTCCGTCACGCTCCTTCCTGAGACAATCCTCTGTAAAGCGAGACTTCTCCGGATTAGCTCGAAGTTCAACTATCGCGGCAGAAGCCGCCTCGAGATGAACATCTCTCTTCTTCACTTCATCCTCCAGCCTCTGTTTCTCCTCTTACAAGGCGCTAGCTTGGCCAAATAAGTCATTGAGGCTCTTTTGGTTCTCAGAAGCCGTCGCTTCCCAGCTATCGGCTCTACACATCTGACTGCCGACCTCTTACCATGACGCATCCACATCGGAGCGGGACGCAAGAGTCTTGATCCTGTCTTCTCGTCGTTGCACTTCCACTTCATACGCACTAACGATGTGGTTGCCGGTGTTGATAACCTGTAAGAAGCAAGGGAAAAGCTATGAACAAGCTTAGAGAAATCAAATAACCAAGGCGAGAAGCGACTTACGTTGATGATGTCCGAGGACCAATCAAAGAATAGGAGTTCGGATATTGACAGTTTATCCGGATTGGGAAGGTTAACTCTAACACCGCCGATAAGCAATATCAGCGTAGCTTTGTGATGGGGAGCCGCATTGTAAAAAGGCATGACCGGATCCACATGAGAGAATGTCCACTGACATGTGCGTCTTCTATTTGAAAGAGAAGACTCAGACAAAAGCTCTGAAGCTGGTCTGGACGACAGAGTAAAAGAAGCACGAGGAGGAGGAAGCTAAGGAACATTAACAGCTGTTTGAACAGCTAGACACGGTGGAACCGCCGCACTATCAGAACTGACAAGAAGAGAAGCAGGAGGTGTGACACCCAAACTTTGAGCAACGGGTGCTTCAGACGGAAGGACTTCACAAGTTCCACCGATCCGGAAGGAGGGAATCTTTCTCCCTTCGAGGTCGGCTTTAGCTTAGCCGTTATCCTCTTCTTCTCTGCCTTCTTATCTACGGGATCAACTTTCCCTTTTCCATTTGAACGGAAAACATAGTCACGACCCTTTGGTTCGTTGGACTCGCCATGGACCGACCCCCGAGCTGACGCATCATCGGTCCTTTGCATATCGGCCGCATCGGTCACAGAAGGAATCTTCTAGGAACCATCTTTGACAGCTAAGGTCTCCTCCTGATTTGGAATAAAAACGCCCTTAGTGTTATCCTCAGAGTCTTGGATAACTACTACAGCAGACGGATCGACCGTAACCTCGGCTTCCGACCTATTCGACAACTCAGAAAGTCTCCTAGATTTCCTGGGGCGGATCGGAATAGAGGGAGTATTGAACGCATCAATTCCGGGAGTAGCACCTCTCATATCTGCGACCCAATATTCGCTATTCCTGATATCTGAAATCAATAAACATCCAGAGCGATGTCAGACTTCGAAGTCAAAAGAATAAAAACTTTATAATATTAAAGTAACTCGTAGAGAGTCATTACCAAGTCTGTCACGAGCACGACGGATACGAGTGTAGGACAAATCGTCCCAATGATGGTTTACTGCCCTTATTCTGTTAAGATCTTCTCCGAAAGGTAAATTCGCGAGAGGAGAAGTCGGAGGATGAGGAACTACAAAACAGAATGCAACACGAATGTGTTAGAAAAATACATCATGAATGCCGAGGCAGTACATGCACGCAAGATTTTTGAAAATCTACCCATAGAAGGATTTCACCGACTATGATAAGTCCTGGTGATATCCTGGACCGAGGCATCGTTTATCTTAACGAAAAAGTATCGGTCAAACCATTTGTCGATTTTACTTTTCAATTTGATAAACTTGCATAAGGCCTTCATGTTGTTGTAAAAAAAGGGCCAGGGAATTGACCCTCTTTCATCACAGAAATCTGTTCATACTTTTCGACTGAAAAGTTAATGCCGAGTAACTCGTAGGACAATCCCATGGACGTTCATGGGACATGGGGGCCAGGAATTCTAATTCCTCAGATATATGACAAACCCTCTTCATCGAGTCCAGCGACCTCTCGTCTGATAGTGAAGGAGAGATCTTGTAAGTATCGAACTGAATAGCCAAGATCTCTTGGACGATTTGTCCTTGAGGGTCATATTCTTGGTCGATCTGTTCGTATGGATCTTGTTCACCAGATCTACTTCCCATACGATCACTCGTATCAACGAACGAAATAGAAGCTTCAAGATTCACACTGGTTTGCTCCGAAGTGTTAGCATAAACCGATGCGAATCTTGACGACGATGCTTCGATTCCCGTCGAAAAAGAAGAAGGGTCAAAATTGACCGGAGGAGTCTCGTGGTCAACATTGAGATTGGCTTTTCTTTCCGGAGTGAAAGAAGTAGATAAAGATTCGAAACCCTTTGTCATGATCGAAGCAAAAGATAAACCCTAAAAATGCAGATGAGTAAGGAAAGAGGATGAGAGAGAAGGGAGAAAGAAGATTTTACTTTGTTCGGACGATGAATAAATAAGGAAAATCCAAGGGTCGAAAGATCCGGCATTTATACTTTAAGGCGCGAAAGTCTAGTGTAATCATTAAACCTTGGCGGCAGACGCGAGCGAACCGAGGCGTCTCTTCAGTGTCCTTTCAAGAACGAGCGGTCCAGAGCGGTCCAGAACGATGTGTCGAACCAAGATCTGAGTTGGGCAAATCTTTCTCAGTACGTTTCGGCCGAGCTTGCTGACGTAATACTCGCCGTACTCGGGGGGGGACTAGTTGGTGGTACCGGGTTTAGCACCCATTACTATACCCGGCCCATATCCAATTCGACTTGGAGCTTTAGGAAGCATCTCGGAGAAATGGGCCAGCGAAGATCCATGTAGACGTCTCGGCCCGTTAAGGAGCGTTCGCCGACCTCGGTGAATATAAGTAAACTGGAAGACTTAGCTCGGATAAAAGGAAATACTTAGAATTAGTATAACTTCCTTTTATATTTTAGGAGATTTTCCATTTATCTTTTAGGGTTATTCGACCGACTTTGTACTTGTATAAATACTTGATATATTCCTCCAAAACGAGGACATCTCCTTCAATAGAGAATTTTATACACATTTTTTTATTGTGATATTACGTTTAAACTTAGTTCCTCTATTCTTTAGACCGATCTCGGATTGTTGCTCAATCCGATATCACCGATAACCCTCTTCATGATTTGATCCGCATTTAAGAGATTGTTGTTTCAAGTGTATCTCTTAAAATATTTCAAAACAAAAACAAAATTAGTAAAAAAGGTCGACAAATGAAGCACTAAAATCAAACATTGGGGGATCTTTTACCGATATCATATCGTATCTTACTACTTGGGCTGTTCATAACCAAACCATTACTGGTATCCAGAATTGTTTAAAAATGTGAATAGAAGAAGAAATGGAAGATAATAATTGGTCCATCTCTAACAAATCAAAGATGTTGAAAAGTCAAAAGGGAAAGAAAGAAAACATTTAACGCGCAAAGACCGATATTATCATCTTTGCCCCATTCTACACGAACTTTGATTCTTCCACAAACGATCCAAGTCTGAGTCAACGACTCACCAGACGACTCCACACCTTTTTTTTATTGCGTTTTCTGACTTGTTTCCATAAACACTCGCAACAGATGCGATTTGCTTCTTCTTCTTCATTCTGCTCAACGCAAGCCCATGAACAGGAGGAGCCGCACGAACAAGACCCTAGCCCCCGTTTTCCATTTCTGTTTTTGATTCGTGAGTTCCTCTCGATTTCCCTTGTATTATCATATGAGTTTCTAAGTCAACTTATTCTAAGATCGCCAAGGTTTTGTTTCCAGGATTGTGGAATTTAAAATGATGGGTAGACTAGTTTTTGCAATCTTCCTTGTCTGTTTGCTGCTGCTCTCTAGCTTGATCGATGCAAATCAGGCCAACATAGATTGCTTGAGCGCCATAAAATCTCAAGTTGAAGATCCAAATGATTATCTATCGACTTGGGTATTTAGCAACACCTCTCAAGGGTTTATCTGCAAGTTCAGTGGTGTGACTTGCTGGCATGATGACGAGAATAGGGTTTTGAGCATTAAGCTCTCTGGTTATGGCCTCACTGGAAAGTTTCCTCATGGGATTAAAGACTGTGCTGATCTGACAGGTCTCGATCTCTCTAGAAATAACTTCTCCGGACCTTTACCATCCAACATGACCAACTTGATTCCCCTTGTTACAATTCTCGACCTCTCCTACAATCAATTCTCCGGTGAAATCCCTGTCAGTGTCTCCAACATTACCTATTTGAACACTCTTATGCTTCAGCATAACCAGTTTACCGGTCCGCTTCCTCCCCAGCTTGTGCTACTTGGACGGCTCAACAAGTTTTCTGTGGCTGACAATAGACTCACAGGTCCTGTCCCAAGTTTCAACAGCACCTTGAACTTTCAACGGGATAGCTTTGCTAATAACCCGGGTTTGTGTGGTCCGCCTCTGGATGCATGTGAAGCTTCTTCTGGCTCTCGTGCTAAGATTGTTGTTGCAGCGGCAGTTGGTGGCTTGACTGTGGCAGCATTAGTCGTTGGGATTGTTTTGTTCTTCTACTTCCGTAAAATGGCTGTCCGGAAGAAGAATGACGATCCTGAAGGAAACAAATGGGCAAAGAGCTTGAAAGGACAGAAAGGCATCAAGGTAAAACAAAACCTCAATCATCTATCTTTTCTCTATCTTCTGAATTTGTTTATGACATACGTTTGGTGTTGGGTGAATTGTCAGGTTTTCATGTTTAAGAAATCGGTTTCAAAGATGAAACTAAAGGATCTTATGAAGGCAACAGAGGAGTTCAAGAAAGATAATATCATCGGAAAAGGAAGAACGGGAACTATGTACAAAGGAGTGCTTGAAGACGGGACTACGCTTATGATAAAGAGGTTGCAGGATTCTCTACGCTCTGAGAAAGAGCTCGAATCGGAGATGAATACTTTAGGATCTGTAAAACACAGAAACTTGGTCCCTCTCTTGGGCTATTGTGTTGCCAAGAAGGAGAGGCTTCTGATATACGAGTACATGCCAAACGGTTACCTTTATGATAATTTACATCCCACAGAGGTAGATGAAGAATCCTCCAAGCCCATGGATTGGCCTTCAAGGCTGAAAGTCGCGATTGGGGCGGCAAAAGGACTGGCGTGGCTTCATCACAGCTGCAACCCGAGAATCATCCATCGCAACATAAGCTCAAAGTGCATATTGTTGAGTGCAGATTACGAGCCCAAGATCTCGGATTTTGGTCTAGCTAGGCTGATGAACCCAATTGATACTCATTTAAGCACATTTGTCAATGGGGAATTTGGCGATTTCGGTTATGTTGCCCCCGAGTATTCAAGAACCATGGTTGCAACTCCAAAAGGAGACGTCTACAGCTTTGGGGTAGTGCTTCTAGAGCTAGTAACAGGCCAAAAAGCAACAAGTGTGACGAGAGAATCTGAAGAAGCCGAGGAAGAAAGCTTCAAGGGTAACCTTGTGGAATGGATTACAAAGCTATCGAGTGAGTCAAAACTGCTGGAAGCGATTGACAGGTCTTTAGTTGGGAAGAGTGTGGATGACGAGATCTTCAAAGTGCTCAAAGTAGCATGCAACTGCGTTCTACCGGAAGTAGCAAAGCAGAGGCCTACCATGTTTGAAGTGTATCAGCTTCTCAGGGCCATTGGAGAGAGCTACAACTTCACCACGGACGATGATATCTTTGTTCCATCTGAATCAGTAGAAGCCGACTTCATCGAAGAACTCATAGTTCGATGATCAAAGGGAAATGGTAAGACTTGTGAAACGAACATCGTTAGTCCTAGCAGTCCGAAGACATATATATTGTAAAATTATATAAGCAAGTGTTGTTTTTATCTTATTTTTGGTTTCTCCTCGTCAATGGTGTAGTTGTAGTATGAAATATTGTTAGATACACTTTTTTTGTTTCTATTACTTCACTGAGTTTTTGGGTGTTTCAGTAGAGTCACCTGTTTGGTCTTGTCACTATTGTATTGTTGCTTTTCAAAAATTTGCAGCATTATTCAGTTTGGTTGAAAAGATTTTACAATCGCAGATTTGTATTAGCATCATACTACACCCGTCATGCAATATGATAATATCCCTCGGTTTCAGGGTCTGAGTCTGGTGCCTTCCATATCCATTCGTTGTTCCCGAATAATCTTCATTGGGGATGCATATCAACATCTCATTGATATTGGGTTGAATATCATACGAAGAAGTTTTGGATTAGTTCTGGGTGTATCTATGGTTATAATCTACATGTTTTTTATGTTTGATGTCTATGTTGTCTCTGCCTTGTTTGTGGCTTCGCACAATCAAGAGGCTTCTTTTGTTTCTGGTCTTTTGGTTGTCTATGGTCGATGACTTTTATAGACAAAGTCCATCTCTTGTTTTTTTTACAATGTTGGTGCTTAGTCTGGCTTTTGGCTAGCTCTAGGGTGTCGTGGCCTTCATTTGCAGGTCTCTAATGCTTGATGTCATCTTCTGCTTGCCGGTTCCAATCCTTTATGCGGAGTTTGTCAATTCATATGGATTTCTTTAGTGGTGTGGACAATGTTTCGTTGTCTGAACCAAATTTGTAGTTAACCGAACCGAACCGAACGGAATGAATTCTTGTTCGGTTCAAATTCGATATCTAATGGTCTATACCGGAACTGAAGGGACATTGAGTGAGAGTGTGTTGTTGACAAGTTAAGCATATAAAAGACGGAAGAGGGAAGGTCCAAAGTCAAGGGAACGTTGAATGATTCACCGGCTGGCTTCTCTTGATCAAAGAATGGAGTCCAATTCCCCCAAATTCATCCCCGTCGTCTCCACCTTTGCATCGCCGTTCGACGTGACTCCTGACTCGACCCGGAAGCCCCTGGGCTTGTGGCCTGGTATGTACCACTCTCCCATCACCGTCGCTCTCTGGGAGGCCAGGTCCAAGATCTTCGAGTCCCTTCTCGACCCTCCCAAAGACGCGCCCCCTCAGAGCGAGCTTCTCACCCGGACGCCGTCGCATAGCCGAACCACCATTTTCTACCCCTTCTCCACTGACTACATTCTCCGCGAGCAGTACAGGGACCCCTGGAACGAGGTCCGCATCGGGATCTTGCTCGAAGACCTCGATGCTTTGGCCGGCACTATCTCCGTCAAGGTAATTCGTGAATCCATTTTGGGTTTTTTGGTGAAATTGGTGTTGCTTCATATCACATCTATTTGTTTTTCTCAGCACTGTTCTGATGATGATAGCACAACGAGGCCACTCTTGTTGGTTACAGCTTCCGTTCATAAAATTGTCTTAAAGAAGCCCATTAGTGTCCACGTTGATCTCAAGATTGTTGCTTCTGTCATTTGGGTTGGCCGCTCTTCTATCGAGATTCAGCTTGAAGTTATGCAATCCCAAATCGGTATGTCTAACTATGCAACTGCAACCCATGCCCTGATACTTGACAAAATTAACACTTGCTTCTTTTCAGAACATATCAATCCTTCTTCGGATTCAGTCGCTCTAACTGCCAACTTCATTTTTGTGGCGCGTGACTCTAAGACTGGCAAGGCTGCTCCTATCAACCGGCTTTCTCCCGAAACCGAGCTAGAGAAGCTTTTATTTGAGGAAGCTGAAGCTAGGAACAACTTGAGGAAGAAGAAGAGGGGAGGTGAGAGAAGGGATTTCGACCACGGGGAGTGTAAGAAGCTTGAGGCTTTGTTGGCTGAAGGAAGGATCTTCTCTGACATGCCGGCTCTTGCAGACAGAAACAGCATTCTTCTCAAAGATACACGTCTCGAGAATTCACTAATATGCCAACCGCAGCAGAGGAACATCCATGGCAGGATCTTTGGAGGCTTTCTGATGCACAGAGCATTTGAGTTGGCCTTCTCCACGGCTTATACATTTGCGGGTCTAGTGCCCTACTTCTTAGAAGTTGATCACGTCGATTTTCTAAGACCAGTCTGTATCCAAATCTCACTTTTTTTTACTATTCTCTTCTTGCTCACATTCTCCTTGCTTGTGTAAACTACTAATGATGAGTTTCCAATTGACTTGCATGACAGGTGGACGTGGGGGATTTCTTACGCTTCAAATCATGTGTGCTTTACACTCAACTGGATTCTCCGCTCATCAATATTGAAGTTGTTGCCCATGTTACAAGCCCAGAGTTTCGTTCCAGTGAGGTAAAATCCTATTTCATGATTAAACGATTGTTTCAAACTCTAGTAAAGTTGAACTTGCTCTCTGATTCTTTCTTAAAGATACATCTGCATGCCAATTTCTCTAACCATGTATAATTTGAAGCTAAGTATGTCAATCTGAGGTCTCTTTTTCTCTGTTGCATATGATATAGGTTTCGAATACGTTCTACTTTAAGTTCACTGTACGACCAGAGGCAAAGGCCAGAAACAATGGGTTTAAGCTTCGAAATGTAGTTCCTGCCACGGAGGAAGAAGCTCGTCATATCATTGAGCGCATGGAGGCAGAAGCTTTATTATACTCTGGCAAACAACAATAATTTTGTGATTGTTTCTGTGTTATAAAAGACTTGGTGTATCAGCTCCTATCCGCTACCACAAATTAACATGTATCTAAACGAATTGCTTTAATAATTGAAGATTTGGATTACACCTACTAATTGATTTGTGGATGTCCAACGGAAAACATGTTACCTTTTTGGGTGCTTACTGTAATTGTAGCCGCCACTGACAGTGACAGAAAACAAATAATTGAACGAAAGGAAGATTCAAAGCTACAGGCTACCGCCGATGCTACAGAAGACAAGAAGTTGAACAAGATGAGGTAATTTAACACAAATCTTGGCTTTTTTGTCTTTGGAAAAAGGGGTTTCAAGTTGAGAAATTACAAATAAGCAATGTCTTCAAATCCATACATCTACGCAATTTCAAAGCGGGGGGAACATGTTACAGATTGCAAGATCCTTTTGCATGTGTACTAGAAAAGAGAGATTACACTTCTCGTGTGAGATGTTGTCAGTTGTCACTTGTTAGCAAATAACATGGACTCTTTACCCTCGGCCTTTTCTTGTTCTGGTACTTCTATGTATATTTTCTTACTCTCTCTTATCAAAGTGGAGCCAACAATCAAGGTTGATCTCCAAGACCTTGTCGTCGTTCCTAAATGCAAGTGATAGAATTGGAAGAAAATGCGAAGATATCTGCAGAATAGCTGGTGAAGATCCACGACAATAAGCATATCTTTAGATCCTTAAGTTGTGACTTTATGGACCTCAAGCCATTCATGTCTATTTAACTTGCATTGCCCAAGCTAGAAAGACCAGGCAAGAACAAGAGACAGCGTACGATGAACAAAGTACAAAATGTTTTAGGAAATTACAATGCGGATCAGAGGTAATAGAGATGTTCTCCTAGGTGATAATGATTATGCCACAGTTACTTCTACTCAGCGTCAAGAATTCCAAGTGATAGACTTGACATTTGTTTTATCTTGTCTCAACTCCTAATCAAGCAGGGATTGTCAATCTACATTACATTGCTGGGAACCAGCCTCCCATTTCGCTACATACTTTGTCTAGAACAGACAGGAAGTCTCTCACAATCATGAATATTCTCAATGTGTGACCTTCCTCAGCAAAATCTCCATGGAAATGCTCTGCCACCTCCTCCAATGCAGAGACTGTTGAACTTTCTTGTGCTTCGATCCTCGCAATCTCCCCTGCAGCAGTTGCCACGAATCGGTCCATTCTTTCCATGAACATCAGCCACTGATCTCCTCTGGATCCACTCTCCTCGCTTAGTAGCAGAAGCTCCTCAATATTCTTGATTCCACGATAAAGCTTCAAGATATCGTTTCTTAGAGCACCAAAAGCAATGTCTGCTGATCTCTTGACATTGACCAGCTCTGAACTCAGATTTCTGATGCCTTCGAAGGCTTTCACAGTGCCTTCTGATTTTATCACTTCCTGAACAACAAAATGCAAGAGACTGCTTCTTCCATCTAATCCCTTCACCTCAGCTAGCTTGAGGAGCGTATCAAGTTTGAAGGCATGAGCACTAGCACCGCAGCTGTTTGTTATAATATTCATCTTTCTTCCAGTCTTCAGTATAACGTCCAGCAGTATCGAGAACATTCTACTATTCCCTAATTCTTCACAAGCAGCCTGGAAAATCCGATAAGCTTATGAGACATAAGTTCACAAGATGATAGTGCATATATGTAAATCTGCTATCTTCAGCATCGATATTATACCTGTACAACACCGAATGATCTTGCAAGGTGTTCCATCTTAGAGTGGAAATTAGCCATGAAGAGCAATGCATCAACCCGTTTGAAGACAAAAGGCACATGAAGCAATTCCTTAAGAAATCTTTCGGCTGGGCCAAGCTTGTTTACTGAATCATCTCTATAGCACTTCAACTTCTTCTCCTCTTGTTCACTAGGTGCCAATCTCGATAAACACTCAAGAAGTTCAGCTCCGAGTGCATCACAGTCGCCTGAATCAACAAGCATACAACTCAATAACCTTACCACACACACACACACACAAAATGAGGACGAATACATTAAGATTATTTTTGAAACGGTGATTTACCATCAAGAAGAGCTTGAGAAACATCCTTGGTGGTTAAGTTAAGGAGTTGAAGCAGAGTAGCAATATTCTGAGCCTTTCTTGGGTCTAGGAGTTTGTTTTCTTGATTAAGTACCGGAAGATCATTGCTTAGACTTGGCTGTATCATGTTTGGATTTGCAATGAACAGAGTCTCTACCAGCTCCCTGTTCAATCTGCCACACAGTCAGTCATAGAAACAGACTCTTAATGAAGAAAACAAGATAACTTTCACTTGACGTACTTGCTAAGACGATCCCATTGCAGCTGCTTAGGAGGTAGCACTGAAAAGGATAGGTTTTTAGCAGCTTGTTGAACAACAAATGACTGTGACGGTGGGACAAGAGGAGGTGGTCTTGTCGGAGGAGGTGCTGCTTCTTGGCTGTGTTGAGGTGTAGCAAACTCCGGATTCAGATGTCCAGAACCAATGTTGATAACGAAATCTCTTGTGGAATCAGAGGAGAGCAGAACAGACTTGACATTCCGACTAAATTCATTCCATACCGGGGGAGAAGTGTCCAGAAACTTGCGGAGAAAGCCGTCGGGGGAAGTAGAGACTGAAGAGTAGAGAGAGGAGCGCGCGGGGGTTCTAACGGCACATGTGTCCGGTGAGGAAGAAGCAGAGGAAATACGTGGAAAGCCAACATTTTGATTCAAGAAGCTAAACATTCTTAGAGAGTGGAGGTTAAGGTGGTCTGAGTATCTAGGGTTTGAGTGGTGGTGTACGGGAGAGATGGTGATGGAGAATGACCTTGCCGGAGAAACCCATCTAGAGGAAGAGTACGGACTCGAGGTCTCGGAAGCAGCCAAAGAAGCCAAAGGCGAGAAGAACTCGTCGTCTTCTTCATCGGAGAGAAAATCAGGTACATAGTTAGGCTGAGGAGGCAACGGTGGAAGAGGCCGGATCTCCGGAGACGACTGAGAGTTGACGAAACACGTTCCGGAACCCATGTAGAGAACCTCCGAGGTAGAGGTGGTAGCAGCCACAGAGAAGTTGGTGGTAACGTGTTTCGGTTCGTCATGGCTACTAGTACTAGCACCATCACTGTCCTTGAAATAACGCTTTTGACCTCGCCACCGGCCGTAGAGAAACAATGCCAAGCCAATGGCGGTGCCCACGGCGAGCAGGGCGGAGAGAGCAGGGACGACAAGTGTTGGGGAACTGGGATGTGGTTTCGGTGAGCGGGGGAGGACCAGGGCGGAGATGTTGGCCGGGAAAGTAGGGAATGCGGCGAAGGTGGGCGGAGGAGGAGGAGCGGAGGAGTAGAGAGGGAAGAAAGAAGGACTTGTAGGGGTTAGAGGTTGAGGCAGAGCTGCGTCGTCGTAGAGGTGACGGCGGCCGAGAGTAGCCGAGGATGCGCAGGATAAAGGGGAGGGTGCGCATGATAGCAGGATGATAATGGTGAACCAAAAGCTCTGCATTGCTTTCTCTTTCTCAAACTACCACAGGAAACAAGTAAATGCTTGTCCTCTTCTTTTAAGCTCTGAGCGTACACTCTGACCATTTATTTTAACCATTTTACTTTTACGAATTTCAAAATTTATTTAGTGAATCCATGAAAACAACCCATCTATAGGATATGCCATAATTACTCCAACTCTCAAGATGTAAACCGGTCTTTCAAAAGAATCTTTTTTTACTTTTCCTGCCACACCACCACCACCTCTCTCTATTATGCACACTTATTTATTTCTCATGGAAAATATCAAACAATTGTACAGTACTATTTGGCATTTCAAAAACGCTTTTCTTTCTCATTATTTGTTTTTATTTCGCTACCCAATCCTAGACATCTCCATCGAGACCACACTCTCAAGTCCAGCCAAGTCAAACTTTGAAACAAATTAACAGTATATATATATATTATATATACTCCCTCCGTTAAAAAAAAATAGATATTTAAGGTTATACACACACTTTATTAAGAAAACGCATTAATTTCTACGATTTACAGTTTCCAATAAAGTTTAACCAATAGTATTTAAGTATTTGTTTTAAAATTTGTAAAAATGTATGCAAAACTGTAAAAACTCTATTTTTTTGAAACAAATTTTTTTTATAAATTTTTTATTTTTTTGAAACTCTATTTTTTTCTAGAAAATGCATCGGGTTCTGCTCTTCCTTGCTCGGACCAAATTCGGACCGGCCTTGCTGTTGTTAACATCCAAAATATATGACGTTTATTACCTGTGTGTTTTTTTTTTAATCTTGTCTATGTTGCATTTCTCTTCGGTTATTAGTGTTTTTTGTTTGTTAAAGGTCTTACATGTGTTTGCTTTATAAGAGGAGGTTATTGGTTTGTGTATTTTAATGGATTTTAAAATCCATTTGGATTTTAGAAATCTGAGATGAATCTATGGATTTTAAAATCCATAATAATAGATAACGTGGATTTCAAAATCAAATAAAATGAATTTACAAATCAACTAAATGGATTTCATTGACTAACCAATAAAGTAATATCAACATCTAACTCATTATTTTCATGTGATATATGTCTTTCTCGTTCTTTAAGGATTTCTTGTTCTCCCGTATTTGTTGAATCCATGTTTGAGTATACTTTTAACAAATAAAACTTAACCCATCAAAAACGAACACTAACACATACACCTTTGTATCTTTATATATATTATTTACGATGATTTCGCAATAATATTCACTAAAATCCTTATTGTGAAGAATCATAGAGAAATTGATCACGTGAATAGCAAGAAAAATGAACAAGCCTATAAAAAGAAAGAATCAAGAAAAACATACATAAGATGATGAAGAAGAGACGAAAAGTACATACGTGACACAATTTTTCTATTATTTTGTTTGATGGTGTTTTATTTATTGGTTTGATTATTTTAGTTGATTTGTGGATTTATAAGAGGGGGTTATTGGTTTGTATATTTTAATGGATTTTAAAATCCATTTGGATTTTAGAAATCTGACATGAATCCATGGATTTTAAAATCCATAATAATAGATAACGTGGATTTCAAAATCAAATAAAATGGATTTCAAAATCAAATAAAATGGATTTACAAATCAACTAAATGGATTTCATTGACTAACCAATAAAGTAATATCAACATCTAACTCATTATTTTCATGTGATATATGTCTTTCTCGTTCTTCAAGGATTTCTTGTTCTCCCGTATTTGTTGAATCCATATTTGAGTATACTTTTAACAAATAAAACTTAACCCATCAAAAACGAACACTAACACATACACCTTTGTATCTTTATATATATTATTTACGATGATTAGTATATGATTTTGCAAAAATATTCACTAAAATCCTTATTGTGAAGAATCACAGAGAAATTGATCACGTGAATAGCAAGAAAAATGAACAAGCCTATAAAAAAAAAGCAAGAAAAACATACATAAGATGATGAAGAAGAGACGAAAAGTACATACGTGACACAATTTTCTTATTATTTTGTTTGATGGTGTTTTATTTATTGGTTTGATTATTTTAGTTGATTTGTGGATTTATAAATCTTTGTAAATCCGAAGGTTTCCCCTCGGATTTGATCATTTGTATTTTTGACATGAAATCCTTTCAAATCCATTAAAATCCTAAGTGAAATCAAATCCATAAGTAAATCCGTAGGATTGAATAACACGTGATTTTAATTAGGATTTATAAATCATAGAACCAATAACACCGGATTTTAATATAGATTTTAAAATCATAAAACCAATAACACTAGATTTTGTTTGGATTTTCAAATCCATTAAAATCCATAAACCAATAACCCCCTCTAAATCTGTGTTATTTGATTTGTAAATCTTATAAGATTTAGAAATCTTTGTAAATCCAAAGGTTTCCCCTCGGATTTGATCCTTTGTATTTTTTACATGAATTCCTTTCAAATCCATTAAAATCCTAAGTGAAATCAAATCCATAAGTAAATCCGTAAGATTGAATAACACGTGATTTTAATTATGATTTATAAATCATAGAACCAATAACACCGGATTTTAATATGGATTTTAAAATCATAGAACCAATAACACTAGATTTTGTTTGGATTTCCAAATCCATTAAAATCCATAAACCAATAACCCCCTATAAGTTTTTTTTTTCTTATGTAATCATTTATAATTGATTACAGATTATGAAAACTTTTACACGTTTGATTAACGAAAGACATGTGAAAAACACACAATTACTTGGAGAAAAATGGAAGCTTTTATAAATTGGCTTAAGGGGGTGTTATTGGGGACTGGATTTGTATATATTTCTAAAATTTAAAAAATCCAAAGATTTGCTAAATTTATAGAGAGTTTTGTGTATTTTAAAAGTTTAGTTATAAAAATTTTAAGAATCCAATAGTTTTATAAGATATTCTCAAAATCTTGTTTAATGAGTTAAATTATAAGAAATTCATCTACTAATAACACTAGATTCTAATAGGTTTATAGAATCATTAAAAATCAAACTTTTCCAATAACAAGGGATTTCATTTGGAATTTGAAAATCCTCGAACCAATAACAATGGATTTTACTTAGAATTTAAGAATTCAATTCCCAATAACAATGGATTTTCAAAATTTTAAAAAATCCATACAAATCAAATCCCCAATAACACCCTCTTAGTATTTTTTTCAATGATAGGTTAGCTATGACTCTTTACAATAACATAGTATTTTTTCAATGATAGATTAGCTATGACTCTTTACAAAAACATGGATTGCAACTGCGGAAATCTCAGATACAATGTTGTTGTATAATTGATTTACTTTTAGAGCACATGCAAACAAATTATGACTAGAGCTATGATGTATTGCGTTTTTGACGCACTCTAACCATTGTTTTCAAAGGTTTTTCGAATCATTCTTTGGTTTTTGGAGTCTTTTTAGGTTGAAACATGTTTGGATGGAATTTAAAGCATAAGGAGCATGAAGCAAAAGTAAAGAGCGGAAAAGTTAGAAGTTTGGCATTTGTTGAGCAGCTTTTCATCATTGGATTGAGATCATACCTTGTCACAAGCTAGAGCATCGAGTTAGTTTTCATTTGGAAGTGATTTGAGGTCGATTGGATAAGTGGAGTAGAAGTTATACAAATTCTGGTGTAGACAAAATCTGCTGGAAACTCCCATCGGGCAGTCCCATCAGCAAACACCCCGATGGGAGAAACCAGTAGTTCTGTTTCTCCTGCAGATTTTCAGATCCGACCCAACTTGACCCGGATCGACCCATATCCGTTTTTAGAAGAATAAAACCTAATTTTTAGCCACTTTTTCAGAACACGTTCTTTTTCATCAGACTTTTTAGCATTATTTCTTTGTAAGCTTTGGGAGAAGAATCTCTAACTCTACATCTTTAGAGAAGATTTTTAAACCCTAATTCTTATTCTTTAATATAATTATGCAATTCCTTTCATCTCTTTGTTGTTTCTTTATCTCCATGTCTGAGTACATCCATAGTTGGGTTTTAGGGTTTCAAGGGATTTCATGAATCGCAAGAACTAGATACAAATAGGGATTTGTACTTGTCTTCATCTATCGTTGTTCTTATTGCTTGAATTAGATTGATCACCTAGTTCATGATGTTAGGTTGTTTAATGCATCAAAAGTGTTCGATTAAATGCTTGAACTAACATAGATGAGCAAATTGTCATTAACCAACGAAAGCTGATGTTAAGGCGATTTGTGAACATATCAAACCAATTCGTTAATGCTTGTCTAGAATTCTAAGTTCAAACGACAGTTTAGAACCTTAGGTTGTTAGATAAAGTCTCTAGTGCCACGAGAATGGATTAGTTATACAATTATGTTTGAGTTCAAGATTGAGCTGATTAGTTTCCTGAATAGTTGTCTGGTTCGCGATCTCTGATTTCCTGCGAAAATCCCTAAAGCCTAACGCTTTTTAATTCATAGTTTACATCGTTTACATTGCCATTCTCATTTACATTATTGCAAACAATCACTTTTCATATCATTTTAGCTTAAGTTCGGTTCATATAGTTTGAAGTGTAGATTTGGTTCTCGTGGATTCGATCCCATAATTACTACAACAATTGCTGTGCACTTGCAGTGTTAATTTGGGTTAAAACCTGTGTTATCAAGTTTTTGGTGCCGTTGTCGAGGACCAATTGCTTTACCTTTGAATTTTGGGTTGAAGTTTAGTCTAAGATTACTAACTTACTCTATTTTTGCTTGTTTTTTGTGAGTTTCAGGTGTATGCAGAGAAGAAGTGACGGCTCTGATAATCTCCTTTACTTAAAAAACCAAGAACTAGGAAGAGTAGAACGAGAAAACAGAAAAGTGAACAGGTCGAAACAAGTCACAATGGGTGATCAAGTCGACAATCAAGCGGGTCAGGTTGTTACAATGGCCGATTTTCAGCAGCTTCAGCAACAGCTACAACAGTTGCAGCAAGTTCAGCCTGGTATGGGCGATGCTGACACACCTCATACCTTCTACCAGAATCGCTCTGCGATATGTGTGCCTGCTTTGAACAGAGCTGATTATCAGCTGCACCCTCAGATGATCGAATTGGTGAAGAACTACACTTTTCATGGGTTACCTGCTGAAAACCCAATGGACCACATAGAGAACTTTGAGGAGATATGTCGTACTACTAGATCAAATGGAGTTCCTGAAGACTGGATTAAGTGCAAGCTTTTCCCTTTCTCTTTGGCAGATCTTCTAGATGGCTTAAATCCCTTCCTCCTGGATCTTTGACCTCCTGGGATCAATGCAGAGCTGCATTCTTGGATAGTTTCTACACCAAGTCCAAGACAACTTCTCTAAGGAATAAAATCGTCTCTTTCAACCAGTTCTCAGGAGAGTCATTTGGTGATGCTTGGGAGAGGTTCAAGGAATATCGTAGAGAGTGTCCACACCATGGGTACTCAGATTGACAGATTATCAACATCTTCTTTGATGGAGTTGACAATGATTCCAGGAAGCAAATCAATGCTGCCAGTAATGGGGATTTCATGACTCGGAGTGAGAAATCAGCATTTGAATTGTTGGAGAACATGGCTGCAAGTTCCAACAATTACCATCCAGAGTATGATAGGTCCAAACGTGTAAGCAGCATTGAGTCTCAGAAGTATGATGATCTTAAAGAGAAGTACATAAGTATGATGATCTTAAAGAGAAGTACAATAAGTTGCTGAAGCAGAAAAGTGTGCAGTTTTGCGAAAATGGGGCAGATGAAGTTTTCTACCAGGAATTCACTGAAGAAGGGACTGATGAGCAGCAAGAAGTTAATTATGTGAATGGACAGGGTTTCGTGCAAAACAAGGGTTTTAATCAGAATTACAGAAACCATCTGAATTTGTCTTATAGGAGCTCAAATGTTGAAAACCCCCAAGATCAGGTCTATCCACAACAAGTTGTTCAGGGAAAAACGTACGTGCAAAACTCGGGCGTTTCAGGTTCTCAGGGATTTTCAGGGCAGACTGGCGTGCAAATTCAGGGCTATCAGAAGATTTTTTCACAGGGTTTTCAGAAGCAGTTGGTGCAAAATTCGAGTCAGAATGGATTTCAGCAGCAACAGCCTTTCAACAACTTCCAATCATCAGCTCCAACGAGCCCAATCCTTGCTTCTCAAGAAAACAAGCTCGAATCGCTTATGCAACAGTTGCTACTGAGTCATCAGAAGTCTGCTACTGAGATCAATGTCAAGGTGGATAACATGTACAACGATCTCAATGGCAAGTTTGAGGCCCTCTCTTCTCATGTGAAGAAGTTGGATACACAAGTAGCTCAGACTGCTGAGGCGATCAAAAGGCCACAAGGAGTTCTTCCAGGAAAACCTGAACATAATCCAAAAAATGAGTACTTGGGATGCAATTCCATCACACTTAGGAGTGGAAAAGTGTTGGAACAAGTTGCTGGAAATGGTAGAAACCGGGAGGTAGTCATTGATGTGGAAGAGAATGATAAGGTAGATGTTGAAAAAGAAGGTGAATCTGCAATTGATGATGTTACAAAAGAACCACAACCTGCTTGTCTCTATGTTCCAAGGGTTCCATACCCTACTCATCCTAAGAAGTCACAGAAAGACTTGGAAGATGCAAAATGTAAGGAGATGTTGGATGGGATTACAGTGAATATTACTCTTACTAATGCACTGCAGATGATGCCTCCAATGAGGAGAATCGTTAAGGGTTTGGTGATGAGCAAAGTTTCTGGAGATGAAGAAATTGTGAGGGTTACAAAAGATTGTAGCGCTATTCTTCAGAACAAAGTACTCAAGAAACTTGGAGATCCAGGAAGATTTGTTCTATCTGTGCAGATTGGAGAGACGATTTTTGCTTGTTCTTTGTGTGATTTAGGCTCAAGTGTCAACTTGATGCCATACTTTGTAGCTAAGCGACTTGGATTCACAAAGTTCAAACCAACCAGGATCTCTCTGGTTTTTGCTGATCGTTCTGTTAAGTTGCATGTTGGAATCTTGGAAGATCTTCATGTGCAGATTGGTAATGTGTTAATCCCTGCAGATTTTGTTGTCTTAGAGCTAGAAGAAGAACCCAATGATCCTCTCATCTTGGGTAGACCTTTCTTATGTACTGCTGGAGCCATGATAGATGTGAGAAATGGGCGTATAGATCTCCACCTGGGAGACATAATCATGAAGTTTGAGATGAGCAAATTAGTGAGGAAACCAATGTTGGATGAACAGACTTTCTCCATTGACGATTCATTAGAGATCTCCAATGAAGTAGGTGAAGAGATTCTAGTTGATGATCCTTTGGAGATTGCTTTGACACAAACTGAGAGTGAGCATGGGTTTTTGGATAGAGACGCGACTGGGTATGCTAAGATGTTGAACTCAAGCCAGACAATGGGGAAGATGGTTGCTTACACGAGTTTGGATGAAGTTGTGGAGAAATCTCCAGCTACAACCATTCCTACACCTTTAGCTAATCCATGGAGAGAGCTGAAAGCTCCTAAGATTGAGCTAAAACAACTTCCAGTCGGGCTAAGGTACGCGTTTCTTGGTCCTAAATCCACTTATCCTGTGATCATCAATGCTGAATTGAACAATGCTGAAACTGCTTTGCTTTTGTGTGAACTTAGAAAGTATCGTAGGGCCTTAGCAGGGCCGGTCCAACCAAATATGTGGTCCAAGGCAAAAAAAAAAGTAAAATAGTTATTATTTATTTATTTTTAAAAATATTAACCTATAAAAATATAAATAGTTTATAAACTCATATATATTTTATTTTAATGGTCCAAAACACTTTTATTTATGGCCCAAAATATTTTTTTTATGTAGCCTAGATAACTTTTTTACAAAAATGTGGCTCATAAATTAGCTTAGATATAAAAAATGTGGCCCAAAAATTAATAGAAAAATTGGTGGCCCTAGGCCATTGCCTAGCCTGCCTCCCCTCTGGGCCGGGCCTGGGCCTTAGGCTATTCATTGGATGATATCACTGGCATTTCACCTGATCTTTGCATGCACAAGATCTATCTAGAAGACGAGTCTCTAACTTCTATAGAACATCAGAGACGGTTAAACCCGAATCTAAAAGATGTTGTAAAGAAAGAGATTATGAAGCTTCTAGAGGCAGGGATTATTTATGCTATCTCCGATAGTAAATGGGTTAGCCCGGTCCATGTGGTGCCAAAGAAAGGTGGAGTGACAGTGGTTAAGAATGATAAGAATGAGTTAATTCCAACTAGAACTGTCACTGGTCATCGCATGTGCATAGATTACAGGAAATTGAACTCTGCTACTCATAAAGATCATTTTCCTTTGCCTTTTATTGATCAGATGCTTGAGAGATTGGCTAACCACGCTTAGTACTGTTTTCTAGATGGTTATTCTGGTTTCTTTCAGATTCCCATTCATCCAGATGATCAAGAGAATACCACATTTACATGTCATTATGGCACTTATGCTTATCACAGAATGCCATTTGGACTGTGTAATGCACCAACCACGTTTCAGCGATGCATGATGTCGATTTTTACTGACATGATTGAGGACACAATGGAAGTCTTCATGGATGACTTTTCTGTTTATGGATCTTTCTTTTCTGTGTGTCTTTCTAATTTGTTCAGGGTTCTACAGCGCTGCGAGGAGAAACATCTTGTGCTGAACTGGGAGAAATGTCACTTCATGGTTAGAGATGGGATTGTTTTGGGACATAAAATTTCGGAGAAATGCATTGAGGTAGACAAAGCAAAAATCGAGGTAATGACAAGTCTGCAACCACCTGATTCTGTCAAAGGGGTTAGGAGTTTTCTAGGACATGTTGGGTTCTACAGGAGGTTCATCAAGGATTTCTCCAAGATTGTTAGACCTTTGACTCAGCTTTTGTGCAAAGATGTGAAGTTTAACTTCGATAGCGATTGTCTAGAGGCTTTTCACACCATCAAGGGAGCACTTGTTATCGCTCCAATTGTCCAACCACCAGACTGGGAGTTACCATTTGAGGTAATGACTGATGCTAGTGACTATGCAGTAGGTGCTGTGTTGGGTCAAAGGAAGGAGAAGAAGCTCCATGTCATTTACTATGCAAGCAGAACTCTTGATGACGCGTAGTGTAAGTATGCTACTACTGAGAAAGAGCTTCTTGCCATCGTGTTTGCTTTTGAGAAGTTTAGGTCTTACCTTGTTGGGTCTAAGGTTATTGTTCACACGGATCATGCTGCTTTGAAGTTTCTTCTGACTAAGAAAGATGCCAAACCTAGACTTCTACGATGGATACTTTTGCTGCAGGAGTTTGACTTGGAGATTAAGGACAAGAAAGGCATTGAGAATGGTGTAGCAGATCATCTTTCTAGATTGCGTGTTGAAGAAGATGTCTCTTTGGATGATAACCTACATGAGGAGCAGTTGTATGCCATTAGCATTGGGAACATTGAGCATTACACACCGCCTCGAGAAACCAAGCTTCCTGAGATTCCTTGGTTTGGTGAATTCGCGAACTACTTGGCTGCAGATAGAGAACCTGAGAATTTCGTTGGATATAAAAAGAAGAAGTTCCTAAGAGACATCAGACACTACTTTTGGGATGAGCCATACTTGTACAAGCACTGCTCAGATGGGGTTTTCAGACGTTGTGTTTCAGAGGAAGAAGTTCATGGTATTCACTTTCATTGCCATGGTTATACTTATGAAGGACACTTTGCTACTTTCAAGACAGTGTCTAAGGCTTTATAGGCTGGTTTTTGGTGGCCTACTATGTTTAGAGATGTTCATGCTTTCGTCTCTAGGTGTGATTCATGTCAGAGGCAAGGGAACATTAACAGGAGAAATGAGATGCCTCAAAATTTCATCTTGGAAGTTGAGGTGTTTGATGTATGGGGTATTGATTTCATGGGACCTTTTCCATCTTCCTATGAAAATCAATACATTCTTGTCGCTGTGGATTATGTGTCCAAATGGGTTGAAGCGCTGGCTAGCCCAACTAATGATGCTAAGGTGGTTTTAAAGATGTTTAAAACAGTGATTTTTCCAAGGTTAGGTGTGCCTAGTGTTGTGATCAGTGATGGTGGTTCTCACTTCATCAACAAGGTTTTTGATGGTCTTTTGAAGAAGCATGGAGTCAAGCATAAGGTTGCTACTCCTTACCATCCTCAAACGAGTGGACAGGTTGAGATTTCAAACAGGGAGATCAAGAGCATTTTGCAAAAAACGGTGAACACTACAAGGAAGGATTGGGCTATGAAACTTGATGACGCTCTTTGGGCATATAGGACTGCTTATAAGACACCTTTGGGCACGACACCATTCCATCTTGTCTATGGGAAACCATGTCATCTTCCTGTAGAGCTCGAGTACAAAGCAGTTTGGGCAGTTAAGTTGTTGAACCTTAATATTAAGCCTGCTTCTGAGAGACGGTTGGTACAGCTGAATGAGTTGGATGAGATTCGTCATATGGCCTATGAGAATTCAAGGATTTACAAGGAGAGGACAAAGGCCCACCATGACAAGAAGATCATTCCCAAGAACTTTGTTGCAAATGATCAGGTGTTGCTTTTCAACTCTCGCCTGAAACTTTTTCCTGGGAAGCTGAGATCGCGTTGGTCTGGTCCTTTCACCATCAAGGAGGTGAGACAATATGGAGCTGTAGTGTTGATGGATGCTACAGGGAACGAGTTTGTGGTTAACGGTCAACACCTGAAGCCATATCTCGCTAAAACTGAAATCGCTGGAGGAGACTCAATTCCTCTCGGTGACCCACCTCGAGCCTAGACATAATTCAAAGTCAAGCTAATGACTTTAACAAAGCGCTTAGTGGGAGGCAACCCACTGGTAATTACATATAAATTTCGTTTTTCTTTCATTTTATTACTAACTTTGGGATTTAGTTTTCGGTGTTTCAGAAAAGAAAAGAAAAGAAAAAAAAAAAACAACAAACTGGGGCGGATCCGATTGTACAACCAATCCAGGTTGAAAAAAAAAAGAAAAAAAAAAGGTCTTCTTATTTTGAGTTTCTTCTGCCTTTTCCTTGAATTATTTTCACACCGAGACGGTGTGAAGTAAGTCTGGGGGAAGGTATTCATCGTTTACTAACAATATTTTCTTTCCTTTGTTTCTCATGAGTCAGTCTAAAGTGTTTTATTGAGTCAAGAGTATTATTGTTAGGAAACTATGATGTGATATTCCTCTTTGTTTGTTGACTATCTATTTTTAGTGACCATTGTTGCAGAATGAGTTCGCTTTATGACTAATGGAAAATCCAAAGGTTGACCAGTTAACCAGAGACGTTCCTCATTTATAGTAGAATTCACTAAACTGAGCTAATTGCACTCTCATTGGAAGGATTGGTGTCCACAGAACTTGATTCCTCGTTCGTACTTGACAAATGCACTTTTGGTAAAAAGTGATGGTACTCCTCTCCCCCTTTTGATCTCCCTTAAGAGCAGTGCAAAAGTCCGCATGACCCTGTCTCCTCACAAGGAACAACACTAGTGATGCGCTGTTCTAAAATATATATTTATATATATACGACGGAAAACGAGCCTGTCTCCTCACAAGGAACAATAGTAGTGAGCTTACAACCTTGTCTCCTCACAAGGAACAACAGTAGTGAGCGCCGTTATGAGGACTTACAAAAAGGGTATTGAACAGATTAAGTCTGGGGGAGAGAAAGAGTACCAATGGTTGATTAGGTGATTTGTCAATGTATTGTACGGGAATGAATCTAGAGGTTCTTGGCACTGAAACTTCTGATGAGGCTAGCAATGATGAATTGTGGAAAATGCTGTGAAATGAACGAATGAATTTGGAGAGTTGGAAAAGTCTAAGGAGAATTACATGGTGGTTTGTTAGGGACTGTTTTGCAGTACGTGGATTACGAAATTAGTGGTCATTAAACGTTCCAAAAGAGAAGCTGAGTTTCCGTGTTTTCAAACCTCTTTCACGGGTTTAGTCTTATGTTTTGCTTTAGGGCAAGCAAAAGGCTAAGTCTGGGGGAGTTGATGTATTGCGTTTTTGACGCACTCTAACCATTGTTTTCAAAGGTTTTTTGAATCCTTCTTTGGTTTTTGGAGTCTTTTTAGGTTGAAACATGTTTGGATGGAATCTAAAGCATAAGGAGCATGAAGCAAAAGTAAAGAGCAGAAAAGTTAGAAGTTTGGCATTTGTTGAGGAGCTTTTCATCATTGGATTGAGATCATACCTTGTCACAAGCTAGAGCATCGAGTTAGTTTTCATTTGGAAGTGATTTGAGGTCGATTGGATAAGTGGAGTAGAAGTTATACAAATTCTGGTGTAGACAAAATCTGCTGGAAACTCCCATCGGGCAGTCCCATCAGCAAACACCCCGATGGGAGAAACCAGTAGTTCTGTTTCTCCTGCAGATTTTCAGATCCGACCCAACTTGACCCGGATCGACCCATATCCGTTTTTAGAAGAATAAAACCTAATTTTTAGCCACTTTTTCAGAACACGTTCTTTTTCATCAGACTTTTTAGCATTATTTCTTTGTAAGCTTTGGGAGAAGAATCTCTAACTCTACATCTTTAGAGAAGATTTCTAAACCCTAATTCTTATTCTTTAATATAATTATGCAATTCCTTTCATCTCTTTGTTGTTTCTTTATCTCCATGTCTGATTTTATCCATAGTTGGGTTTTAGGGTTTCAAGGGATTTCATGAATCGCAAGAACTAGATACAAATAGGGATTTGTACTTGTCTTCATCTATCGTTGTTCTTATTGCTTGAATTAGATTGATCACCTAGTTCATGATGTTAGGTTGTTTAATGCATCAAAAGTGTTCGATTAAATGCTTGAACTAACATAGATGAGCAAATTGTCATTAACCAACGAAAGCTGATGTTAAGGCGATTTGTGAACATATCAAACCAATTCGTTAATGCTTGTCTAGAATTCTAAGTTCAAACGACAGTTTAGAACCTTAGGTTGTTAGATAAAGTCTCTAGTGCCACGAGAATGGATTAGTTATACAATTATGTTTGAGTACAAGATTGAGCTGATTAGTTCCCTGAATAGTTGTCTGGTTCGCGATCTCTGATTTCCTGCGAAAATCCCTAAAGCCTAACGCTTTTTAATTCATAGTTTACATCGTTTACATTACCATTCTCATTTACATTATTGCAAACAATCACTTTTCATATCATTTTAGCTTAAGTTCGGTTCATATAGTTTGAAGTGTAGACTTGGTTCTCGTGGATTCGATCCCATAATTACTACAACAATTGCTGTGCACTTGCAGTGTTAATTTGGATTAAAACATGTGTTATCAAGCTAAAAAAAAAAAATTAGTGTATAGAAAGAAATGAATGTGGTAAAATTTTGTACTTCAAACTAGGCCTGGGCATATTAACCTGAACCTGTGTACCCGAACCTGGACCCGAACCTGTACCCGAACCTGTACCCATAAGGAACCTGTAAAATTCGGGTCCAAAATTAGGAACCTGGACCCGAACCTGTATTTTTAGGATCCGAACCTGGACCCGACCCGAAGCCTTACAGGTTCCTAAATGGGTACGATTTTAGTATACCCGATGGAACCTGTACCCGCAAGGACCCGAACCTGGACCCGACCCGAATACCCGAATGCCCAGTTCAAACCAAACTCCAAAATGATGATAGCACGTAGGTTTTTGAAGCTAAAGCCTTTGAATCAATGGTTCTGGTGGATATGCTGGAAACATAGAGAATTCAAAGAATAAAGTAATATTGCTCCAACGTAATTCCTTGTCAAGGTTCTTAGAAGACATTCTCTTTACTGAAGATTCAGGTTCATACAGACCTCTTCTCTTGAGCTATTTTCTTGCTTCAAACCTTCTTGTGTTGTAGACTTTTGAGGATTGCTATTGTCATTTAGCACTCTTGCTATCTTTTCACTGTAACACTCTTGCTATCAAGACCATTTCCCACTCTTGTAGGCCTATTGGAATGATCTGTATCCAGGACTGGAACAAGAGCATGTAGAAACCATTAGACTCATTGATCATCTTTGAAATCTCTTTGCTGAGTACACTGCTTCCCAATGAAACACAAAAATGAAAATACCAGATTACACAGAAGTTAAGGTCGTAAGCAGTTCCTTACCATTTTGTCATCTGACTAAGGAATCATTTTTGTCTAGCTAGTAACCAATTCATCCATGTGGACAAACAATACTTTGAGATGTATTCTGGTAAATCCACCTGGAAACCAAGAAAAGAAGACAAATATGATACACGTCTATTAAACGGAAACAAATGCGTTTGTATAAAATCAAGAAGATGGAAACTCACACTGGTCCATGTTGCCGAAAACCCATCAGTAGATAGCAACCAACTTCCACTTATTGGATGCAGACCCAAAAGCTCATCATCAATGAGATCAATAGCGCTCTTCTTTTTCTTCTTCCTTTTGTTCTTTCTCCTCTTGTGCCTCTTGTTAGAAACATGGCTTTTACCATCCGAGTCAGATTCGCTTTCTTCGTAATGGCTCAGCAACGAGTGGTCACTAGACCTGCGGAACTCAATTCCATTTTCTCTAAATAGTGACTCCCATGAATCTGGAGTCTGACATTCCTCAGATAATCTGAAGTGAATAGTCCAAGAAAGTAGACCAAGTATTCTTATCACCTCTATGTGTTTCATGTTCGAAAGATCTTTCGGAACTAGAGAGATGCTACTGCTATTAACGAAAACTGTGCAAATTTCTGCCATGGTTTCCTTCAACAGATCTCCCTCATCATCACGTACAAGCCGTAGCAGCTGGCGACCTTGGTTGATAATAGAGTTCAGCAGTAGTAGCTCGTCAATGTCACCAAATCTTGAAAGGACAACCCCGAGCCAGTCATTAATATCCCAGGATTGAATGCTTGGATTGAAATAGGCGCCAAGCAAATCCAGAAACTGACATAATTCATCTTCTTGGAGGGTGATAAGGAGATGCTGAGTTAAAGAGGAGAAAGACTCCTCCGTAAGGAACTCCTCTACAACATCCCACACATCATTCACATCGTCTTCATACATGAAACGGATAAAGAGATGTACAAAGAATTTGGTGTCAAGGGATAAAATCTGGCCATCTTTGAGAGACTCAGCAAACTCATTGGATGACCAGAAGTCAGGAACATTGCGGATGAAGTTGTCAATGGTTCGTTGGACGTCGAGATCGAGAAGGTAATGAGGCTTTGTAGCAACAACCGCAGGGGATTGCCCGTGTTTTCCCCGCCACTCGAGCTCTTCCCAGCAGATGTCCCGGTTGGCAAATGCAAACTGAGCCAATGCTCTTGCACCTCTTTTGTGATCAGAGCCGCCATCGAAAGCAAATTCAGAAAACCACTCCAGTATACGCTTGGGATTCCCTGCATATTTCAAAACTCAGCATGACAAACACAAACACAAACACAAACACAAACACAAACACAAACACAAACACAAACACAAACACAAACACAAACACAAACACAAACACAAACACAAACACAAACACAAACACAAACACAAACACAAACACAAACACAAACGATGAGAAAGCAGAGAGCTCACCTTGGAAGAATTTCTCGAGCAGATAACTTCTTTTGGCTAGCACAGATCCAAGTTTGGTCGGTCTCTTTTCAAACATGATTTGCAGGAGCTGTGATACAAGCTGCGTCTTTCTGGGCTTTGATCGCAAAAGCCTCATGAAAATATTGAGTTGGCGTCTAGGGGATATAGAAATTGTGGAAAGGGCAGTACAGAGCCAAAGTCTAGCTTCTGATCGAGCTCCACCAGACACCAATGACTTGATGTGAGAGCCCAATTTGTTCAACACAGGCAAAATCACATCGATGGTGCTACCGTCGTTCCACTCGGGTTGGGACAAGAACAATTTCACCATCGTCGTAGGAAACAGTAATCCGTCCGCTTAGAGTCGAGAATTTAAAGCCCTAACATGGAAAATCGACAAGGATGTTTAGGGTTTTTGGAAAAGAAAGAAGAGTACCAATTTAAACCGTCCAAGGAGAAACTCTTGCTTCTGGTTCGCTATTTTCCACAACGCCCAAACGCTTCTTTGGATTGGTTCGAACCGACCGGCTCCATTTATTTAGCTTTCTTAAATGTAAGTCGGGTTTTTTTTTTAAGGCTTTGTTGTTTTATTGAATCTGATTCAAACCATATTACACCGTAGAAGAAGATTAAAAGATGAAATACAAAGAGAAACTACTGGTATTTTCCGCACTATAAATTAAGGGAGGAAAAATAGTTTTTATTACACATTAGCGATACCAAGACGGTCTTGTTTCAAGTTTAAGGTAGACGATTAGGTGTTCCCAAATCCACAATAGCAGCCGGACTTCCAATATCTCTTACGATTATACGACAACAATTCTCTTGATTTAGATAAATCTTCTTCTTTGATTGTCTTTGTCAATTTTGTTCTGGAGTTAGCTTTGATAAAGCAACCGTTGAACAACTTTGAAACTGCATAAATAAATCAGATAGATAGCCATAATTGACTAAGAACAAAACAATTAAATAAATCTATAGATCTTCTGCGAGGAAGATAAACCTATAAAAACTAAACCCAAACCAAAGAATCACAATTAACCAAAAATCCTAAAAAAAGACTTCGCATCGTTTTCGAGTAAAAAAACTCAAAAACACTCTCTAAATTCCATGTTCAGCATAGAAACTATTAGATTCAACCCTCTCACGATGCCGGTAAAAAGTACCGGACACCGGAGAGGGAAGAAAAGCAAATCACATTTTTTCTCCCTTTTCTCTCTGACGGCTAGGGTTTTTGATTTGTCGTTTGTGAAATGTAAGTCGGTTACATCCAATTTTTTTAAATAGAACTTGTTAGGCGTTATCCGGGCGTTCGAAGAGGGCCTAATCAATTAAACGGAAATTGATCGGAGTCTAGTTATTTCCAATTTTGAATATATCTATATATATACTAAATATATGGCTATTTACTAAAAACGCAGCTTAGCATGGTGGTCAAATTTAGTTATGCTATCTTGAATGTCACTGGTTGGAATATTATGCACGGGAGTTTTTTTAATTAAAAATAAGGTAAATGATAAAATTGCCCTCATTTTCTTCCTCTCAGAATTTTTCATGTAAACCATAAAATCGCCGCAAATTTTTTTCTTGTTCGTACACATATCTATCCCACATTAATTGATTTCTCATAAAACATAAAAAGGTTTGTTTTCTATAAATCCGAGTTTTTGGCCAATTATGGTATAAATTTCACGGTTACCCTCCACTGCGCGCATCACCACTGCGAAAGCGGCGCCGCAACTGAATTTTAGAACAAGGGCTTATCCTAACTTTATTCCTCATTCTTTTTCTCTTTCATCAAAACCAATGGAGGAAACAAAAAATAAATCATCCATCTATCGGTTTTGCGGCGGAGGAGGTGATAGTGTGATAGCGAATGAGACTATAATGGCGGCATGGTAGGTTGTGATGGGAGATAGTAAACTATGGACCGGCAATGGAGATAGAGAAGAGTTTATGCAGATAATGGAGGACGAAGACAAAGAGAAATCAATGATATTCCAACAAAAAATTTGTGAACTTTTGACCGGAAAGTCCGACGAAATTCCGGTAAAAATCTTGTAAAGCTTACTATATTTATTTGTAAATACATACATATACATATAATATAAATATGTATATATGTACATATATATACAACTATAATAAATATGCCGTATCATATATTATTAATTAATAATTTGTTATTGACTATTACACATGTTAGTAGTCTAACATTGAATTTGGCAGACTAAATCATACTTTAAAAGGTTAGCGGTTATAAATAAAGTATGCAATAGCCGATAAAAATAGTACTCGACTCAATCTTCAACAAAAATATATTTGTTCATTGAAACACTGAATCCATTAACTTATTCACTTATATCCACCTAACTAAGTTAAATCACTGAGTCAACTCGATATGTTTGGATCAACTAGAACACAAGATTTTCTCTATCTTTATTAATATCATTTTCTTCAATCCTTTTATTATATACATCAGGAGAATCTCTCATTTGTCGTAAATTTGAACTATTGTTGGTGTACTTGCTAATAGACCCGGAAATGACTTCAAGAGATGTTGCAGAGATGGTGAATGGGGTGGGTTGAGATAATAGATTCAAAAGACAATAGATGCAATAAAAAAAAAAAAAGTAATAACATTGGTGAAGAAAAAAAAAAGAATTTGTTATGGGTAGCAATAGATTTTGTGGTTTTTAGGTGGATAGCAGTTGCACTATATACGAACTGTGCAGCAAATTATAATTTCGTGTCTACCCCTATGACATTTATAGAAAGCGTGTATATGTTGTAGGATTTTTATATTAGTGTGTCAAAATAAGATCTAAGAAAATATCTTTTGAGCAAGAGATACGACATATATGTATGTGTGTATTGATTTGTAAAAGATTAAAAAAAAAATGAAATGGCGTATTCATGGGAGGGAGAGAGAAATTTGGGGTTATCCCTTTATCTTTGGTGAAATAAGCGGAAGTAAATCTAGAAGGAAAAATCAAAGTGTGACTAAGCGTCTAGGAGCGAAGGTTAAAGAGTGGTCAGAACCGCAATTGACTTGTAAGAAAGCTCTGTATATGTACCATATTTTCATTTTTCAGTTTGTTTTTGATATGAGTGATGCATGTATGAAGAAAAGTGTTTCATAAACGCAGATGAGAGAAAACCTCAAGTTACCGAAATAGATGTTCGTTGTAGGCGAAGAACCAGTGGGGATTAGAGTTACTACGTCCTTCCAATGGGATTAAGGTGATTATGAACGCACTTGAAGAGGAGGAAAAAGAGGTGATACGGAGGTCAACATTTGGAAAATTTGTCTCGATTGTTGATAAACCTTCGTATTCCAGGGGATTCGGAAGGTATATAATTTCCTGACAGCTGAAGGTTCGGAAGAAGCATGAAATATGGATTTTATATGAAGGGAAACCGATGATGTTTTCCCTTCGAGAGTTTGCCATCGTGACATGTTTGCCTTGTGGGAAATTTTCAAAGAAATCGAGGAAGAGCATCCTGAACAACATCACATAGACTCCATATTGGCCTTCATTTTTTTGGGAAATTGGAGTTTGTCTCGGTTGCTGCTGTATCAAGATGTTGAAGAGAAAAATGTGATCGAAAACAAAATAAGGGTGAAGTACGCCTGCCTAGCTATGGTTGCTTTGGTTTTATTGTCGACTACACACCATCCGAAGATAGTGAAGGCGCATGTAGAAGAAATAAAAGAGCTGGAGGATTTTTTGTATTCGTGGGGGGGTGGGGGGGGGGGGGGGTAAGCTTGTATTTGACATGCTTTTGATTAGCATCAAATAGAAGAACGAAATAAGTTTATCACATAACACAATTGTTATCAAAGGGTTTGTCCATGCACTACAACTAATAGTTGTGGAAGTTGTTCCCGCTTTGCTTGAAGTGGTCCAACTGAATTCGACGTCATCTTCTGAGTTAGAGGGTGAAGGGGAAAAACATGGGGCAACAAAGATGAAGATTGGTCTTAATCCTTCCCATGCTAGAGATCTCCACGAGGAAGAGAAAGTATTTCATAGCGCGTGTTGTTTTTGTAGTCTTAAATAAGGCTTCACCCCTGAAATTAGTCTTTAAATTATGCTTAAGATTCACAATACATGCAGAGTGACTACTAGCTAGATAGACTTACACATAAGTGAATATTACATAATTTATTAAACATTATGCCGGGTAGCCCGATAATATTTATATGGGTTGGACTACATTAATAAAGTAGCTGGCTATGTAATACATTTATTAGGTGTATCCTATGGAGCATCAACATTTGTTCCTCAGTGAAAATATCCTCTGTCACTTTCCTAGCGCCTTTAATCCTTCTTTCCGTCAACAACTCTATGCACATGTGCGAAACAAAATTAAACAACAACTTGTTCACTACTTTACTTTATAATGTAACATGACTTCTTCTTTTTTTTGGGTCAAAATGTAACATGACTATACTTTCAATTTAACTGTAGTATTCAGCACTACTACGGATACGTTCCTATGGAGTTGGGTTTTCCGGCAGATACATTATGCTTCCCACATTGAAAGGACGCCTACACTGGAATTCATATGTAGCAACTGCTTCCGCACCCATGGTTACACACATGGTTAACTGTGGGTAGCAATGATGTATCGCCATGAAAAGCATTACATCTATGTCGGAGGATATGTCTGAAGATGGACCATTGTAAATAGCCAGAGCCGACAGCAAATCTGGTAGACGGTAAATTAATCTCACCGGCGTTGTTGACTCTAACAAGAACCTTCTCCTAACGTGTCCATGTAAAAACTCAAAGGTCTAATTATCACGGAGGTGGACACTATATCTCATGGCCAGCGAGTCAGTCATGAATCCCCATCGGCCGAACTTAGATCTTATTTATTAAGGATGAAAGTAAACAAATATAGAGATTCAATGGGGACCAACCATTGATGAGCTTGGTCTTAGCTTCTTTAAAACTTTTCTTGGATGTCAAACTACTTTGTGTCTAGAGAATATTTTCAGATGACTTGAAGTTTTTGGCTAGGGGTGAAAGCTTTTACTCACCATATTAAAAAAATAGAGAGACGGAAATATCCATGCTTAGGTAAGATACATACACTTTACATATATGTGTATGTAAAGTCGAGAAGATATGTAAAGTCAAGCTCATGAGCTTACAATATCGTCTACCCAATTTCTCATTATCATTAATCCCCGTTCTATTAATTTAAAGGCAGACTGTCTGGCCCGTTCAACAAGATCACGAGCTTTTAATTTTTCATATGTAAGCAACAATCCACCGACTTGGATTTCCAACTCGCGTGACATTTTCTAATTAATAGTTAGGTTGAAATAAAAGCCGAGAAGATATTGCGTACCGCCTCATTTATTATGTGCCACCTGGCACATTTTGTGTGGCTCACATCACGCAACTTGCTGAAGCTATACCGTAGAGTACCTATAATATATTTTCCTTCAAACTAAAGATTTTACACAGTTTTCGCCATATAGATGGTTGATATATCTCCGGTGTAAATTCGTCTTTTTCCTGCCTATACCACAATAGTAAATTTATTTTTTCGGGCCTACGGGAAGGGCGGTCGGGGTGTTATAGATGAGTATTCTCTTTTCAAGTCTCCATCGTTTCGCGATTGATTTTATGGAAGGTTCTCTTCCTTGACTGGCTTGAGTCTACCCTCTTGGTTCGGTGATTGTCTTCTGGGTCGCCAAATCTTCTTGTCGGGGTCGATCTCTTCTTCTGCTGCGGTGGCCATATGCCTTAGTCAATAGGGTTTCTAGAACTAGGGTTTTGATAGTTGATCGGGTTGCATGTTTTTGTATTAGATTGTTTTCTGGTTTGGGTTGAGATTTGGTTGGACTTTGACTATTTATACATTAGAATAGGGTTCCTAACAAGACTTATTATAGGATTGTTGGTTAGGCCCCATTGTTTAGTTCTAAGAAAACAAAAAAGTCCAAATAAAGTTATATAATTCAATCAAATGTTTCAAAAAAAATGTTTAAAGAACATTGCTAATGACTTAATGTTGATTAACGTTTATGTTTTGCTCAATAAATCAAGCATTTAGATAACTTTTACACATGTGTGGCACTAAAATAAAAGTGGGAAAAGGAAATTTTATAAGTGGTGGTAGGATTTGGCTGGTATTTTAAATGCGGCTGAAAGAGGAAATTGGGTTTGTTCGTAATATCCTGAAGTTGAGAAAAAGATCGGAAACAAAGAAATATTTTTTTTGTGTTAAAGTGGAAACAAAGAAATTAGAAACTTAAAATCTTATAAAAAAGAAAAAGATGCAAAATTCAAGACTCTAAATTGAATCTTGTTCAACCGCATCTTACTCTTGAATAATTTATACAAAAAGTAAAAACTAGCCGTTGCCATACTTAATTCGAAACAGCCGCTCCTTCCTTGGCTCTCTCTCTCTAAGCTGCACATTGCAGATTTTCTCATCTCTCCCAGTCGTCCACGCCTTCTCTCTCTGAAGATGTTGGCCCAACGTGTAGACATCAGAACAAAATCTCCACTCAGATCTCCTCTCTCCAACAATCTTTCTCCCATGTCCAACGAAGACGATGACATGAGTATTGCATCGGTTTCGGAATTCTCCGATTACGATCTTCAAGATCCAGCTCGATATTCCGATGAAGACCAATTGAAGCCCAGCTCGAAATTAAACAGAGATATGAATCTCAGAATCCAAGTTCCATTTGGTAACGCAGACACTGAATTGGGGCTACGAAAATTCGCCCTCAAGAATTCAGCTCCAGCTAGCTATCTTCTCCAGGAACCACCTCATACTCTGAGTTCCAAGGTAAACGATTTGGCCTCTTCAATTTTGAATGATTGGTATCAGGTATGACCTAACATTTTGTCATAGGGTTCGGTGTCTCACTGGGGAAGCATGTATGGTGACCTAGAAGATATAGGAACCCCTAGCGCACCACCTATTATGGAAACTGGACTCTTGGGAACAGAAATGGAAACTGAGGATGAGATTTGCATAGCTACTGATTCCACTTCACATTTGGGTAGAGATGCAGAACCTGGGGAAAGGTATTTCCAATGTTTCCACTAGCTTTGTATTTTGTTCTGCGGACCACTCTTGATGTGCTTTTGATGCAGTGTGAGAGATACTGAAACTAGGGAACATGTGCATAATCAGGAAATCAACTCGGATGAATTAGATGATGCAGGCCAGAGTATCAGGTTAAGTGCTTAATTTTCTGCACAACTTTTATAATCAACAATTTTACTATGGCTTACAAAAATGTTTTCCAACGGCAGTGGTCAATATGCTTGGCAAAGTCTTCTTGCATATGACGCTTGCATAAGACTGTGTTTGTATGCATGGTCAAGGGGTTCTTCTGAGGCACCTGAGTTTCTGCGTGATGAGTGTCGTCTTCTTCGAGCTGCATTTGGGTAGGACAGCTGTTTCTCTTTGGTTTATGACCTACATCATTTATCTTATATTGACTTATTGAACCAGTCTCTTGTGTATGCCTTCTTTTAGTTTGCATACGTTTCTTTTGCAACCTCGGGGTGTACGATCCAATGAAGAAAAAAAAAGTGTGAAAGCTGAGCAAAAGACATCCTTGAAGACAAAAAACGTGGTCCGAAAGTTAAGGGTGGAAGGTAAACTATTCTTTTCCTGATGAGCTAAAACTTGAATACAGAAATAAGTTTTGCAGCTTCCTGACCTGAGTCAGATATTTATACCTCTTCTGATTTTGATTGTTTTAGTAAAGAGACTTCGATTGATACCACAGCGCAAACTTAGAGGCATAGATTCTGTGCGGAGTTTAATGAACATGCAAATGGGGGCAGAGTATTGCCGACAAGTTTCATCACTTGTAAAGACTGGGATGAATTCTATTAAACTGGCTACCCTTTCAGCAGTTTCAGAAGGTTTGATTTTATTACATGTAGAACTAATCATATATTCTACCATTTGCATGATATTTGGTTGTGAATTTAATTATTGGCCAATCATTGGTTGGATCCAGTTTACAAAATGGAAGATAACATAGCCTCTATTGGATACAACTTACTCTTGTGATTCTACCTGCAGAACAATTCTCCTGCTACCTTCAGATGAAGAGTACATCAGAAGGAGGTCAAACTGAACAGGGATCTTCTGCTTGTTTGCAACCAGGAACTGGAAGTTACCATGTCTTGTAAGCCCTTTGCTTTCTCTTGAAAATCAATATATGCGTTTTCTAGAGCTGGGATTGATTTTAACAAAATATGTGGTTTGAGAAAAATTTGAATTAACCTGTAACTATGCCAAAGCGTTTGAATGAATGAAAACTCATGGAAAGTTCCAGCTTTACTCACAACTACTCCTACAGCTTTCCTGAGTCCGAAGGCGACACTCTTCTGATAGAAGTTCAAGATAAAAAGAAATCTGTTCAAGGAAAAGCAGAGATTCCTATAACATCCTTTACTGACAATCCGGTAAATATACATTTAGGTTTCTTGAGTTAGATCTGATTCATTTTGCTTTTAAGAATATGTTATACAGCTTTGGGATATTGAAGAGTACTCTACAATTGTTCAGAATGAAAATATTAGATGGTGGCCAATAAACCATGGTGAACAATGTGTTGGCAAGATCCAGCTCTTTATTGGTAGCACAACCACATCCGATGAAGACTCTCACATAAAGGTCTGTTATATCTCCAACAAACTTCGGGATTATCTATGTTTATTCTGTGAGATAATATGCCTGCTAATGTTTTGAGTGTTTTGCTTGTTACAGAGTACTCCTGTTGTGGAGACACTAGCATACGATTTGCTACTAGAAGCTGCTACACGTGCCCAAAAATTTCATTCTCAAAACTTAAGACTAAACGGATCTTGGAAATGGCTGTTAAGTGAATTCGCAGAATATTATGGAGTTTCCGATTCATATACCAAGTTGAGGTACTCATTAATTTATCTAGTTAGAATGTCTTGTACCTATTAAAATTCTTCTGGTGCTCAAATATTTAACAAAAAAATTTCAGATATCTTTCACATGTAATGAATGTGGCAACTCCAACAAAAACTTGCTTACAACTTGTGCATGAGTTACTTGTGCCCATCCTAAGGGCTCGAAGTGAGAAGAGTTTGACCAGGCAGGAGGTGAATCCCCCTTCTTTTGTAAACTGATGAAATCTGATCCCATCTCTTCAAGATCATAGACTTGGATTCGAGTTATCACATTTTAGTTTTCAATATGCTTGTTAAACCATCTTCATGGCTCCATAGGGCTTGTTATTGACGACTTGTTCAATTCTTGCAGAAAAGCATCTTATTGGATTGTGAAATAGAGATTGAAAAACTCTTGGCAAATGTTTTTGAGAACTACAAGTCCTTGGATGAAAACTGCCCTACAGGGTTGGCGGACATATCTGGTGCGGTTCAAGAATCAGCATCAACAGCACTTTCTCCTGCTGTTCAGGTTTTTAGCCTCCTTCATGATATATTGTCTTCTGAAGCACAAGAAATTTTGAAGAATTACCTTCAGGTAGCCTTTTCCAACAATCTTCAACGTTCTCCTACTATTTGAAAGTCACTTAGACCTTTAAAATGCCAGTTTCAACTTATACGCTTGACTCATACCCTTTGGTCTTGTTAGTTGTATAATATATCAAGAATGTTCATGATTTTCTTGTCTAATGGAAAACCTACTGTAGACGGCAGCAAAGAAGAGGTGTCGGAAGCACATGGTTGAAACCGATGAGTATGTCAACTCTGAAGGTTTTCTTTTGGATTCCGTCACAATCTCGACAGCTTACCTGAAAATGAAGAATCTTTGTCTAAGCATAAGCAATGAAATAGAGACTGATATAAAGATCACCAATGAACATGTACTCCCAAGGTAAAAACAATCCAATCCAAACAAAGAAGTTACATTTTTCATCTAATGATTATATTCGATTCTCGCTATTGATTTGGTCATATCTTCTCATACCTTTTCTTTTATCATTCAAGCTCAATCGACCTGTCAGATATAGCCGCTGCAGTATACAGCACTCAGCTATGTAACCGGCTCAGGGCATTTCTGTCAGCAGTTCCACCGTCCTGTCCATTGCCTCATGTCAATGAGCTTCTGATAGCAGTTTCCGACTTTGAAAGAAACCTCGATTCGTGGGGCATCAGGTTTGACATTATCTTTTTTGGAATCTTATGTATAGTGGCACGTGTTCCTTCTTTTTAACCGTTTATTTTATTTGATTTAGTCCAGTACAGGGTGGTATAGACTCTAGAGGGTTATTTCACAACTACATAATGGTTTGGATACATGATATGGAACTTAGGCTACTTGACCGATGCAGAGCAGAGAAGGTACCATCTTGATTATCTTGGGATGATCCATAAAACACTAAGCATATTGTTTGACAATGATAAGTCGGGAAAATGGCTTCTTTTGGCAGGTTCCCTGGTCTGGTGTAGTAACAAATCACTCAACATCACCGTTTGCTGAGGACATGTATGAGAGAATAAAATATTCTCTCATAGAGTATCAAGTAGTGATCAGTCGATGGCCACAATACACATTGATCTTGGAAAATGTGAGTGAGAAAGTTATATGAGTGATGAGTTTGTTTGTAGCTTATTGGATAGTTATCAAGACTAACTTGGGTTCACGCTTTTCTTCATGTACTCTTTTGGAAGACTGCTTCAACTGTGGAGAGAGCCATTGTTAAATCGCTGGAGAAACAATACAATGACATACTGACACCTTTAAAAGACAGCATTCCAAAAAAATTAAATATGCATGTCCAAAAGCTGACAAGAAGGCAATCATCAGCTCTCTACTCTGTTCCAACTCAAGTAAGAAGCACCCACCAATCATATTTAATGGAATTCTGACTGATAAGGATCTGCACTGAAACATCATTGTTGAATGTAGCTGGGAACTTTTGTCAACACCATAAAGAGAATCCTTGATGTTCTACATTGTAGAGTTGAGGATATCTTGAGACAGTGGGCACGACGCCTTCCTGTTGTTGAAGACAAGAAGTCGCTCTTTGGAGAGAAGATGAATGTTATCACGGTCTTGCTCAGGACAAAATACAGGAACTACATGCAGGCCGCTGTTGATAAACTTGTAAGAAATGTAAGTTCTATAACTCCTCTTCGTATCTGCTGCATCTACCTATCATGATTTAGTCCGAATACATACATGTTTTAACAATCTCTGTGTGTGTGGATGTTTCAGGCGCAATCAAACAAATGCACAAGATTGAAGAAAATCTTAGAGGAGATAAAAGATAACGAGAGAGAAGTCCAAGTCCGTGAACGAATGAAGGCGCTATGCTCACAACTCAGTGACTCAATCTCAAATTTGCACGATGTCTTCACAAGTCAGATATTTGTGGCTTCCTGCCGTCTTTTTTGGGATAGAATGGCACAGGTGATTCTCGTACACATAAGAGACATGCTCTTTTTGTATAAAATGATTCTTTGATCCTGAGTCTTTGTTCACACCGCAGGTGGTCTTGAAGTTTCTTGAGGGAAGAAAGGAGAATGAAGCAGGCTACAAAGGCTCTTACTATGCTCTTGGGGTAAAAATGATTATTATCTTTTATCAATAAACCATACATAGACAAAGCTTTGAGGAGTTTTGATCAAACGTGCAGATAGTAGAGGACACGTTCGCATCAGAGATGCAGAGGCTGCAAGGGAACTCGCTACAGGAGAAGGATATGGAGGCTCCTCGTTCGGTGATTGAGGCACGTTCCATTCTCTCTAGAGACACTACCAATCATTCCTCTTACTTCTATGTCTAGTCCACTTTTCTTCTTTTGATATATCGTATATATATACAAGTCTTAAATGGTAACTCAATTGTAATTGCGTTGAATGGCACTTTCCGAATATAAATATACCAAGACTACTGTTAGCAATATCTATTTTAGATACAATGAAGAAAAGCAATATTTTCGGTCGCTAGAAGTATGTTTTACATAAAAATATTGATATGATTAGAGTCCCGTTACTCGAATGAGTTGCGATGTTCTCTTCGATCCAAAGGCAGTCTAAAGTCGCTTGTCAAGCAAGAAGTTGAAAGGTTTTGCTCACTTTGTTCCCTGAGAGCCACTCAACTATAAAGCAGAGGTAGATTCACTTTCCTTGCTATCATCATCCTGACGCTCCAACTATATATAGTTTTTTTTTTAACTTCCAGCTAATATATGTTCAATTGTGCATGTGAGAGAGGTAGGAGAGAGATACCGAAACTGTTGAGGTATGGAGTAGCTAAATAAGGAAATCAATGATTGAAAACAGATGATTTTTGGAACTGCACAAAGCTGTTCTTATCAAATTTGCCGGCCAATATTAAGATGTATGCATGTCAAATATAGACTCCTTCTTTATCGGTGTTCCATCAAATAATCTCTCACTTTTTCTTCCTCTCTTCCTCTTGCCAAAACTCAGAATTTTGTATCTATTCTGAAATGAATCAAACAAACTGAACCTTCTGCAAAATTTGATAGGCATAGAGAAAGTATATTGTCTAACGCACTTTTCCGAAACCATTTTGGTGAGATCCTTATGCGAAAAATACAGTTGAGCAAAGTCTTTGTCATATTTTTTAGGATATTAGCTTTGGATTTAGAACCCATCGATCTAGGCTAGGAGTATAAAAAGAGATGTTATCTTTTCGTATCCCATCAATCGGAAGCCATCCAACAGCGTTTGCAGCAAAAATAACAGACAACCCCAAGACCGTGGCACAGCTCAAGTCAGCTGCGACCCCCACGCCTCATAGCACTGTGACGTGCGGTTACCAAGCTCACGTGGCAGGCTTCTTTCGAAACGTCACCGTTTTATGGTCCAAGAATCTCATGAATCATTCCCTCACCGTCATGGTCTCGAGCTTGGACAATGACATGAACTATTGCTGCAAGATCGATCTGGTGAAGCCATGGCAGTTCTGGAGCAAACGAGGATCAAAGTCATTCGACGTAGAGGGAAACTTTGTGGAAGTCTTCTGGGATCTACGGTCGGCAAAAATGTCCGGAAACGGCAGCCCCGAGCCGGTCTCAGACTATTACGTGGCAGTGGTTTCGGATGAGGAGGTTGTTCTATTATTGGGAGATCTAAAGCAAAAGGCTTACAAGCGCACAAAATCAAGACCCGCATTGGTAGAAGGGTTCATGTATTCTAAAAAGGAGAGCATTTTTGGGAAGAAGACGTTCGCCACTCGGGCAAGATTCGACGAGCAGAGAAAGGAGCATGAGGTGGTGGTGGAGAGCTCAAACGGAGGAGTGGCGGAGGAGAGAGAGCCGGAGATGTGGATAAGCGTCGATGGGATCGTGCTTGTGCACGTGAGGAACCTGCAGTGGAAATTCAGGGGAAACCAGATGGTGGTGGTGGACAGAACGCCCGTAATGGTATACTACGATGTGCACGACTGGTTGTTTGGAAGCTCAGAGACGGCCGCCTCTGGCTTGTTTGTCTTTAAGCCTGTCCCGGTTGGGGCGATGGTAGATGACAATTTCAGCGATGCCGAGGACGGAGAGCACAGCGGAGGAGGCAGTAGTCCTTTGAGTCGCTACAATTCTGCATCAAGTGGTTATGGCCCATTGCATGACTTCTCTTTGTTTCTTTATGCTTGGAAACTTGACTGAAGGAAATATTAATATAATACTATACCACTTCCTAGTGCTTTCTAATTTCAATCTCTCTTTTTTCGTAGAAACGAGGGTAACTTTAGGATTAATTTTTGTTTTGTTCTAGTGAGGATCGAATGCACATCTGCACCTTTCCTGGTTTTAATCTCCGTATATAGATTTGGGTTTAACTTTTACAACAATTGTACAAATCTTTAACAACAACAACAAAAAAAAACTATTGTACAAAGATAATGTAACTCAACTTTAAGTCATTTGATCGTGTCACTCCGTCTAAACCCCTTTTCTTTTTCAAGAAATTTGGGGGTGTAATAACCAACAATGCAATCATAACGGTAGGAAACTAATAACCAACTACTATATTCTCTTTATTACTATAGAAAAATTAGATAAAATAACCTACAAATAATTATAATTCACTAACTAACCAAATTAATAAAATCTAATGGTTCTCTTAGTACCATGGTTGCTACTCCCTCCGTTGCAAATTACTTGTCATTCTACGTGTTTTTACACGAATTAAGAAAACAATTAAAGTTTATATTTTACCCATAATTAATACATTATTTTATTTGATATAAGTAATTATTAAGCTGAAAATTAAAGGTAAAAGATGAAAAAATTGTAATAAATTTGCATTAGAAATACAAAATGACAAGTAATATGAAACAAAAAATTACGGCTACAATGACAACTAATATGCAACGGAGGGAGTATTCACTATAGACTCGTACGTAGTCTCGTCTTGATCGAATTTTTCTTCTAGACTCCAATGGACCTCTACGGTCTAGTAAGGATCTTCATCATTTTCCATATAAGACGTCATTGTTGCTTAGTTGTTTTGGGATATATCTCGCACTAGAACAAGGAAATACGTGAATCAATTTTGTGATTAGTCAAAAATGAAAGAAGAATAAAGACAAAGCAGAAGAATTTAGAAAAGCAAATTGTTTAGAAGATGATCGAGAGTTTTAATGATTCCAGTCCTTGAGGAATTTTAAGTCAGTCCATTTAGCTAAACAAAACTTTGGAGAATGTATCAGTACCCACATTTGCTGGTAGCTAGGGTATTTAAAGGGAGATACTTTTGGGATAGGCATCCCTTGTTGGCAAGGAAGCCTTATTCTCCATCCTATGGGTGGAGGAGTTTGCTATCGACACATGATTTTTTATTACAAGGCAGTCGAATTGGTTTGGGTTCGGGCCACAATGTTGCGGTTTGGTAGGATCCTTGGATTCCTGATATGTATCTCAGACAACAAGAGGAAGAGAAGATTTTTGCATCCAAACTTGAAGGTGAATCATCTGTATAATCATACCACGCAAGAATAGCATAAACCGATCCTAGAAGAATTTATGGAACCAATGGACATTCATTTGATCCAGGACCGAAGATTAGTCATTTGTTCATGGATGAAAAATATATTTGACATTTTACAAAAATCAGAGAAATATACAGTTAAATCAGGTTATTGTCCAACGAAATTAAGAAGAAAAACGACGATAATATGGTACTGGAACTAAGTTTAACGGTTTTAAAAGCTTACATATGGAAAATAAAGTGCCCCCAAAATTAGGCATTTTCTTTACAAACGTTGTGAGGAGTTCTGGCAGTACTAAAAAGACTTAAACAACGAGGTATTAATTGCAATCCGCAATGTATACGATGTGGGCTAAAGAAGGAGATACTTAATGACGCTTTATTTGAATGTCCGGTTGCTCAACTGACTTGGGATTTATTTTTATCGCATAGGGGAGGGGAGGTACTTCATTACTCGTCGATTTATGCAAATATGAATTATCTCTTCTGAAAAATTGTGAAGGAGGATACTCTCAGTGGATAATGTAAAATGCTCCCATGACTTATATGGTATATCTGGAAAACCCGAAATATAAAGTGTTTTCAGGGATATATGATTATAAGAGGATATATGATTTGGAATCCATCAAATTTATGTTTGAAAGTTGCTATCGTTAAATCCACAACAACACACGAACCATACTGTTTAAATCCCACAAACAATTTAAAAAAGCAATCATACAAAGTTTTTATTGAATAATTTAAAGATGAGGGTGATTACAAATGAAACACGAAGAGAGCTTATATAATATTCGATTAATATTAGCAAATTTCTGTTGTGGATGTATCCATTACACTAGTGTATGAAGAATGTACGGTTTTCTCTGATACAATGATTAAAAAATTGGATATCGACTGCGTGTGAGTGCGTGTTAGTATAGACGTATCTAAGTTGCCAGATATTTTTCTGGTCAGGCTTTCTTTTCCCCTAGAAAAAATATCTCCTTTTGTAGGCAGAAGATATTTATTCATCATGTGCCTGTGGAAAAAAGAAGAGAGAGATATTTTGGTTTTGAAAAGGTGAAAGCAAAGACTAAAAGGGAACGGTTTGAGAATCCAGAATCGGAAAGAGAGCACTCACGTGTACAATCCAGAGCGCGAGTAGAAGAATTGAGCGCGTGGGGTAAACAAAGCGCCTTTTTGCACATTTTCCCCAAACTTTTTAACAGCTTATGTCACATGCTTACATGTCCCTTGGCAGACATACCCACCCATTGTCTATCTCTCATCTCCTTGTTTCTCTTCCTCATCATTGTCTCTCTCTGCTCATCCGTAAGTTGTTCTGTTTCCTATTTGTTTTGTAAAGCAATTTAGTGCTCTGTTTCGCCGATCTGGGATTGTACTTTCGATGTGATTCTTTGTAAAAAATTGTCGATCTGAGGTTGCCAAGTCTTTAGCTACTGTCTCTGATTTTATGTAGAAATCACTAGTTTTACTCAAACAAAATGTTGTATTGTGATTTGAAGGACTAATATCGATTCTTGTTCAGCTTGGAGATGGGTTATATGTGTGACTTCTGTGGTGAACAAAGATCCATGGTGCATTGCCGCTCTGATGCGGCGTGTTTGTGCCTCTCGTGTGACCGTAACGTCCATTCTGCTAATGCTTTATCCAAACGCCATTCGCGGACTCTGTTATGTGAGAGGTGCAATGCACAGCCAGCATCTGTTCGCTGTAGCGATGAGAGCCTTTCTCTCTGTCAAAACTGTGATTGGTTGGGCCACAACGCCTCTTCTTCGCTTCACAAAAGGCAAACCATCACTTGTTATTCTGGTTGCCCTTCCACTGCCCAACTTGCTTCTATATGGTCCTTCTGTTTGGATTTGGACTTCTCTTCTGCCTGTGAGCAAGAACTGGGTTTGATGACTATACACGACGCTCCAGGAGATCAGCCTGAAACCAGTTCTGCTGCACAAGGTATGGATCGCTCCAATGTTCCAGAAAATCCTTCATTGCCTAAGGTAATTTATATGATTTTCTTCCGACTCTGGTAGATCATCGGTACTAACTGGCATCTAAATGTTTCTCATTCTTGTTTTGGTTGCAGGGTCTTGGAGTATGCGAAGATGACTTCTATGGCAATCTCATTATCGATCAAGTGGACTTGGCCCTCGAGAACTATGAAGAGCTCTTTGGTACTGCCTACAACTCTTCAAAACATCTCTTCCAACACGGTGGAATTGGGAGTCTTTTTGAGAAACATGAGGTTCTTTCAACATTCTTCTTCTATCTGACTAGTATCAGTATATTGAATGATGGATTTTTCTGGGGGTCAATTTAGGGTTCAAACGCAATGCAGCAGCCAGCTGGAAGCAATGGTGCATCTGCAGATTCCTTCATGACCTGTAGAACTGAGCCAATTATTTGCTTCTCGTCACAGCCATCCCATTCAAATATCTCATTCTCTGGCGTCACTGGAGAAAGTACTGCCGCAGATTTCCAAGATTGTGGGGCCTCATCGATGCAGCAGGTTTCCAGAGAGCCACCACCACCATGGTGCCCTCCAACATCACAGGAGATTAATGCTTCCTCACACGCAACAACACGTAACAACGCGGTTATGCGTTACAAGGAAAAGAAGAAGGCTCGCAAGTAAGTGTAAACCCCCTGGAAATGGAATTCAATTTAGGTGGTTATTTGCTTATGATGTGTACATCTTTTGTGTATATAGGTTTGACAAGCGAGTAAGATATGTCTCTAGGAAAGAAAGGGCTGATGTGAGACGGCGTGTGAAGGGACGGTTCGTCAAGTCAGGTGAAGCTTATGATTACGACCCACTGAGCCCAACAAGAAGCTACTGAAGAAGCACAAAGTGGAGACATCAGAGAACGAGATGTATACCAAGGGGCAACTTTCGAGTGAAAAGCATTTTAAGCCTAACAGATCAAAACTGATTCTAATGGCTAATTAGGATCGCCAGTTTTCGGCCTCAAAAGCTTCCTTCTTGTTTAGAGGGGTCATGCTTCTGCCTCATGTTGCATTAAGTTTGTTATCTTCTTCTGTCATTTGCTGACAGTGAAACTCTTATACAGATTGAGGAGCTGGATCCTTGAATTTTTGTTCTATTGTAGCCTAGGGAAGATGGTGAATGTATATTTCTTGTCATTTATATGTAAATCCCATGTCTTTTTCTAATTTTTTTGCACTTGTCAATCATGTAGAAGAATATTAGAACTAAACCATGATCACCTAGCTTGCATACTCGTTGCCTAATCACAAGAATAAAAAACAAATTCTATTGATATTATCTTGCATTCATGTTCCTGTTGCACTATCAAAAAACAGAATTCATTCATATTGATCAGACAACAGCTGTGCATGATACAAAACAGTTTAAGTTTGCTCATACGGTTAAAGCTCTTGTAGAAAAACTCAGTCTTCGTAACTTTCATCTCCTGACAAACCATCATCTTCCTCCCTTGTTTCCTGCAGACATTCAAATTCAAGATTCAGGCAACGAGAATGCAAGCTAGGTAATCTTTTTGATAAGAATGAAGGATACCTGTTTTTTGTCCCAGTCCTTGAGCTTTGGGTTTGCTAACATGTAATTATCACGTAGAGGAGCCCAAGAAGGAGCTTCGTCTTCATTGGGATTTGAAGATATTTGAGCCTGCAACAGAATGTCACTAGTAATTGACCACATATATTTTTGTTGATTTATAACTAACAGAACTCATGTTACTTTAGATGAAGACAGGGTATTAACATTCATCCAAAACTCAAGATTGGGAGATATGCCAAACCTTAGTGTCTGTTTTGGATGTTTTCCCCAACTCCGAGAAGAATGCTTCTTTTCTTCGCTTCTTTAACACTGATAGATGGATGTTCCAAAAGAAGAAAACAAAGAGGTTCAGAAGGGAAAATAACAAGGATGGATTCATGCCAAAGATCAATATCTAAGCCTACCTTTAGCATCTTTTGACCTTGAAGGATTCAAACCTTTCTGAGCATGTTGAGCCTTGTTTACCTGTTAGAAAGAAAGAATAAAGGTTGAATAAGAGGAATCACTCTCGTCTCTGGGAAAAGAAATTCACTCTACCAGAAAAGAAGTAGAAGCAAACTTACAGCATTAAATAGTTTGACCACTGTGATGTGATGATGGAGGAAACTAAGTCAGTAGTAATAGAAGAAATACACCAAAACAAAGAGAGAGTAGAAGAGGAGTACAATACCTCCTTTAGTGGCAACACCTATAAGAATCTTTTCATGGGAATCCAAATGGCTTGCAGGTTTAACATGTCCTTTCTCAGCAACCTTAAAAGGATGGATTATTGGGTGGTCATGAACAAAAGCAGCACAAGAAGAGAAAGAATGCAAGCAGAATCATTACCAAATGTTTTGCCTTTCTGGCTTGACTCTTTGACTTCCATTCAGCTTCCTCCTCAGCTAGCTTCTCTGCAATAAGATGCTTGTGTGCTGATAAAACCGGACCCTGTTGCAGGACGAGCCAATACTAATTTAACTTGTACTTTGTTTTTTTTGCTTTTTAAGAGAAAGAGAGCTGACCAATGTATCATCATCTCCTTTGGTCTTCTTCATGATTGCCTTGAAAGCTGTTCTGAAGGCGTTGCATCCATCAGTAGCAAACTTGGTGATTTCAGACTGAAGCTCCCCGTCGGAATCCCTGTCCGACAACTGTTCCTCTTCAATCTCATCGTAATTCGGCCCCATGTTAGCATCGGAGAATATCTTCTCGCGGATGGTCACCTGCGTCGCTTCATCTTCTTCTTCTTCTTCTTCGTCGGAGTTGTAGTCTCGCGCTCTCTTCTTAAACAGCCTTTTATCCTTGTCGGAAACCTTAGAAGAGGAAGGAGGTAACTTGTTATTCTTCTTCTTCTTCTTATTAGTCCCCCCCACTCTCCTCCTGCCTCTCTCTGCCATCGCCGTCTCTCTACCAGACATCTTTTTTTTGCTTTTCTCCAATCAACGGCGGACGCTATCAGAAGACGGCCAAGAGCTACTAGGGTTTTTCCTTGTTTTACGCGCTTTTTTTGTTTCATTTAATTGAACATTGCTGAAATCGAATGTCCAGTACAAACCCATTTAAAGCCCATATGCTAATCTTGAATACATGATGTGTTGTCGTTTTAGCGTTCCAATGGTTTTCTTTTTCTTTTTAAATCTCAGACTCAGTAGATAATAATACTGAAATAAAAAACGTCTACATGTTATGAAAGCCGGCAAAGAACAAATCTATCCGTAGCCATGACGACGATTTTGTACTGAAACCAAAAAGAGAGAGAGACACAACTCAAACGAAAACACAGAAGACATAGCAAATTAAACGGGATCTTCTAAACTTTTGATAAAAGTCGACGAACACAATCTCTGAAACGGTAACAAGCGACAAGGACATAAGGACCAAAAAACACACCCATCAACTCCAGGATACAAGGATTATAATATAGTCCAAATCGGATGAAATAACAAAAAACCGCAAGAAAAAGAAGATACCAATATAAAAAGACAACCAATTCACCCGAATTTTTTTCAGATATTCAACACTAAACCACACTAATTAAAAGGATCAAGTTGTTGATGTAAATCATCGCTTGAAGTTTATTCTGAAAAAAACGAATAAAGCATGCACCAAATTATTAGACGAGGTAACAAAGATTTAAAAGCAACCTCTTCCAATAAAATAGTCAACCAACATGTTTACTGTTGTTTCCAAAGTCGGGTGGAGAATGTATGTTAAGTAAAAAGAGGGGTCGAGATTTCTGTAAATAAGAACGAACCGGATCGAAAAATAAAACGTAAAATAACACGGGTCAAAGTACTCGAAATGATCGGTATTGCTCTAAATAATATTGCATGAGTTGTCTTATCAAGTGATGTGACAACTATATATAGTACATACTTAGAGTTAAATATGAACTATGATTTACATAAAGTAACTACACAAATAAAGCACTTTGGTTAACTCTTTGATGAGTTGGGCCTTGAACTTGGTTCTTCTGATGGACTTTTTAAGCTTTATTCTTCTGGTGGGCCGAAGGTAAATCTGGGAGGCCCAAATGTATATCTAACAGTAGTCCCCCCCCCCAAGTCTGTAAATCGAATGGGTCGCGTTTACTGAGTAATTGACCGGTCCAAGAAGAATAAAGCCCGACTGAAATCCTTGTTACTTCTCTTGATGGGCTTTTAGGTTTTTTTATGTGAATAGTAACCTGATTTTTGCCTCCCTATAAATACTCTCACAATTTCTCTTTTCTCCTCTTTTGCTTCTCATGCCGACACTTCCCTAGGTAAATTTATTTCCCTTGTTATTTATTCTTTGGGTTTTTGTATCGCGCCGTCTGTGAGCTCCGTTGCCTCCGACTACGGATCTTTTTCTCTCCTCCGACCACAAGCTTCGTTGAGTTTTCATGGAGATCCGGTCGGGTTCATGCTAAGCTTTGGTCGGGTTACGGATTGACTTGGTCGGGTTTGCGTGGAGACTTCGTCGGGTTTGCGTGGAGACTTGGTCGGCGTTTGTAGAGGTTTCTGGTTGGGTTCCGGTTTGATTTGGTCGGGTTTTCGTGGAGACTTCGTCGGGTTTGCGTGGAGACTTGGTCGGCGTTTGTAGAGGTTTCTGGTCGGGTTCCGGTTTGATTTGGTCGGGTTTTCGTGGAGACTTGGTCGGGTTTGCGTGGAGACTTGGTCGGGTTTGTAGAGGTTTCTGGTCGGGATTCGTTGAGGTCTCTGGTCGGGATTGAGACAACTTTTGAATTTGAATCAGATTGAACTGAGATTTGAGTCGGATTCCGGTTTGGTAATGGTCGGGTTTCGTCATCGATTTGGTCGGGTTTCAGATTGACTTTGATTATTGGTTGATTCGATAACACAAGGATTTGGGTCGGGGTCTTGTTTGCGACGGAGGAGGTTTTAGGTCGGGTTGAGGACTCGAGTCGGGTTTACGGAGCATTCGAATACACATCGGTTTGAAGTAAGATTCGAGTCGGGTTTCTGTTTGGTCGGGCTACGAGTTGATTGCGGTCGGGTTGAAATCAATTCTGGTCGGGTAACCGAACAAAACAAATACCGGTTTTGGTTTAATTGGGTGTTGGTCGCAGTTCAGTCGGAGTTTGAGAGGTACCCTTTCACTTTCTTTTTGTTTTTGATTTGCGTTGAAGCCGTCCTAAAATCATGTTTCTTTTTGATTTTTACCGACCCAAAATCTTGGTTTTTGATTGACTCTTTTATTGGTGCAGAGTCGTTTTATGAAGGTCTTGGCTTTGATGAGTGAGTTGAGGTCTTCGAGGGCTTCAGGTTCGACCCCGAGTGAGGCGGGTTCTTTCTCCTCCCCGTTGACTAGGTCTGATGAGCGCCAAGTCTCCGATCCGCCAGCGATTGATGACTCCGAAAATAGTGGTGGTGACGAGAATAGTCAGGGTGATGCAAAGATAAGGTATGAGCGTGGTATTTCTGGTGCTGGAGTGAGAGATGACATTGGTTTGCAAATTCCTCAAGGAGTCAAGGTTTTAGATACGGGGTTGTGTGATCATGCGGTCCTTGGTCCCGAAGATGATTTCAAAATGACGTCGACGATGGAAGCCATTAACACGTTCGCCGACCAAACTTGGGCTGGTATACGGATTTTGATTCCCAAAAAGAAGGAGAGGCCGTGGTCGCCTCCTGATGGGTTTATGTGTTTGTATGAGAGCTTCTTCAGGTATGGTGGGTTGTGGTTTCCGATCCCGCGGATCTTGTTGGAGTATTGTGCCCGGCGTCGTATCTCGATTTCTCAGTTGACCCCGGCTGCAATTCGAAACGTATGTGGTATTCTGATAATGGCAGTTGAACTTGGTCGGGCTATTAGTCGACGACAGCTAGATGAGATTGTGCAGCTTGGTTGCTTGGATGCCACGGGTCGGTTCTATGTTGCATCGAGACCCAGGTGTAGACTTTTGAGAGAAACTAGAAGGAAAGTGGACTACTGGAAGTTGAAGTATTTCTTTGTTGAGATTAACAAGGCTTCGGTCGGCGATTTTTCTGGGCAATTTAGTGTTGGATGGAATACTTTTGTTGGTACGCATTTTTTTTGCGAACTCTACTCTTCATATTTGGACTGATCCTTAATCTTTTTCCTTTTGTTTTGTAGAGCACCCGGTCCAAGTGTCCTATCGTGATCTTAAAGAGGTCGTTCATGTGCTGGCGGTTTTGAAGGCGTTGGGGTATCAGCAGTGGAAAGAGTTTCTAGAGCAGCGGATTCAGCGGTGTCGTCAACGGATTATCACAGGTAAGTCGGTAATCAGCTGGCAGGTTTTTTTTTTTTTTTTTTGATCGGTATCGGCTTTTCTTTTGGCAGAGAACTACTATATGCCTCTGTCCCAACTTAGACCATACACCTTCAAACCGGTCAAAGACCGAAAGCCTAGATCGAGAAAGAAAGCTGATATGCCGGTTGACCAGGGAGGTGAAATGGGTCGGGCTCGTCTTGCACTTGATGTTTATGACGTTTCTGCAGCGTCTGTTACCGTGTCGCCTACGCGTGTTGACCTATATTTAGCTGATACCCGGGCCCAACAGTCGAAAGACAAAGGCCCGACTAGAGAGACTACGAGTAGGGTTGGTGCTGAGGTGTTGATGCGAGATGGTATAGTGGCAAAAGAGACCTACGACCGAAGGAAGAAAGACAAAGAGGCCGCTGAGACATCGAAGAAGAGGAAAGCAGATGATGTGCCTGGTCACGTCAACTTAAGGGAGTTGGGTAAGAGGGCGAGGAACCAAGATAAAGTGACCGATGGTGAGGTTGATCGGGTCGGCGTTGAGAATGTGGGTGACGTCGGGAATGTTGGTCAAGACGTTGTTGTGGTCGGGGATGGTTCGACGGCTAAGGCTGGGAGGTATGATTTTGACTATAGCTTTAGGGGAAGTGGTCAGCACATTTCGCAAGACAAGGTGGCTTGTGCCGAGCTGGTTCGTTCCGTCCAGGGTCCTACTTCCCAGTTTGGTGGTCATGTTGTTTAGGTATGCTGCGGTTCTCGGTCCCCTTTTCTATACATGTATTCCCGACTCCTCCTTTTTTCTTTTAATTGCTTTTCGTCCGTTTTGAGCCTTTGCAAACCCTTTCCTTTTAATGTTGACAGATGATTGCTGACTACAACATGATGGTGGCTAAGTATGAGAAGATTTTGGCCAGGGCGAACAGGCTCCTTGAGGAGAAGAAAGCTTTGAGAGGAAAAGTTGATCAGCTTAATGAGTCGGCTGTTCGAAAGGTTAAGCGTTTTGGTGAACTCGAGCAGGAGAAAAAGGCTCTTGAAGTTGACATGGTTGAGTTGAAGAAGAGGTTCGAGAAAGAGGTCGGTCGGAGGAGGGCGGTGGCTTCGTTTGTGAAGGAGCAGATGACCCGCCTGAGGAAGTCGAGGGCCACGATGGTTGAGAGGGCGGGTACTGAAAATAGAGGCTCAGGTGGTGGACGAGTTTGGGGCTCAGCTAGCGAGGCTTAGTCGTCATGTTCAAGAGAATACGACTGTCAGCCGCTTGAATTCGAAGATTAGTCAGATTATGAGTTGCATTGCCTTGTACAAGCAGGTGGAGAAATATGGGTACTGTGTTCCAGCAGGAACCTATGAGAAACTCGATGCGGATCTTGAGCAGCATAAGGAGGAGTTCACCAACCTTGATGTTTTGGAGGTTACTGAGGCGGATTTTCGATACAACCCGGCTGCTCCTCAGGCTTCCCCCGACTTCCTTAGTTTTACTATAGAGACCAACCTTTTGGTAGGCGACTTTGGGATGCATGACTCGTGGGGATCGATCGAGAGCAGGGTTCCGGATGGTCGCGAGGTAGATGATGACGCCGACTCCGCACACATTCCTCCCGCCGCTTAGCTTGGATCCCCGACCCGTTCTGCTTCGCCCGCTGCGGGATCTACAGAGGCTTGATTCTGTTTTCTTTATTTAGTAGGGTCGTATGTGACTCTAGCTTTTTATATGTATGAACATGTTATGCTTTTGACCCGCGTGAGTTTTCTTTTGACTTTTGCTTTGAACCCTTGGTGGGTTTTCTCTTGACTTTGATATTTTGGCCGGGAGCTCGGTTTATCGGTTTAATATAATATTTTGTTGGATTGATGATTTTTAGGAAAGATTTGCGATTTTGATCGACTTATTTACTTAACCTTAATATCGAAAGAATCCAACAAAATAGAATAAAATGGGGAAACCCAGGCCGTTTTGCTCGATGGATGGCCGGGTTTGTTTGTTTGTCGGCGGGTCGGGACCCAGCTTATGACGAAATCCGTCTCGTGGCTAAGTGTGTGAGACGTGTTTGGCTTATTATACTTAGACGTTCCTTGGATTTCTTGCGGGTTGGGGCCCGACTTATTATAATTGTAGGATAAGTTTGGCTTATTATACTTAGACGTTCCTTGGATTTCTGCGAATGCGTATTTAGTTGTGGTCGGGTACCTGGTCAGGGTACCGACGTGAAATGAGCACGGGGCTGTAAATTAAAATGCGAATAAAGCGGATGCGTTTTTTTTTTTTTTTTTTTTTGTAGAAGTAGCTGAGCCTCCGGAGAGGTTGCCTACGTACCCGAAGTCGGGATCAAGCCGACTGTAGTTCAAGTACAAAGAGTACGGTTTTTTTTTTCTTTTTGCTTTTTTTTTTTTTTTTTTTGGGACTGAGCCGACCGTGGGTACTAGATTTGAAATTAAAAATGTTAAAACGATGTTCCGCGTGAGGTGGTGGTGGTGGAGACTTCAACCTAGCAGACTCGTGGTCGGGGTTGTACTTCACTGATTGGAAGTGGATTGTAATAGTATCGTTTTAAGGACATCGCGTTCCAAGACCGCGGAATCATTGTTCCATCCATGGTCATGAGTTCGTACACGCCAGGGCGAACAACTTTAGAAACCTGGTATGGTCCTTGCCAGTGAGCGCCTAGTTTTCCTGCCTTGTACTCAGCTGTGTTTTCGTACACCTTCCTAAGAACGAGGTCGCCGACGGTGAAACTTCTGCTTCGAACGCCCTTGTTGTAGTAACGCGCGGCTATCTGCTGGTAATTTTGTATGTGGATGAGAGCCTGACCGCGTTCTTCTTTGATGTGGTCCAAGTTGTCAACTAACATTCTGTCGTTAAGGTCGGTGTCTGCCGTCATCATTACTCTTCGTACACTGTTGATGTTAACTTCGGCTGGGGCCATTGCCTCGATACCGTAAGCCAAATAGAAAGGGGTGCGCTTGGTTGCTTGTCGGGGTGTCGTTCTGAATGACCAGAGTACTCAATCTTGTTCGTCAGCCCAGATCCCTTTCTTTTCGTTGAGGCGTTTTTTTAGTTCAGAGATAATAGCCTTATTTGTTGCTTCCGCCTGTCCGTTGCCTTGTGGGAAGCGTGGCGTTGATTTGTTGAGCCGGATTTTTCACTTGGCACAAAAGTCTTCAAAGGTGTTGGAAATAAACTGCGACCCGTTGTCGGCGATAATTTCGTAAGGTAGTTCATGACGACAGATGATAAATTTCCATACGAAATCCTGAACGTTATCGGCTCGGATCTTTGCGAAGGATTCCGCCTCGACCCACTTCGTGAAGTAATCGGTGACCACAATCACAAAACGCTTTTGTTTGGATCTTGGGAGGGGACCGATGATATCCATCGCCCATCTCATAAACGGGTAGGAGGACGTTGCGGTCGTCAGGGGCTCTGTAGGAGAGTTAATCATTGGGCTGTGGCGTTGGTATTTTTCGCAGCGTCGGGTGTAGTCTGCGCAGTCTATGAGCATGGTCGGCCAATAGAAACCGAGTTTCTTGATCTTCATTGCGAGAGTCCGTCCGCCAGAGTGATTGCCACCCTCGCCTTCATGTGTCTCGGTCATAATGACACTGATTTCGTCTCCGTCAACACATTGGAGTAGGACTCCGGCTGCATTCCACCTGTAGAGTTTTCCTTCCATCACTACGTAATGTGCACACTGAGTTTTTAGGCGACGTGTCGCCCACTTATCTTCCGGGATCGTTCCTTCCTTGATGTATTCAATAATTTTAATCCGCCAATCGACCATCTCGCCCTGGTCAGCCTGGTCGTTTTGGTCGGGGTCATCTTATTCACCGCTAACTCCGTCGTCGTTCTCGATAATGTTTATACGGCTAGCGCCGCATGGTAACTCGATGCTTGGGTCGAAAATGGTTTCGACCGGTATGATCCTTTGAAGGCCAGAGTCTGAACTTGTTGCCAGTGAGGCCAACGCGTCAGCTGTGAAGTTTTTGGACCGAGGTATATTGGTGATAACAAAGCTGTCGAAATCAGAGAGTATTAGAGGTTCAGTAAGTTTCAAGTAAGCGCTCATGCGCTCGTCCCGCGCGTCGTAGTCGTGATTTAGTTGGTTAGTGACAAGCTGAGAATCACTGTACGCATGAATTCGTTTAGCCCCGACCTCTTTAACCAGGCGGAGCCCGGCGACGAGAGCTTCCCACTCTGCTTCATTGTTGGTGGCCTTGAATTCAAGTCGGAAACATTGTTCGAGTATTTCATTTGTCGGGGAAATCAGGCGTATCCCTGCTCCACAACCGTGTCGGGAGGCCGACCCATCAATGTAAAGACTCCAATCTTGATTGGTTGGTGCAGTTACAATAGCTTCCGGGGGTAGTTCGATCAAGAAGTCGGCCAGGGCTTGAGACTTGGTACTTGTGCGATTGCGGTATTCGATGTCATATTCGCTCAGCTCGACTGCCCATTTTGCCATGCGACCAGATTGGCTCAGGCTGTGGAGGATTGTTCGTAGCGGCTGGGTTGACATAACAGCAATCGTATGCGACAGAAAGTAAGGGCAGAGCTTCCGGGCGGCGACTACAATGGTCTGGGCCAACTTTTCTAAGGTCGGGTACCGACTTTCTGCACCATCAAGAGACTTGCTGACATAGAAAATAGGTTTTTGGTCTGCTCGGTCCTCTCGAACTAGGACGCCGCTGACTACAGCGTTCGTGACGGAAACATAGAGGTAGAGTGTTTCGCCGTGCTCGGATTTTGACAAGACCGGAGGCGTTGTTAGATATGTCTTCAATTCATTGAAGGCTGCTTCACACTTATCATCCCAGATGAATGCTTTGTTCCCACGAAGGAGTTGGTAAAAGGGGAGGCTTCGGTCCGTGGATCGGGAGATGAATCGGTTGAGCGCTGCTATTCTGCCGGTGAGTCGTTGTACTTCTTTTTTGTTCTTCGGAGACGGAAGGTCGATGATCGCGGTGATCTGCTTAGGGTTTGCCTCTATTCCCCTTTGCGTAACGATGTAGCCAAGAAATTCGCCTGAGGTGACCCCAAATGTGCATTTGGTCGGGTTGAGTTTCATCCCATATTTGTTAAGGATCTTGAAGTAGTCTCGGAGGTGGCCGACATGGTCGGGGGCGCTCTGAGACTTTACCAACATGTCATCTATGTAAACCTCTATCGTATCGCCCAGTTGGTCGGCGAACATCTTGTTCACCAGTCTCGGGTATGTTGCTCCCGCGTTCTTCAGTCCAAAAGGCATAACTCGATAGCAGAATGTTCCCCGGTCGGTTATGAAAGATGTCTTCTCGCGATCGTCGAGGTGCATTGCGATCTGGGTGTATCCAGAAAAAGCATCCATAAATTACAACAATTCATTTCCTGCCGTAGCTTCTATCACGCGTTCGATGTGGGGCAGGGAAAAACTGTCTTTTGGACACGCCTTGTTCAAATCAGTGAAATCAACGCAGACACGCCAATTGCCATTCTTTTTCTTGACTACGACCGGGTTGGCCAACCATTCGAGGTATTGAACTTCTGTGATCGAACCGGCTTCAAGCAGCTTGGTGACTTCTTCGTTGACGGCGCGGGCTCTTTCGGAGCCGAGCTTCCTCCGCTTCTGCTTTATAGGTTTATAGGTGGGATCAACGTGAAGTTCGTGGCTTGTAATGGTCGGGTTGATGCCCTTCATATCTTCTATTGACCATGCGAATGTTGTCACATTTTCACGCAAAAATTCGACCAAGTCTGATTTGGTCGGTTCGGAAAGCTCGGCGCCAATGCTGACGCATCGTTCGGAGCATTGCGGGTCGATGTTTACCAGGGTTGAAAGTTCCAGTCTTGGGTCCGTCGCGTTTGGCTCCTCTGGGCTGCTTATGTGCAAGTTTACTTTTTGCAGTTTTTGCCCGGTGATGAAACAGGACCTGGCAGCTTTTTGGTCGCCTCTTATCGTGTGAACTCCGGTCGGGGTCGGGAATTTAACGCATTGATGGTAGGTCGAAGCTATCGCTCTGAGAGAGAATAACCAAGGTGTTCCCATGATAACGTTGTACACCGCAGGTTTGTTTACGAAGGCCCCCCGCGTATACTTTTAACTTGATCGACCCGACAGTCATTGTAGTGATGCCGTCGAAACCGACGAGGGGTCTTAAACTTGGTTTTACTTTGTTGTCTGGGATGTCCATTCTTTAGAGTGTGTCTTTGAAGATAACGTCTACCGCGCTCCCAGTATCGATCAGAATGCGCGTGACGTCGGAGTCCTCAACCTTGAGTTCGACAACCAGGGGGTCGTTGTGGGGCATTGCGAGGTCCTTATTATCAACTTCAGAAAACATGATTGGCATGTCTACTTCTGCTCGACCGTAGCAATCTTGGTCGGCCTGAGGGGTGAATTGGCTGGAGACCGCTTGTGAGAAGCTACTGATTGATCGTGGACTGAGCCGGGCGAACCACTCAAGGGCGGGTCCCGAGAGATGCTAGACAAAATGTTGGCAACAACCCGCGTCTTTTTCTTCCGGGAGATTTTAGGTACGCTCCATTGCTAGGTTGAACCTTCTTAAATGCTGCATTGGGTCGGTATCTCCAGAGTAATGCAGAATACGAAGTTTGCTAGAATCTCTTATCGGGACCGACATGATTCGGTTGGTGAAGGGTGTTTGCTGCGTTTCCGCTAAGACACGGTCGATTTCAGGGGCTGAGCTAATCGCCCAGTGCATCTTCGAGTTGATTTCCTTAAGCTTTGCTCGCAAATCGTCCATCTCGAAGTCTCGATCGGTTTTTGGTTCCTGCGACCGGGATCTGGCATGCCTGGCGTGCTGAGAGACGGTCTGGTTAACTAAGGGAAGAATGATTGTTTCGTTTTGGTCGGTTCGCCGACCCAATCTCTCGAAGATGTCCATTGATCTGCCCAATCTGTCGAAAACATCTGTCGGGTGGCCCAATCTGTCAAAGACGTCTGGTTGTCGGCCTAATCTGTTAAAAATTGTCTGCGACGTGCTAGCTCCGAGCTGCGGAGAGTCATGGTTGGGACGGTTGTTGTCGACCTCAACCCGCTCGCGAGTGGCCTCTCGAGAAATCTGTAAATCTTCAAGACGGGAGTTGGTCTGGCGAGTTAGCTGATCCTGATCGTCGAGGCGTCGCATGATGACACCCATCAACCTGGTCAGGTCGACATGTTCTTCAGCGATCCGGATAGTCACCTGCTGGACGACGCCGGGAGTGTTGACAGTTGCAGGCTGGTGGACGTTGGTACTGCCGTTCAGAGCTGACCTTTCGGTAGCGAGTGCTACCGGAGTTTGCAGAACAGGTCCTAAGGTCGCGCTCCGAATGGTCGGGGTGGCGACCCTGTCCTCTTGCGAAAGAGGACCGGGTACGGTGACCGAGCTCATTCTTTGGAGTATAAGAGAATCTCTATTTGCCCCTACTTGGTGCGCCAATTGTTGTTTCCAAAGTCGGGTGGAGAATGTATGTTAAGTAAAAAGAGGGGTCGAGATTTCTGTAAATAAGAACGAACCGGGTCGAGAAATAAACGTAAAATAACACGAGTCAAAGTACTCGAAATGATCGGTATTGCTCTGAATAATATTGCATGAGTTGTCCCATCAAGTGATGTGACAACTATATATAGTACATACTTAGAGTTAAATATGAACTATGGTTTACATAAAGTAACTACACAAATAAAGCACTTTGGTTAACTCTTTGATGAGTTGGGCCTTGAACTTGGTTCTTCTGATGGACTTTTAATCTTTATTCTTCTGGTGGGCCGAAGGTAAATCTGGGAGGCCCAGATGTATATCCAACATTTACCAACCAAAAACATCTTCAATGGAAGAACCGTAGATAAAGGCGCACGACCAAAACTAAAATAAAAAAAGAGAAAAGGAGCTACCACATCAAGTACTTGGAGAAGAGTTACGGCACCGGCGAAAGCCATGACCAAATCCTTAGTAAGTTCAAAACTTCTTTAATAAACCTCACTTCAGCATACAGAAGGCTAGCTCAATACAACATCTGATACGGGCTCGAAAATATAAGGCAAACTGGTCGAGGAAGAAAAACAAGAAGAATTACCGCTGAGCAAAAGAGGTCACTAAAAAATTCCTAACAGAAGATCCATCCAGACAAAAACAACGAGAAGAAGGCAATAACACAACATCAGAATCCAGACCCAACCACATCTATTGAAATCCCCAAGACCCATTGGTAATGTCGGAAATATCGGATCGCAGCACTCCGAGATTGTTCCAGAGAAAAGAGGATAATAAGAGCTAGAAAGATGTGTATAGAATTCTCTATTAAAATCGGTGTCCTCAATTTGGAGGAATACATCAAGTTTTTATACAAGTACAAAGTCGGTCTAAATAACCCTAAACGATAAATGGAAATTCTTCTTAAAAAATAAAAAGAAAATATATTAATTCTAAGTATTTCCCCTTTTTTAAAACTCGGCCGCGTTGGCGATTCGGCGGTCGAGAAGCCGTTCGGTAGTGGACCACCATGGCGAGATGGGGCTGATCGGAGGAACAAGGCGGCTCACCGAGTTTTGACCGCCGAGACCGTGGTTTAACAAAAACCGGCGAGTAATAATCAAGATGGATGATTTCGAAAACATCAAATTCAGTTGGAATCGATTTTTATGAGATAGATATATGATTTCTACAATAAAACAACAAAATAAACAAAAAAATTGATAAAAATCGCGAAAACACAAACCATGGAGGCGGCTAGGGTTTGCCGAGAGGAAGAAGACGAGTGCAAATGTGTAATTAACCACTCATTTAATCAAAATAATTAAAAAGACAGACAAATTCATTAGATTAGTTCGAACTCCCAACCTTTGACCCGGGACAACAAGTACTAACCACTAGACCAATTTCTTTTCATTGACATATGTTTCCAAATATAATATATAAACATATAAATAGATAAATAGCACAAAAACAACTCTCCGCGTACTCCCTGATTTATATCTGAGTTTTGAAAAAACGCTAGGCCCAGACCGAGCGCCCGACTCACGCCTAGCGCGTTCTTGAACATTAGTATTTCCTTTTATTCGAGAAAAATCTTTCTTCTTGCTTGTACTTGCCTAAGTCGGCTGATGCTCCTTCTGGGCCGAGCTATCGTTAATGGATCCTCGCTGACCCATCCTTCGAGCTGTCTTCCAAAGCTTCGCGTCGGGTCGGATCTTAGACGGATATGGTAATGGGTGTTAAACCCGGTACCACCACTAGGGATGTTAATTATGGGTTTTTACCCATTGGGTATCCTAAACCCACCTTAAATTTAAAGCTCATTACCCGCTTTCTTTATTTAAAAAATTTATGGGTTTTATTTAGGCGGGTCCTATTTTATTAATTACCCAATTGGATTTAGGGTATCCAATGGGTTTTTAAAAAAAAAAAATTAACGTAAAAAAATAATGTTTTTTAAATAGTTTTACAGAATTTTACACGTTTAGCCAAAATACGTGATTTTATGGGTTTAACGGAAAAACGTAAATTTATGGTTTCTCGCGGAAAAATCAATTTATCATTATGGCATAAAAACGCAGCGGAAAACATGATTTTACGATTTTGACGGAAAACGTGATTTTACGGTTTTGCTTGGAAATGCTATTTCAAGATATTTGCAGAAAAAGTAATTTTACAATTTTAGCGGAAAAACATAATTTTACGGTTTTAGCAGGAAAATGCGATTTTACGATTTTTGAGGGAAACCGCTATTTTACTGTTTTACCAGGAAAACACGATTTTACGGTTTTGGCAGAAAACGCGATTTTATGGCGGGAAAACGCGATTTTACGGTTTAAGCAGGAAATCACGATTTTACGGTTTAAGCAGGAAAACGCGATTTTACTTTTTTGGCGGAAAAACGCGATTTTACTTTTTTGGCGGGAAAACTCTATTTTACGGTTTTGGCGAAAAAACTGATTTCACGTTTTTGGCGGGAAAACACGATTTTAGGTTTTGGCGGGAAAACGCGATTTTACGGTTTTGGCAGGAAAACACGATTTTACGGTTTTGGCGGGAAAACGCTATTTTACCGTTTTGGCGAAAAAACTGATTTCACGTTTTTGACGGGAAACGCGATTTTACGGTTTTGGCGGGAAAACGCTATTTAACGATTTTGGCGGAAAAATACGATTTTATGGTATTGACGGAAAACATGATTTTACGGTTTTGGCGGAAAAACGCTAATTTACGGTTTTGGTGGGAAAACGCAATTTTGCGGTTTTAGCGGGAAAACGCTATTCGCAAGAATGGCGGAAAAGCGAATTAAAGAATAAAAATAATTGTGATATATTAAAAAAACAATTGGGTAACTCATGGGTTACCCTAAACTTATGAGTTTTTTTTGTATTACCCTTATAATACATGGGTTTATTTTGGATTTTTTATTTTAACGTTTTTTTTGGGCGGGTTTGTTTTGGGTTTGGGTTGGGGTTGGGTAGGGTTTTTTTACCCATGACAACATCCCTAACCACCACCCATCCAAACAATCCAATTACCACAAAATCCCAAACCAAAAGTCTCATAAAATAAGATAATGAAACTAACCCGATAGAGCCTGGATACAAAATGAATTTACCAACAGGAAAACACAAATTCTTGATAGAGTTACGATCTCCACCACAAAGAAGTTTCAAAATAACTCAACATTCGAGAATAAAAACTAAGCGAGCAAACAACAACCAATAGAGGGAACAACTAGCTCAAAGTGAAGGTTGAAAGGGAGAGAAGAATCACGAAAGAAAAGAACAAACGTAGGCCAAAACCTTGAACAAAAGCCGTCCTTAAACAAATCTCGATCAGAAGGCAGAGACCACCAAATACCTTAACTTCAGAAACATTGCACCAGTCAAGGCTTCAAACAAAGACCCGACCCCTCAGATTCCGCAACTAACCTGACAACACCAAACCTTACTAGAAAAATTACGCTTTTCACCGCATCAAGTCCTTACAAATCCGACATTCAGAAGACGAGGAAACCTAGAGAAAACATCTTGACCAAGACCACCAGCCGCCACAAACTTACTAGGAAAATACCTCGTTTATTGATGAAGATCTACACAAGGAAAAAAAACATAAATAAAAAATAAGGAAGAAGAAAAGATCCTCTCGCAGTGCTATATGTTAAACCGGCCACCAAAGAGGATACGATTGGAGATTTTTTTTGGGCGGTTAGGGCGACTTCTTGGGAAAGAGAGAAGGGAACATTTTTTCACATATCCAATATTTTACTATTCTTCCCCTGTTCTAAAATGCGGGCGCCAAGACCATTTAATCGCCGGAAAATCGTCCGGCGGAGTGAAGCCGCCGCAATTTCACTTTAGTCAGAAAAAATTAGAAAATTGGGAAAACCTGATTTTTTACAGGTTTTTAATCTCAAATCAAATTTTTTTTTATCATAGATCTAAAATATGTATGTGCGAACTATAAAAAAAATGGAAAAAAGTCGCGTATTTAAGGAATAAAAATAGAGTAGCCGCCATTATTATGGTTGCCGAACCCGTGGTCATAAAGATGAAAACGAGTACAAAATTACCATTATACTTTTCATTTAAGTTAAAACAAAAACAAATACCAAAAATCACCCCCCTAAAATGCAATAATTTATTTTACCATTGCACCATATTTAACTTATTTAGATATGATTACATTGGTTTTATATATACTTACATTTTAATAAAGGGAAATTGACACCAATAATAGGTTTTATGCCAATAATTAAGGATCTAATAGTACATAAAAAATAATTAAGTGAATAACATTCAGATTAGATAAAATGTCTATAATACCCTTAATTAATTTACATCTTTTATTAAAAACGAAATTATAACAAATATTTAAAAAAGGAAAACCCTAATCTAATTTATTTAGCCTCCTTCTTCCACCACCGTAGCTTCCTTCTTCTTACAATTGTTGTTCTTTTTCCTTCATCCTTATTGTTGGGGTCAGATCTCACTCCGGTAGAGATCGTCAAGAAAATGACTAAGTACCAGAGTTGGGCGCGCAGTTATCTGGACCAGCTTTGTTTCCGGAACCAGCTCTCTTATCTTCTGGGACGAGCTCTCCAAAGTGACTGGGACCAGGACTAGCTCTCCTGCTTTCTGGGACGAGCTCTCTAAAATGACTAGGTACCAGAGGTAGGCGCGCAGTTATCTGGACCAGCTCTGTCTTAGGGACCAGCTCTGTCTCTGGGACCGGCTCTCCCGAGTAACTGGGACTAGGACCGGCACCTTTCCAGGACGACGTCTATAGTGGTCATTTAGACTCCAAGAGACCGTTGCCATCATCTCACTTCAAGACAAAGAATGGACTGAGCTTAGAAGGCCCACACTGGAAAGAACGAGTCGGGAGCCCACGAGTAACAATTCACGCCGACCTCTACTGCAAGACTGGGCCCAGAAGACAAGCTCTCGGATTTCGGCCCATGACGAGGACAAGGTCAAGACCTAAAGGCGGCCGCCGACTACGCTGAGAGAGAATCCCGAAGATTTAGGGATTCGACCTTATCTCTTTAGGCGTAGACCTACGCCGACTTAGATTTGTATAAATAAACATAAGACATCTCTAAAAAGAGGATCCGCATTATTACACAGAAATCACTTGTAAACTTTGTAAACAGATTAATAACATACTCTCTTGAGATCTTCGCTAGGTGTTTCTCATCTCAGAGCTTTCAGACCTAGACCATTGACTATTTCAACTATGCAAGTTTCCACCACCACACTTTTTCTTCCTTTTTTCTTCTTCTTCTTCTACTTTTTCTTTGTTCTTACACAAATATCATATATATCTCTCGTGATCTACAAAACAAATTCTCAATCATTTTGTTTTGTATCAAAGTCTTGGAACCAAAAATTCCGATAATAGATTAAGATGATGTTTTTTTCCTTAGTTAAACTCCACACTATCGTTCTCGTTTTTCGTTCAATTTGAATCGATGTTGGCGATCATTAATATAGCTAACTATGTTCGAAAATCAGGTAACTAACTTTTTTTTATAATAGCTAACTATATATGTTTTTTTTTTAATTATATAATTATAATAGGTAACTACGTTATGAAAAAGTTAACTATGTTTGTTCAAATAAGTAACTATTACAATATTCATGTAGTCAATTATTTTATGAAATCACTAATATGAAAATAGTTAAACTTTTAAATTGATAATTATATTCTAAAAAATAATAGTTAACTAAATAGTATGAGATAGTTAGCTATCTTTTGAAATCAATAAAATATGTAGTTTCGACAATAGTTAACTATATATTAAAATAGTTAGCAGTTATAGTTAACTATATATATTAAAATATGATTTTTGCTGTTTTTTCTAATCCAATTTTATTTTGTTTGAAGACTAGTTTACTACGTGTATTTTTCAGAGAGAAAAATGTCATTTTTCAAGAGATAAAGAATTTAATATTTTTAGGGATTTTGTTTTTAATACTTACCTTAATTTAATTGTAAGGACAATTTTGTCCTCTATTTTTTTCTTTCTGCTATGTACCTAATTTTATTTTTGATATGTTAGTTACCTAATTTTTTCCCATAAATATGTTATTCAGCTAATTCAACCTTTAATAAATTCACCTTAAAACTAATCCTCTCTGATATATTTCTGTTTAATTGATTTGGCGTTAAGTCTAGCTCGTCGCCCAATTACCACCTAGCAAATTTTTGAACGTAGGTCTTAAACCTCTTCAAATATCATAATTTTCTGAACATATAGAAACGGATACCGAATCGGATCTCAATTTCCGGATATAAATTCGGGCCTTACTTGTAGAGACGTAAACAATTGATCTTAAACTTTTCTTAGTTAATTAAATAAGAGAGTTTTTTTGGTGACGAGTGAATTAACAAATTTTAAAGAGATATAAAGCAGAGATCACATGTTTCACCAAAAAAAGAAAAGAAAAGAACAGAAGTAGAGATCACATAGCTGTCGTGTTGCTCTTCATCGTAGTTATCGACGCAACAGAAGAAAGAAAACGTTCCCGTTTGATATATTCACCTCCCTCCCTTTCTTCCCAGGTAACCTAGATCTCTCCTACCGATACAGTTTCTCCAGGGATCTTGACTTTCACTGCATTTTGTAGATTATTCATGGCTCATTCACCAGATTCCTCCGTTAATCCCAGAGGTACTACATGACTCGCCCTTGTTCTTCTTCTTTATCACATTCTTCTTCCTGATTCAATTTAATTGCTCAACAGATGTTTGCATCGTGGGTGTTGCACGCACTCCCATGGGTGGCTTTCTCGGATCTCTCTCTTCCTTGCCTGCCACAAAGCTTGGATCCATAGCTATTGCAGGTCCGATTCCTGGATCCCTTTCTGTGTTGTTTATATTATAAGAGATTGACATGCCCTTGCATTTACTGCCCAGCTGCTCTCAAGAGGGCAAATGTTGACCCATCCCTCGTTCAAGAAGTTATCTTTGGCAATGTTCTTAGTGCAAATCTCGGTCAGGCTCCTGCTCGCCAGGCTGCTTTAGGGGCTGGCATCCCTAACTCCGTTATCTGTACCACTGTCAACAAGGTTTGTGCATCAGGCATGAAAGGTGAGAGAACTTGTAATGCTTGCTGCTTTTGAGATGACGACACACTGTTGTTTTTTACCGTCTTGTTCTGTCGTTTCAGCGGTAATGCTTGCTGCTCAAAGTATCCAGTTGGGGATCAATGACGTTGTCGTCGCCGGTGGCATGGAAAGCATGTCTAATACACCAAAATATCTGTCAGAAGCAAGGTAAATGATGTGGTTATGCAATCATTTGTCTTTCTACTCTTATGCATCATACCTTATTATTCAATTTTTGATGCAGGAAAGGATCTCGATTCGGTCATGACTCTCTAGTAGATGGAATGCTGAAGGATGGACTATGGGATGTCTATAACGACTGTGGGATGGGAAGTTGTGCAGAATTATGCGCTGAGAAATTTGAGATAACCAGGGAGCAGCAAGTATGTTGTTCCTTTATTTTCTAGAATTAACAATCATGATATTTTCTGTCAAATTTCACTTTTTTGTTTTCTTTTTCTCGAAATTATCCTTGCTAGTTTACCTCTCTCTCCCAAACTGTGAAATACATGAATGGGGTTTTGCAGGTTCCCATTGTTTGTGGAAACTCAAAACATTAATGAGTTTATTGGTTTCCTACTGGTGAATATGCAGGATGACTATGCCGTCCAGAGTTTTGAGCGTGGTATTGCTGCCCAGGAAGCTGGTGCCTTCACGTGGGAAATTGTCCCGGTTAGTGTATTTCTGTATTGTATTTGTCAATGCACGACAAATGGTGAATACAGTAACCATACATGGATATACAGGTTGAAGTCTCTGGAGGAAGGGGGAGACCGTCAACCATTGTTGACAAGGACGAAGGTCTTGGGAAGGTGATTTTTGTTATAGATTACGCATTAACGCCCTGATATATAACCTCCTGTGAACCTGAACTTGTGTTTGTGTTTTTCTTGTTACTCACCTGTTTCATAAGCTTTTTTTCTGAAGGGAAATTAATAGAGTATGAGCCATGTTCATGTATGCCTGTTCTCATGTGTGCAAGTCATACAATTTTAGTCATTTCTATCTTTTCATGAAATGAATGGTTAAATAAATCCAAAAAATGAGAACTAAATTAGTCTGATATGCTACCTGTCTGATGCCTCAATATTTCAGTTTGATGCCTCAAAATTGAGGAAACTCCGTCCAAGTTTCAAGGAGAATGGAGGCACTGTTACAGCTGGAAATGCGTCTAGCATAAGGTCTTTTTCCTAGATGACCATATATTTATATGCTCATCTGATAAAGAACACATGTAATTTTTGAAGTGGATCGTGGTTAGACTTGATAAATTTTTTGTATCCCTTTCACAGTGATGGTGCAGCTGCTCTTGTCCTAGTGAGCGGAGAGAAAGCGCTTCAGCTAGGACTTCAAGTATTCGCAAAAGTTAAAGGGTATGGTGATGCAGCTCAGGTACATAACTTATAATATTGCCTTGCCTTCTGAATTACAACATTTTAGATGTCTTATTCTATTAACTAAAAGAGACGCAAACCCTGCAGGAACCGGAGTTTTTTACTACTGCTCCTGCTCTTGCAATACCAAAAGCCATTGCACATGCTGGTCTGGAATCTTCTCAAGTTGATTACTATGAGATCAATGAAGCATTTGCAGTAAGAAAATCCGTCTTCATCTCCTAAAGATTAGACAGACATTTGTGATTGGCTAATTTTGACTGAACTGAGACTTTTCGCAGGTTGTAGCACTTGCAAATCAAAAGCTACTTGGGATAGTTCCGGTCAGTCTTTTATATCATCTAGTCTCATAAATCATCACCATATCAATCAACTGGTTTCGTAAACATCGGTTTTGTTCTTCTTTGTCTAAACAGGAGAAGGTGAACGTAAATGGGGGAGCTGTCTCCTTAGGTCATCCTCTAGGCTGCAGTGGGGCCCGTATTCTGATCACATTACTTGGGATACTAAGGAAGAGAAGTGGCAAGTATGGTGTGGGTGGAGTGTGCAATGGAGGAGGAGGTGCTTCTGCTCTTGTTCTTGAACTCGTTTGATGCATTAAGAATCCAAGGTAACTCACATTCTGAGTAGTGTTCATAGAATGTGGGTGAGGAACCCTGGAAAACTCATGATCTCCTCCCATGGTGTGTTTCTTGTTCAGGTTGGTAAATTAAATAGGCGGATCTATTTTCTTCCAACTTCCAAGTGTCGGTAGTTGCACTTAAGTTTGATGTTAGTTGGTCTCTCTATAAAGGAGTGATCGTTGATGCTGTAAGTCTTTTTAATTATATGTACTCGGCTTCTGTTTATTTCTTGTCAGTTTTAACCATGAAGCGACTAGATTTTACGAGTCAGATCTTATTGTTATTGCCAATTCATGATTTTTCCTCATGTTCTGTTGGAAAATTGATTGTAACATCTGCCAATACCTTTGCTTGACCATAAATCATTACCTTGTCGTAATCTCCGAATTGGTCTGAAATTTGCATGGAGACAGCCATTAACAAGCACTATAGAAAAGGTTTGAAATTCGATAGGAAAATTTAGTTGTTACAAAATGTTTGACATGAAAAGAAAAGAAAGTTGGACATTTCTGTAAATGCACAAGTCTCTCGGCACACTTGAAATAAGAGAGACTTCGCTGAAGCTTTTCTCTATACAAAAAGTTTCTACTCGAACTCATGCTGATATATCTCTTCCAAAAAGTGTGCTGATTCCCTTCCCGGGATCACTTTGTTTTACAAGAGATTCCCCGACTAGAACCTAACAACAGAAAAGGGGGAATCAGGTTAACCATTACCATTTTGAGCAATGTATCTTGACCTATTGAGTTTGCAAAAACTTACTGCTTTGACCCCAGCTTCTTGTACAAATGCAATATCTTCGGGAGTGAATAACCCAGATTCTCCAACAACCTACCGTGTAAAGACAAGTTGAGGATAATTTGTTTAGTGACGTCACTGACGTGTGTGTAAGCCTGTAAGGGGTAAGAGAAGAAACAGAGGACGTGAATACTGCTTACCAGGATGCCTTTTTGACGGATAAGTTCACCACGCTCTCCTTGGAGCAGCTTCTTTGTGATACCAATATCTACCTCAAATGTTTCTGAAAGAAAGGGTGATAAAACAGATCAGAAGGATTGTACCTATAGCATTAAAAAATATCTTGTTCAAGCTTTTACCAAGATTACGGTTATTGATGCCAATGAGCTCAACTCCTTCAATTGCAAGAACGCGATCCATCTCCCTTTCATCATGAACCTAGTGGTAAGCAAGAATAATTAGATTAGGAAGGGGCAGAAGCATTAGTTGAAACATCTATGAATGGAGTTCCCTGAGGATACACACACAAACCTCCACAAGTGTAGCCATTCTAAGTATTTTGCAAATCTTAATCATGTATTTGATGTCAAGGTCAGGTAAGACAGAAGCGATCAAGAGAATTGCGTCTGCGCCTTTGCTCCTACCATAGTATATTTGATACGCCTCTACAATAAACTCTTTGCATAGCAGAGGGCACTGCATTATTATGACAAAACATGAGAAATTCACATGTCACAGTTGTATGACAGTAACCGGAAAAAAAGGAATAGTTTGTGGAGGGGAAAGCAAGAACCTCAACACCAGCATTCCTTATTGCTTGCAGGTTCTCAAAGCTTCCCTAAATGGAAACACTGACCGGTTACGAACAAGCTACTTGATACTTGAAGGAAGGGGAAACAATATCCTTCCTTGATGGTTGTTACCTTGAAGTATTTTTCATCAGTCAAAACGCTAAGACATGCTGCTCCGCCTTTCTCATAAGCTTGTGCGATTTCAACCTAGGAGGGATTGAAAGAATTACTCAAGCCATGATTTCTCAGAATTACCAAAACAAAAAGGGGGTAAATGTTCTTACAGGGTTAAAATCCTCTCTCAGGATTCCTCTGCTTGGAGAGGCTTTCTTAACCTCAGCTATCAAAGCAGGCAGGGAGGTTCTTTGATGGGCAGATTTAAGAGCAGCAATGAAGTCTCTGGGAGGAGGAACATTCTCGAGGGCCTTCTTAAGGGTATAGAGAGGCCTTCTCTCCTTCATCTGAGAAACCTCTTTGTCCTTGTGCCAAATGATCTCTTCCAGGATGTTGCGAGGCGTGTTTCCCTCGTTCTGAAGGCGGAACTCGAAAGGTCCGACGTAATGCAAGGGAGGTCCGGTGGGTGGTCGCCTCCTTATCCTTATACCCTGACTAGCAACGACTTCGTTCTGGTACATACCAACTTCCATCTTGAGATCACTTACTTTACCTTCCAGGGCCGAAGAAACGCTATCGCTATCGCTATCGCTATCAGAACCCTGTGTGATTTCAGACTAGCCAAAACAAACCAACAGATGATATCAGCTGCTTAGTTCTCAACAGTAATTCAAGCAACAAAGTCGTAGGAAACCTGTCGGGCACGAAGAGGAGCATGTCTGGTATGTCTATGAGGAAGATTGGTAAACGTGGACAAGGAGGGAAAGTGCTGAAGGGAGAGCAATCCTTTCATTTCTTCGCCGGCAATTGCTCAATACTTTTGTGCGGCGGATAACCACTTGGAATCGGGTCCCACCACCAAACGCCCATCTACAAAGGACGGACATCTAAGATTTGGTGATCAAATGATTTTTTTTCTTTTTAATATTTCGTCATCTGAAAATTATACTGAAACCAAGAAGAATGCGTTTTTGGAAAATACAAAGCCGAAATCAACAAGAAAGATATCAAAAACAAAGCCAAAAGCCCTAACAAGTAACAACCGAAACAAGGCTTTAAACAACTGAACAAAACTATAACTTCAATGGTGATACTAGGTTTAACATCCTTTACTATACCAGAGAGCTGATGCGTTTAATGGGCCGAGTCGTCACTAATAGATCCTTGCTGACCCATTCTCCGAAGTGTCTTCTGAAGCTTCGTCAGGTCGGATTTGGGTCATATATTGATAAGGGTTCTAAACCCGGTATCACCACCCCTTCAGTTCAGCGAATATTACTTTAGTAAGCTTGGGCGAAACGTATTGAAGAAGAGTTGCACAACTCAGATCTCGAGTCGACGTGATGGTGCATCTTGACACGTAGCCTGCTTTTGAGCCACTTCTCTTCGAAGAGACGTTTGAAAAGGTAGTTGCACTTGAAAAGATATTCGACACAATTGTCGCAAAATATTTACATCAAGTCTTCATGCTTGACACGTGGCATGTCTCGATTGGATGCTCAGGCGACAAGCAAGAACCGTTTCCAAGGCGTTTTACCCTTGAGATTCCTACTCTTTCGACTATAAATATAGTGCCTAATTCTTCGAAAATCTTCATAATTATCTCCCAACCATGCTTGACTCTCTCTTTCTTTTAAGCTCTCGCTGAGGTGACAGAGATGCTCATCTTCCATTATTCTGGGAAAAAGACAATGCTTCCTCTCCCTCGAACGATCCACCGATTCACAAATCGATCCTCATCGAGTTGTTCGTGTTATCTTTCAAAAGATAATGAGCGATTCCAGAACTTACTCGTTTCGGAGAACATATTCCCAAATTTCGGTCATGTTAGGAATCATATTCCCACGACAAAGGTCAGTCATTTATCTTGAGAGAACTCCAGAGTTCCGCGTGCTTCAGCTGGAGAAATTTCATGATGGGTGACCTACTGGGAAGTCATTTCCAATACCGTGTGAGTGAGGCCAAAACACGGGGAAAGATCGCGTGGTTATTGCAGGGTCATTAAACATGCATTTCGAGCCTCCCGGACTAACGCACCGACCGTCGGAAGAGTTTCGGCCTGCGGGCCGAGAATAGGCGTGGGCCCCATAGGAAGGGCGGTCGGGGCGTTATAAATCTGATCATATAGGTTCTTTGTGCATCATCTACTCTTTTGGGTTTGACCTCTAAGTACTATTGCGTTTGTTGTGCACTTGCGGTTTCTTATATATGGTTATAAGTGGGATATGATCGCCGGATTAATTCTCTTCATGTCCTTGATGGATCACGCAAAAGTTGATGCGTTCTTCCAAAAAAATACTACGAGTTGATCTCGTATAGGATCGCTTAGTACCAACCTTATTCATATGCATTGATCGGGATGATGAAATCGACAATGATCTGCATAATTTATCGTTCTGACGACACTTTCTTTCGACATGAGGTCCTTTATTCTGGCTCTCCGCCATATCACTCGAGGCTCGTACGACCATGGCGGCTCGACTTCTATTTTTCCTTTCAAAAATAAAACAGTTACGAACTTCATTTTGGTTTCTGTTTACAGTACGCATCTCAAAAGCAGTCGGAATTTCCAAGCACTTATGGTAGGTTGATGCTACATCCCTCATTGGATAGAGCCACATCGTTCCTAAAATACCGTTGTACAATGCCGGTGAATCCTTGCTGCAAATGAATTATGAGTTAAGTTGTTAGCATTGCATTGGTTTATTTGTGACATTGTGTTGCACAATTGCTTGTTAAATGTTCATGTGAATGAAAGATTCAACACAAAAAAGCATGGTTTTAGAGTATTAAGCCGTAAAACCTTCAACTTAAGCTAAAGCAACAATAAGAGAGATTCATTTCGGTAAACTGTTCTATTAACTACAGGAAAGGCAAGAACTTTAAACTAGATGATGCTAAAGTGTTACTCGTTTCGGGGTAGCAGCTGACATGGACCCTTAAGGTGCGGTTAAAGAGGCTAAAGACCCTACTTTAAGCTCCACCTAGGGCATGAACCACGAAAACAAGCAAGCCACTGTCGTGCTGCAATATTACTTTGTTAATCCTCAGTTCCTGCTTCACTTTCGTGGCCGAACTCAAAGGATCTTCAAGCTTAAACGCTCAAGATTTAATTAGCCGACATAGCGCAACTACATCAGTGTCGTGGTAGAGGAAACTATGTCAAACAAAAGGTCGGTCATGCATTTCCACAAACACACTGTTAGGTGGGAAACCACTTGAGATCAAGATCCGACTGATCAATCTCAAATCAGGCGCTGGGCTCACCGAAGCTCGAGGATCTACTCTAATGAGCCTTCCGCAACCTTAACCGCTTATAAGTCCTAGCCTACTACCCCTAAGCTCAACAAGAAGACTACTCACTCATGGTTACGGTAAAAGCAAACATCAAGAAATCAAGAAACGAATAACAAGAAAACTAAAAGATCGAAACTTTAACAAGATTAATGCTTAAAGAAGAAGTACTTAGTACATTCAAGGTTCATAAATGCAATAAGGAAGCTTAAAACTTGAAAGAAAACTAAGGAGAAGCTCCGTGTTCACAAAGCCATAACGATGAATTTATAGGCTTGTGAACGGTACCCGAGTTAACCCTAGTCAACTCGAGTCAACAAAAATAAGCAGTCCGGAAAAGTCAAAAAAATGTAATAGATATTGGTCACACCCAACATGGTGTGTGTTCGATAAGTGGTGCAGTCCGTTTTCAGTTTGAGCAGTCAGCAGCCGGTACGTGTCCTTTTTGGTGCAGTTTATCGACCTTCAACATCAGTCTTTACCGATATCATGGGATATTGGGTGTCTTCTCTATTTGGCTCAGCCGATACTCCGGTCATCGAACCGTAGTGAACTGGTCTTCTGATATCTTTGAACCGCGGTTTATCGGTCTTGACCGATACTTTAGTGCCCGATAACTGCTCATGTGCTTTATCTTGTATGCTACTTTGCTCATTTGCACCCAAAATCATCTCCTCTGCAACCTCCAGGCTCTCATTAGCCAGATGTCACCAATTAAGCGCATATACCACCTGAAAAATGGTAAAAAAGAGGAAAATATGTACAAAACCTATTATAAAGCCCTAAGATGCAATTATAAGCTAATATAGGCTAAATGCACTCTAATTGATGCTCAAATGTGCAAAATCAATGATAAACCAATGTAAATATACACAATAATACTTTAAATATATGAGTATATCAGTTCCGATAGTTGGATAAAACCAATAGTTATGGTCGTTCGACCCGTGAACCCAGTTAGGATTTGCTTCTTGTTATGGATATTGTTGTCTCAAATACCCATACGTTGTAGGGTTTCTCTGTAAATTAGGTTTATAGAGCTTCCAATGTTAAATAATACCCGATTAACTTGCAATTATCGATGAGGAGACTGATCACGAGCAGGTTGTTATGAGGTTGGCTTAAGCCCTCCGTGTCCTTTTCATCGAACACTATCTCTGAATCTTCGTCCGGCCAGTTTCGCTCCTCTGGTTCTATATGCATCTAGTTTCCTCGTTCGTTTCCGTCGAGACTCCCCATGATCATGCAAACTCTTTCTCTGGCTCTGTTAGCGACGAACGATGTTAGATCTTTCATTCTTGACATCTTCGTAAGAGATTTTCGGTGGGTTTTGACGCAGTAAACCTAATTGGTCCCCTTGGCATGTGCCAATTTAGTGATGTCGGATTGTGCAACACTCCGAGATTGTTTCAAAGATTTGAGGAACTAGGTTTAAAGGTAAAATCAGTAAGAAAATAAGACCTCAAAAGATGTGTATAGAATTCTTTATTGAAATCGATGTCCTCAATTCAGAGGAATACATTAAATATTATATACAAGTACAAAGTCGGTCAAAATAATCCTTAAAGATAAATGGAAAATGTCCTAAAAGACACTCCCTCTGTTCCTAAAAGATAAAAACTTTACGAAAAAATTTGTTCCAAAAAGATAGAGTTTTTACAGTTTTCTATGCACTTTTACAAATTCCAAAACAAATACTGAAATATTATTGGTTAAACTTTATTGGAAACTGAAATTGTATAAATCAATGCGTTTTCTTAATAAGTGTGCATAACCTTAAACATCTATCTTTTTGGAACGGAGGGAGTAAAAGGAAAATATATTAATTCTAAGTATTTCCTTTTGTCGGAGCGAATTTTTTCTTCTTTACTTGTATTCGCTTAGGTCGGTTGGTGCGTTGAACGGGCCGAGTCGTCACTAATGAGTCTCCGCTGGCCCATTCTCCGAAGTGTATTCTGAAGCTCCTTGTCGGGTTGGATATGGATTGGGTATGGTTAAGGGGTGATAAACCTGGTACCACCACCAGGTATCCGACATTCAACGCGCTTCTCATAAGTGTCGTGGTAAAATAATCTACAACCAAAATTAAGCCGGACCTAGTTTTGCACCCCGGTCTTAGGACAACTAAGTGAATTACCATCAATCTCACCAACAAAATGGACACTTTTCTAGTTTGCCATCAACACTTTACCCATCATGTCCAACCTTTCACTGAGTTCTCTGAATTTGTAATCACTGTTGGTGTCAGAAGGAGAAAAATGTATATCATAGTGATATACCCTAGATTTTACCCATTTTACTATCGGTTTTCCTACTTATTTTGTCGATTTTATTACCCTTATCAACCAAAAGAGGTAGTTTTCTTGTATACGTAGGCTTTAAGGTCCAACAGGTTAAATCATCAAAAACGATGCAGAAAGAAGAAAAAAGAGTATTCCTCATGTTATGGCCATCTAAGAAGCCAAAGGAGCTAACCCAAGTCATCATATCTTGAAGATAAAACACATTTTCAAACTGGACAGAATTTATATGCCGAAGGTTTAGCAACGGACAGAAGAGCAAATGAGTTTGGAATTTGATGAAACTTCGAGTGAAGATAGCCCTTTGAGTTAGCTCTTCAATGGAGTTGGAATCACATCATTAGAAACTATACACAAGGAGATATGACCAGAAGACTGAAGACATGTAAAATTGCCGAGGAGATTTAGAGCACCCATCACCGACCGGCCACACCGGTCCGGCTGCACGATCGGTACCAAGACGTGAAGGCCATCAAGATACACCGACTAAGATTCCATACCGACCTGGGAATCCGATCGGTATGGGTGGTCGGTGTGGAGACAATATCAAGCACTTTTGACAATTTTTCTTTTTCTAAGAATTGAAACCCAAACCGACTTAGGATTCTTTCTAACCCTAGATATACTTGCTTTTAGCTTCTCTAGGAAGAGGGGGTAGCCAAAAAATAAATACTTAAAACATGTATTTCGTTTCTCTCTTTGTTCTTAATAATACATCTACTTTTTAAGAGCTCTTTAAGGTTAGATCAATGTGGCCTTCTTAGTTGAAGGAAGAGATCTCTTTATGCTTTGTGTATCACGAATTTATCATGTTTTATGCTTTACTCATGCTGCTTCAGCCAAGAGGCTGCCTCTCCAGCAAGAGAAAATGGGAAGAGCTAACACATGATGTAGTCTTCAGAAACGTCGTTAGCCTTGATGCTAGACACAAGATCCTCAAACATCTCGCGATGATCCATGGGGTGCTCAGATGGGTACCCATGAAACTGATGCTGAGCCACTAAGGAGAAGTAGGCAGGCTTCAACACAAAATCCCTTCTCCGAAATCCAGGAGGCTTGAACGCTGCCCTGTTAGCGTAGTATTCTTTAGGACAGTTGTAATCTCCCAAAGTGCGTTGGTTAACTACAGCCTCCTGAAGTCGACGATTTGCCCGATCTCGACGCTCCAGCTCAGCACGCTGATTCTCTAACTCAGCTCGTTGACGATCTAGCTCAGCTCGCTCTATTGCAACCGCATCGTCAACCTCATATGCCATCACAATGACATTACCAGCCTCATCAATTCGGTCTCCATGCTCGTTGTACCGATTTCCTTCTCTTGAGCATTTGGAATAGCCACTACAGCACGATTGACCATCTTGGCTAATTTTGCTTGTCTTCTGTTCTCTCGTTCTAGATTACCCAACTCTGGAACAAAATCTGCTAACTTTTTATCTTTGTTGCTTCTGATTCTACTAGAAGGCATAAACCTGAAACCGCAAAAACAAAAGAAAAGAAATCAAAAATAAAAAGAAAACTTAGTCAGAATTCTAGAATCAAAATCAGATGGAAGATTTTGACTCCCCAGCAACGGCGCCAAAATTTGATATGCTCAAATTTACCCTGAGCTACTCTCTCAAATTAAGAGATCAATTGTAGTAGGGGTCGAATCACTGGGAGTCAAATCAAACAATAGTATTGTTGACTTCGAATTGAGCTAAGCAAAATAATGTAAAATAAAGACAAAAGTAATTCAAAACAGGCAAGATTGTTGATTTAAAATTCAATTAAACAAAGAGCTAGGCTTTTGGGTAATTCTCAGGATGAATCAGAACTGCAGTTTAAACAAAATCAGGATTTAATTAAGAACCGTTCTAGAACTTGGAACACTAAGATATAATTAACCAACTATCGTTGCGAAAACTAACTATGCCTAAACCCTAGAAAACCAAATTTCTTTGCGAAATTCAATCAATTTAATAAAGCTTTAAATTCAAGTCCAATTTGTTCACAAAATTCCTAAACCAAATTTCTTTGCGAATAAGTAATTTTGCTCACCTAAGATCTAGTTCTGGCTAATCAATTACATTTTCGTGTCAATCTATCAACCTAAGATATCCAAATTCAGGGTCGCGAATCCTAAATCAGAGTTATCTAGATGAAGAACCAAATAGATAATCCTAACAAGTGAGTTTACCCTAACTATTTATAGTGGTGGGCTTTCTTGATGACTTTTGGCAACTTCTGGCCCGTTAATGGGCAATTTTCCTTCTTTAAAACGTATTATGTCGGCTTCTGTTAAGTGGCTGTCGATCGACACTCGTTGTGTGTGTCGATCGACATGTGCTCTCATGGTGTCGATCGACACTCCTTGTGTTTGTCGATCGACAACTTCTCTCATTTAAACTTCTCTGCTTGTGAATCCGACTTCCATCTCGTTTATCCCCCAAAACGCACCATAATCATCAATTAAGCTTTTCACGTGCAATAACCTGTCAAGACACTAAAAAAACTCGAAAAGCAATGAAAAGACTCGATAAAAAGACTTATATCATGGTCGAAAACCGGTAAAAACCATGATATATCAACTTTCCCAAACTTAGCTTTTGCTTACCCTCAAGCAAACTAGAGACTAAGAATGAAGTCGAGGTTTGAAAATCGCGAGAACTTACTTATCCTTGGGAACATTACTTTCGTTTACTTGACTCTTTTGCTGCATATAAACAAAGTACCTTTGGTGGTCACAAATCTCAACCATCATAGGTTGGGCCTCAAATCTTAACCTGCAAACCCATCAGTTTCACATTCTCCTAACTGTCGCACACTTAATCAAAGTGATGGTGGAATTCTCTCCAATGATATCAACCAAGTAAAAGGTTAGGTGTGATGTTAAAAGGCTTCTGGTGTTTAAGTGGAGCTAAAGTGTTTAGGGTTACCGGATTTTATTTGGTGGATGCAGACATTATGCATAATCACAAGAGAGAGACGGGTCCAGTTGATGCCCACAGTTTCTCATTCACATTGCACTCCCTCCTCCAAAACTTTATCAGGAACCAAACACCACTATATATTATCATGTTCCACTATCCACATCCATCTTCTCCATTCCTTGGGATTTTTGTAGAAGCTAGAGACTTATAAAGATGATCATTCCCCTTTCCCTTACTAAATTTTCTAAATAATTTTTGTTTTTTTTCAAGACTCTAAGGGGGGAAATGATCTTACAAAGATGTTCAAAAATTACCATTATTGTGCATAAAATCCCAAGGAACTCTTAGCATTGCTGCTCTCTTTCAAGTACTCCACCCAAATCCTCATCCTGTGCAATTTTGTGAATGAAAAACTGCGTCAGACTTCTTTCTCTCCGGAGTTTATACACATGCCTGCACATAAAACTAAGGGAAAGAGATCGCATGAGGCTTGAACAAAAGGTTAAGGTTAGGGGTTGGGTATCAACTAAAAATGAGCTGGCCATTCAGGATCAACAAAAAGTTGTAAAGAGAATAAGGAGTCCTGAATGTTGGATCAATTACTGTCGTGATATCATCAAAGAGAATATAGCGAAATGGAGATCAAGTGCGCTAGTTTGGAGTTTGATCTACTTCGTTTTGCAAATTGTGGTAAGAGGAGAACCTGTACTATCATCTGGTTTCGAATTCGCTTCATCCAAAGGCTTCGTCGCAACAGCTAAAAGTCTTAAAAACTAAACTTTATTCCTAGGAAAGATCGTTGTTCCCTACATTTTGACTCAATAAAACAAATTTTTGACTCCAAAATAGAAAACAATGTTAGCAACTACCTCCCCCAGACTTAAACAACACTGGCCCCAGTGTTATTAAATCGGAGATTAGTGAGAAGGAAAAGAAAAAGTCAAATTTTTTTGGGAAAACGAGAAACTTGGACCTGTTCTATAGAGTTGTCAATCGACAACCACATTGTGTGTTGATCAACAGTGTGTGCGTGGGTCTGTCAATCGACAGACACAACGTGTGTCGATCGACAGGACCTCTGAAATTCTGGAACCATGGCTTTTTGGCTTCTGTCGTTTGAGCAGTCTAAAGAACACTGTCAATCACTAAAACAAAACACGATTAAATAACATAACGCATAATATCAAGCAACAAGTTTCACAAATCTGAAAAGTCAAACGGAAACAAATAACAAACTGACTCAAAGAAAGAAAAATGACTCAAATGCAAAGAAAAAGGAAAAAATAAACCGGGATAAAATGGAGATGATCTAATCCTCGTCTTCGTCCTCCTCTGAATCCGCGTCATCGGCAAGTGGTGAACGAGCTGGTGGAGGAGTCGGTGAATGAGGACGAACACAACCGCAATGGGACAGGTCAGCAAAAGCATCTCAAAGTGTCTGAATGCTCGTGACAATCCATCTCTGAACTGGATCCATGTCAACCCGAGGAGGAGGTGCTAATCGGCGAGCTGAGGAAGAAGTGGAGGCAGCAGCGGCTGAAGCAGAAGAAGAAGCACCTCTGCCGCGAGCAGAAGCTCTGCGAGTGGCTCGTCTACGGACGACTGTCCGATGCCGATCTGGCAGGAAAAAAAAGCAGCAGAACCAACTCTCATGTCTGTCAACTCGGGAAATGGCAGCATAACCTGAAACTGTGCTCCAAAATTATCGCGAATGAGCCACTGGCGATCCCCTCCAATCCATGTGGTACTCACCATGTGCATGTTGTCGATAGAGCAGGGCAAGCAAATCACGGCATAACGAGTACAATCAATGCCATAGAACTCCAAGATAGGAGTAATGAGGCTACCGGCACGAAAGTCCTTGCCCGTCTTAAGAGTGAACGGGGTGGTCTTCTGCTCCACCAAATGCTCATCAAGAATAGCTCCCCAGTTGGGATCTCAAAGGAGATCACCAGGTGACTGCCAGGTAATGTCCTCGGAGATAAGATAGTAAAGAACCAGGAGCTCGTCTTGTCTCACCTTACCAAGCTCGTTCTTGTACAGAATAGTATTGGAGAGCAGGCGAGTCAGATAACGGAGGACGGGGTGGCGAATGTCTGTGTGAGTGGCATGGCCACCTATGTAAGCGCGAGCTCCAAACAGCTCCCAGAAAACCTTCATCTCTGAAAACGCAGGAGGCACAATGATGTTGTCGCTCTCTCATGGAAATCCATAGACATCACAAAGATCCTGAAGACTGATTTTGTATCTCTCCCCTTCAATCATGAAGGTCAATATCCCACTTCCTCCTGTTGGGAAATCCTCTGAAGGGTAATAAACCCAAACCGTAGCGAAAAACTGACGGACTAAATTAGGATACAGGTCATGATGCTTGGTGGTGATGTTACCCAGACATCCACGCACCAATATCAGCTTAACCTCCTCAAACAGACCTAAATCTCTCAATGCAACCTCGTCTGTAATCCGTGTAGGCTGCATAGACACGCTCAACCATTGGTTATAGAAAAGGGAATCGTACTCATCCAAAGTCTCTGATATTTCCCTGTGTACAACCTCGGCTTTCGAAAGAACAACGGCTGCACAATCTATCCATGTTCGACCAATTGGAATCATCGCCCCCTCTCTCTTTGGCCATGGGTTACCACCGTTGGTCCGTGATCGCTTAGACATCTGCAAAATAATCAAAACCACAAACACACAAATGGAAATCAGAAAAGTTTGGTCGTGAAATGTGCATGTCGATCGACACCCACCGTGACTGTCGATCGACAGCCTGCGAAAATCAGACAGTCGACTAACATTATCAAACCCTGAAATTCTCTTAATTTCATACTCAAATACGACCACAATTCATTCCTAAACATCACTAGTGTCAACCTAATCCATGAAACAATCAAAAATCTAACCCGATTTGTACCTAAATTCTCCATCAAAAACGAGACCAAGAACAAGAGATTTTGGGTACATACCTTTGTAGATCGAGAAAATAAGTGATAGAAATAAAAAGAGGAAGAGATTTAACACAATTTAGAAACAACAATCACTAAAAACGGTGAAGAGTTGAGAGATTTAGGGTTTGTAGAAGTGTTTGTGTCGAGTGAAGAAGAAAAGTGAGTCTGTCGAGCGGTTTATATAGGACTTACCTTGGTGACTCCGCTGCGCCTGTCGATCGACACCCACCGTGTGTGTCGATCGACAACTATCCCATTTTTTTTTGTTTTTTTTTTCAACTGAAACAAAACTCAACGGAAGTTAGTAGAAAATGAAAAGAAAAACGAATTTTGTACAAAAACTTACTAGTGGGTTGCCTCCCACTAAGCGCTTGTTTTCAGTCATTAGCTTGACTATGTCTGAAATTAGACAGCGGGTGCATCATCCAGTCACAATGTGTCCATCTAGAATTTCGGCTTTTGCTCAATAATGCTTCACCCTTTGGCCATTCACAGTAAATTTTTGGCCTTCCTGACTGATAAGGACAACAGCTCCATGTGGTCGAACTTCCTTGATGGTGAATGGACCTGACCAACGAGAACGCAACTTTCCAGGAAATAAAGTTAAACGAGAGTTGTACAGGAGTACCTGATCATTTGGTTAGAAAGTTCGAGAGACGATCTTCCTGTCATGATACGCTTTAGTCTGCTCTTTGTATAACTTGAAGTTTTCATAAGCGTGATGTCGAATCTCATCCAACTCGTTCAACTGAATCATACTTCGTTCAGCAGCAGGTTTGATGTTGAAATTGTACTGTTTCACTGCCCATGCTGCTCGGTGTTCAAGTTCCACTGGAAGATGACATGCTTTCCCATATAGTAAATGGAAAGGAGTAGTGCCCAAAGGTGTCTTGAATGCAGTTCGATAAGCCCAAAGTGCATCATCCAGTTTTGCAGACCAATCTCTTCTTGTAGCATTGACAGTTTTCTCCAAAATTTCCTTAATCTGTCGATTGGAAACTTCAACTTGTCCACTCGTTTGAGGATGATAAGGACTAGCTACACACGATGTTGAACTCCATACTTAGCCAACAAACGATCAAAACTTTGTTGATGAAATGCGTTCCTCCATCACTAATGACAACTCGAGACACTCCGAATCGTGGGAAAATGATGGTTTTAAACAGCTTAATAACCACCCCCGAATTGCTCTTTGGACTAGCAATCGCCTCTACCCACTTGGATACGTAATCCATAGCAACTAAGATGTAAGAGTTCCCATAAGAGGATGGGAAAGGCCCCATGAAATAATTGCCCCAACAATCGAAAACTTCTACTTCGAGAATAAAGTTCTGAGGCATCTCATGTCGCCTGCTGATCTTCCCTCTTCGTTGGCAAGCATCGTATTGCTTGACAAAGGCGTGAGCATCCTTGAACAATGTAGGCCACCAGAAACCCGCTTGAAGAACCTTGGAAGCTTGCTTGAACGAGGCGAAATGCCCTGCATAATCAGAACCATGACAGTGGAACAACACATCTTAGGTCTCGGGCTCACCAATGCATCTCATGTAAATACTATCAGAACAAAACTTGTAGAGATAAGGTTCATCCCAATAGTACCTACGAAGTTCGCGGATAAACTTCTTCCTTTCATACCCCTTGAGATCACTTGGCATATCCTTTGCAGCAAGATAATTGGCAATATCAGCGTACCAAAGACGTGTACAAGAAGAAACGGCGAAGACGTGGGCCTCGACTGCGTCGGTGATGATTTGGAGAAGGCGATCCAACGCTATGTACAGAGGCTATCGATCGACACTCATAGTGTATGTCGAACGACAACTCTGTTGTTGGCCTATCGATCGACACTCAGTGGGTGTGTCGAACGACAGGTCCTCTATTTTTCTTGAACTCTGCGGATTTTTAGCTTGGAAACCACTTTCAACAAAGTTGCATCCCTCCGTTGGGAAGAAATCATCTATAGGAACGTGAACCTCGATCCGAATCCTGGAAAGATGATCCGCGACACCATTTTCAATTCCTGTCTTATCCTTAACCTCAACATAAAACTCTTGAAGGAGAAGAATCCATCTTAACAACCGTGACTTCGCATCATTTTTCTGCATCAAATACTTTAGTGTTGAATGATCCGTGTGCACAATCACCTTAGAACCAATCAGATAGGGACAAAATTTCTCAAATGCAAACACTACTGCCAACAATTCCTTCTCTGTAGTAGCATAATTCTTCTGCGCATCATCAAGAGTCCGACTAGCGTAGTAAATTGCAGGAAGCTTCTTGTCCTTTTTCTGTCCCAAAACAGCCCCAACCGCGAAATCACTGGCATCACACATGACTTCAAAAGGAAGTGTCCAATCTCGAGGTTGTACAATTGGAGCACTCACTAAGGCCTGCTAAATCTGGTCGAAAGCAGCTAGACAATCAGCGTCAAACACAAACTTGACGTCCTTACAAAGCAGGGAGGTAAGTGGGCGGGCAATCTTGGAGAAATTCTTGATGAATCTCCTGTAGAAACCAGCGTGACCAAGAAAACTCCTAACAGATTTCACACAAGTAGGCGGCTGCAAACTTGTCATTACTTCTATCTTGGCACGATCTACCTCAATCCCAGTTTCTGACACTTTATGTCCAAGAACGATGCCACTGTTTACCATGAAATGACATTTCTCCCAATTCAGCACTAAGTGTTTCTCTTCACATCTAGTAAGTACCTTCTCCAAATTACCCAAACATTCTTTGAAAGAAGACCCGTAGACTGAAAAATCATCCATGAAGACCTCCATGTAATCCTCAATCATATCTGTGAAAATCGACATCATATATCTCTGAAAAGTAGCTGGAGCGTTACATAATCCAAATGGCATTCTGCGATATGCAAAAGTACCATAAGGACATGTAAATGACGTCGTCTCCTGATCATCCGGATGAATCGGAATCTGAAAGAACCCTGAATAACCGTCCAAGAAGCAATAGTAGGGATGATTTGCAAGTCTTTCCAGCATTTGATCAATGAAAGGCAAAGGGAAATGATCCTTCCTAGTAGCAGCATTGAGCTTTCTGTAATCAATACACATCATGTGTCCTGTCATAGTCTTTGTAGGAATAAGCTCGTTCTTGTCGTTTTTTACCACTGTAACTCCACCTTTCTTAGGAACGACATGAACTGGACTAACCCAAAGACTATCTGAAATAGGATAGATGATCCCAGCTTCCAGAAGTTTCAGGATCTCTTTCTTGACCACTTCCTGAAGATTCGGATTCAGCCTTCTTTGATGCTCAACTGAAGTCTTCGCTCCTTCCTCAAGGTGAATCATGTGCATGCATTAGTCTGGAGAAATACCTGCAATATCATCAAGAGAATACCCAACAGCTTTGCGATACTTGCGCAGCTAACTTAGTAACAAGGTTTGCTCAATGTTGTTCAAAGAAGAACTAACAATAATGGGATAACTAGAATTAGGGCCAAGAAAAACGTACTTGAGTCCTGCTGGTAGTTGTTTGAGTTCGATCTTTGGAGTTTTTTCTTCACTCCAGTCACTTACCCTTTCTGATTTCTCAGAAACTCCAACCAGTTCCACATTTGCAACCACTTGCTTCACTAAATCAATGTCATTCATCATCTTAGCATACCCTTTAGAAGGATCCTCAAGCTGACCTGTCTGAATTACAGAATTAACTAATGTCCTTTCCAATGGATCAATGGGATAGTCTTCGTTAAAAATCTCTTGTGTGATATCATCCAATGTATCCACATAGAATGTCTGGCCATCAATGGTGGGTTTCCAAATCCCCCACACTTAGAGTAATTCTGCCTCCTCTTACATCTATCATAGCACCAGCTGTAGCTAAGAACGGACGTCCAAGAATAAGAGGATCATTAGGTTCCTCACAGTATTGCAAAACCACGAAATCAGCAGGAATCAAGCAATCTCCAACCTTGATTGGAACATCTTCCAATATCCCTTCTGGAACTCCCATTGATAGGTCGGCAAGGATAAGAGAAATCCTTGTAGGCTGGAAATCCGTCATCCCAAGACTGAGAGCAACTGAAAGTGGCATCAAATTGATGCTATAACCCATATCACACAAGGATCGCGGAAACCTATCTAAGAAAATGAAGCAATCCAACACAAAGCTTCCCGGATCAGCTAGCTTCTTTGGAACCTTGTTCAGAATTATAGCACTCACTTCTTTCAGTGATCATAGCAACTCCTTCTTCAACGCGCAAGTTCTTAGTAACCAATTTCTTCACATACCGTCAAATAACCGGAGAAGTTCTAATCGCCTCAACTAATGGCATCTCAACTGTGATTTTGTCAATGATTTCCTTACACTTAGCTTCCTCAAGCTCTTGGCTAGACTTCTTAAGACCTCTACGATAAGGTATCTTTGGCTTGTACACTCTCTCTGCAGGCAGAATCTGGCTATGGTCCGTCTGGGATGCCTGTCGATCGACACCCGTTGGGTGTGTCGAACGACACTCCTTTAGTGGGCCTGTCGATCGACACTCAATGGGTGTGTCGGACGACAGGTCTTCCGGATTTTTGCTGTCATCGATAATTTATGGCCCTGTCGATCGACACTCCTTATGTCTGTCGATCGACAGGTCATCCGGAACAAACAACTCTTGATCCTCAATGTCTTCAAGCTCGTCTAGTTGTTCGATTGTGAGTTATTTCTTGAGTACTGGCTTGATAACCTTACCACTTCTGGTCATGATAGCCGCTACACCATGCTGCTTAGGATTCGTATCAGTTCTGGCAGGAAGAAACCCATCTTGTCTTCTCATATTCTCTGCATTCTGAGCTACCTGAGTGTCCAACTTCTTCATGTGAATGTTGAGGGCTTCAATCTTCCCATTGAGATCAGTGCAGAGGCTGCCAATCTTTCCATTGAGATCAGTGTAGAGGTCGTCAATCTTCCCATTGAAGTTAACTGTTTGTGTTTGCTGCCCCTCAAGAAGCTGTTTGAGCATACCCTTCACGTCACTTTCTGAAAATTTAGCAGGAATCGGTTGATATGACGAAGATCCATAGTTCCTTTGGTTGATGTTGCTGCCAAATGGTTTCTGAAAATTCGACTTCTGAGCATAGCTTGGAGAACCAGGAGTTCCTGAGAATGAGTTCCTCTGATTGTAACTGTTGTACCCCTTGTTCTCTGATTGATTCCCATAACGTTAACATCCTCCTGCTCTTTGTCTTCATCCTGATAGAAAGTGTCAACTTCCTGTGCAAAATGAACTGGCTTCTTGTTCACCAAATGATGGTGAATGGAATCTATCTTAGCCTTAACTTCAACAATCTCAGCTCCACCTGATATCCCAGCTTCTCTTTTTCTCCCCTCGTCGATCTTCTTCGTACTGTTGCTGGTAGATACGTTCTTGATGAGCTTAAGGCAGTCAGTTGGGAATTTGGTCTTGAAGTTCCCATTTCCTGCAGCATCTAAAGCCATCTGATGCTTCTCATCCATTCCTCTGTAGAAAATACCCAGCAGCTGAACCTCTGTAAACCCGTGATGAGAACAGTCTCTCTGATATCCTTTGAACCTTTCCCACACAGCCTTAAATGCTTCTGTAGGTCCCTGAACGAACGTGGAGATCTTTGCTCGTAGATCCTCTGAACGCGACTCATCGTAAAAGTGGTTCAGGAAAGTATTCTTGGTATCACTCCAAGTAGTCAGCGAGCCTGGCTCCAACTGCTTCAGCCAAGAGGCTGCCTCACCAGCAAGAGAAAATGGGAAGAGCGTACACATGATGTAGTCTTCAGAAACGTCGTTAGCCTTGATGCTAGACGCAAGATCCTCAAACATCTCGAGATGATCCATGGGGTGCTCAGATGGGTGCCCATGGAACTAATGCTGAGCCACTAAGGAGAAGTAGGCAGGCTTCAACTCGAAATCCCTTCTCCAAAATCCAAGAGGCCTAATCGCTGCCTTGTTGGCGTAGTATTCTTTAGGACGGTTGTAATCTCCCAAAGTACGTTGGTTAACTACAGCCTCCTGAAGTCGACGATTTACTCAATCTCGACGCTCCAGCTCAGCACGCTGATGCTCTAACTCAGCTCGTTGACGATCTAGCTTAGCTCGCTCTATTGCAACCGGATCGTCAACCTCATATGCCATCACAATGACATTACCAGCCTCATCAATTCGGTCTCCATGCTCGTTGTACCGATTTCCTTCTCTGTCAAACAACTCTCCTTGAGCATTTGGAATAGCCACTACAGCACGATTGACCATCTTGGCTAATTTCGCTTGTCTTCTGTTCTCTCGTTCTAGATTACCCAACTCTGGAACAAAATCTGCCAACTTTTGATCTTTGTTGCTTCTGTTTCTGCTAGAAGGCATAAACCTGAAACACCAAAAACAAAAGAAAAGAATCAAAAATAAAAAGAAAACTTAGTCAGAATTCTAGAATCAAAATCCTATGGAAGATTTTGACTCCCCGGCAACGGCGCCAAAATTTGATATGCTCAAATTTACCCTGAGCTACTCTCTCAAATTAAGAGATCAATTGTAGTAGGGGTCGAATCACTGGGAGTCAAATCAAACAATAGGATTCTTGACTTCGAATTGAGCTAAGCAAAATAGTGTAAAATAAAGACAAAAGTAATTCAAAACAGGCAAGATTGTTGATTTAAAATTCAATTAAACAAAGAGATAGGCTTTTGGGTAATTCTCAGGATGAATCAGAATTGCAGTTTAAACAAAATCAGGATTTAATTAAGAATCGTTCTAGAACTTGGAACACTAAGATATAATTAACCAACTGTCGTTGCGAAAACTAACTATGCCTAAACCCTAGAAAACCAATTTTCTTTGCGAATTCAATCAATTTAAATAAGCTTTAAATTCAAGTCCAATTTGTTCACAAAATTCCTAAACCAAATTTCTTTGCGAATAAGTAATTTTGCTCACCTAAGATCTAGTTCTGGCTAATCAATTACACTTTCGTGTCAATCTATCAACCTAAGATATCCAAATTCAGGGTCGCGAATCCTAAATCAGAGTTAAAGCAATCTAGGTTAAGAACCAAATAGATAATCCTAACAAGTGAGTTTACCCTAACAATTCATCATCAATTCATTCAAATCACCCTAAACCTAACAAGCAAACTACTTAGACATGGAAGCAAAGCAAATCATAACTGAATAATACTGCATATAGAAAGAGAATAAGAATAAGTACAATAGGGTTCGAAGAATCTCAAAGAATGTAGTAGACTTGTCTCCCTAAAATCTCTCTAAATCTCTCTCTAAATTTTGTTCAATAAAATCTAAGGTAATGATCTAAAAACCTAAAAGTAAACTATTTATAGTGGTGGGCTTTCTTGATGACTTTTGGCAACTTCTGGCCCGTTAACGGGCAATTTTCCTTCTTTAAAGCGTATTATGTCGGCTTCTGTTAAGTGGTTGTCGATCGACACTCGTTGTGTGTGTCGATCGACAGGTGCTCTCATGGTATCGATCGACACTCCTTGTGTCTGTCGATCGACAGATTCTCTCATTTCAGCTTCTCCGCTTGTGAATCCGACTTCCATCTCGTTTATGCCCCAAAACGCACTATAATCATCAATTAAGCTTTCCACGTGCAATAACCTGTCAAGACACTAAAAAGACTCGAAAAGCAATGAAAAGACTCGATAAAAGGACTTATATCATGGTCGAAAAACGGTAAAAACCATGATATATCCGTAATTTAACCTTTTAATAACTATGTGATAGTTGAGTCTATTAGGGTATAAGGCATAGAGGATCCGAACCACGACAGTCGAGGGATTCTAATTCCATTGTTTGAGTTCTAGAACAGCTTGCATCTAAATCTTAGGTTGTCGTTATAATCGTTGCATATGTTTATTAATTGCACCTAGTTAACCATTGATTATCTATCCCTTGCATTTTTATTTCCATAAAAACTGAAAACCACAAAAATACGTTTGATGTAGCTTATTCTGCATCATATAAGTTCTTTATACATCATCAATTTCTTTGGGTTTGACCCCTAAGTACTATTGCGATTACTGTGCACTTGCAGTTTCTATCTAGGGTTATAAATTTAGAACTTGAAATTTAAAACCTTTGCATTCCATAAAATTTTGAATTAAAAACAACCCCCATCACATAGTCACCTCTATAACAGGCATCACTCTATGCAAGGTTCTCAAACAACAGCTCCGCTTATTTCTCATCAAGACCACTGAAATTCTCATAACTAGCAGTGTCCAGAAGAGTGCTAGTGTTCTTGTTCCCACCACGGTAGAAGATTCCTAGGAGATTGTCCTTTGGAATGCAATGGTGTAGGCAACTCCTTGTGTAGCCCTTAAGTCTCTCCTAAGCACCACTCATAGATTCTTGACTACCTTGTCTGAAAAAGTTGATATCGCTTCTAAACTTGGCAGTCTTCTGCTTTGGAAAGAATCTTCTCAGGAACTCCTTCTTGCATAACTTCCATGTAGTCACAAACTCAGATGGATATTCCTTTCCCAATATGAAGCCTTGTACCCAAGAGAGAATAGAAACAAAATCATACGGATGGTGTCATGAGTAACGCCATTCATCTTGATTGTCCTACATAACCTGTCAAATATGTCAAGATGACCCTCACTTGGCAGTCCATTAAACATAGATTTATGCACTGGTTGATCATGCTTGACTTAATCTCGAAGTTGTTGTTTGGCACACGTGGAGGACGGAAACCTAGCTCAATAGTGTTGTGTTCATCAAATGCCCCAATGGGTCTTGACTCAGCATGAGCTTGTCCTTGAGCTAGAAGTGGAGCTCTTTGTGGCATCATGGCTCCTTGTACATGTTCTAGAGGTGGAATGGGATTGTTGTTGTTAGGGTTTACCGAAGGGTTTCCTACTGATGGATTCACAATTGGAGGATTTTCCATTTCAACCATTTCTTTTAACTTTTTAGCTTGTGTTCTTGCTTTGCTAGTTCTTTCAACTTTGTCTATGTCTGAAACTAATTCAAGAAATCTTTTAGAAAATTGTTTGGTAAAAAAATAGCATCTAAAAAATAGCATTTCATGAAGATTTCCAACAAAATAAGCACATAAATAAGCTCAATAGATCTATATAACTTAGAAAAAAACTAATGATATAAAAGTAACTTATTTTTAACTACAGTCCTGTTTGTTTGCGGCAGAAACCTGCGGCCAGACGCTCCGGCAAGACGCAATATTTGCTGTTTGTTTAGCAACCGATGCGTCTGGCCGCAGCGTCAGTCGCAAGTTTGTTCGTTTGCGAGCCGCGTGCGGCTGCGGCAGCTTTTTTAATTTGATTTTTCTCAGCCGCATAGAGCTCCAAAAAATACCGACATTCTTCATCGGACCAATTCTAAAGAATATTTCATAAATCAGTCACAAAATTAACTAATACATAACCCACAAATTAGTTACATCATTAGCCATCTTTCTTGTTTATCTTTGATCCTTCACTGTGATATGAAGTTCTTGTAAGCGAACCACTACAACAAAACAAAACAAATACATAATTAAACCACATGTTAAGTTCCATCACACAAATTAATCAAACAACTAAACGAGTTCCAATTAGACCAAACATGCTTTCAAACTCTGAGCATAAAACAAAATTAAACCACATGTTAAGTTCCATCACTAGCCTTTTTGTTTATCTAGCAACAACATACATACAAAGCAGAACAAACACCATATCATTGAGATGGATTTAACAAAGTGTAAAGTGTCAAAGCAGAACAAACACCAGTTTTCTTGACTTCTCTACAAGAAATTGGAGAAGCCAATTTTCAAGAGCTATCATATACAGTCATTGATGTGAAAACAACCACAATTCTTTCAAAGACACAACAACATTAGTACAGAATCTCAACATTAAAACAAAAAAAACTTCAAGATATAAATCTCAATCGAGATTAACATAATTCCGCAGCGATGTTAAGTTCCATCACACAAATGAATCAAACAACTAAACAAATCTGTTCTTGAGATTCAAAGGCACATATGAAACACTAAAATGCATTTGTTCGGATTCTCGTACCTGAATAGCTACACCCAACTTCAGATCTTCTCGTAAAACCCTACAAGCTTCTTCGATTCTCACTAATGTACAAAAGCATACACAATAATCGATTCAAGTTTAACATGGAATGAGAAATTAAAGAGCGTGAGGAACACCAAATGTCAATCTATTGAAACAAAAAAGCCAAAAGCTTTACCATAGTAATCAGTAAGAGAAGGTGATCAACATTCGTCCTTGTGACCTCATCTCCAATGCAGAATCTGACACTTGCTAGAACTACACAAAAACCAGAAAAACCAATAAATTCATGATCAAAGCTTCTAATCTGATTGTAAAACTATCCTAATCGATCAATACGAACCAGTAACGAACTGATTTGCACTGAGCGCAAGGAGTAGTGGTAGGACAGAGACAAACAACACAACGATTAACGGAGAGATATTTTACAAAAGGGTTGTGTAGGCTAGAGAGATTAGAAGATTATGGTTGTTGGGTCGACGAGATATGAAGAAATTAGACAAGTTTTTGGAAGGTGCAAAGAGAAGCTTCGAAGATGGCGTTGGAGAAAAAAATGGAGTCCAAGAAGAAGAAGATCGTAACTTAGATTTAAGGTTAATGGTATTTATGTAATTATTAATAAGTTTGATGGTCAATTTTGTCTTTTACCTTAATGAATCGCAACATTTTCGATCGTACCGCTGAATTTCATTTGCGGCTAAAATTTTGAGTCGCGAGACACAGCGTCACGCCGCTGCGGTTGGACGCAGGTACCTGCGGCTCGCAAACGAACACGACTTAGCCGCATGCCGCAACCGCATGTACTTGCGGCTCGCAAATGAACAGCGCTTACACATACATACACACAATTGAAATTCCTGCACATAATCATCAATATTTTGCTTAATACCACTAAAGTATTTACTATTTAAATAGAAAATATATTTTATATGACACAAATCTATATGCAAAAATGTTACTAAACAAAATAGAGGTAAAATTTAGTTTACATTAATTAAATCGTCTGATCCGAACCGACCCAATTTGTCTTCTTCTTTACCCGATCTTCTCCAAATTCTTTGCGTTCAAGCTTCTGAAACTTTAATTCCAACAACAACAACTGCAGACTAAAGATATCACTCCAAACATGCAATGACTCAATAATCTTATTTCTTTTCGTTTCTATTAGCTTCTGCAAAAACGTGATTCCAAAAAAAAAATATGTTGGATACTTTTTCAAAAGAGGAACCATATCTCATTTATAATTAGGAATCAAACAGAATAAGAACAAATCTGCAGACATTTTCACTAACCCACAAAAGATGGAATATGCTAAGTTTGGAAGTATTTGCTAATGAAAAGGAAAAGTAACCATCATTAGTTTTGAGGTATTTAACTTTCACATTGTGGATAAATAGAAATTTATCTTTCGATTGGTGGACATATTTGGTGGACGTAGAAAGAGAGATCATAATTTAGATAGTATATACTCCCTCTGTTGCATATTAGCTGTGATTCTAACTTTTATTTTTTGTTTCATATTACTTGACGTTCTGTATTTCAATGTGGATTTATTACTATTTTTCCATCTTTTACCTTTAACTTTCAGCTTAATAATTACTTCTATCAAACAAAATAATGTATTAATTAAGGATAAAACAGAAAATTTAATTGTTTTCTTAATCTGTGTGAAAACATCTAAAATGACAAGTAGTTTGCAACGGAGGGAATATTATGCTATCATACTTTTCGTGGATAAATAAACCGTTTTTCCTCGATTTTCTAACAATGTCGATCTCTCAAGTCTCAACAAAAGTTTAGGAAAATTAACATTGTTAATTAATAATTTTGTGAGTTTTGTCTGGATCCTTTAACTATACCTCGAATGAATCAATCGTGCAAAACGAGGAGAGAGACGTTATTGATATTTTGCTGGAAAAATTAAATTTGTAAAATGGAGTCAATACGATGATATTATATAAAGTTGACTAGTAAGATGCCGCACATGTAACACTTTTAACAAAGTACAAATGCTAGTCGTCGAAAGAGTTAGTAAATATTTGAAAGAAAAATGAAAGAGCATCAGACATCTCCATTATTTTATTTTTGATAAATCAATCGTTGATATTTCATAATATTATTTTGTAACTGAAAAAGTCAATAATATAATCATATAATAGACAGACCGAATTTGCTTAACGAACAAGCCCCTTACTTACCTGGTTACCACCCACAGGAGAAAAAAAAATCTGTTGTCTTACAATTCATCATTTCATTTTTTTTCTACTTCAATAATTGTTACAATTGAATTATAACACATATGACATATATATACATAATCCATTTTATAAGTATATTATACGTGTATATGGCCATATGGGCACTGTAACATATGTGGAGGCCACTACAACTGAGTATTGAAACGAATTTCGGCTCTGTTTTTTTTTTTGGGCGAAACTCCAATGCCAAAAAGACAACTAAATAGTTGCTTATTAACTAAATGTTTGATAGATGTTTAAAAAAATAAAAAAAATTCAATTAATCACTTCGTTTTTTCCCTTCTTTTCTTGTTCTATTGGGTGGCAGTCATTCGTTTGTCTTTGCATTTGGATGGTAGTCTACGGCTGTTGTTCATTGAAAAAAATATATATGTGTGTGTGTTTTTCACCGAATATAGATTTCATTTTTTAGACAAAGTATGGTAACTAATCCGAACGAATATGGTCAGAATAATGGGTACGAACTAAAAACACATCGAACAGATGACTTGATTCGTAACAATGCATAATTGTGAATAACAGAAAAGATAATTCTAAATTAAATTTTGTCAAATAAAAAGTTGCAAAATAAAATTATTAGATGACTGAATAAAATTTGCGGAATAACAGAGGATATATATTTAAAAATATACTTCTACTACATCTTTTTGTTTAGATATATTTTGATAAAAAAAAGATATATTTTGATATATCATAAGAAATTACTATTAAAAAATATAAATTCAAAGAAAATTAATTCTAAAATTATATTAAAATAATTAGAAAGAGATGTGAATTTTTTTTAAAATTTAAAGAAGTATAGACTCCCATGGGATGTAAAATCTAGGAAAGCAATGGGCATGAGGGATGCATAAAGCAAGGAAATAGTAATATTTAGAGGATACAAACAATTACTCCCTCTGTTCCTAAAAGATAAATTTTTTACAAAAAAAATTTGTTCCAAAAAGATAGAGTTTTTACAGTTTTCTATGCACTTTTACAAATTCTAAAACAAATACAGAAATACTATTAGTTAAACTTTATTGAAAACTGTAAATCGTAGAAATCAATGCGTTTTCTTAATAACCGTGCATTATCTTAAACATCTATTAATTAGGAACGGAGGGAGTATAAAAATAACAAACTCGAGGGAGTACGTATAGTATCTCAAAACTTATTTTATTATAATATATTATTTTCGATCCTCTTGGCATATCAAAGGGTAAAGGGGTTGGTTGTATCGATGGTTTACTCAGACATAATTTTGTTACATCATGCTATTTTGGGTTTTTGCCTTTACATTTACGTGTACATATAGATGCATGAATAAACTTTGTAGATAATTGCACAACGACTCTGAAACAAGAAAGACGAGAATGTGAAGAAGACATATGAAAGAACTAAAAAATGAATGTAAAAAACTACAAGAAGAAAGAACAACGTCTCTTTTACTTTTAGGATTTTTTTTTAGAAAACGTCTCTTTTACCTCGAAAAACTAAACAGTAATAAATGTACACACTACGACATGCATACGTAATTATAAGAATAGAGTTTGAGGGTGGGAAGGGGAAGTCGGAGTAAGGGTGGAAATCTGTTTTATTTTTTGGTCCGATATTTAGTTTTTCGATTAGTTTTGTTTCGAAAAATTTCAGGAAAAAGGAAGTCGTGGAAAGGGCGGGAACTGTTTTATTTTTATTATATATCTAATTTATAACAGATATCCGAATTTTTTATATTCGACCTAATCCTATGTGGTATATGTCTATCTTACTGTATAATTCTGTATATACATTTTTGGGTATATACATAATTTTCTGCTATAGAAAAAAGGAAAGGAGAAGAGCATCGGAATTGCAGTTCTTCCTCGTGGATTCTTTCCCTTGGACCCTTCCTTAGTTCACCATGATTCCCATTCACAAGTCACAACTCTAGATGTTCACATGCATACATTATACTTTTATTTATAACTATCCGTTAATCATACACCCAATAAATTTAAATAAATTTAATTTCCTTAATCAAATTAAGTATCGGTTTTAAACTGATGCTAAAAGCTAGTGTAAATGGTAGGAAGAGATATACACATTTCCCGGTACACCAACACCATGTGTATTATTATTATTATTATTATTATTATTATTAACAATTTTTTATGTTATTTAGTGGTAAAATATTGAATTCGATTGGTAACAATAGATAAAAAATAATTTTTTTTTTTTATGTTAATATTTAGTTATAAAATATTAGGTCTAACGGGTATTACAAGATAAAAGCTATAATATTATATTGTGTTTTCTTGATGTTATTTAATTATAAAATATTGAGTATGATTGCCAACACAAGATAAAAAAAAAAATTATTTTCTGTAATATTATTAAATTGATTGGTTACATAAAAGTAGAGCAAATTGTACTATTTTACCTACCTGCAACCAATCAAAGACATCCCGTTGTTAGAGAAGAAGATGAAGTAAAAAAGGAAGTCCACATAACAACGGAGACCTTCTCGGAAAAGCAAGTGGTGGCGGGATTGATTGTGAGGTAACGTATCCAGGTTGAAAGCTTCGGCGAGCATGGAATTGGCAATCAAAATTTTGGTAACGTCCCAAAAAAAAGACGCATACGAATGAGATCCTTAAGATTATCAATATATACGAAGAGGTTTATGGTTAACAACTAAATCCCACCAAATCATCATTCTTGTTGGGAATATAGTGGAGTAACACACTAAACGCAAGATTAAAAGAGCGCTCGGTATTACAACTGAAGGAGGTATGGGGTTGTACCTCGGGCTACCGGAACAAATATGTGGCTGAAAAAGAAGGTGTTTACACTTTTGCAAGATTGTCTAAATAACTGAACTAACACTTGGTCAACAAAATTCATTTCCAAAGGAGGGAAAGAGGTCTTAATCAAATCTGTGACGCAAGAACTTCCGACATATGTCATGTCGTGTTTTCTTCTCCATTATGGTATAACTGATAAACTTTGGAGTGCTATATCTAATTTTTGGTGGAGTTTTCGCCAAAATAGTAGAGGACTACATTATATTGCATGGGACAATATTTGTACTCCTCAAGATTCTGGCGGTTTGGGCTTTAGAGACCTGCATGAGTTTAATCTAGCCCTCGTGGCAAAACAAATTTTGCGGCTAATACACTTCCCGTCATCCGTCTTTGCTTGTGTACTCGGAGGACGATATTATCTCCCATCCAACCCGCTAGTCGAACGCAAGATAAATTCCCCCTATTTTGGATGGAAGAGCATTATGGTAGCAAAACCCCTTCTCATACGAGACTTTTAGAAAACTATTTGCTCTGACTACAATACCAAGACTTGGAGTGAGCCATGTATCCCTGATAAACCAACTCGATTACCAAGGAGTTTTGATTGCCATACCTCGCGAAATCTCCATCTCCTTGGCAAGGATCTCGTGAGGAACAATTCAACGGAATGGAATGAAACGTTACTCAGGGAATTATTCCACCCCAAGGATGTCACCATGATAATTAGGTTGAAAGTTAACAAAAGTTTTAATTTGGACGGGTATGCTTAGAGCTATACAAAATCCAGAATGTATACGGGAAATCCACAATAAAAATAATCTTTTTCAGCCACAAAAATTTATTCGAGCCAAGCATCACGCACCTTCTTAACTTAGTTTGGAAGATAAAGACACCAGAGAAGCTTCAACACTTTATGTGGCAAGCCTTATCTGGTTGTGTGGCTACGTACCAACGACTTATCTATTGCCATCTCGGGACTAGCAAAAGTTGCCCGAGATGTGGTGCACCAGAGGAAACAATAAACCATATGATCTTTGAATGTCTCCCGACTCTTCAGGTGTGGGTTCTATTGGACTTTCGGTCCCCTCTGGGTTATTTCCCGAGTACGTCACTATTCCAAAATATGGATTTTCTATTTTGGAGGACAGAGGAAGAACGATAAGCTCTTTCATGGAAAAGAGATATCGACAATGGATACTCTTCAATTTGCATGGCTTGAAAAAGAAAGTTGGAGATCTGCAAAGTTAGAGTTGAAGGAAACTGAGGAGGAAGAAAGCTCTCCTCAAAACACAACACCCAACACAGTAGAAGCAGCCCACCCTCCGATATGCCAGGTTGATGCATCATGGGTGAACCACATGGCCATTAGCGATCTTGGATGGTGCTTTACCGATTCATCATGACAAGTACACACCGAAATGCGAGGGTGTCGGAGGAGCTTATCATCTCTACATGTTGAGCTAGACGACCTTACTTGGGCTATGGATTGCCTAAAGCAAAGACGCATCTTGTCTGGTCAATTTGAGACTGATTGTTTGGATCTACTAGAGATGATTGGGGATTTGCTAGATTGACCAACTTTTTAGATAGAATTAGACTATCTTTTTGAATTCAAAGACAATCTAATGTTTGTGCCGATGCCCTTGCAAAAGAGACTAAAGCACGTGATCGTATTTTTTCCCATGTAAATTTCAATGAATCGGTAGAAATTATCCTAGCGGAAGCGTCTCTTAATGACCACCTGTGATTTAAAGTATGTTGGAAAAAAAATCTATTTTAAAATCCCCTACAATAGATATCTCATTTTGTAATTGGCTGGTTAAAAATAGCTAGTGAGAGAGGTTTGACTCACGTTACTTCGTCCTAAATCCCCTTTAGCAAAAAAAGAAAAAAAGAATTTATCTTTCTACGTTACTCAACACCCACCAATATCTATAAGATTACAAAGTTTTTGACACTGCACATAGTCACATTTAGTAGTATAATATTTACTTTAATAGTTAAATTTACAGAGTACACCCGAAGATCAATTACCAATTCATCTTGATTAGGTTTGAAGTTTCAGGCCTCCCTAACTTTCGAAAGACACTAGCTGATCATTACTATATAAAATTAAAAGTGTCAACCAATTTTATTATAAATTCGTATTTTAAAACAAACAAAAACAAATTATACTCAATTTTTTTTTGTATTTTTGCATTTTTTGTTGTTAATTACCAAAAAATTAATTTGCTGTTATTTAGTTTTAGAGCTATTATCGAAAGCTAGTTTGACCACAACATAGGCTGATTCGTCTCCATTTAAAAAATCAAAACAATCATTTTAGTTATCAATCGAATCTTATTATATAAAGAAGGATGCGCAAAAATTACAATTCACAAGATTGTGACATGTGTTATTGTGATTTGTGTCAAGTTGAAATTAAAAAATTTCTTAATCTATATTATCTACTTTTTTAATCAGTTTATAATATAATGTAAAACATAATAGTAAATCAAAAGAAAAAGTTAATAAAAAAAGAAAAAAAAATCTAAACTGAAATAAACTAAATTAAGGGAAAAAGTATTGTTACAACACAAATAAGGCAAACAAATTTCAAAACAATTAGAAGAAGAAGATAGACAATGCAAGAAAAAGGAAATTAATTATAAAAAAAATATAGTTACAATCACGATCAATAAAATAAGGAAAAAAAATTCATAACATTTTTAAAAACAGATAATGCAATTTTTTAAAATAAATTAAGTATAAAAAAGAGTACAATTGTTATTATGTTCAAATAACAAAATTTTATTTTTCCTTGTGAAGTCGAATTATATTTTTATTTTTAAGCCTTGCCGTGATTTATGAATGCAGTTATCAAAAAAAAAAAAAAAAAATTTCTTACTAAAAAAGAGGCATAATACCATAATTTTAATTGGTAAACGAAAATCTATATAATAACATGAAAAACCGTTCCCAATTTTAATATGCGTTTGATTAGTTTATTCTCCTAATCAGGCAAGTTATGAGTTCAAAAGTTCAACAAAAATCAATCAAAGCTATTTACTTAGTTCAATTAAATCGAAAGCGCGTTTATCGTCGTACTATTGTACGTGTTTTTCGAAAATGAGAAGTTAGAAATCTTAAAACAAACAATGTTCTTATGAGAGTGGAATTTTGGCTACTTGATAGAAAGGTAAGTACTTTATTGAATTATTTACGAATGTTAAAAGTGATATATATATATATTCATGTTAAAAAGTTGATGTTTTTTATACAAGAAAATTCAATTCAATATTTGTGTACATTATTCTTTGTTTCAAAAATTTGGAGATCATCTCTTTGTAATGAGCATCATCGAAATTTGTAATTTTAATGTGCAATCGACTAAAAAAAAATATATAAACTTTCTAGCCATTCATTTTCTATAAGATTAACATAAAAAACAAAAAGTTACAAGTGTTAGACACGAATTTTGCAAACTTGGTCAAATTACAAGATATGACATATGACATATGACTTTTGTGGTATATTCTTTTGATTAATTTTTATAATCTTCATGTACTATTATTTTTTATTAAATATTTATGTAAGTTTATTATAAATTTTTGTTTTATATAAATACAATTTGATACACCGGGAAAGTGGATAAAGATGATGTGCGTAATAAAATCATTCAAACAAAAACGCTTGAGAAGGTAGACTTATACTTCTTACTAGAAAAGTAAGTTTTCATAATATAACATGTTAAAATTTACAAAAAATAATATTATATAATTTATCATAAAAAATAATTATTAATATTATATATTTAAATCTGATATGAAACAGGATATGAGAACTGAAATATAATGATTTTTGTTCTAAAAGTCTCAAGTGTTTTATTATTTTATTACAAATTATGAGAATGTTACAAATACGATTTAACTACGGATAATCCACTTCGATCCTAATAGATCTACGAAAAACGACACTTCTTTCTCCATGCTCGTGATTGACATTTTCTACCTTCAATGCGTGAAATCATGGCGAACGGTTCTAATTGTGCAACGCTAGAATCTTTTGTAAACTTGTCTCCATTAATCTACATATTTACTAATAAATCGTAATATCTGGGGATCGAATCCAGACCTTCGAATGTAGAAGTTTAATTAAACATTTAGTCAACTATTAGCCCAAAGGTTTGCATTAATGATTTCAGACCACTATTTTTATAGCAATTCAAAATATTTTGGTAATTCGGCGAATGATAAATTACAATGAAAATAACTATACCATTTTTAATATGATTATCCGCATATTAACGTGAGTCCTAATATAGTATATTTATAATACATGAATTACTCTTTACCTACGTGGATTACCCTATATATATATATATATTGTATCCATTCTTTTCAATCAACTATTCGGCATACATGGTTTTTTAGCGGCGGTAGGTATATGTTATAGGAGAAAAATATATGAAAAATTTAGTGAAGCAAATAAACAAATAGTTATATGTTCTACCAATAGCTTTTAAAACATAAAGACAAGAAGTAATGATATAGAATGAGGTTTTAAAAGAAACATAAACCATCCAACCAACACTAATATTTATTTTGTACAGATTGAATATAAACATCACCCATCTCTCTCATTCTCACTAAACACACAATATATACATATATATTATAAACGCCCGTGTAATATTAACAGCTGTATTTGAGAAACAGACCTCTCCCCCATATCTCTCTCTTTCTAATTTTACCATGTCGGAGAAACGAATAATTAGCATCTTCAAGAAAGGTAACAAGAAGAGACAGAGAGTGAAACAAGTAGCTAAGTTCTGCATCAACGACCACCACGACATTCTCGTAGAAATCCTACGGCGTCTAGACGGGCCTTCGCTGTGCTCAGCGGCATGCGTGTGCCGTCTGTGGTCGGCCGTTGCTCGCAACGACTCCATCTGGGAAGAGCTCTGTTTCCGACAGGTCGCACCACGACCTTCCCTTTCCCTTCGCTCAGTCGTGTCGGCTCTAGGAGGCTACCGGTGTCTCTACTTCGTTTGCATCCGTCCGGTCCTAGCACGACTCCCCAAGCTCCTCTGGAGCCGAGACCAGCTTCAGCTTTCACTCTCCCTCTACTGTGTCCACTACTACGAACGCCTCTACGTCGGCGCGTGGCTATCAGACGCGCCACCCTCCTCACTCATGTTCCTCCGCAAGCCCGTCAACGTCGTCTGATTCACCGTTTGCTAGAACCGCTCTTTTTTTTCCAACGATTGATAAATTTTTGGTACTCACGATTCTATTCTTTATCACATTAATATTTACTCCCAATTAATTTGTTGCCATTTCATTACAAGATTTTATTAATAAACGTGGATCTTTTATTTAACTCCGGTTTCTTTTCTCCCTAGACGTTTTGTCTCTTTTACCTCTTTTTTTGTTTATGTACATACTATATCCAATGCCGTGCTAAGGTATTTAGGGGCCTAAGGCAAAATTTTAAAATGAACAGCTTAAGGAAAAATTTAAAAACGTGTTCATTTTTTTCCATATTTATTATATAAAACAATACTAAAGTTATACAAAAAAAGTATGAATTTTAAATGAAATTATGTTGCTAAATCAATATGATTAATGTATTTAACGAATATAATACAATTTAAACATACGATTTCGTAGTGTTGTGCAAAAAGAAAAATATAAGATTTTTTTGTGGAAGAAAACCTAATAAAGTGTATATTAAAATCATAAAATGTCATCAGTTTATACTCGTTCTATTAAAAGTCATTATTAGGCCGGTATTATAGAAGGAAAGTGCTAAATATTTTTGTAAACTTACCATTAAGCAATTCAATTCTAAAATTTAGGGACCTAAATATATTTCAAATATAAAGAAAGTTCTAAATATTTTTGTAAACTTACCATTAAGCAACTTAATTCTAAAATTTGGGGGCCCTAAATATATTAAAAAATGTGAGGCCTAAGGCACTTGTCTCTTTTGATACACACTAAGCACGACTTTGACTATATCAACGGGGTGATTTGTGTTAGATATGGGTTGAACACCCTCATTTAAAACCACGTCCTAACTCATATCATTCATTAGAACATATAAAAGTTAAAGTTCATGAGACTTATCCAAACTAACTCACCAAAAGAAATTAATTATTTAAATGAAACCATGGTTAATTTTTTTTATCTATAAATAAAGAGGACACCTCCTCGGAAAAAGAGGTATTCACTATTCACAAAAGCTGAAAAATCTCACCACAAGTTTTCTGATATCATATTTCTTAGTTCGTATTTTCACTCCGTTCAACTCAACACTAAGTCAACTCGTAATGCATCACAACTCATAACTCAGCTCAGTTCGTCAACCTAGCACACGTCAACCTAGCACAACTAATAACTCAGCTCATCTCGTCAACCAGACGACATGCCTTGCAGCTCAGCTCGTCGACCATATTACCTGCCTCGTTTCCCAACTCGTCGACGAGACGACTTACCTCGCAGTCTAACTCGTCTACCAAACAACATACCTTCCTTCCAAGCGCGTCCTCAAGACATCTTTCGAGCGCCTCATCAAGACTGCTTCTGAGCGCGTTCTTCTGTCGTCAAAACTGTTCACTAGCGCATGAATCCGTAAGAAAGCTTTTGAGCATGTCATCAAGACAACTTTCAAGCTCGTCTTCAAGTCAGCTTTCAAACGCGTCGTCTTCACGACAGCTTTTGAGCACATCGTCAAAATAGAATCTAAGTGCATCGTCCTAAATACAAATTTCGAGCTTTTCCTCAAAGTAGCTTCAACCTAACATCAAGACAACTTCTGAGCGCGTTCCGAAGACATCTTCCAAACGCGTTGTCAAGAAATTTTCCAAGCTCATCCTCAAGACAGCTTCTGAGTGCATCTATAAGACATTTTCCGAGTATGTCGTTAAAGCAGCTTTCAAGCGAGTGCGTCGTCAAGACAGCTTCCGAGCGCATCGTGAAGATAGCTTCCCTACCTACTCAGGCCGTCAAGATAATTTCCTTAGCTGTTGAGCTCCTTATTCAGACTTCAACCAAACTATGAATGACTTGATCTCTTTTAAGGGTATGTAGACAACCTCTTACAAAGTGCATTGTGCATCTATAAAATATAAAACCAAATAAACTCTATCTATCTAACAGGCTAACTTCGAGCTTTGACTTTATAAACAAAAGAATCTCCGAACCTCTAAATCTTCTTACAAACAAATATTTACTGTAAGATCTTTGATTCGACAATTTGCAATAATAGAAAAAGTATAATTTAACCAAAACTTTAGAGAAAAATAGAGAGAGAAAAATTGGTTAGTTTGTATATTATACTAAGTTTTTTTTAAAAACATTTGTAAAAAATACTCCAAATGATTAGGGTTTACGATTTAATCTTTAAGGTTAACTAAATGTAGGTTAATCTCTAAAATCATAGTCAACCCGCTATATAACACTCAAAATAACATACGGTATGAAATTTAGAACACACCATTTTGATTATAGCAATCTTAGAGTATGCCCATCCGTGAGACTGTCTGAGTTTCTCAGTTAATAATGTAAAAAATAATATTAATTATTTATTTTAATTTGTAAAATTATTAAAGACTCGCTTGCCCGATCAAATGAACACACATAACACATTAGTTTCTACAACACACGTGTTCTTCTCATAGAGACTATAAAGACTCAACATCTTTCTCTTTCATCATGTACTCAATATTTATTATTTGTTTTATTTAAAGAACCTCATTAAAAACTTAGCAAATTTTAGATTATTTCATGGACTTCATGTTGTTTCAAATTTTCAAATTATTTCTCATTAATTAAAAAGCAAAAAAGAAAAAAAATTACATGTTGTTCTTCGTTCTCCCAATCATTATCTTCAGTTATTTCATGCCTCTATGAAAATCCACTTTTTATCTATGTCACATCAATCTTAAACGTTAAACCCGATCCAATCTTCTCTACAACTTAAAATTCTTGATTTTATTTCTTTCTTAAATCAAGATCCAATTTGTAAAGCATAAATGTGGAAAAAACCCAATGCCATACGTGTTAGGTTTATTTCTTGCGGATTAAGAAACCTATCTCGATCTAATGCTTGTTTGTTTATGATGAATCAATTTTGCAGGAAAGTAAAGACACAGTCACTCGAGGTTCGGGGCTTAGTTCCGGCCCCTAACTCGCCGGTAAAATCTCACCGGAGCTCCACTAGAATCAAGTAACAACACGGAGAAGTACAATCGCCTTATATCAATGACGGTTTTACAGATCTAGGGTTACAAACTAAGAGTAAGAGAAGAGAGCTTTTTCTTGAAGATGATCTCTAGAGTGATTCTCAAGGAAGAAGAAGAGCTCTCTCGGTTAGATCGATATTCTCCTCTGTTTTATATCTCAGAAGTTGTTAGAAACAACAACCTTATCTTCTTCAGTTATGGGCCTTGTTGGGGTCATATCTCACTCCGGTAGAGATCGTCAAAAAAATGACTAAGTACCAGAGGTGGGCGCGCAGTTATATGGACCAGCTCTGTTTCCGGGACCAGCTCTCCTGTCTTCTGGGACGAGCTCTCCAAAGTGACTGGGACCAGGACTAGCTCTCCTGCTTTCTGGGACGAGCTCTCTAAAATGACTAAGTACCAGAGGTAGGCGTGCAGTTATCTGGACCAGCTCTGTCTCAGGGACGAGCTCTGTCTCTGGGACCGGCTCTCCAGAGTAACTGGGACTAGGACCGGCACATTTCCAGGACGACGTCTATAGTGGTCATTTAGACTCCAAGAGACCGTTGTGATCATCTCACTTCATGACAAAGAATATGCCGAACTTAGAAGGTCCACACTGGAAAGAACGAGTCGGGAGCCCACGAGTAACAAGTCACGCCGACCTCTACTACAAGACTGGGCCCAGAAGACGAGCTCTCAGATTTGGGCCCATGACGAGGACGAGGTCAAGACCTAGAAGCTGCCGCCGACTACGCTGGGAGAGAATCCCGAAGATTCAGGGATTCGACCTTATCTCTTTAGGCATAGACCTAGGCCGACTTAGATTTGTATAAATAGACCTCGTACACCTCGAAAAAGAGATCCGCAATTTTACACAGAAACTATTGCAAAAGCTTAATAACAAACTCTCTTGAGATCTTCGCTAAGTGTTTCTCGTCTCAGAGCTTTCAGACCTAGACCATTGACTATTTCAACTGTGCAGGTTTCCACCACCACAGTTTGGCGCTAGAAGGAGGGTCATTGAAAGCATCGTAACTCCGAAGAACCACCGCAAAGAGATCCAGAACACGATGATTGACGAACGACGTATCGCTGATCCCAAAGACATCGCGCCGAGAGATCTAGAAGAGGGCGAGATCCAGGCTGAAGGAGATACCAATAAGGACCAAACCGCTCATGACGATCCGCCACCAGCAGGAACAACTCGCGCCGATCTCCTTGGCGAGAAGTCGAAGGAAACCTCGAGAGCGAGCTCGCTTCTTCCTGAGTTGTTGCAGAAGATGAGCGCGACACTGGACGCATTGCTGGAGAGCGCCGAGCGGCAAAACAGAGCCAACAGGACAATAACAGACGAGCTCAGATCCATAAGAGCAGATGTCCGCGCACGACCCCTCGAGCCAAGTCTGTTCAGAAAACCGGCAGCACGAATCGATCCAGTGGCACTCAACTTCACCACACCGATAGGATCGTCGAGCCGACCTCGGCAACATAATCCATCAACCGCTGCAAACGATGGACGATCCGCTCTTTTAGCCCAGGCACGACGAGAGAAAGCGAAACTCGGCGACCAGCCGATAGACCTCGACAACGATGACGAAGACCTGGCTAGAAGAGTCGTTCTTGAAACAATCTTCACTGAGACAGCGAGAGATCGGCATGGAATGGCCAAAGCGAGGAACGATGATCCTCAACACATAGCTTCACAGCAATTCTCCACCACCAGAGATGATGGCCCCGTGAGGAGAGTCACACGCAACACTGATCTTCCAAAGGAAGAAGTGGCGCGGCGAACCACTACAAGGCAAAAGCATGCCGACTCACAAAGGACTACCCAACAACGTTCCTCCGCTTTCAACGATGAGACCGGTCACGGATATGCCAGACATGTTTCGGAAGAAGAGGAAAACGTTGAGTGGATGAAACACGCAGAGGACGCTGAAACGAAACAAGCTGCGTTTCAAGCCCAGCATGACCAGATGGCTGAATTTCGAGCTTCGTTAAGTAAGACTACTGCCTAGTTGAAGACCATTCGTTCGCAGATGCATCGTGCCACTAGCAAGGCACCAGAACTAGATCTGATCTTGGAACAAGCTCAGCACACTCCTTTCTCGGCACGCATCACCAAAGCTCGAGTATCAGACCCATGCAAGATTAGGGTGCCAACCTATGACGGGACCGAAGACCCAGCTGACCACCTCAACGAATTCAGTGTGGCTATGACAATATCGAATTTCAAAGAGGAAGAGATGGACGTCGGGAAGTGCTTGCTTTTCGTAGAAAACCTCAAAGGACCGGCTCTCAAATGGTTTAAAGGGCCCGAAAGTAATTCCATCGATACGTTCAAACAGTTGACAGAGGCCTTCATCAAGCACTACTCCATCTTCATTGAGACTCAAACGTCAGGCGCTGATTTATGGTCCATGAACCAAGGACCAACCGAGTCCCTCAAAACTTTCATCGAACGTTTCAAGCTAGTACTATCACAAGTGAAAGGGATAGAGGACTCGGACGCACTCTGAGCGCTGAAAAGAGCCATATGACACGAATCTGATTTCTGGAAGGAGATGTCTCTCAACGAGCCTTCAACTATCCAGGATGCCCTACATCGAGCGACGAACTACGCCAAAAGCGAAGAATAAGCAAAGAAACTTGCAAAGGCTTTTGTTAAGAAATCTGATGGGTATTTGCTAGTGTCAATTTTTACTATAATAACATCGCCTGCTGCTACCACATACCTGATGTGGTGATACTTAGTGGCTATATGCTTAGTACGCTCCTGGTGTACTACATTTTTAGCCAGTGCAATCGCACTCTGTGAATCACAGTGTAGCTTCACACTCTTTACTTCAAAACCTAGCTCTTCGCAAAACCATTTAAGCCATAGGGCCTCTTTAGTAGCAGCTGATAGAGCCATGTACTCAGCTTCGGTTGTGGACATGGCCATTACAAACTGTAGATTAGATCTCCAAGATACTGTGTTACCCCAAACCTGAAACACATAGCCAGTAACTGACCTACTCTTATCTAGATCTGTAGCATAGTCTGAGTCAGAAAAACCTTCAACTGAAAATTCACCATTTTTTCTGAACACTAAGTTCCTGTCTAAGGCTCCCTTTAGATATCTGAGTACCCACTTAGCTGCGTCCCAGTGTTCTCTGGTGGGTACAGACATAAACTTGCTAATCAACCCAATAGCAAACCCTAGATCAGGCCTGAAGCCTATCATTTCATACATTAGGCTACCAACTGCACTGGCATAGGGCCTATCCCTCATGTGCATAGCTTCTTCTGCTCGTTGATCCTTAGGAACACTGTGTAACCTGGAATGAGATGCAACTGGTGTTGAAACTGACTTTGCATCAACCATTCCAAAGGTTTGCAATACCTTCTCCAAGTAGTTTCGCTGTGATAGGATTAAAGTACCCTTCTGTCTGTCCCTGATAATATCCATACCAAGTATCCTAGAAGCCTTGCCTAGATCCTTCATCGCAAATTCCCTACTTAGACTGTCTTTTAGACTCTTGATTACATCTTGATTTCCTGATGCAATAAGCATATCATCCACATACAAAAGTAGGTATACTGCCTTATGTGTGTTGACATCTTTCATATAGATACATGAATCATAATTGCTTCTGTGAAACTTCTGGGATTTCATGAAGGTGTCGAATCTCATATTCCACTGTATAGGTGACTGCTTTAATCCGTATAAGGATTTCTTTAGGAGACAGACCTTGTTCTCATCCCCTTTGTTTATAAAACCTTCAGGTTGCCTCATTAAAATTCTCTCCTCTAGTTTTCCATGTAGGAAAGATGTTTTAACATCCATCTGCTCTAGTTCATATCTAGATTAACCACCAGGGATAGCATGATCCGGATTGAAACGTGTTTGACTACGGGAGAGAGAATCTCATTGTAGTCAATACCTTCTTTCTGTGTGAATCCTTGGGCAACCAGTCTAGCCTTATATCTCTGATCCTCCACTCCAGGAATACCTGACTTAAGTTTGAATATACATTTGCACCCAACCAGTTTAGCATTAGGAGGACACTCAATGAGTTCCCAAGTGCCATTTTTCCAGAGAGAAACCATTTCCTCTTTAACAGCTGCAACCCATAGTTTCTTCTCCATACTATTCATAGCTTATGCATAGGATTTAGGTTCCATAACCTCAATATCATCAGCTGCTGATAGGGCATAAGCAACATAGTGTGCTTCTTCCTGTCTTTTCTAGCAACCCTGTCTCTGGCTAGAACATACTCATTTGCACTCGGCTCATAGTTATCCTCAGAGTCTGACCCATACTGACCTGAAATACGTGTACCTAGTTCCCAGTCTGATCCCTGATCCTGATCCTCACTCTGTGGGCTAGTTGGTTCTGAACTATCTTCACATATGTCTGATGACTCTGCGTCTGATGTAGATGGTGAAGGACCCCTGATAAGCTTGTCACTGAAAGACACTTTCCTTTTAGGACTGCCCTTAGAAACATTACCTGAGTTTGCAACCTCTGATGTAGTCTCTGTAGACGTTGTCAGTGTGTCCTTGTAAAGCTTTTGCTCATGAAAAACAACACTTCTACTTACAGTAGTCTTACCTTATTTGACAAACCTTACCTTATACCCTTTAGCCCCTCTTGGATATCCAATGAATATATCTTTTTCAGATCTTGGACTTGTTTTGTCATGTATAGTGTGAACATAGGCTGAACACCCAAACCTTCTGATGTATGACAGATCACACTTAGTCCCAGTCCAAACCACTTCAAGTACCTTAAACTCAATAGACGAATTTGGTGACCTGTTAATCAAGTAGACTGCAATAAATGTAGCCTCAGCCCAGAATTCCTTTCCCAAACCAGTCTCAGCCAACATACTCCTGACCTTATCCATGATAGTCCTATTTAACCTCTCTGCGACCCCATTCTGCTGAGGAGTGTAAGAACAAGTTCTATGCCTTTTGATACCAGAAGCTTTACATACCTCATCAAACTGGTTATTGCAGAACTCCAACCCATTATCGGTACGTAAACACTTTATCTTCTTTTCTGTTTGAGTTTCTACTGAGTTCTTCCATTCTCTGAACTTATCAAATGCTCCATCTTTTGTTGGCAGGAAATAGACCTATGCTTTCTTGGAGTAGTCATCAATGAAGCTTATGAAATACCTACTACCGCTCAGACTTTCTGGATTTGAAGGAGAGCCCCAAAGATCAGAGTGGATGTATTCCAGAACCTCCTTGGTGGTGTGTTTGGCAACATGAAAGCTCAACCTGTGTGGCTTCCCAAACACGCAGTTTTCACAAAAGCTAAGTCCTTCTAACTTTACCTTTGACAAGTGACCTTGCTTCTTCAGTATAGCCATCTGTTTTGAGCTCATATGACCTAACCTTGAGTGCCATATATTTGCATCACTCTCATCTATGTTAACTGCATTTGCTTCTGCTTTTATCACTTTAGCTTGTAGAAAGTAAAGACCATTCCTCCATTTTGCAGAAAACACCTTTTTCTTATCCTTGTAATATTGTTGTATGCCATCACCACCTTCATATGTGACACCACTTTGATCCAACATACCTACTGAGATTAGACTCTTGTCAAAAGCAGGAACATATCTGACATCATTTAGTATTACTTCAGTATTATCAGGGTTTATAATTCTGATCTTGCCCATTCCTTTGACTTGACTGACACTCTTGTTTGCCATTCTGACCTTAGTTCCTTCAAACTCTTTCAGGTCATATAAGATGTCTTTATCCGGTGTCATGTGGAAGGTACATCCAGAGTCCAGTATCCATTCTCCTAAAGATGGTTCAGTACTTACAGTGAGTACCACAGGTTCAGGTAACTCAAACACAACATTTGCTGAGTCTTATGAGTTTGCTTTTCCTTTGTTAGGACATTCCCTCTTCCAATGACCCTCTTTTCCACAGATGAAACATGCTCATTTGGTTCCCTTGTTGAACCTTGCTTTAGACTTTGATCTGCCTCTACTGTTAGACCTGCTCCTGTACCCATTCCCTTTGCCTTGATTCAGCCTGTTGTTTGACCTGCCTCTGGAACTCACAAACAGACTCTCCGCACTAGAAGACCCTCTATGTAACTTTCATTTCTGTTTCAATTCCATCTCCTTATCATACGCTGCACTAGTCACTTCACTGACTGTTATTGTTTCCTTTCCTGTGCCATATTTCAAGGTATGAACAATGGGTTCAAAAGCAGGTGGTAAACTGGATAGGAGCTTAATAGCTTGATCTTCTTCTGACACCTCCACTTTCAAGCTAGCCAAGTCTGCAATGAGCTTTAGGAAGGTATCCACATTGTCTTCTATACTCTTACTCTCTTCCATCTTGAAACTTGCAAATCTCTACTTGAGATATATTCTATTTGGCAGTGAGTTGGTTTGATGTTCTGTTTCTTGGGCCTTCCACATACCCAAAGCAGTAGTCTCTTTGATCACTTTCCGCAGAATACGATCACTCAAGCAAGTAGCAATCAAGTTTCTACACCTCAAGTCTTGTGCTTGTTTCTTTGGATCAACCACAATTTCTCTTACTGCCAAGGAAGTTTCTCCTGCTTTGAGCACCTCCTTTGTTGTAGTGATTGTCCAAACTTCACGGTAAGTAAACCTCGTATTTCAAGCTGTCCCAGTAGCTTGAACTTCCATAACTCAAAATCACCAGAACCATCAAATTTTTCCATCTCAAATCTTCCTGGAGTTGGATCCATCGTCGCTAATATGTTTCTTTTGTTATAACCTGCAGGTTAACACAAACAAGAAACAACCGAGAAGCAACACAGCGGAATCCACCAAAGAGAAACAAGTAAAGATTCACAAGATTAGTTCAGAGATAACCTGAGAGCTAAGGTACTTGGATTCTCTTAGCTCTTTCTTCTGATACTCGCCTTGATCTTATCTTCAAACAAGTTTTCTTTTCGACTTGAGCACTAACACTTTCTTATGCCATATTTGACCTAGAACCAGTCAACGTAGTTGACTATAACCTCAACCTAATGCGATCTACTTCTCCGATAAGATCTGATCACCTGGGACTGTTTTCCGGTAAGATCTTCTTCTCTGATCACCTTAATCACCTTCCCTAGCCTCCGTGAACGCAGCCTGGCGCTATGATACCACTTGTTAGGTTTATTTTCTTGCGGATTGAGAAACCTATCTCGATCTAATGCTTGTTTGTTTATGATGAATCAATTTTTAAGGAAAGTAAAGACACAGTCACTCGAGCTTCGGGGCTTAGTTCTGGCCCCTAACTCGCCGGTGAAATCTCACCGGAGCTCCTCTAGAATCAAGTAACAACACGGAGAAGTACAATCACCTTATATCAATGGCGGTTTTAGAGATCTAGGGTTACAAACTAAGAGTAAGAGAAGAGAGCTTTTTCTTGAAGATGATCTCTAGAGTGATTCTCAAGGAAGAAGAAGATTCAGCTCTCTCGGTTAGATCGATCTTCTCCTCTATTTTATATCTCAGAGGTTGTTAGAAACAACAACCTTATCTTCTTCAGTTATGGGCCTCGGCTTTGATTCTGGCCCAGTAGCATTCTCTTAGCTTTGTTGTAATAGTGGGCTTAAGAGCCCATTTGTGTGTTTGTCTCGGTCCGTTAACCCACAATACGCTTACCACAACAACATTTGCTATCAATTAGAAACAGGTAGTGAAAGCTGCATCAAATCCAGAGATAAATATCTCTTGATCAATGTTGCATCAAAAATCAACCGTAAATCTCACAAATCCATGAGAATAGAATCTTCAACAAAATAAAATCAAACAAATTTAATAGCCATCCATGTATTTTTTTTTGTTAAAAGCTTATATTAGATAAAACGTTCAAACGGTTCACGATTACAACCAAAGACATGCTCGACGGCGATACGATTACTGATAATATTGCAGTACAAAGAAAGATAGAAACGATAGGGGACGAGACTTGCTCGCCATGGCGACGAGACTCATGGAGAAATTTCTTTTGAGAGCCTAACTCGAATGCTCGATAGAGCGCTAAATAGTCGTAATTTAGACCGACGTTGATACACCCAGATGAAAGGGTTGGAGATAGGGCAAGAAACGCCGTCTCTGGCGATAAGAGATTATTGACCGACAAGAGTAATTGAGGAAAAACTCTAGATCCGTGGGCAACATCAATAGATAAAGATCTTAATTGCCTATATTTAGAAGCAGAAATCAGAGAGTATACCTTCATACATAGCCAAGTTGAGATGTGGAGAAGAAAACGAGCTAGATGGAGAAAAAAATCAGAACATCGGCTTGAAAGTTCATTTGTTGTTGGGTTGAGAGTTGAGGCCCAAGCCCATCTCATGATTGATGTGCAATGACAGGCCCAAGTTTAGAATTGGTCGGAGATTGATGGCGGATCTAAAATGACGGATTTTTGTTAGGCTGAGAGATGGAGAATTCACCGAGGAGATGCTTAAGTTGAAGATACTCTGAAGATGATGACGGATCTGAGAGATACATGTGTGGAGGAGCCACCATCGACATTGGAATTGAGATGAATCGGAAGGCGGAGATGGCTGCAGTTTCGCGGTGGCAGGTGGTGAGGGTTAAGAAAGGAGTCTGGTAGTTGTCCAAAAGCTCAGATCCAACAACTCTAAAATAACTGATTGAGTGGACGAGAGGCTTCTCAAGGGAGGACCGTGAAGGACCACCGGTTCGAGGCCGACGAAGCTATGTTCGAATTGAGAGACGTCGCTTCATAACCTTGGATTTTAGGGAAGAATGGATTTTAGGGAAGAATAACAAGAAAATAAAAGAGAAAAAGAAAATGAGAGCAAACGCAGGTTGAATCTGAGTCGACGCCGGCGAGCTCGCGCTCCACCGACGTAAAAAAACGGTGGCAAACGAGATGTCTCGATAATCGTGCTTGGGAGTATGCAGCTAGGGTTTTAAGTCAGTTGAACATACAATTTGAATATCTAAAAGATCGCCATCCATGTGTAAACGCAATCAAATAGGAGGATAGGAAATATATCATCCACTAAGTTTGATATCAAAATCAAACCAAATCTAGAAGATTTGTGCGAGAAGGAGCAACAACAAGTTTCGACGGAATTAAACGTCAACAACGATGTTGCAGCTCAAACTCAATGGATAATTGCAAACTATTTCTACTCAGCTCAAAACAATTTTGAAGAATCTTATGGTAAAATTTCCAAACCCAAAAACCCTCTTTTTAAAAAAAATAATCCCCAAATTAGTTTGGTTTTGTTCTAATGGAAACACAAATTTTATTATGTAGCCTTTTTAGGTTACAAATACCAATTCGCCTACTAGATTATCAACCGTGGCATTTAGTAAAATAACTAAAATCTAGTTTAATATCTTTCTACCATAAAATTAATGAACAATTCTTAGGTTCACCCCTGCGGGTAAACCTACCTCATTCACCTCCTACTCATTAGCCAATCATAATTAAGTATGTAATTAAAATAAAATAAACTAAAACAATTAATATTAACCAATTAAAACAATTAATTTAATTCACTAAATCTTAAAAATCTAAACCCTGACTCCCCAAATACAAAACCCTAAATCCCAAATAATAAACCCTAACCCCAAATACTAAACCCTAAACCTAACAAACTAAATCCTAAATCCTAAATCCTAAATAATAAATCCTAAATCCTAAACGTAAAATACTAAATAGGGTTTAGGGTTTAGGATTTAAGATTTAGGGTTTAATATTTGTGGTTTAGGGTTTACGATTTAGGATTTAGGGTTTAGTATTTTGGGATTAGGGTTTAATATTTTGGGATTAGGGTTTAAGATTTAGGGTTTAAGATTTAGGGTTTAGGATTTAGGGAAGCCAAGAATTGTTCAAAATTAATATCTCGTCTAGAGTAAGTTTATCTTTCTCTCCACCTTCGAGGCTTAAATCTAGTTTTCTCTTACGGCTGGTGCTTGGCGTCTCCGTTGACGCCAGTACCGGTTTTTGTTTCTCTGTCAGTTATTGACTCTGGAGCTTTTGGTTTTGGGTTGTGAAGGACTATAAATGACGAGTCTAAAGATGAGCGGTCGAATTCACCTTGGCTAGTACGTGGTTTATATCTCGTTTTTGTTGTTGCATTGTTGGAGTTGATAGATTTTTTTATATGTTTGGCTTGACAACAAAAACTTCAGATCTCGAAGTCAGATTTAGTTCTATTTGCTAGTTCTGTTTGGGTTCGCCTCTCTCCCGCTCTGGTTTTGTTTGATCGTCCTAAGTTTAAAGAAATCTCGTTTTATACACACTATTAGTTAAGTTTTACACTAGGTTACCAAAAATATATACATCTCGCATCTATGAGTCTAAGTGGTCAAAACATTAGTATTATATAATAAAAACATACAAGGTTAGAAAAAACATACTCCCTTCGTTTCTCTATGTAAATTATTTTGGAGTTTTTTTTTGTAATATAAGATGTTCTCAGATTTTTATGTAGCTTTTACCTTTATTAAATATTATGTGGACATTAGTATTCTTCGGTTTTTGTTTATAATTGGCCAATTTGTTATTAATTTTTATATTAATTTATACTTTTTGAAATAAATTTTCTTTGTTAATCTTCTTACTTTTAACAAAAACATCCTATATAGAGAAACAAAGAAAGTATATAGGTTGCATGGAAACTCCGTCCGAGGTACGTTTCCCGTTTCCGAAACGTTTCGGAAACTGAAACTCTCGAAAACTCAATGGAATCGCGTTTCCTAAAAAATATTTAATTAGAAAACGCGTTTCCTATAAAAAAGTTAATATGGAAACTCGACGGAAACTCTAATTCTATTTTAGAAACTCGGCGGAAACTCGTTTCATAGAAAGCTCAATTTGGAAAAGTTTGATTTCGTTTTGGAAATGCTACGAAAGATTATATTTTTACGTAATAGTTAAATAGTTTGGAAATATAGGGATATATTTAGTACTTTTATAAATTAAAAACAACAAAATTATTAAAGATTGCGTTTGTAAGTTAAAAAAAATAAAATTAGTATAATTTTCTAGGTTTTGTCAAGTTATTTATATTTATGTATATAATTTATGTTATTCAAATTCTTTTTCAATATTCTTTTTCATAAATATATACATATATATATATGTATGTGTGTGCGTTTCCAAAACGTACCCGTTTCCTAAATTTTTGAAAAAGTCGTTTCCACGTTTCCAAACGTTTCACTTCTACGTATCCGTTTTTGTTGCCATGCAATATATGTATATACCGGCCTTTCTTAAGCTCCTTCGACTCGTCAAATTACCCAGTATTAGTTACATGTAAAACACGTAGAATAGTTAATACTAGTTGTTAAGTGAGTTCAAGTTTTCTAAACATGCATAATCATTCTCTCCAAATCCAAAATAACATGCAACATACAAATCTCATATGCAATAAAAACGTTAATAAAATGTAATATGCAAACATTTAACACATTGTTTCTTATTTCTCTAAGACTTTATTGTATATTTGATATTGTCCACCAACCACCCAATCAATTTTTTGCCCCAAACAAATCATAACCACAAAGGATAAGTAACCCGAAAACCATTCATTCTCATATGCACTGAGTCGTTCTTCATTAATCGTATTTTGATATCAATGTTGTTCTTAACTTTGATTTGTATGAATATATTTTGCAATATCGTATTTTTAAGTTTCTCGATAATTGAGTAATTATTTGTTTTGCTAAAATGGTTAATGCAAATTACCATCAATCTAGTATAAATCAAACTCGATAGCTAGCCACAGGAGTCGTCCAATATCTACACCCTATTTTTATCGTTGCTTTTTGACACAGTTGTACTCCGGAAATTCAGCGATCAATATTTAGCCAAGAAAAAGTCTTTTTCTAAGACTGAAAACAATTCTTTGAAAAACAATTGTATTAGTGTTTACGCCGGCCACATCCCAAATAGTCCAAAATTTCAGGTAAAAGAAGTTGGAAGGAACGGTGGAGAAAATAACAAATTTTCAACTCTCTCTCTCCTTTAAAGACTATATAATGGTAGCCAAATCAATGAACACAAAATAAAAATAAAAAAATAATTTTCAAGTAATAAATAGTAGTAACTAGTGAATTACCAAAAAAAAAAAAAAAAAAAAGTAATCATTAGTGACTAATACAATCCCAATAATGGGGGTACATTTCGGAGTTTCTGTATTCTTTGTTTTTTGTTTGGTAGGTTTATCAGCTAATGCTAAGGTATTCAACATCGGTTCTCCTCCAGGGTCTGATATCACAAAGGTCAGTTCTAACATGTTGTTGATCAACATATATTTCATGTTCTCCAATCAACTTAAAACCATTTCATTTAAATGCAGGCATTGTTGAAAGCATTCACTGAGGCATGCCAGGCCCCGACTAAGAGCACCGTTATGATTCCAAAAGGGGAATACAAGCTTGGAGAGATAGAGATGACAGGTCCATGCAAAGCTCCGATAAGGATTGCTCTTCAAGGCACCGTGAAAGCTGACGGTAATTTGATCAATGGCAAGGAGAAATGGGTGGCTTTCCGCAACATTGATGGGTTTAAATTGAACGGAGGTGGTGTCTTTGATGGTGAAGGCAACAATGCATGGAGGTCTAATAATTGCCACAAGACTTTTAACTGCAAGAAACTCCCCATCGTATGCATCTACCTACATATATGTATGATAACTGCGCAAATAATTGTGATTGTGATGGTTTGTGTCATTTGTTGTGACAGAGCATACGATTTGATTTCGTGACTAACGCTAAAATTAGAGGAATAACCTCGTTGGATGCAAAGCACTTCCACATTAACGTCATCGGCGCCAAGAACATGACATTCGAAGACGTTAAGATTGTTGCCCCTGCAGAGAGTCCCAACACAGATGGGATCCACGTGGGAAGAAGTGACGGTATCAGGATTATCAATTCGTTCATCTCCACAGGAGACGATTGCGTCTCTGTTGGGGACGGGATGAAAAATCTTCTTGTGGAAAGAGTTACGTGCGGCCCAGGACATGGAATCAGTATTGGAAGCCTCGGAAGGTACAGCCATGAGGAAGACGTTAGTGGTATCAAGATCGTGAACTGCACCCTCCAAGAGACCGACAATGGGATAAGGATCAAGACATGGCCGTCTGCAGCTTGCTCCACAACCGCTTCCGATATCCATTTTCAGAACATCATCCTAAAGAACGTCACCAACCCCATCCTCATCGACCAGGAATACTGCCCTTGGAACCAATGCAACAAGCAGGTGCATAAAAACAAAATCATAAAGAAATTTTCCCTAACAAAATACCAAAACATTTTCGTTTTTCTAAATTTGTAGAAATCATCAACAATCAAGCTGGTGAACATAAGTTTCAAGAATATCAGAGGAACATCAGGGAACAAAGACGCGGTGAAGCTTTTATGTGCAAAGGGACTACCGTGCACGAACGTGGAGCTTGGTGACATTAACATTAAGTATAACGGAGCCGACGGTCCAGCAACGTTCCAATGCGCCAACGTATCACCAAAGCTTATGGGAACTCAGACTCCAAAAGCGTGTAGCAGCCCCCTGACAAAGCCAGCAAAGTAGAACCTCCGAGTGTATATAAATATATACGCATACACAATCTAAATGTGCACACTAATGTATGTTGTATGGTCTCTCTATATATCTTTTTGTAGATAATATTCCCAATATTAAATCTGAATTAATATTTTTCTGCTAAGAAAGTTAATAAATCTGTTCATCTCAAACTTATAGAAAATTTACCGTATCATGCTCTCTCGTAGACCCATTCAGGCTAGACTCTCTAATGAATTCAATTTCCATTCGTCTTAATCAACCTATGATTGTGGTTTCAAATATCCAATCTTCCATATGGCTGGTTTGTAAATCAACGCCTACATGGTACTTAACGCATCTAACTGCATCTCATGCATATTCAACTTTAATCGATAACTCCTATGAAAAGGTAATGTATTAGGAGAGGTAGTTTTCATTTTAACCTTTTCTTTGTAAAACAATATCGGATGACTCATTCCTAAATAAACGAGAACTCTCGAATTGTATATAGCTTTCTTTGTATACCACGATCATTAGCTCTTAAACCAACACTAATGTTGTGTCGAGTGTAGCCTTGGAACATGCGTAGTCATTTTCATCGTCATTTAAATTACTAGGGTTGGACTCGCGCATTACACGAGTTTGGTTTCTTTTGATTTTTTTATATTTTTTTTTCTATTTTGTACATATATCATGTAAAATGCGTATTGGTATCTATATTAATATATATCTTTTACATTCATTAATACATTAGATATATTCATCTATTAATTTAGATGTTAAATTATTTCGATTTGAAATTTGATTTTAAATAAATATTTCTTAGTTTTTGAGAATTTATTATTTTATTTTTAATTGTATGATAACTCCATCCAATTTTCAAATATATACTAACCATATACGCTCATATCAATATATTTAATTTTTTCATTCATTTTAAAATCTCTTTTATATAAAAGGGGAAGAAATTCTGTGCTCTAAGGCATGCCACCTAAGCAAAGAATTCTGAATTTTTATAGCCAATAAAAGTGTCATGTCACTAATCTCATTTCATACAAATTTTTCTTAAAAAAATAATCATTAAATTTTTGAATCAATGACCATATAAACACGATTCACATTCACAATCAAAACTAAAGTGAAGCTTCATACTTTAATACCTCCATTAATGACCACATCCACGATCTCCTCTCCCTTGCCCTCCCCGTAACAGTTTCGTAACCCCTGCAACCCACTCTCCATTGCATTATTGTTGTCTAATTACTGCAATTTCACATCACCACCTTCAAGCTCTCCTATATATATATATATATGCACATATACAAGGCAAGAATCCCATTCTCCTACTTCCCTCTTCATACTTACTCTTTCACGATATAAATTTCAGTGACACAAATCTCTGACCTTAGTTCCTATTTCTTTATTTGAGGAGACGGCGATGCAAGGTTCAATCCCCATACAAGGTTCTAGCACCAGTTTCATCTCTAACTTCATCCAAAGTGTTCAACATAGTTTGATAGGTCGGAAGCGCTTCTTCTGTGATCATATCTCCCACTAAAACAACAAAGTAATCATCATGAAGCTCTCTTGCCCTCTCTCTCTCTCTTAACTCTCTTACCTGATCTTCAAACCCATCAGATGGAAGGCCAGGTAAGAAATTCTGAGGTTGCGAAGACTTCTCGACGTTTTTGAAATTAGTCAAAAGGTTCTCCTCGACCCAGCCTTCCATAGATTTGAAGATCTCAATCTTTTGTGGTGGCATGGAATGCAAGACTTGAACGTGCACTTCTCTAGGTGGCGTAAATGGCTTCTTCAAATTCTCAACCTCTCTAAATACAATAAAAATGGGGGGAATTGCTTGGTTTGACCCATAATTTGATTTTAACTACATGGGTAACCCACATATCTCATGTTTGTGAAAACTAACCCAAAGGGGTAGTGAAATTACAACTACAACCTTTATGACCAAAAAAAAACCCGCAGGTCATAATGACTGTTTTAGCCCTAGAGAAGTCTGCTACGTAATGTGGAAGTCTATTCATAGACTTCCACACGAAATCCAACGCGTAGACTCTATGTAAAGTCTACTTTAGGGTTCAGTAGACTTCTTTGGAAAGTCTACTCTATAATTATATTTCAAATTTAAATTTATAAATTAACAAAAAATATTTTGATAAACAACTATGGTTGATGACCAAACTATAAATAATTGTGAAGTATTAAAAATAAAATTGCATAAAAATTCACAAATTAAACCTACAAAGACAAATTATGTCTACTTTGTGGTATAGTAGACTTCTATAGAAGTCTACTCTATAATTATATTTGAAATTTAAATTTATAAATTAACAAAAAATATTTTGATAAACAATTCTGGTTGATGACCAAACTATAAATTATTGTGAAGTATGGAAAATAAAATTTCATAAAATTTCACAAATTAAACCTACAAAGACAAATTATGTCTACTTTGTGGTATAGTAGACTTCTAGAGAAGTCTACTATATAATTATATAGCAAATTTAAATTTATAAATTAACAAAAAATATTTTGATAAAAAATTTTGGTTGATGACCAAACTATAAATAATTGTGAAGTATGAAAAATAAAATTTCATAAAATTTCACAAATTAAACTTACAAAGACAAATTAGGTTATGAATGAATACATACTATACTAAACAAAGAGTTACCAAACAAGGTACTTCATAACCATTTATTTAAATATTGATGTGGTGATATGTTGGTAGTTTAATGTTTGATATTTATAGGTTTTATGAGTTTATTTACGGTTGTAGTGGTTTAGTTTTAGGAATTAGATTATTATTTATGGTTTAGGGTTTAGGGTTTCGTTTTATAACCCGTAGTGTAGGGTTTGACTTTTTAAGTTGAATTAACTATAAGATGATGTAAAATTTTGACAAGGTTTTCATCATTTGACGTAATTGGCCGAGTTACGAGTATGAAATATGGGTAACAATGTGACATTTATAGGTTGCAAACATGTTTTTACACTTAGGGTTAGATTTAGGGTTTATCATTTTTATCTTTAAAATGTCAAATTTGCATAAAAGTGTTAACTTGTGAATATATTAAACTTTTTGACCGTTTTGTATAAGTTTTTATTTGGACTTTTGAATAATCATTGAAAATAGTCAATTTACGTTATCGGATAGTAGACTTCATTAGTAGTCTACTCAAACTAGTAGACTTCTGATAGAGTCTACTTCGAGTTTAGGATTTCGTTGAAATTATAGTAGACTTCATTAGTTGTCTACTCAAATAAGTAGACTTCTGATAGAGTCTACTTTAAGTTTAGGGTTTCGTGGAAAGTTTAGGGTTTAGCAGACTGCAAAAGAAGTCTACCTAACCGGTTTTTTAACCTAACCGGTGTTTTAACCAAATCGGATCTTTAACCTAACCGGATTTTTAACCTAACCGGATTTGAGTATTTTCCTATATAAACGAAAATTACATTTGGAAACCCTAATTTTTTAGTTGAAAATCCCTCAGCCTCTCTCTCCCTCAGACTCTCTCTAACGGCGGCAGATGCTTTTCCTCAGTCGCCTATAACCTCCGCAGATCTGATCTGACCCACCGTCTCCCTCCGGTAAGCTTTCAAATCTGACCCGCCATCTTCCTCATATGTCTTCTCACTCTCCATCATCTGTTTATTCACATTGGTTCTCTCTTATTGTTGCAGATTTGTTTCTCTCATCGTCGTCCTCATCTTTACTCTTTACGAACATGTAAGCTTTTCGATCTGCTCACCATTATCTCCACATGTCCTCGTTTACTTACATATTTTTCATTCTCATTACTGCAGATCTGAATTCGACTTCCGTTACAAGTAAGTTTGTTGTATATCTCTAGAAACAGATTTATCGAAATACATGCTTTGGTTAATAATAGAGAAAACTTATATCAGACTGACAGAGAAGTTTCTGAATATTTTTTTTTCACTATATTAACATGTGTTAATGTTATATGGTGATCAGGGATGGGGCAGTACAGCTACACACAACCGTCCTGGACTTCTCAGAGAAGTGAGAAATGACTAATTCGGGGTCTTCGTCTTCAACATCAACTCGTCGTGTGAGAGGAAAAGTTCTTGGAGTACCTACGAGATGTTGGTGTGGAAGCTCGATTGTGGCATTGATTTCTAAATCCGATCCAAATCCTTTCCGTCGATTCTATCGATGTGGATACGCTGCAGCTCAGAAGGTACATAATCCGACCAATCCTGACAATGTTTATGATTGTCACATATGGTTGTATTTGTGTTTCGATTTGGATTTATAATGTTATGATTTTGTAGCTTATCAATGATGAGCACACATTTAAGTGGGTAGATGCGGCTTTGTTAGATGAGATTGAGTCTTTGCAAGTGAAAAATGTGAGATTTGAGAAGGAGCTGATAGAGGTTTTAAGAGAGAGAGAAGAGTTTGAACAGATGGTGTTTGAGAAGGTGCTTATGAAGCTTGAGAAAGAGGTATTTGAGAGGGTCGAAGCTGTCTTGATGGAGTCATCTTGTAACATGAAGAAAATGATGATTCTTGTAATCATCGGGTGCATGATCATGATTGGGTTTAGTAAACTAGTAGGTTGAACGTATGTGTGTGTTCAATTAGTATGTATGAGTTTTATTGTGTGGTCTTGATCGTTTGAGGATGTGTTTTACAATGACAATGTTTTCTTTGTTCTTGTGTTTTTGTTTTCTGTTCCTGTTGGTATAAAAAAATTTCACCAGACTAGACTTCCAAACAAAGTCTACGAATAGACTCAGGTTAGAAGTCTACGTAACCGAAGTGAAATTTTTTGAAAAATTTCAAGTTTCATTTTACCATAGTAATCCCTCCCGTATGTCTGACAAACATAAGTTGCAACATCTTGTTTGCTCGCTATCAAAGCGGCAATAGCATGTGAGCAAGGTATTTTCTCGATGTGGAAAACACCACAACTACATTTGTTGTTGCCCAACTCAACGATACACTCACGTGCTCCTCCTTTCACATGAAACTGCAAATCATTGATGCGTTCCACCGTCATCCTAGATGCGTAATCATCACGAACCGCCAACAAATATTCAACTCCCCGACTATGGCGTGTAAGTAGACTTAGAGCATCTTCTCGCCTCCTAGAAAACCACTTTCCTAGCTTCTCTCGAATAAATTCCAAGAGGAATGATATTGGAAATCCTCGAGCTACCTTTAGGGCGGAATTAATGGAATCAGCAATATTGCTTGTCTTTATGTTATATCTATCTCCCTCGAAGTGAACTCGTGACCATAACTTTGGATTTGCTTCCTCCAAGTATGTTGCAATTTCTGGCTTCGCCTCGCGTATCAAATCCATGTATCGGTTATAATCATCAAGCGTATACGAATACGCAGCACCTTTCACCAAGTACATGAGTTGTTTTCCCCTCAATTTGTTAACAATATTACACTGAAGATGATAATAACATATGCCTCGTGTTGCCCAAGGAAAAACCGTCTCGCATGCTTTCTTAATGGAGCTACACCTCTCCGAAACTATCGCCAAAGGGTATTGATCAGATATACAGCCACTCAATTTCGTAAAGAACCATTCCCATGAAGCATCATTCTCAGAATCGATGATCCCAAACGCCAAAGGAAAAATTTGAAAGTTACCGTCTTGTGCGGCTGCAACAAGCAAAACCCCTTCATACTTTCCACTTAAATGAGTCCCATCCACAACAATTACTCGTCTAAGATATTGAAAACCAGCTATGGAGGCTCCGAATGATATAAATAGATACTTAAATCTATTCTCTGCATCAATCTCAAGAGCGGTCACTGTTCCCGGATTTGCTTCCTTGATCATATGCAAATAAGATGGGAGATCTTCATAACCATGTTCAGCAGTTCCCCTAACCAATTCTTGGGCGTATATCAATGATCTATACGAAGTGGTATAATCCAGATTCATACCAAACATCACCTTCATCGAATCTTGTATATGCTTCGGAGTTATTCCATCGATTATTCCGACGCGCTCGATAAATAACCTACCAATGTACTTTGGAGTAGCGCGTCTCCGGTGAGCTATTCTTTCCGATAGTTGACATGTATGGTTTTTCAGATACTTTGTCACCCAAAACCAGTTTCGTTCATTCTTCACACCCGCTCGGACTTTCCACTTGCACCCTTTCACGCAACACTTACCGACAAACAAAGTTTTAGTGGACTTGTAATTTCTAAATGCAAATCTTCCCATCACGGCAGTCAATCGCAACTCTTTAAGTAGCTCACCCTTGTTAGCAAAACTTTGTCCGACAAAGATACCATCAGACCAAGACCATGTTGTATTTGATCTTCCTCCGACGCCAAGACAACGCTCAATCCCACCAACACCATCAAATGAGATATCGTCTTCAGGATCATCTTGCAATTTTCCGTACAAACTGTAATCCTCACTGATACCAACACCATCTATTGAGATAGAATTCACACCATCGCCATCTTCAATATCGTCACCTCCAATCGCATCATTATCCCCATTTCTTGTACCATCGGAGAATTCGTTATCATCTCCAATCGCATTGTTCTCCTCATCTCCACCCTCGTCATCGTCATCGTCTGAAGCTTCATCGAACTCATCGTTGCCACCATCTATCTCGAACTGACTCGAGACACAAAGACGTATAACATGCGCTCTACTTAGTTCGATCAAATTCCGAACTTGTCGATCATTTGTGACATGCACTGGAGGTGTATCCGGTGCCATATGTTGCATCATTGTTTCTGGGAGTGAATAAGTTATCTCCACCAACTCTTTTTTTTTGTCAAGCTCATAATCAACTTGTACCATCTCAAGAAGATCACCATGGGTACAACCATCACTCAAGAAGAAGAGTCTTCCTCCTCTAAGATTATCAACAACAAACTGCCACACCCCATCTTTCATAATCCATTCTCCAAAGACAACAGCTAATTGAACCATTCTCTGTAAAAACAAATAGGAAACACATTAGTAATCAAAAATCATAGCAGACTTCAACGGTAGTCTACTAAACTGTGAAAAAACTAATTAATCAGAAATAAAAGGTTTCATTACAGCTGAAGATGTCAAACTAGTACATAAAAACAGCAATAATATATCACACATTTGAAACCAATAAAATCTTAAAATTTCGTTATACATAATTTTAAATTAATGTTTTACTAAAACCATAAATACAGACTTCCCATGCCGTATACTAGTACACTCTTGAAGAAGTCTACCGTGAAAAGCTAATTACTACTCAAACAAGAAAATTGATTTACACCATAAATATTGCATTTAAATATCTCAAACCCATACAGAAGATCACATATTAGAAAACACACACGTGAGAGCAAGAAAATCTTGAAAATATATTATATATTAGCTATAAATTCGTTTTTAAAAAACGTAAAAACGCAGACTTCACCAGCAGTCTGCGCCAGAAGACTGCGTTTAACGTTTACTAGTATACTTCTGTAGAAGTCTATCCAATGGGTTAGTTTTTGCAATTACGGCAAAACCCAGTAGACTTCTAACGGAAGTCTTCTTGCGTAGTAGACCCTAATTGTAGTCTACCGAGGTTATCTTTGCATTTGACCAAAATGTTGACTTTTAGTAGTAGACTTCTCCAGAAGTCTGCTGTAAAAATAGGTTATATTTGCAATTGACTTTTACAGTAGACTTCCGCGGTAGACTTCTAATACCATAAATATCTAGCAGACATCAAACGGAAGTCTACGCACACTAGTAGACTGCCGGTTGAAGTCTACTGGAACAGTAGAGGTTACATTTGCAATTGACTTATTTTTGACTTTTTGAGTAGAGTCTAAAAGAAGTCTACTTAAAAAACAGGTTAGTTTTGTGTTTGACCAAATATCGAATTATTATCGAATTAATTAACGAGTAGACTTCCACAGAAGTCTGCTGAAATTTCAATTTGTAGCAGACGTCTGGGGAAGTCTACTCTAAATATTTTCAAAAAGTCAATGTCTGAAATTTTGGTCAATCGCAAAACTAACCTCACCGTATACAGTAGACTTTAAATAGCGTCTACTCAAAAAAGTCAACAAAAAGTCAATTGCAAAAAATAACCTAAACGTAGTCGAGCAGACTCTGAGGGAAGTCTGCTAGTAGAATCGCGTACAGAGTCTGCTAAAAAAAGTCAACATTTTGGTCAAATGCGAAACTAACCCATTTTTTAAGTAGACTTCCCGGGCAGTCTACTAAATTTTTTTTGTTGTCAAAGGAGAATAAAGGAGCACAAGCAGACATCTATGAGAAGTCTACGTAAAAAATCTAAAAAAGTCAATTGCAAATCTAACCTCTCGTTGACCAGCAGACGTCCGACGAAGTCTACTCTTCTGAACCAGATCGGAAAATACGGTTTTTAGCTCCGTTTCGCCGTAGATCCCTGTTTTTAGCTCGTTTAAACATACAAAATCGCTACTCTAACTGTTTACTACGAAGTCCAGACATTATCTAGTAAAAACCACGAAAATTCAAGAGATTGTGAGTGAGATAATTTTTAAATGCTCATTTACATAGTGTTTTGGATGAAATTGGAGATGAAATGATAGTTGATGAAGCTATAAGTTGGTTTGTGATCTATTTATGCACGAAAATCAGATGGAGATGCATTGAAGAGCTTCAATTTGGTTGTTCATGGTGGTTGTGAAACTTGATGGCGATGGCATTTTCGTAAATAAGTTGATATAATTGGGTGTTTGTTTGTGAAATCAAATGTCTGATTTTCAAAAATAATAATAATAATTCAGATATAATGGCATTTCCGTAAATAAGTTGATTGTTTTGTTTTTTTTGAAAACAATTTGATGAGAGAGAAAATGAGGTATAGATTTGTAATTGACTTCAAATTTTGGGTTATTTTGGAAACCACCCCATAAAAATGTGTCATTAGCATTTCGTTATACACTGCATTGAAACTACCAGGAAAATATAAGCACTCATGTCTACGTCTCTAAATAGATTACTCCACACCTTGAAGAGAAACAATTCCACAATTTGTGACCAATGAACATTTATAACTCTTTAATTGTAAGACATGATGTTATATATATATATATTATATAATATTTTAAGGTTCCACTAAGTTAAATCTTTGACAAGTCGCCATGTGTCACTTTTGGTGTTGACAATTAATGTCAATTTTCATATTTAGATCCTAATTTTTATTTAATTATGACATTTGTCCTTCTAAAATTTATAATTTTTGTATTCATTTTTAAAAAAGGAAAATGTGATATCAATTTTAATTTAAAGTAATTATTTAATATCAAATTATCTTCATGAATTTATTGAAAATATGTAAAACCATATTCTAATATATATTCTTTTTTTATAACAATATGATAGATTTGTATATATTTTAAAATAATTCACATAAAATAGTTTAAAATTATTGCTTATTTTTGAACCTTAATTTCACTAAAATGATAAATTGTGAGTATAAATCTTAAACATCAAATTAGCTATATATATGAACAATGTTCTATACTTTTTAATATATATTTTTTCAAAATATATTTCAACAATGTTCCATCTTAATTTGTTTTCAACAAATAACATTGTATATATTCAGTAATTTTCTACAAATATTTAGTCTCTGAACCTAGATAATTATTTACTATAAACACTAAATTTGTGTGATATTGAATATATAAATAGTCAATAAGTTAACAATTACTGTATATTATACCATGTTAAATTTTAAATCCACGCAACGCGTGGACATACCCTAGTATTGGTAAGAGAGTGGAACATTAACAAACATAGTCTTGGTCAGACAACAACAAAGGTACAACTCTATTGCTCGATATCTCTTCTCTGCTTTTGTCTTTGTTTAATTGTTTTTGTGATTGTGGCTTGATTGAATCTACAAGATCATGTGATTGTCTGATTGTTTCATTGTATTTGTGTGTTGATGATTGAGTCTAGAAGATCATGTGATCATGTGGTTGTCTGATTCTGTGATTTGCGTGAACAAAGATTATACAAAACATGTAAATATAATTGATTAATCATACATAACATGTAAACATCAATCTTTGTTCAAGGTTTAGTGTCTAAAAGTGAGATTTGTTGGAAGTGTTTGAGTGATTTGTTTTGGGAAAAGGTTTAGTGGTTGATTGTTACTTGTGTTGATATTGATGGTAATTACTAAACTGAACTTAGGGTTGGTATGGTAAGAACATGTTCTGAACTTCTGAATTGCGTTGAGAAAACTTAGGTCCACATGAACGAGCACTTTAGATGTGTCCTTTGAAATAGAATATGGTTTTTAAGGCCGAAATGATTTTGGAAGGTTTACTAAAAGGGTTTAAGACAAATTAAAACAAACCACGTAATTTATAAAACAGTCACTCATTGGACGTTGTTTAGAGAAAGATTTAGACTATGATTTAAACATTGATCATTGGTATATTTGAGGAGACTCAATCAGAGTACTGAGTAAAATTTCTTTGAAGTCTCTGACTCAGAGTCAAGCTTTCTCTACTTTTGCATCTATTTTTCCTTTGTTTCTTGTATACAAAACAGAGATAAATCATAAACAAAAAACCCTTGAAAAAGACATCAGATCAGCTTTTCATATATTTACTATCTAGTAGTAAAAGTAATAAACTTCTTCATTCAACAAAAAGAAAAAGTAAAACTGAACTACATCGGTTCTGAATCAAGGATATGAATCAAAGATCAGCTTTTGTTGTAGTTTTGTTGTGGTCCAAAACTAGAGTTAGGTAACTAAATGAACAAAACTGAATAAAAACAATTGAAATTTGATTTTTTTTTATCTTCTGATTTTATTTATTCTTTTTCTTGTTATTTATGTTCGTGTTTTGTGTTTCTCGAAAGACAAACTCAAGATTCAATTTTTTTGATTTTTCTAAATAAGTTTTTGTCAAGTTTGTAAGATTATGTGAATTTTGCGGTTTCATGCGTCGGTGGCTACTAATTTGTCTCCTAGAGTTGATATATATATATATATATCAATACTTCTTTAGCTGAGTTTACTACTATGCCAGAATATGATATTTCGTTTGCTGCTAAGGTTAAAAACCAGTTCATACGCGAAGAGATGAGTTACAACAAGGATGAGCTAAGAGCAAAGCATGTTGAGTGGTTGGCTCAGATTACTCCTTAGCAAAAGGCGATCTATGATGATGTTTTGGATGTTGTGGTTCGTAATGTTGGTGGTATGTTTTTCGTTTACGGTTTTGGAGGTACCGGCAAAACTTTCTTGTGGAGCATTTTAGGCGCTGCGCTTCGTTCGAATGGTATCATAGTCCTGAATGTTGCGTCCAGTGGTATCGCGGCTCTATTGTTGCAAGGCGGTAGAACATCTCATTCCCGTTTTAGCATTCCTATAGCTGTCAACGAGTCGTCTTTGTGTAATATACCGGCTGGCTCTATGAAAGCTGAGTTGATCACCGCCGCGAGGCTTATAATATGGGATGAAGCTCCTATGATGAGTAGGCATTGTTTTGAGTCGGTCGACAGAACGTTTCGTGATATACTCAAATGCGATGAACCGTTTGGTGGTAAGGTTATCGTTTTTGGTGGAGATTTTAGACAGATTCTACCTATAGTACCCGATGCTGGTAGGGTCGAGACCGTTTTGCCCACGCTGATTTCGTCTTCATTGTGGTCTCGCTGTAAGGTGTTAAGGCTTACGAAAAACATGCGTCTTCTCAAAGGTGGGCTGAGCGTTAAAGATGCTTTGGACTTGGAAGTTTTTTCCAATTGGATATTGGACATTGGTAATGGGTCAATAAAAATGACTGATAGTGGCGAATCCGAGATTGACATACCTGATGATTTGTTGATTACCGAATGTGCTAATCCGATTGAATCGATCGTCCGTGCTGTGTACGGGGATTCCTTTCCAACCCAGTGAACTCCAGAGTTTTATCAGAGTGGGGCTGTATTGAGTCCACGTAATCATGACGTTGATACAATTAACCAACACATGCTCGAGAAAGTAACCGGTAATGGTCTATGTAACTGAATTTCTTTTGTTTCGTATTCTTTGTATTGAATACATGTGGTCGTGTATCTAATGTATATTGCATGTTTTTGTATCTTTTCCTTAGGCGAGGAGGAGGTTTATTTCAGCTCTGATAGTATGGAGCCATGTGATACTAGCGATAAAGATGATATGCTTTATTCTCAAGAATTTCTCAATAGTATCAATGTGTCTGGCTTGCCTCATCATGAGTTGCATTTGAAGGTTGGCGCACCCGTTATGCTTCTTAGAAATATTGATCCAAAGGGTGGTTTGTGTAATGAAACCAGGTTACTTATAACTAGGATGGCAAGTCGTGTTATCTATATGGGAAAGAAGGAATTTCACTATGCTCAAGAGGTGGAGACTTTCTTCCCAGAGGAGGAGAATAATCAAAAAGATGTTAACTACATCAATGAGAATGGTTTTCAGAATCAGAGGCTTGGAGGCTACAGTGGAAGCTATTAGAGTAAAGATAGAATCAGTTAGTGGTCAACGATACAATTAGTTAGTCAAAGCTAACAGTTTTCTGTTGTATATGTTGTTTATATAGTTACTGTACAGCTAATTAATTCAATAAAATGAGAAATATTATCAGGAAAATCTCTAAGCTCTCTAAGCTCTCTTTTCTCATTTCTTCTCTTTCGTATCATCAGCTTCAAGCTGTAATATGGTATCAGAAGTAAAGATAATTCTTCCGCTTATCTTCTTCGTTTGCTCATGAGTGTCTCACGATCAGTGTTGATTCATGATTTCTGTGTTCGTCTTTTTCACATTCTTCTCCGATCGATTGGATCGATCTTCGTTTTCATTGATTTTTTGCTACGGTTGTGAGTTTTTCTCTTTGCAATTTCATCATGACCACTGGTTCTGATCAGAATCGTACTGTACCTGAGTTGACTCGTCCGAGTTCCGATCTGTATGAGAATCCTTACTATCTTCATAGTAATGATCATGCCGGACTTATTCTCGTCTCCGATCGTCTTACTGGCGGTGCTGATTTTCACTCATGGCGACGTTCTGTTCGTCTTGCACTCAATGTCCGTAACAAACTCGGATTCGTCACTGGTACAATTCCTAAACCTTTGGATACTGATCCTACTGCTGGTTCATGGTCTCGTTGCAATGACATGGTAGCTACTTGGTTATTAAACTCTGTTTCCAAAACTATTAGTGCGAGTCTTCTTTATATGTCAACTGCTCAAGATATCTGGAATAGCTTGATGAATAGATTTAAGCAGGATGATTTGGCTCGTATTTTTGAGATTGAACAGTGATTATGTTTAGTTAATCAAGGATCTCGTGATATTAGCACGTATTATACCGAGTTGGTAACGTTGTGGGAAACTTATGCCAACTTTGTTGAATTGCCGATTTGCACTTGTGGTAAGTGTGAATGTGATGCTGCTCGTAATTGGAAGAAGATGTTGGATCGTAGTAGAGTAATGAAGTTTTTGATGGGGTTAAATGAAGCATATGAATCTACAAAAAGGCAGGTTCTGATGATTAAACCGTTGCCAAATATTGAAGAAGTGTTTAATATGGTGTGCCAGGATGAAAGGCAGAGAGTATTGAAGCCAGTTACTCAAGTTGACAATGTTGCTTTCCAAGCTACTGTGAATGAGCCTTTTGCTGCTTAATCCAATTATAAACCACGGCCTAAACCGGTGTGTACTTATTGTGGCATGACTGGTCATGTTGTTCATAAATGTTTCAAGTTGCATGGTTATCCTCCTGGATATGAAGGTCCCAAAACAGCTCAGGGTTCTTCCTCTGGTGCTAAAACAGGGTATGTTCCCAAGTCAAATGTTTCACAGGGCTCTCAGTCTCAATGGAAAGCACCTCAGAAAACATACAACAAGGAGAATGCTATTGCTAATGTTGTTTCTGAGGCTATTTCTCAACCTTACATACCTTCTCATGCAACATCTGGCAGCAACAATCTTGATCTCAATACTTTCTCTCCTGATCAAGTAAAACAGCTCATAGCTCAACTCAGTTCGCATGTTCAGCTCACAGAAGCTCCAGCTCCTCGGACATCAGCTAATATCACTGAACATGGAATCATGGCTTGTTCTGCGACTGCTGGTATCATTTCTTTTCCTTCTTCTAACCTCAGATTTGAAGATAATACTCTCACTTACCAACACAAATGTTTTTCTTCTTTATCCTCATTAATCCCTGATGGTGCTTGGATAATAGATAGTGGTGCCACTAGCCATGTTTGCTGTGATCTTTCTTTATTTGCAGAGTTCACATCCGTTGACAATTTGACAGTCTCATTACCTAATGGTGATAGAGCACCCATTGCACACACTGGCATTGTGCATTTATCTTCTACACTCACATTGCATGAAGTGTTGCATATTCCATCTTTTCATTTTAATCTCATTAGTGTTAGTCAACTAGTTAAATCAAGCATGTGTTCTGCTCATTTCTTTCCTGATTCTTGCATCATTCAGGATCTTTCTCAGGGCTCGACGATTGGGAAGTGTAGTCTTTTACACAACCTTTATGTCTTCATCCAGAGTGATTTGTCTGCATCTTCTTTCCCTTTCTGTGGATCCTTGGTTGCTGATGGAGATCTGTGGCATCATCGCCTAGGGCATCCGTCTTTAGCCAAGTTACAAAGTTTCTCATCAAAACTTTCTATTTCAAAAACAGGTTCTAGTGTTTCACATTGTTCAGTTTGTCCTTTAGCTAAACAAAAACGATTACCATTTGTTTCTCATAATCATCTTGCTGAAAATGCATTTGATCTTGTTCATATAGATACTTGGGGTCCCTTTGCTCAAGAAACTATAGAAGGCTTTCGTTATTTTCTCACTCTTGTTGATGATTCTACTCGTGTAACTTGGGTTTATCTCATGAAAAATAAAAGTGATGTTCATACTGTTTTTCCTCATTTCTTAAAGCTTGTTGAGACTCAATATTCTAGTCAAGTCAAAGCCATTAGAAGTGACAATGCACCTGAACTAAAATTTACTGAACTCCTTCGTAGTAGAGGCATGGTTCATTATTTTTCTTGTGTTGATACTCCTCAGCAAAATTCTGTTGTTGAGCGAAAACATCAACATTTGTTGAATGTTGCAAGGGCTTTATTTTTTCAATCCAATGTTCCTCTTTGTTATTGGGGAGATTGTGTTCAGACTGCTACTTTTCTAATCAATAGGATTCCTTCTCCTTTACTTGAAAATCAGTCTCCTTATGAAAGATTACTTCACAAAGAACCTGAATACAAATCTTTGCGTGTTTTTGGTTGTCTTTGTTATGTGTCTACTTATCCAAAATATAGAACCAAATTTTCTCCTCGCGCTAAGCCATCCGTTTTTCTTGGTTACCCATCTGGTTATAAGGGATATAAGATTTTAGACTTAAAATCTCATGTCATTTCCATTTCTAGGAATGTTGTTTTCCATGAGACTGTTTTTCCCTTTCAAGATTTATCTCTTTTTCCACCTCCAACACCAGATTTATTCCCTTTTTCCATTTTACCTACATCTATACATGATCATGTTTCTTCTGATGCATCCATTGATCATTTAGTTTCTGATAGCAATGTTGCATCTCCTCCTACTGATCAAGTTAGTCCTATTGCATCATCATCTCCTACTCTTGATAGTCCTGTTTTACCTAATGCTCATGCATCTTCATCATTGCCTGGCTCTGCTAGTGCTAACACTGCACGCTCTATCACCACACCTATCACACAAGAGACTGTTGATGCCTCTTCTGGTGTGGCACCTGTGGCTATTGTCAGACCACAGCGGCAGGTTAAAGCACCTAAATATCTTGCTGAGTACTATTGTTCCTTCACAGAGAAAACACCTTCTAATCTTTTTCATTCAATTCTATATCCTATCTCTTCTGTTCTTTCTTATGACCTTCTTTCCATCAATTATGCTTCTTTTATTCTTTCTATTACCACTGATATTGAGCCAAAGTCGTTTGCACAAGCTATGAAGTCTGTTCATTGGAATAATGCTATGAATGAAGAGTTTGCAGCTCTTGATGAGAAGGGAACATGGTCTGTTGTTTCTTTACCTCCGGGTAAACATGCTATTGGTAATAAATGGGTGTATCGATTGAAGTATCATGCAGATGGTAGTTTGGATAGACACAAAGCAAGGCTTATGGCGAAAGGTTATACCCAGCAGGAAGGGATTGATTACTTTGACACTTTCTCTCCTGTTGCCAAGCTTGCTTCTGTGAAGTTGATGTTAGCACTTGCTTCTCGCGAAGGTTGGAGTTTATCTCAATTGGATGTTTCAAATGCTTTCCTACATGGAACTTTGGATGAGGAGATTTATATGGTTTTACCTCTTGGTTTTACACCACCAGAGGGCACTATTATGCCTGAGAATCCTGTTTTACGTCTTCACAAATCACTCTATGGATTAAAACAGGCTTCTCGGCAGTGGTACCTTGGTCTTTCTTCTGTCTTACTTGCTGATGGTTTTCAACAATCACCCTCTGATAACTCTCTTTTTGTCAAACTGGAGGGTACATCTTTCATTGCATTACTTGTCTATGTTGATGATATTGCTATTGCTAGTAATGATGATGCAGCTGTTGCTTCTGTCAAGGAAGTCTTGAAGAAGTCTTTTACTATTAAAGACCTTGGCTCACTTCGTTATTTCTTAGGGCTTGAGATCGCGCGTTCAGCTAAGGGAATCTCTGTTTGTCAGAGGAAGTATGCACTTGGCATTCTGGAGGAAACTGGCCTTCTTGCTTGTAAGCCTAGTGCGGTTCCAATGGATCCTACAATACACCTCAGCTCAGAAACTGGTACTCCCCTTCCTGATCCTAAACCATATCGAGTTATCATTGGAAAGTTGCTCTATTTGACTTTAACTCGGCCGGATATCACATTTGCTGTTCATAAGCTTAGTCAATACCTGGCAAAGCCTACTGATTTGCATCTCAATGCGGCTCATAGGATTGTGAGATACCTAAAATCTAATCCGGGCCAGGGATTATTCTATTCTTCCACATCAGAGCTTTGCCTCAATGCTTTTGCAGACGCAGACTGGAACACGTGCCCTGATTCTCGTCGTTCTGTTTCTGGTTACTGCGTTTACTTAGGCAACTCTCTGATCACTTGGAAATCTAAGAAGCAGCGGATTGTCAGCAGAAGTTCTACTGAATCTGAGTACAGGGCTCTTGCTGATGCTACTTGTGAATTGCTTTGGATACAACAAATCCTTGTGAGTTTTCATACAATTCCAAAGGTCCCTGCTAAGCTGTTTTGTGATAATAAGTCTGCTTTACATCTTGCTTCCAACCCGATTTTCCATGAGCGGACGAAGCACGTTGATTCTGATTGTCACATTACTCGTGATCAGTTAAAGATTGGTTTTTTGAAGACTTTCCATGTTGGTACAGAAAACCAACATGCCGATATACTAACAAAGCCACTAGCTTCTTCTCAGTTCCATTCTCTTTTATCTCGAATGTCTATTTCAAGCCTTTATCTTCCTAAAGCTCCAGATTAAGGCTTGAAGGGGGTGTATTAGAGTAAAGATAGAATCAGTTAGTGGTCAACGATACAATTAGTTAGTCAAAGCTAACAGTTTTCTGTTGTATATGTTGTTTATATAGTTACTGTACAGCTAATTAATTCAATAAAATGAGAAATATTATCAGGAAAATCTCTAAGCTCTCTAAGCTCTCTTTTCTCATTTCTTCTCTTTCGTATCATCAGCTTCAAGCTGTAATAGAAGCAACCTGAGAAACAACTACTCAAGGGACTATGGTTCTTCTTCTTATTAGATGCCTCCTGCTAGATCTTTAGATGATGACACAATGGCTATGCTTGAGCATATTTTAGAAGGGCAACAGAAGATGACTGTCAGTTTCAATGGTAAGATGGATGCCGTGTACGCAGACTTGAATGGGAAGATAGAAGCTATCAATCTTCATGTGAAGAAGCTGGATACTCAGGTTGTTCCTACATTTAACGATTTCGGTATTATGTTTTGAAACTGAAAAGGACATTTTACGCATGTAAAATAGTATTTACTAAACGAGTTATATTAGAAGGGATAATTTTAGCATAGCTTTAATACATGGTGGAAAATATTACAAGTCTAAAACCGGAGATTGCCGTTCACAAAGTTCTTAGAAAGCAGTTTGCAAGGAGTCACTATCCGACATCCACCAAGTGTTCTAAGAACACCAAAATGTGGGAAACCGTAGTTAACAAAAAAAGAAATATAGTAGACCGACTTATTTTGAAACATCATTTAGAAGCCACCATCGTCATCTTCCTCCTCTGAAGACGAGCCACCATAGCCAAATCCATTAGCCCCACAATGTTCAATTTTTCCATTGTTGTGAAAAGGTATACCAACGAGTTGAGAAGAATGTCCATTACCCATGTCTGTTGGAGCATTGTTTTCCTGACGTGGCTCATTGCTTCTGATGTTCGCTATACCTAAACCTAGATGTCACATTCCGAGTAATTAATATGAATTACAGTCCTTGCTACCAACAAATATCGTTATTTAAATGTTTAAATCTGCTCTATATTGTTCATTGTTATAAAAGTCACTTAGTAAGATGAGAAATATGGTTACCTATTGGAACACCTTCAAGGGTTTGCTCAGCTGAAACATCCATTTCAACTTCATTCTCAGTATCACCAAGTCCGATCAAACCTACAGATGAGGTGTTTGATGATGAGTTATAACCGTCCACAGCAGTATGACCAGTTGGTGGTACCGGGTTTAGCACCCATTACCATATCCGATTCATATCTGATTCGACTTGGAGCTTTGGGAAGCATCTCGGAGAAATGGGCCAGCAAGGATCTATGTAGACGTCTCGGCCCGTTAAGAAGCGCTAGCCGACCTTGGTGAATACTAGCAAATTGGAAGACTTCGCTTGAATAAAAGGAAATACTTAGAATTAGTATAACTTCCTTTTATCTTTTAGGAGATTTTCCATTTATCTTTTAGGGTTATTTCGACCGACTTTGTACTTGTATAAATACTTGATGTATTCCTCCAAAACGAGGACATCTCCTTCAATAGAGAATTATATACACATCTTTTTATGTTTAAACCTAGTTCCTCTATTCTTTGGACCGATCTCGGATTGTTGCTCAATCCGGTATCACCAAATTGGCGTCGACTAAAGGGAGCGATTAGGTTTACTACGTAACTTTCATGAGAGAAATCCTTTAAAGATGTCCGGAGATGAAATTCTAACTCCACATGTTATGAACGTAGCCGGAACGGAAAAGAATCCAACTGAAGGAAGCAATCCTGAAGGGGCATTGAAAGCCTCAGAAAAACAGGGTCCTACCCCAGAGATCCCTATTTTTGAGAAAGATCAACAACCGGAGGCCCGATCAGCGAAGTTGAACCCCCACGTAATCCTGATCCAAGATATATAGAACTTGATGTTCCAGCCGAGTTGAAATCGTTACGGGAAAAGTACGATAAACAGCAGAGCGATCAGGAAAAATTCCGTGAGGAAAAAGAGGTCGGTTATTGTTAGCTGTTTGTAGAACACCTCGCTGTCGACGCCCTTACCTGGTTCTCTCAGCTTGACCAAAATTCAATCGATAACTTTCACCAATTGTCGACGGCTTTCTTAAAGCACTACTGAATGCACATCGAGAAAAAGTCTTCGACTGCCAATCTCTTGGCCCTCCAACAGAAACCGGAAGAGCCTTTGAGGGAATTCATGGGAAGGTTCAAAAGAACCGTTTCCAAATTGGTTGTGGCAGACGATGCTGCAATCGATGCGCTTCAGAAAGCGTTACTCCTGAAAAGTCCGTTCCGAAACGAACTGACCGTTAACCGACCCGCTACCTTGGAAGACGCCTTGCACAAAACATCGAGCTTTATGTAGTTAGGAGAGGATCAACTAGAGGTCAAAGAAGGTGACAAACCAAGCCGCGGAAGGAAAGGACAAAGTTTCCAAATCAGGAAGGACGCTGAGGAACCCGCGCAGAAGCATTGGCCTAGAAGTAGCCGACCCATGGAGGAAAGTAACGCCCGGAGCTGGTGTGACTTTCACCAAACGTCGGGACACTCGACAGCCCAGTGCCGTCACCTCTTGGACGTGTTAATGAAACGCTATCGAGCCGGAAGAGTTCCTGATATGGAATTTCAGAAGAACTTTCCTAGGAAAGCAAACCCGGCTGAGCGGGAAGATGATCAGCCACCTGGAGTCAACCTCCCTCCCCAAACGGGACCGAGACGACGTGCATGGGGATAAGAATCCTTCGACACCTCGGAAAAAGCTCTACATGATTATGGACGGGCTTGAAGAATGTAACAATTCTGTGAGATCGATACAACAACATGAAAGGAGGGCCGAGACCGCTTGAAAGTGGCCGGTGCCGGCCGAGAAAGACCTTTTCGTTACATTCAACGAGAAGGATATTGAGGGTCTGGATCGACCTCATAATGATCCTCTGGTAATTCAGCTCGTCATCAACGATTGCGAAGTAGATCGTGTGATGATTGACGCCGGAAGCTCGGTAGACATGATTTATCGAAACACCCTCGAGAGGATGGGAGTGACTCACGAAGAGAATGATATATGATCTTTATGTAAAAGTGTATGTAGTTCTACACCATGATCCAAGAAAAATTCATATTTGATCATTCATTATTTAAATCAATGTTTTTAACCCAAAAGATCTAAAAAAATAATTTTTATTTGTTTGAGAAAACGTCAAAAACTTTAGATTATGTATAAATTAACTTTCTATTATTATATTAGTATACTAGGTCCTTCTCCGGGCTACGGCTACGCCCGGTTTTTTTTAATAATTTTTATAATGATATTACATCATATTTATAAAATCCATATCACAAGAAACATCTAAAATAATGAGAAATTAAACTTATTCATATTTGTAATGCTCAATTTTTAGATTTTCACTTTTTGGTTTCAAATCCGTAGTTATAGCAAATTGTACCGCAATTACAGGTCCGCGTGTTCTTAAATTTTATTTTTACCAAATATGTACTTCAAGTTACTTACTCTCGCTTGTGAATTTGAAATCAATATTAAAGTATAGTACAATTATAAGCATTAAATGGGAAATCATTAACATTACTAAGAATTTGGCGATCTGTCCAACTTTAATTTTTATTCGTGACTTTTTGTTTTTTAGGATTTTGAATAGAAAACATTGAATCCCTAAAAACTTATATTATACCTAATCTTTTAAAAAACAAAAATTAATTTTCAACTTTTGTTTATGACGACTACATAATTATTTTATTTTATTCGTCTACTTATGACTCACAGTAACGTGTCTCTCGTATGCTGTTTTTCATAACCATTCTCTTTCTATGGATGAAACTCAATCTTTAAAACCAACATAACCTAGAGACAGCCACAGATTCTTAGATTCAGAGAAAAAAAGCTTTGACCTTTGTGAAAAAAACGGAACCTTTAGTTTATTCCTAAAAAAATCAAGAAATGGCTTTGAACCTTTACTTTATTCCTCGATCGTCCGCCAATTTCTGCTTTCAGATCTCCCAAGTTTCTTTGCCTCGCTTCTTCTTCTCCGGCTATTAGCTTTGGCGCTTAGTCAGTCTCCGCCTATCTTTTCCTCTTATCTGCTTTTTGGACTCTCTCAGAGGTATAAGAATATTTGGTTCCTTTTTGCTTCATTGTGTTCTATAATCTCATTAGGAGTGAGCATATAATCTGGATACTATAAAACAAAATAGATTAAAAATAAACATATATATACATATAAACAAATACAATGAGTACGGAGGAGGTTTTCATGCTTACGTGGATTGTTAGTTTTTGAACGTTTTCTGGGTAATATATCTTCACTTAAAATCTTGCAAGTAGCATCCTAGACCCTCTGTGGCATTACGATACTCCTAGACGCTAGCATTATAGCGAACAACCTGCGCAAATACTTGGCACCAGCCCACACACTTGCTTCCTCTATAGCCTGAGTATACTCTTTATCATCATCCAAAAGACCACGGGCAAAACACGCATCTTGGAATGTAGGGTATACAACCCGGTTAAATATTCTTATCTCCTCAAAAGAAGTTGGCCCTTTAACAATGTTTATTAATATTCTCAAATAATAAACCTCACCAGCCGTGTGTGGGATAAAAGTAACCCTACCAATCGTAAACGCTTGTCTACGCGGCCTCCACTCTCTATCACTCAAATACCAAACAAACCTCGTAGGAAAATCTGCATAGATAAGATCCTTGGCTCCATGAGAAGTTCCATATTTCTCATTTGCTTGCATCCAAGCTAGGAATTTCGTTTGACCAACAGAGACGCGATTAATGATCTCATCCGCAGGATCATCTTCGTTATATACAACCAATTGTTGATTATGCAGATGGAAAGAGAGTTTCTCGACGGGTGTATTCCTGTACTGGATAGGAAAAGCGAGTATCCGCCAAGTAGACTCACATGCCGAAATATACCTATACAAATCATTACCAAAATACCAATTACAACTATGGTTAAAAATTTCAACAACAAAACTAATAAAATAACCAAAACAAATAAACACTACTTGCAATTCAGGAATTTTTTGACCTCATCATCAACCGCCTGAGGATCACCAGCAGCCCCAGGATTCTTAGAAGTCTGAACATCCCCATCATCCTTTTCGACGGTGGCTCTGATGTAATCGGCACCTTTTGTGATATACTTAAAGAAATATTTAATAGAACGGGTTTGGTTACACCACTCAACATTGATATGTGCATGATACCGAATCGATAAATCTTGGTTGTATGGAACTATACACCTATTATCAATCTGGACGCCTTGCTTATTAATAATTCGAAGATCTTCTCGGCATCTATACATTGGGAACCCTGCCTCATCTATGGTTGTGACGTTAGAGAATGGCTTTGGAAAATGCTTTGTACACTTCCCATTTTGCATACAAATATTATTTGGATTCTCTAAACCACAAGGACCATGGACCATCACGTCACTAACCACTTCGTATAAATGAGGATTCAAATCCTTATTAGGAATTTCGGCACTTATCAATTTATCAATATGGTCAGCAGTGGGAAGCTTTGAACCATCAGCCAAAAACAACACGATATGAGCATGAGGCAATCCGCGCTTCTGGAACTCGATGGTATAGAGAGCTACCAAGAAAATCAGTACAAAAAGCAAAGATTAGTACAAAAACAAAGGTAAACAACACACAATAAACATAAATAGGTATGAGACCAAAAGCAAGATACACACCTGCCCTGACGGAACCTAGAGTGTACTCAGTCATCAACTCTTGAATCATATTGTCCAATTTAATTTTGAAAATTCGACAACATACGTCGGGGCGATCCTCAATCTTTAGATTATGGGTTTTTAAGAGTCGGGTGATCTCCGACCACTTGGGATTACATGTGATGATGATAAACATATCAGGGCCCGTAATACTTGCACGTAGCCATCGCGTCCAAATAGTGCTGCATCATGTAGCGCTTGCCACCGGTATGGGAATAAAAACCGGTTTTCCTTGTCCGGCTAGATCATTATCCCCTGTATTAGCCATATCATATATATTCTGGTAGCTCTCAGAACGGAGATCCTTTTGATTAAGCGATATGAAACGAAGTCTATTTGATTATATCATCGTATATGCATCAACCAAGAACTGCTGATACAATCGCCCAAACATCATGATCGTCGGTGGTTCATTCACTATGCTCTGAATACAGTAAGCAAAAAACTCTCTTATAGTTATGGTGGTCCTCTTCCTTCCAGAAACATCAACGAAACCGTGTCAATACCGAAGCGGAAGCCATCCTCTCCATAAGGAAATAAAAGGGGATATTGTAGAGCAAGATAGGCTGGATGCAATTCACTTATCCTATGCCGCCTACCAGAATGACTTCCAAGCACAATGTCACGCGGATCAGAAGCGGCATCAAAATCCCATCATAAACCCTATCACCAGACAACTTTAATTTAAATTTAGTTGGTGAAACACCGGAGTTAACTCGATATCTCACGCATCTAAAAGCCTTGACATGAGGATTATGAGTATCCAACATTTTTTTCAATAGCCCCACGATCTCTGTCTTACAATCCTGACTGTTATAAGAAAGAAGTAGTGCGTTAAGCAACACACAAAGAAATTAACATATAAGTGGAGGATAATCTAAAAATACATATTTTATTGTAAATTACCCGGATGCCTCTATCCTGTTTGGTATCTCATTCTGAATATCGTGAATATACAACTGAAGAAATTTAGGCTTTAGCTTGCCATCTTCTACAATAGGTTGTAGATGGCCTATCTTGTGATAATTTTCACCACTAATCTGGAAAACGTACGGTCCTTTACCGTCATTTATAGAATAATTAATCTTGCCTCCTAACGATGTGAAAGCGAACATCATGTTATAGGCCCTTATATACTCGCAAAAATGTTTCGACCGAGCATTATTGTTATAGAACAACGATAGCAACATATTAGGGGGTGATCTGAAGAGCGGAAGCTTCACTTTTCCTTTGCGACAACACATGGTGAACACGGGTCTAACAGTGACAACTTTCTTGGCTATACGTTCACCCAACCACATATAAGCGTCACAAAATTCATACGTGTATAAAGCATCTCCATCATCGACATAACTTGCCAATAGGAATATATATATATATAAACATATGGATTAACAAAACATAAACACCTTACGAAAGCATAGGAAAATACTGCACCGCTTGCTATCTCAGTTTGTGATGCATCAAGAACTTTTTCTTTTCGTTTCCTATGTGCATGAGTTTTTGTATTAGAAGCAGGCTGTCCAAACTGCTGCCTATCGTCTTTGGATTCGAAATCTGTGGCAACAAAACACATAAACTCATCTAATTCAGGTGTGTGGGTGAGTAGACCTGAAAGGGAACGACAAAATACAAAAAACTCGGATTAACTAAAGTTAAAATCCAGAATGGAACAAAAAATAAAGTAAGATAAACACTTTCCTGAGTTGTTAGTATATAACTGCTGTCTCTTTTTCTGCAATATCTCCATACGAACCCATCAGGCTTCCTTGGAAGGCATTGCCACCATCTCTGCGAGATTACGGAGATCGTTGACCCGTGGAGCGTAAAACTGGTTTCTAGCCACCACACCTAATATAAACTCATAAAAATAAAAACGCAAAGGTCAATAAAAAAGACGTAGAAAATGATATTTTATAAGAGCACACAAAATATTAGAACTTAACGTTTTTTGTAAACTGATAAACGTTCTGCGACCGAAACTTTGGTATATACGCGTTTCTGCTTCATCTACAAACAAAAACTATCATTTATAAATCGAAATATGGATGGGCAAACCAAGTGTACGAAGTGGATGGAAAGCAGTAGACGTTAAAAGCTTGGGTTAAAATTAATGGTAGGAGCTTATGAGGTATATATTGTTACTGTTACGTTATATATAGCCCCTATGGTGGATAACCTTCGCAAAAATCTATCTATATAAAATATACAAAAATAAAATAAGAGACGTAGAGATAGATATCTTTAGTTTCGAAAAAGATAAATACTTTCAAAAAAGATATATACTCAAACATAGATATATACCGTAAAAATCATCTAGATACATATATTGTTGGAGTATATAGAGGGGATAAAGATAAATATGAGACTTACATTATACAACACTGATTAGGCTTGATGCAATCTCTAGAGATCTAAAAATATATATCTCTAACTAAAAAAAGATATATACTTACGAAGAAGATATATACTCAAATATACATATACATATATTGGTAGAGTATAAAGATGGGATAAACATAGATATGAGTCTTACAATATACAACACTGCTTAGACGTGGTGCAATCTCTAGAGATTTAAGGATATATATTTCTGGTCACGAAAATGATATATACTCAAATATACATATATATTATAAAAATTAGTTAGATAGATATATCGCTAGACTATATAGATGGGATAAACATAAATCTGAGGCAATACTGTTACGGCGTTAAACCGATTGGCCGTGATGCAATCAAATCTATCAAAAAATATACGTATAAGCAACGAAACTAAACGATGTCAAGTTGAATCCATATATATATATATATATTACGTAATGTTTTAAAATGTGAATGAGTGTATATACGAAATTTGGATAGGATAAAAATGAGGTTTTCTAAGTGCTAAAATTAATACCAGAGCTGGTACATTTAGGACAAAAATGAAGGTTTTGTACATGGATGTGATGTACTCAAAGACTAAGTCATTTAATCGAATCCATAACCGATGGTAAAAACAACTCTCTCAAACAACTCGAATACATGCAAATATAACTATCAGTTCATTGACGTTACAATGTATTCTAAGATCAAATTATTTATCCCGAACAACATCAATACCGATGAAATTATATCGAGGAAATAAACAAATCTCAAGGAGAAAATAGGTAAGGAAAGAATATATTGATTTTAGAGATAACACAAATTGTTGATCAATCCGTAACCAACGGATTAAATTACATGAATAAATCGAGTACGAAAAACTAAAAAATAGAAAAAAAAATTCAAACGAAGAAAAACCAAAATCAACCCTAAAAAATCTAAAAACCGGACCAACTAATCTGTGACGTCTTTGAAAAGATGATCGGTAGAACCCCACTCGTCAGCCGTCACAAATCGAGAAATAGCCATTGCGTCCATATAAAACTCAGAACGTGAAGATCTGAAACAAATGATACCATATTAACATTCAAACGAAAGAATAAAACCAAGAAAATAATCTAAAAATATATACCCGAATGACTTTATCCTGCTTGGTATCTCAATCCGATTACGGCGAACATACAACTGACTAAATACAGACTCGGACTTGCCATCTTTCATAGTTGATTGTAGATGACATATATTGCGATATTTCTCACCACCAATCTCGAACAGATAAGATCGTTTACCATGAGACACAGGATTACCAACCCTCCTGCCCAACGAAGCAAAAGAGAACATCCTGTTATAAGCCGATACGTAGCCACGAAAATGTTTCGATCGAGTGTAATTGTTAAAGAACAATGACAACAAGCTCAGAAGGGGACAAAACCTATAATTCAAAACAAAACCACGTCAGTCCATAACTATTTGTCACGTAAAAAAGAAACACATTCAGAAATCCTGAAAAAACGAACTTACCGTATCACACGATTCGAATGGAACACTCAACCAAAGGGAACTTACACAAAATCCACACATGTTTAAATAACTAAATCAAATAAGAAGCATCGATTGTTCAATCACACAAATAGAGTCAATATTACATTACAAAACTCACAGATCCACTGTCATGAACGGGTGAAATAACCAATTTCCAAAACCGTACTTTAGAAACCCCAAAAAGAGAGCATCGATAAACTGAAACATACATGGTAGAATATAAAAACGCAAGACAAATTAAAAACACGAAATTCACATAACATAGAATTACCTTCGAGGCACAAAATGGTATAACCATAAACGGAAGGCGAAAGGCCTAAAACAAAACCTATGACAAACAAAAACAAACGCATATCAATTAAGGTCCATGATGCATATGAGAACAAATAACAGAGAAGTACTAACCCGAAATAAGGATACACCGAGGGGAGAACAACACCTACAAAACATCAATAAGCATAGAAGATGAGTCATAAAATACAATCTCACAAACATGAGCAGAAAACCAAACGTAAAAACAACAAAAGAGGAGAGAAAAAAACAATGAGAAAAAAATAAACCATGATTGACGATGAACAATAAATAAAGATGCATATATATAGTTATAGAAAAACCTAAGGTTAATAAGATAGACATGGAATATACCCTAAAATATATAAGCATATCAAATGGAATCAAAATACAAGGTAATAATTGATACACAATCTATGAAATAAATTAAATGGAAATTAGAAAACATAACACAATATGAGCCTTATTTGGAAGAAACCCATTTGCCAAAAAAAGTCATTGGACGACGGCCCATTATGTGAGGAGAGTGGCAAGGGTTGAAATTCAGATTTTTCATTAAGGACAAGAATATAATTAGTCATTTGAAAGTGAATGGGAAGGTGCCACCTAATATCTTTTGACTTATTTTTAATATTACTAGGTGAAGGACCCGTGCGTTGCACGGGTTTATTGTTTGAATTATTATTTATCATTAAATTATTGATATGTTTGTGTAATACATAGAATTAAAGTGAAGGTTATAGTTTATAGATGAGAGATTGTCCAATAATAGCTATAAACGATAATCGTAGAATAAAAGATCTTGTTTAAATATTAAATGAATTGTTATTCAATAATTAATACATATAGTGCTTATGGAAATTGATCGATCAAAATTAGGACATAAAAACTCTCTTTATAAAACACGGACATGAAAAATGAGAAATTAATAAAATAGGAAAATAGAAAGTATGACATTAATTTTAAGCCCAATAAGATCCAATATTCGTATGTAACCGGGCCATAAAAACTCAATCGAAAAACTAAACGTAGAGTTCTTGGTCGATGTAACATTTTGCCGATGGGATTATCTATCCATCTCTCGGCCAATCGCCGCGGTGGTGCTAGGGTTTCGATCATTCGATGCTCCGCTTCCTCCATAGGCGTTGCTTCTGGTAATTTTTCGATTTCGCTTTCTTTCCATTTCCTCCTTAGTCTGCGTTTTCTAAATCGATAAAATTGTGATTCTGGGTGTGTGTTATTGAATGTGAGGAAAAATAATCAAGCAATTCTTGGCAATTTTGGTTATAGTGTTAGTATTCTAAAGTATCTTTCTGTAGTTTTGATGATGTGTTTGTTTATATTTACACAATGGGCTTCTTGAGAAGAAAGCCTAGGTGTTTGAAGTGTATAGAAAAGCAGAAACTGCCACCAAGATGAGATTGTCTTTTGTTCTTGCTAGTGTAGGAACAGAGCAGAGTCTTTGTCTGATTTGTTAATGTTTGCAAAGTTTGCTTAATCTATGAGCTCTGATTTTCTGGTTTCTGCAGTTGGAAAAGCATTTGTAGCTGCTACTGTTATCATCTTTGGCTCAGCCACTTTGGTATTTGGAACGGCAGCCTCGAAACTTGACATGCGTAATGTAAGATTGCATATGTTTCTATTGTTTAACTCTAAATTTATTGTCTTTTGATTCGTGTTGCTCTAAATTTTGTGCCCATTATTGATTTTTGGTTACTGTCTGAGTTTGTTTGCTTGTGTTTTTTTTGGAAGGTATCAAGGCATTCCAAAACTGGTAACACTCGTGTGAATCACGGTATGTAGCAAAGTCGGATTTTGAAGTTACTGGAAGTTTGGATATTTAATAACATTTAAACTCACGAATTGTATGAGAAGCCAATGTCATTATAAAAATTAAATAGAAAACAAATTTTAAAAAACAAATCAATATTTTATTCGTTGTCAGTTCTTTCTTCTGTTTGTCTTGTAGATGATACATTGTTGAAAACTTCTTGAAACACAATATTTTCCACAACGTTATTGTCGTAGTGTTTTGTTTCAGCTTTAAGAATCTGTAGTCCTGCACTTGTTGTCACTCTTGATAGCGCAACGTATAACTGTCCGTGTGAGAAAATTGGATTGGGCAAATATAAACCAACTTTGTTTAGGCTTTGTCCTTGGCTTTTGTTGATCGTCATTGCATAACAGACACGAAGAGGGAATTGACGCCTCTTTAACTTGAAAGGCCAATTTGCATCTGTTGGTGTGAGGCTAATTCTAGGAATAAGAACCCGTTCTCCCTCATTAGTTCCAGTAAGTATTTCTGCTTCGATAGCCCTTGTTCCTAGGCGAGTTATTATTAATCTTGTACCATTGCAAAGCCCGGCTCTTTGGTTTATATTTCTTAGCAGCATGACTGGCGCACCTACTTTGAGATTTAGTTGGTGGTTAGGAATACCTGAAAATTTCAAAGTATTCAAAAATTCAGTGGGGTAAAGAATATGTTGATTTGCCACCTCTTCTTTGTCGTCTCCAATACTGTCAGAACTCAAATACTCTTTTAGCTCTCCTTTTAAGCAAGATAACATGTAGTTATTGACTTCGTCCACCGTTTCGTTTCTTGGAATTAGAATTGCTCGCTCAATTAGATAATCCTTGTCCTTAAAAAGAACATCGAAATCATGATACATAGACTTTGCAATGCATTCAACATGATCTCCACTGTTTTGTAAAAGCAGTTTGTTGTCTATTTCGACTATCTCGTTTTCATTGTTTGCTTTCCTACATTTTGCAGGCTTAGGAGCTGTGCCGTCACCGATACGTAATATCCATTTTGCAAAATCTCTTTCAGCTTGGTGCAACCTCATATTCTGTTCGAGAGTGAATATATTGCAATAGTTACATAAATACGACCGGTTTATTGTTGCCATAACTATTTCTTGCCTGCTGCCTTGCGGTATCACTGGTAGAATTTGTCTAAAATCGCCTCCAAGGAGCACTGTTTTACCTCCAAAGGTTTTGGTTGCTGCATATGGTTCTGCCATTGAGAGTAAATCTCGTAAACTCTTATCAAGAGCTTCAAATGCAAACCGATGGCACATAGGTGCTTCGTCCCAAATGATGAGGTCTGTTTGTTCAAGTAATTCAGAAAGCATCGTATTACGACTTATGTTACACATGCTGTCTTGATGAAGATCTATTGGAATCTTGAAACGTGAATGTGCAGTTCGACCGTTAGGTAAAAGTGTAGCTGCAATTCCGGATGAAACGACTGGTAAAACAATTTTTCGGTGTGATCTTAGCCTTGAGATGATCGTCTTATACACGTAAGTCTTTCCTGTTCCACCTGGTCCATTGAGGAAAAATAGTTTTCCTTTATTATTCTCAATCGAGTCGATAACGGCATCGTAGACGTTCTTCTGCTCGTCATTTAACGTTTTGATTAACTTGCAATGTTCTTCTTGTTCTAGAATTTTGTAGTTTGTTTCATCTTTGACCATTGAGTTTTTCATCTTTTTCAACAATTCCTTGTCTGGCTTTGGCATATCTTCAAACTCAGTTAATGATCTATCGTTCTGCGCCAGGATTTTCTCTAACTCTATGAGTGTATAACTTTGTAATTCTTCATCGGAGAATTGTTGACCACTGAAATTGAATGTTTTTCTTTGTTTATTAGGTATGTCTTCAGCTAGGTGACGCCAGCAATGCTCCCACAAAGAAAGAGGGCTACTTAATTCGCAATATAGCATCAATGTCACAAAGAGATGACGAAGTTGGATAGGATATGCATATTGTGCTGCTTCATCCATAGCCTCTTTCCATTCTGAATCACCATTCAACATCCCTCGTGCATAACACGCTGCTTTGAATGAGGTATGTTTTATATTATCTACTGTTAGTATATCATCAAAGCTTGTCGGACCTTCGAGTATATTTACCAACATTTTCAGATAGTATAAGTCTCCTGATCTTGGATGAATGTTCACTACTCTTCCTATGCTGAATCCTTTCTGCGTTCTTGTCCAAATTTTTGCATCTGAATCCCACACATATTTTGTAGGAAACTGACTATATGTAAGTTTTCTTGCTTCAGGGCACCTTTTGCACATCTCCATGTACTCTGTCAACATTGTTCTATGAATTCCATCTTTTGAGATAATATAGCCAGTTTCACTGATACTTGTGGTGTTATTGTACGGTCTTGGAAAAAAAATTGTGCATTTGTTATCATCCATTCACTTTCGTCCGCATGGCCCATGCATTATAAGTTGTTCAACCAACTGAAAACCGTCTGGATCAGCCGCTTTATCTGGTAGTTCAGATGTAGTGAAACTATCGATATCGTCTGGAGTTGGAATTTGTTTTGAATCTTGCAACCACAAAAGTATATGTGCGTGAGGAAGACCACGTTTCTGAAACTTGATTGTGTGAAAAACTGTTTATAAGAAAAGAAAATGATGTGTAAGAAAATGTAAAGATTGATTATATTTTATTATTATAAATGATATTTGTACCTGCTTTAATAGGACCGAAGAAGACACCATCTTGTAGGTCTGTAAGAAGTTCTTCTAACTTCATTTTGAATACACGACATTCAATATCCGGTCTATCATTTGCATTTTCGTTTCCAGCCTTCTTTATATGATCACTGATTTCTTCCCACTTTGGATTTGCAGTAATAGTAATAAAGAGGTGATATATCATTTGCTTTTGTCTTTATTTTACTTTATTTTACTTAGCTCAATTCGAAGTCAATAATCCTATTGTTTGATTTAACTCCCAGTGATTCGACCCCTACTACAATTGATCTCTTAATTTGAGAGAGTAGCTCAGGGTAAATTTGAGCACATCAAATTTTGGCGCCGTTGCCGGGGAGATACGCTGGGTTTTGAAAATGAGACAAAGAAGGTTCACAACGTTCTCAAGTTGGCTCCTCCCACTCCACGTCATGACATCAACATTCCAGCAAATCTCAAGTGCAAAGAGTCCCCCAAGGTGAAGCGCAGAAAGACCTCTAAAGCATTCTCCAAGTTCAGAATTGTCATTCCTTTGGAGTTGAGGGACAAGGGAGAGATAGTTGTCCAAGAGATGCTAAACAATACTATGAAGCTCTTTCCTGGTATTGTTCCTTGCAAGTCTGGGGGAGTGCATTTCAGTGATCCATCTCCGGCCTGAACATCATCCGCAGTCAAGCTAATGACTGAAAACAAGCGCTTGGTGGGAGGCAACCCACCTGTAAGTTTTTCTTTTCTTTTGAGTCATTTTTCTTTCTTTGAGTCAGTTAGTTCTTTGTTTCTATTTGATTTCTCAAGATTTGTGAACCTTGTTGTTTGCGACTCTTTGCTGTGGTATTTGATGGTATTTTGTTTCAGTGGTCTTCAGTTTTTCTTTAGATTTCTCCAACAGCATCAGTCGTCAAAGCCAAGATTTCAGACTTTCGACGAACCTGTCGATCGACAGACCTGGTGGTTGTCGATCGACAGTCCAATGAAGCCCTGTCGATCGACACACCTCGTATTTGTCGATCGACATGCCAGCAGAACAGGTTCGAATTTCGTTCTTTTCACAAATTTTCTGACTTTTTCTTTTTCTTTTCACTAATCTCAGATTTAATAACACTGGAGACAGTATTGTTTAAGTCTGGGGGAGGTAATTACTAACATTGTTTTCTATTTTGGAGTCAAAAATTTGTTTTTATTGAGTCAAAATGTAGGGAATAATGATCTTTCTTAGGAATAAAGCTTAGTTTTTGAAACTTTTAGCTGTTGCGATGAAGCCTTTGGATGGAACGAATTCAAAATTAGATGATAGTACAGGTTCCCCTCTTATCGCGATTTGCAGAACGAAGTAGATCAAATTCCAGACTAGCACACTTGATCTCCATTTCGCTATATTCTCTTTGATGATATCACGACAGTAAAACATTCATGACTCCTTATTCTCTTTACCACTCTTTGTTGATCCTGAATGGCCAGCTCATTTTTAGTTGGTACCCAACCCCTAACCTTAACCTTTTGTTCAAACCTCATGCAGTCTCTTTTCCTTAGTTTTATGTGCAGGCATGTGTATAAACTCCGGAGAGAAAGAGGTCCGACGCAGTTTTTCATTCACAAAAATTGCACAGGAAAAGGATTTGGTAGGAGTACTTGAAAGAGAGTAGCAATGCTAAGCATTCCTTGGGACTTAATACACAACAATGGTAATTTTCGAGACTAATATCTTTGTAAAATCATTTCCCCCTTTAGAGTCTTGAAAAAAAAAAAAAAAAATTATATATATCTTTTATTTCGAAAAATAAGTAAGGGAAAGGGAAATGATTATTTAAATAAGTCTCTAGCTTCAAAAAAAAAATCCCAAGGAATGAAGAAGTTGGATGTGGAAAGTGGAACGTGATTATATGGAGGTGTTTGGTTCCTGATAACGTTTTGGAGGAGGGAGTGCAATGTGAATGAGAAACTGTGGGCATCAACTGGACCCGACTCTCTCTTGTGATTATGCATAATGTCTGCATCCACCAAATAAAATCCGGTAACCCTAAACACTCTTTAGCTCCACTTAAACCCAAAAGCCTTTAACATCACACCTAGCCTTTACTTGGTTGATATCATTGGAGAGAATTCCATCATCACTTCGATTAAGTGTGTGACAGTTAGGAGGATGTGAAACTGATGGGTTTGCAGGTTAAGATTTGAGGCCCAACCTATGATGGTTGAGATTCGTGACCGCCAAAGGTATTTTGTTTACATGCAGCGAAAGAGTCAAGAAAGCGAAAGCAATGTTCCCGAAGATAAGTAAGTTCTCGCGATTTTCAAACCTCGACTTCATTCTTAGTCTCTAGTTTGCTTGAGGGCAAGCAAAAGCTAAGTCTGGGGGAGTTGATATATCATGGTTTTTACCCGTTTTTGACCATGATTTAACCCGGTTTTATCGAGTCTTTTCGGTGTATTTCGAGTGTTTTAGAGTATTTGCAGGTTTTTGTACGTGTGGAGCTTAATTGATGATTATGGAACGTTTTGGAGCATTGTGGAAAGAGGATCTGAAGTCGTTAGAACGGATTTTCAATTGCCGTCAGATTGGCGTGTCGATCGACACACACAACCACTGTTGATCGACAGGCACTTTTCTATAGCCAACCTAATACGTTTTAAAGAAGGAAAATTGTTCATTTTCGGGCCAGAAGTTACCAATAAACCGTCATAAAAGCCCACCACGAATTTTACCTCTATAAATAGTTTATTTTAGGTTTTTAGATCAGAACTTTAGATTTTACTTAACAAAGTTTAGAGGGAGATTTTAGGGTTTTTAGGGAGACAAGTTTACTTTGTTCTTTGAGATTCTTCGAACCCTATTGTAATTCTTCTTTTACTCTTTCTTTATGCAGTATTATTCAGTTGTGATTTGCTTTGCTGCCATGTCTGAGTAGTTTGCTTGTTAGGTTTAGGGTGATTCGAATGGAATGATGATGAATTGTTAGGGTAAACTCACTTGTTAGGATTATCTGTTAGGTTCTTCACCTAGATTGCTTTAACTTTGGTATAGGATTCGCGACCCTGAATTTGGATATCTTAGGTTGATAGATTGACACGAAAGTGTAATAGATTAGCCAGAACTAGATCTTAGGTGAGCAAAATTACTTATTCGCAAAGAAATTTGATTTAGGGATTTTGTGAACAAATTGAACTTGAATTTAAAGCTTGTTTAAATTGATTGAATTCGCAAAGAAATTTGGTTTTCTAGGGTTTAGACATAGTTAGTTTTCGCAACGATAGTTGGTTAATTATATTTTAGTGTTCCAAGTTCTAGAACGGTTCTTAATTAAATCTTGATTATGTTTAACCTGCAATTCTGATTCATCCTGAGAATTACCCAAAAGCCTAGCTCTTTGTTTAATTGAATTTTAAATCAACAATCTTTCTCTGTTTCAATTTGCTTTTGTCTTTATTTTACTTAGCTCAATTCGAAGTCAATAATCCTATTGTTTGATTTAACTCCCAGTGATTCAACCCCTACTACAATTGATCTCTTAATTTGAGAGAGTAGCTCATGGTAAATTTGAGCACATCAAGAGGTCAGGATTTCCATACCATCTGCATATTGCCATTGCATCTCGATAATTTTCTACCATGTATCGCGGTCCACCTGTGAATGAAGATGGAAGAATTACTTTTTTGCGTAGTTTTGTAGAATCTGCGTCCCCCTGTATAACTGCATCACATACATTATTGTAGAGATCTGCTCTAAGCTTTTTTTTATTGTTATGGTAAAAGTTCATACGTTCTTGTTCGATAGCAGTATATGCATCAACAATGTATTGATGGAAAATGCGACCTGAACGAACTATTGTTCCTAGAGATGTTAATCTCGTATGTATTTGGTATGCATAATACTCTCGCATTGTAACATATGATCTCTTGGTAGCATATCCCCGAGAACTATATGGAATGCTTCTCTCGCTATAACCTTGTTCACCATATGCAAATAACAAAGGATATTGTAGTGGCATGTACGATGGATGTAAAAAGCTAATCCATTGTGGTTTATCCGTTCTAGGATGCACTATTATATCCCTGTCACAATTTGGAATAGACATGTCACCCACAATAAGTCCCGCAATCTCTTCTCCTTGTGGAAGGTCAAACTGTCTACCACGTTCTTTGTTTTTAATGAGTCTAATTGAGAATTCTTCACTTCTTCCAGTCTCGTATCTATCTCTAGCCATTCTGAATACTTTAGCTAACTCGTTGAACTCGTCAACCATTTGAATCAATCCTCTTAAGATATCTTCATTCAGTTGATGTTTCTTTCCTTTTGTTAGTGCGGCGAGACGATTTTGTACTTCATGGAGGGTATCATATATGTATAGCTGCGCAAAGCGTGGTATATGTCCTTCTTTTGGTAGTAGGGATTCAAGTTTATGGTAATTCTGACCATGCATACGAAACGTGTAAAGACCATAACCTGAATTGATATCGTTGTCAATTTTTCCTCCCATTGATGTAAATGCAAGCATTGAATTGTATGCTCGTATATTGTTACGAAACGATGCTGATTGTGATAATAAGTACTCTAAGTAATCTGGAGGTTTCCTAGATGGCGGCAACTCAACTCTTCCTTGCTGACAGCATATCGAAAATTTTAATTCTTTCCCATTCAGTTTTAGACTTTCTGATTTCCACACTAAAGCCTCACAGTACATACACGTCACCAATTTGTTGGCTTTTTCTTGACTGTTTTTATTTATCCCTGTACAAAGAATAACACACATTAAAACAATAGCGTATTTGAGTTAAGGAATAACAAATATTCGTAATAAGAAATATTAGTTTGAATTAGTTGGAACTTAATTTATGAGATTCTTACCATGATTGTATTTTCTTTTTTTTCTTAGACATCGCTCTTTTATTCCGGCTATATTTTTTCCCCGTCTGGATTGCCATCAAAACTGTTGTGAGATTTACACTCTTCTCTAAAATTATCTTGAAAGATATCTGCACTTGAATTTGATGGGCTTGATTGATTGCTAGTTCGAGCTACCTTTGCTTTTCTGTTGTTGATCCTGCAATATATTTTTTGTTAGATGTGAAAGTAGTAACTGGGATTTACTTATTAGATAAATAAAAACGGTTCTTACCAGTTTCTAAGTTGCGCAGTTGTAATTTCAGGACCCTATATTTTGTAAAGTAAAGTTAGAGTAATAAATTTTGAAATATAAATCGTACAAATTTTTTAATTTTATACTTACCCATTGGTTTAGATTGTGGACCCATGTCTGAAGTCTCTCCAAATTCAACCGTATATTAGGTTCATCTATAAGCACCTTCTTGATCATAGCAATTTGATCATCATTCATGATACGTCGGTTTCTTTTGCTCATTGGTTTTTCTAATTTCTCACTAATTCTCTTATTTTCTGTAGAGTTATTGGTTAATGTCACAATTGAGATTTAAACTTAATGTAAAGTTTGTTGGTCTGATCTTATTATATAGATTAGTTGATATTTTTTTCCTAATAGCATTAGGTAAATAATGATTGGTCTAATATCTTATTATATAGATTAGTAGATATCTTTTTTCTAATAGCATTAGGTAAATAAATGATTTTGCTTCTCGAGGAAAAGAAAGTTTATTCCTTTTGCCAGTAGGATTAGTGATTAAACCTCGTATTGATAAAAATAATAAAATTGATTTAAGCAACGATACTGTTTTTAATCAATATCAACAATAACTTAACGCATAATGTGTTCAGGACCTATATTATTTTTTAATTCACTTTTATATGTTTTTTTACTTCACTTTTATATATGTTTTAATAATTAGCATTACGTAAATAATAATTTTGATTTTATCCAGAAAAAGGAATAGCATAGTCCTTTTGTCAGTAGAATTAGTGGTTAAACTTTGTATTTGTAAAATTTATAATAAGATTTTAAGGAACGATACATTTTCTTACTTCAATTTATTTATTCTTTTATTTTGACGATGACATGCATTATTGAAACTGAATTTTAAATTGTTGTGTTTCCCAAAATTGACATGAAGGGAACTTTAATAAGATATAAGATAGATTTGAATTATAATAATGATCAACGTGAGATCAAATAAGATCAAGTATCTAATTTAAGTAGGAAGATTTTGTTTCTTATGATGATTTGGATATGTAATGGTATCAAAAATCTGTAAATTTGATCTCTTAATAAAATAAGTGTTATGTATCAGATTGGATAATTTTTAATTAAAACCTTTCATTAATATAATAAATTCTTGAAAAAATGACAAATAAAATAAAACCACTAAGTTAAAACTATCGTTTTCTTAAAATAATAGCATCTAAGAGACAAACTTGATAGGAAGAAATAATTAAAAGAGAACTATCTAATTTATTATTATAGAAGATTAAAGATAAATTTAGTCTTCAGATCGTGGTTTCTTCACTAAAGCTCTGGTGGCTGCGTCGTGCTCTTCGTAATCTGGACTTTTACTTTCACAGTTTTTGTCAACCGAATTTGTCTAAACATAAAGAGACAAAAAAACATTGTGTTAAATAGAATAATAGAATGAACCGATATCTTGTAAAGACAAAGTTGTAAGATATTTTTCACCTTTAATTGGTGTAGAACCTTTATTACTGTAAAATTTTGATAAGATGCCTCAAAATCTTTTTTCTTGATTTTAACCTCGAACAAATAAGTTTTTCCTACAATTGACTGCACACTTGAGGGAATGTCTTCCAATCCTTGCTCGCTAGAGTTATTTTTGATCTGTGTTAACAATGGTTTAAAAGTTAGTAGAAATATAAGTCATCATCACTATTGTATAGATTAGTTTATTGTGGAGAACTACATATATAAATATAAACAATTCTTACATCTTCAGCCGTAGTGCCAGTGATTTTTGAAGCAGCATCATCAAATAAAACGAAAGTTGCAGAGTCGTTTCCATCATCTACTATTATTTCAATTCTAAAACTGAAAACAATAGATTTGTTTTAGTTAGTTAGTATTCTTATATGAACAATGTAAATTTAAAAATTAAAAGTACAATGAATAATACCTCAATACTCCTACAGATTGTGATTTACCACATTTGTTGCACCTAAGTGAAGATGTTGACTTTAGCAATTTTGTTGAGCAAGATGAGCATGATATGTAATTCCAACCATTACGTAATACAATATCAATAATGGTTGCTTTACACACAAATATCTTGTCCTGCATTTAAAGTTTAGCATATGTTAGAATTGTGTGAATATTATAAAGATTTAGTAAGAGATATTAGAAAGGAAATTGGTTAACAGAACTAAATAATTAAAAATTAGTTGTTACCTGAGGTTCAGCAGATGTGTAAAATTCCCAAATATCATTAATTGAGTGTTGAATTTCAGGACGGGTATTATTCCGTTCATGATGTTCAATCATACCGCCAAGATTAACTGAACAACCACCATCGTATTTTAAACTGAATGAATACAATAAATTATTATTAGTGCAATGTATTTGTTTAATCTTAATGAGTAAATTGTTAAAGAAAAATTACTAATAGCATACCTTTGTCGAAACGCAACAACGGAATCAAAATCTTGATTTAAATAGAATTTAGTCGCAGAAGATGCTGACAAACAGATTGCACCTCGATACATCTTAATCAAAACACTTGTCATGATTAGAATGATGTCGTCACTTTTAACTCCACGATATTTATCTTCAAATTGTTCTGCTTGTTCAGCCCATATTGTTGCTTGTATTTCAACGCTGCTGTTTATTAGTAAAAAAAGAATAAATTACTTTATTGAAGGTCATCATAGAAAATAATATATTAATACATGCATCCTACTAATTAATGCATGCATGTAACGTTAGTTTAGAATTCAATAATCATGCTGAAACATTCTAGACAATACATGTAACGACAGAAAGGGACAAAAGAATTGAGTAAAATTATGCTGAAAAAATATGATGCGTAAAATTGAGTAATATGATACCTTTCTAACAACAGAGTCAAAATTACTCTTCGAACAGTTGATGAATTATGCGTACGGACATCCGACTTTTCCATACTTTTAATATAGCCGATTGCATCTAAAGAAGAAACCAATGTTAGACATAGATACTCATATATATAAAATTTAAATCTAAAAGTTATGAATATTACCGTATAGATCATCTCGCATATCTTTGAGTTTAGCAAAATTATCATAATTTTGAAATCGAAACTTTTCTAAAGATATTTGACAAACTTGATGTTCCAGGCAAGCAACTGTTGTGCTTTCACTAAATCTTATTAGAAATTTGTGGTCAGACACACGATAACTTTTACTGCAATCTTGCAAATTTCAATTAAAGTTCCTTCACATAATTTGTTTCCAAATTTTCCAATAAGCGAATGATGCACTGAGCCTTGAATAGTATTTTCCTGTGTTAAAACAAAACCAAATTGTAGTTAAATATTAATCAAATAGTTAATTATGGATGAAGATTTTTAGTGGCATAAAATACAAATAAACTTACTTTTTCATCAAGTAACAGAAGATCTATTCCTATGAGTTCATTATTTTTGTTGGGTAAAAATTAATTCCTCAATTGGACCTGTTGGGAGAGTCACCTGCGGCCCAGGTCCAAACGACTTAGGTCCAAATGTTACAGCTTTGGATCCTATGATATGTGTGACGTCCGAATCCTACGGGATTGAGGAGCTCCGAATCCCACGGGATTGAGGAGCTCCGAATCCCACGGGATTGAGGAGGTACGAATCCTACGGGATAGATACGAATTTCCATATAATGATAGAGACGAATCTTTGATAAAAAGTAAGTTTGGAACCGACCTATGGGCCAAATCCTCACCGACTTATAAACCTATAAAAGGAGAGACCTCCGAAGGTAACAACACACGGCAAAAACACACCTAAAAACCCTAAACAATAGACTTTTGCGACCTCCGAAAAGGAGATACGAATACCTTCGAAAACAAGCTACGAACACCTCCAAAGACGAGTCACGAACACCTCTGAGAGGAAGCTACGAGACGTTGGCAGAGCTCCGATTTATGCTAATCGGACCTCCAAAACTATCTACGATTTAGTGACACGTCCGAATCACTGAAGATCTTCTTCAAGCAACTACTTAACTCTTTCGATTTATTGTAGCTTTGAGTTGTTTTGTTGAAAGATTATTCATCAATAAAGAGCGATTATCTTCCATCATTCCGTAGAACTATATATTCGAACGTGCTAAAATTATCCCAAACAATTTTTATTAAAATTTCTCGCCTCCCACTTTCTGATGAGACGTACCACAATACGACGATAAACACGTTTTTTAGTTAACTGGTTTAGGGTTAAATAATTGGTGTTTGTCTTAATTTGAGCAACCATTGTTTATGTAATGATGAATAAAGAGTTTTTTGTGAATAGATTATTGAAATTTGAAATTGCTTGGTGAGAAGATTGAGGAATCACAAAAGCACCTTATATAGATAAGATATTGCAATCCTTAAAGAATTTGGTTTTGTAAACCTAATAAGATTTGGACTAAAATAATCCATTAGACATATATTAATTTTATTATATTATACGAAGAAGATATAACGTAAAAAAAAAAAAAAGAATGGCAAATTACAAAATAGAAAAGGAAATCACAAAAAAGATATAACTAAGATTAACTAATCTTAACTAAATCATAATTAGGAAATAACTAATTTTAACTAAAACATAATTAGGAAATTTTAAGATAGATACAAAACATAAAATAAAAAGTAATAGTTATTTAAAAGTGGTACGTGGCAAAATCTCGGTCGATCGATTTGACACGTGTCGCGATCTTGTGAATTATCAAGCTTTATATAATAGATTACACATTTTGGTAAGCTATGGACTGATCTGCTATGATTGATTAGATGGGCTGTGCGGATTTAAGCCCATTTGGACAGGTCTAGGTAAATTTGTTGTTATTTGACCCTGGTAGCTACACAACATTGGAGGCGGTCTCCTCTGGGTCAGCTGATTTTCTCGGCGATTATGGCTCAACCAAACCAGCTCACTCTCCATCTCGAAACTTATGTTGACGTTACTCGTTCTCCTGCCCAGCAGGTACTCTTAATCTTTACTGTGCAAATCGTTGGAAATCGATTGCATGCATCTTACCAGTTTTGTTTTCAGGCTGAGTGTGTGAAAGCGGTTGCTTTGTCTTTAGAGCAGGATTCCTTGTCTTTGGACGAATTGGTAATTCAACATATCCATTCACTCTTCATCTCCAGTACCCCTATTAACTCCCAAATTGTAGGTCAGAGAGATGGAAATGTATTTGACCACAACTGATAATGTTGTCCGAGGACGAGGTACTTGTATTCTCTGCCTTCTTCTTTTGATGAATATAGTTTTCTTAGTCTCAACCTGCACATGACAGGTATTCTCATGCTTGCGGAGATCCTCAATTATCTTAAAGCAAAGCCACTGGACAATGCAGTTGTCCATACTCTCCTTGAGTTCTTCACCGACAAACTGGTGATTTTGAGTTTTATATCAACTGTAATCCACTCCCCCACTAACTTTGAAAATTGACTAATAAAATGATGTATCAGGAGGACTGGAGAGCGTTGCGCGGGGCACTTGTTGGTTGCTTGGCCCTGATGCGGAGGAAAGACACAGCGGGTGTGGTCACTGCTACTGCTGCGGAAGCTGTGGCTAAGTCATTCGTACAGACTTTGTCAGTGCAATCCTTAGCACAGACTGAGCGTAAGGTATGAATCAATTGCTAGTGCTATTCTGTTATCTGAATGACAATGTTTATTATCTTCTTATAAATGACATGACTTTGCAGCTCTCTTTTGAACTTCTGGAGTGCCTTCTTCTACAATACTCTGGAGCTATTACGACTATGGTATGTTAATGCTCTCTACCTGCCGTACGTAGTTCAGGATAGAAAATTTAATCTAGTGTATTGGGAATCTGGCCTGAAGGAAAACAATTATGTAAATACGTAATATATGCTCCCTGCTCATCAAAAGCTTCATGTTTAGGTTATCCTAGTTTCTCTTAATATGATTAGTCTATATACAGACAAAACTGACACAACTTCATCTTAGTTTTCTGGTTTTTTGTTTGATCTACTAAAGGCCTGTCCTTATTTTCTCTTAATTATATTGACTAAACAACCATTTCCTAGGGTGATATACTTGTACATGCTACATGTGAAGCAATCGATGGAGAAAAAGACCCTCAATGCTTATTGGTAGCTTTTCATATAATAGAGCTTTTGGCTCAATTATTCCCCAGTTCATCCGGTCCAGTTGCTTCTAATGCATCTGATCTCTTTGATAATATTGGTTGCTACTTCCCACTTCATTTTACGCATGTGAGTATAAATCCTTTCATTTCTATTATGTGATTTATAGTTGGGTTTCTCTTTCTTTGATTTGACGAACTACTTGGGTGTGCTCTTTTTGGGGTTTCAGAAAAAAGATGATGAAGCTGGTATTACAAGAGAGGACCTTTCAAGGGGTTTATTGGTGAGTATTTTCTCAATATTTTCGATTTGCATAAAGTTTTTGCAGTCTTATTATTGCTCGAGATTAGTTTGCATCTCATGTCCCATCTCTGAAAACTGTTCGGCAAAGTATGCTGACTGACTTCTGACTTTATTTTTCTGTGACAAGTTTGTCCTGTCTAGCTGAGTTTTATTTGCCTCATTGCTTTAAGGGTGCAAACCCCTCCTTTTAAACTATGGTGGTTTGGAGATGGAAATATTAGTTTTAGTTTCTAGGTATAGCTTGCAGTTTCAAGCATGGATGAAAAGTATTAGGTTAAAGTGGGGGAATTATGATGATTTCTCTCTATATATAATTGTATAACATTAGGTTGAAATCACAGATGTACTTCATTTGATTTTGCAGCTGGCATTCTCTTCAACCCCTTTTTTTGAACCGTATGCTATTCCACTGCTTCTTGAAAAGCTCTCTTCTTCTCTACCAGTTGCAAAGGTTTGTTTAACATGTAGTTTTTGGTTCTAATACAGGTAGCTTATATACCACTCAGATGTCGGACAAGTTTAGTTAGTTTTGTTTCACTCTAATCTGTCTAGGTTGATTCTTTGAAATGTCTGAAAGATTGCGCTATGAAATATGGGGTAAGCAGAATGAAGAAGCACTATGGAGTTCTTTGGCCTGCTATAAAAGCTGCATTTTTTTCTTCCACTGGGACACATTTGTCCTTCGCTCTAGAATCCCTCACTAGTCCAGGGATCGAAATGGATGAGATCCACAGAGAAGCTGTTAATCTTCTTCAATGGCTTCTTAAGCAAGATATCTCGTTTCTAAGTTTTGTTGTTGATGATATAGATATAAACACTGTCTTTGATACTATCTCTAGATACTCTCAGTATAAAGAAATGCCTGACACGAACAAACGGGAGGTTCTCGTTACCAGTCAGATACTGTCGGTGGCTGCCAAGGCTTCGGTTCAGTCATGCAATATAATCTTTGGAACCTTTTTCTTCCGCCTTATGGGTACTCTGGGGATTTCAGACAAAACTACCACTGGCAATCTTGTTCATAATAAAAACTCTCCAGTCTCTATCAGATTATACCATGGAGGTCTTTATCTTTGCGTTGAACTTCTTTCAGCGTCGAAAGATCATATCCTGGGTTTCGAGGAATGTTCTTCAACACCTGGATGCCTGCAGGAATCATGGTGCTCTTTGGTCAGAAGCTTCGCAGTTTCATTGATCCGGGTGTTCACTTCTGCAGTATGCAGCTCTAATGATTGTGTTGAGGATGTATATCTTGGAGGTAAATGCATGTGCTTACTTCACAGACTCTAATGTTCTTGCCCTGACTCTAATGTAATACCGAACTTGTGCTACATATCTTTCTAGGTTGCCTTGTTCTAATTTATATTTTCACTTTTTGTGCTTTCTGAATCATCTAGTCAAGGGATTGTTGACTATGGGTACGTTCTTGGGCGACGCTTCTCCAGTATCAAGATCAGAATTCGAGAACATTTTGATGACCTTAACTTCATTCATCACAGCCAAGAGTGGCAAAACAATATTGTGGGAACTTGCATTGAAAGCGCTGGTCTGCATTGGCTCATTCATTAATCGGTATCATGAGCATGACAAGGCTATAAGCTATATGAGTATAGTTGTCGAAAATTTAGTCTCATTATCCTGCTCTAGTCATTGTGGTCTTTCATACCCAATGATATTAGAAGCAACTTCAGAAGTCTGCTCCACTGCGCCAAAGCATGTGGAGAAAATGGTTCAAGGATTGGAAGAAGCTTTATGTTCCAGTTTGTCTGAATTCTTTGTATGTGTTGCCTCCGTGACTTAAGTTCGTAAAGTGTTAATTTGTACTGGAGCTAATAGTTTCTATTTCCAGCTTGATGTTACGAACTCGCTATCTTAGCCAACAGGTTTCTTCCTTGTATCTAACTATTATTTGAAAATACTTGTCAGGTCAATGGAAACTTCAAGTCAATTGAAAAGTGCTCTCAGCTCCTGGAATGTTTCACCAATAAATTGCTTCCAAGGTACCCAAACTTTTCTTGAATTTCTTTATATGTGTCTATTTCGGCTCTAAGTTTTTTATAAAGAGCCATCCTGGATAATACACTTGTATTTAGGTTCTCTTCGTTAAGGTTTAAAATGTGTTATCCTCCATTGTAAACCCGTCAAGATCTTATAATAGAAATAGATAAACAACTATATATATGTCTATTTTAAACCAAAACATATAGAATGTTTAAAATAGAAATATATAAAAGAAATTAGAAACCATCAAATAAGGCACAACATGAATGCCTTTTTTTTATTATTATACTACAAAACGGAGAAGATGTGATAATTGTTATTACTTTACAAAGATGTGATCTTGACCTCTTTTATGTCTTTTCTTTTTATTTACACATATTATGGTTCGGAAGATGAAAACTTGAAAACATTTGTGATGCATCCATGCCATGATTTGAGATTATTTCTCTTACCTTCTTTCTGCCATGACCAATATTCTTCTTTCCCTTTTGCATGTTAATTTGTATCAGTTCTTCTGACTCGTGGTATTTTGTTTTGAGCTCAAATAGGTTGGCCGAGATAGATGGTCTTGAGAAAATCTTGGTGCATTTCGCTATGAGTATATGGAATCAAATTGAAACCTCTGGAGTCTGTAGTGATTTCTGTGGTAGGGTAAGTGCTTGGTGAACTTTCATTGTTTCTCTTCAAAATAGATTTGATTCATCTATTTTTGACGTTGTGAATTTAATTGCTCTTCTACTACAGGAGTTTGTTGAGGCAGCAATGACAACAATGCGGCAAGTTGTAGGAAGTGATTTGGTAGAATCACAGAACATTATAATACAAAAAGCTTATAATGTGATCTCATCAACAAAGCTTCCAGCTATGGAGTCTATTCCTTTGACATTGGTTGCATTAGAGGGTCTACAACGTGACCTGTCCACTAGGGATGAATTGTTACTTTCGCTATTGGCATCAGTTATCATAGCTGCATCTCCTTCAGCATCCATTCCAGATGTGAAATCACTTGTACATCTGTTTTTGGTATCCTTCCTTAAAGGTTATATCCCAGCAGCTCAAGCTTTGGGTTCAATGGTTAACAAATTGGGCTCAGTTTCTGGTGGAACAAATGTTTCAAGCGATTGCTCCTTTGAAAAAGTATGTGATATAATATTTCACACAGCTTTTGCATCTGGAAAAAAGATGTCTTCTGATGGATCTGGTGGAATCATATGTGGAAGTGAGACAAACTTGTCACAGTTATGTTTAGGTTTCTGTGGTTCCCTGGACCTTCAAACCCGTGCTATCACAGGAATAGCATGGATTGGGAAAGGTTTACTCATGCGGGGTGATAAAAGAGTTAATGAAATAGCTCTGGTACTAGTGGAATGCTTAAAATCCACTAACTGTCCCGGGAAGGTTCTGCATCCTGCTGCCATGAAACATGCAGCAGATGCATTCTTCATAATTATGTCTGATTCGGAAGTGTGTCTGAACAGAAAATTGCATGCAGTTATACGGCCACTCTATAAGCAGCGATTTTTCTCTATAACAGTTCCCATATTGGAGTCTTTGATAAAAAATTCCCAGTCTCCACCCTCAAGGTAACAATATACTATATTTATAGTTACTCTTTTATTTCCTGTGGGTTTTGAATTACCATTAAGTCAACTTGCGTGGAACAAACAAGCATTTTGTAGTCATAGTTTGGTTCTGAAATTACAGTTAGATCTTATAGCTTCTACCAGCATATTGTACTACTCTTGCGTAGGAGAAATATTGCTCATTCTGCACTCAGATGAACCTTTTCAGTGTCCCTCTTTGGAACAATGTAACGACATCTTGAACATTGCTAGTTTTATTTGGGTTAGTGTAGCTAGCACATAAAGTCCTGATATTTTAAGGCTTCTTTGTTGTTGCTTCGAATTTCCAATACCAATCATAATTCATAAATAGGCAAGTTATGGTTTATTGTGAAAAACAATTCCAGATTCTCAGCTGACTAGTTTTTTAATGGTTTCAGAACAATGTTTTGTGTTGCTCTCGCGCATGTTATATCCAATGTTCCAGTAGCAGTTATTCTGGACAATACCAAAAAGGTGAGCCTCAAGATAGAGTTTGTATTTTTATACTTTTATAAACAGTCTCTTAGAAGACCTTGGTCTGTGCAGCTACACCCGATGATACTGGAAGGCTTATCTGTCTTAAGTCATGACTCTGTGGATAAAGTAACGCTCTACAGTCTATTACTTGTTTTATCTGGAACGCTTACGGATATTAAAGGTATGAAAAAGCTGCATTGTATATAGAAATCTCTCGCTTTGAAGATCAACAGTGCTTATAAGACTTTAAAAATTGTTTGCGCCAACGCGTCACAGAGTGATAATATGGTAGTGATTTACTGGGTTTTAAACTCATAAACGACCACGACCAGATGGTTGAGTCAATACAATGGTTCTCAAAAAGGCATTTCATGTTAAGTTTTCCCTGAAACAATTTTTTCTAATTGCCTACTAAGTACTAACTGCTTACTCTGTTTGCAGGAAAAGAATCTGCCGAGGATAATGCACATAAAATCATCGAATGCCTGGTCAAGCTTACATCATATCCACATCTAATGGTAACAAATCATTCTCTGCAGTAGTATATTCCAGTGACATTGATTCTTGTTAGGAGATTTTTGCATGTTAAATGGTATGCAGATTGTTAGGGAGACAGCAGTTCAGTGTCTTGTTGCCCTGTTGGAATTGCCGCATAGAAGGATTTATCCTTTCAGAAGAGAGGTTAGTTAAAAGTTAAAACGTAGGTTATACTATGTAGAGTAAGAAATGCGTCTCATTACTTTAAGATGTCACTTAAGGTTTTACAAGCGGTATCAAAGGCACTCGATGATCCAAAACGGAGAGTTCGACAAGAAGCGATTAGATGCAGGCAGGCTTGGTTAGTCGCTTTAAATTTATGACTCATAACCACGGCTTTTTATGCCTTATCGTATGAAACGAAGTCTGATCATTGTCAAAAGCAGGGCGTCAATCACATCCACAAGTGACCTTCATGGAAGTTGAATTCAGAGATTGACGAAGCCAAAGTTTTCTTCATGGAAGCAATGCAGTACCTCTTCAGTCTCAAGTCTTTTACATATGACACTTGATAATCTTTTGTGACATAAGTTTCCTTATAAGTTATAATTATTTAACTTGCTCAGGCATGCCTAACATATTTCATTACTAATTTTAATGCATTTCTCAAAACCCAAGCACATCCACCCTCTTATTACAGAGGACCATGAGTTACCAATGTTACATTTGTACTAAGAATGCGGAGGGGTTTCCGAAGCTATTTCATATTTTTCTTTCTTCAAGTATTGCAGTTGTGTGTCCCTCTATTTCTCGTAATATATAATTTTTTTAATATGTTCAAACATTCTATCACTAATTACAAAATTTTACGTCCATCATTGGTATTTTATTTCAACACATACAAAATGGAAAAATTCTTAATTTTGAAAAGTATCATTCAAAATATTTAAAAATTATACGACTCATATTACTTTCTTACGTGCATATGAAATGCCTAAAAATCATGCAAATTTTTTGCTAAATTATAAATATTTCATAGAAATGAAAAGGTTTTAGGGTTACAAAATGAAGTGTAAACCTATGTTGATAATTCCACGACAAAAAATAAAACATGAAATCATAAAACATAACGGTTTTCGGTCCATCTACTCAACATATACGCGATGGTAATGGAGTTATGATAAAGCGATGACGATGATATTTGCTCTTCCTGCTTCCAATTGGCGTGTTGATAATGCGAGGGTTTGTCGAGAGCCGAGCAAGCTAACAATCATGCATATTATTTTTTATAAATGATAAAAATCAAACTATTGATGTGTAAGTCACTTCTAAAATTTTTGATGTGTCACATACGGTGGACCGACCATTAAGAGAAAGGAAACAACATTGCAACCCTTAAACCGCTTGACATTTCAGTTCTCACATATTTGTTTCGAAGGATGATGAAGATTTGGAAAATATTGCTTAACCCTTTTACTTCTGAAATAGACTGCGTAATTTAATAAGTTTAAAAGTATATAATTCTTTTCAATTGAGTTACCTCAAAGGCCCCAAATAGATACTTTAATAAGTTGGTACATTTATTGTAAAGCTTACACAAGAAAGAGTTTAGGTCAAAGAAGACTATCCGTACGAGAAGGCAATCTCTTAAAGAAGTTACTTGGGGCAGAAGGTAACTTGCTTCTAAACTTAGGGTGCCTTAGACAGAGCCGTGCCAACATTAATAGTACACAGAAACGATATAAAAATAAAATGCCGTTCTTCATAAAAATGTTTTACAATAATAAACGTTATATATTATTATTTAGAGAAAAATTAATTAACAAATTGAATATTAGTTCTAAAACATAATTTTCTTATATTATTTTCAACAAAATCATTGAGAAATCTTTCAAAATCAATATCCTTTAAGAATTCTCTTTCGATGAATAAAATACCATTTTTTTCATTGTTGACGTCAATTTTTTTGTTTCTCGAATTTTTTTAAAGATTAATAATTTTTTAAGGGTTAATTAGCTTAATAATAGGTTTTTGGTGCAAAATTAAATATCTAACACCACATGATATAAAATTAGGTGAATAGCAGTGAGAATAAAATAATGGACGATTTTAGCCCTATTAAATATGATAATTATTGACAATAAAAATAAATTCCAAAAATTTGTTTCCTTAAAAAAAGATTATTCTTATCAACAATCTTTATCTCCGAAAAATAGTAGATATGCTCTGCAAAAAAAAAAAAGGTAAACAAACACCCTTACGGAACTATTTAATAACATATTTGACTATTTTCGAGATTACATATTTTTTTATAAGAGAAGATAGTTGACTATATTTTATAACTATGGTTTGGGAAAATAGTTAACTATTTTTCAGAAAATAGTTAAAATTTCAAAACATAGTTAACTATATTTATAACATAGTTAACTATTTTTATAACATAGTTGTCTACTATTCTGAAAGAAATAGTTCAGTATACTGAGGAGATAGTTCACTATTCCAAAGAGATATTCACTATTGAAAGATAGTTCACTATTCTGAAAGATATGGATTTATTATCAAGCGATAGTTCATAAATGAGTATTTGTAATCAAGAGATAGTTCACTATAATATTTGACCACTATGTAGATTTGTTTGAGCTTTCTCCCTCTTCTCCAACTATTCCATCTTTTTCTTCCTTTTATATTTTTTCTTCACAATCCATGGCAACCAAGTAGACAAATTAATTGTGAGAGAAAAAAATGAATCGGGTGATTGAATATAAAGAAAGAAGAGAAGAAGAAAATTAGCATGAAACTAATAAAGGAGAAAAAGAAAAATAAAAATAAAAAGAACAAATACAAGAACAAAAACGTGGTGAAGGAGGAGAATGAGGAAAGAAGGAGAAGGAGGAGAAGAAGAAGACGGCCATATGAGAAAAAAGAGGATTAGGGTAAGATTTTTAATATTCTTTTATATTTTTGTTTTATTTATCAAAATTATGATGTAAACAAAGAAAGGGTATTATAGACTTTTTGTATCACTTGTATGTTATACACTTAATTATTTTTTTGGTGCTGTTAGATTCTTAATAATTGGCCAAAAACCTATTATTTGTGCCAATTTCCCTTTTTTTAAATGATCATTTTAATCTAATTACTTTACTATTAGTTATGGGTTAATACATTTTTTTTATTGGACAGTCCATATTACTACATAATTTTACAATTAAGTATATGTAAATATATTCTACTAATGTACTTTGAGCTTCATAATTAACAAAAATATATGTTATTAAGGTTTATCTTTGGAATTGATACCCTATAGTTTGACAAAAAAATTGATGCCCTAAACAATTGTTTATATTATTTACACCACCGCACGGCTTTGGCCTTAGATAGTATAGCCCACAAACTAGTGTTAATACATTAAAATGCATTGCGTAAAAGACTACTGATGCAGCCAAGCAGAACAATAGGAAGAGGCTTGTAGCCCTGGGATATCTCCAGCTCGTAAGGGACTGAAGTCTCTCTCCCTGAGATGCAATGTCTCCAACTACAGTCTGGATCCTACCTGCCACACTTCTGAGTCGGTCATACCTCAACCGCACCAAGTCTTGCCTCATTCGAGCCCTGGCTCTGATACCATGTTGGAATTTTACTCTCTTTAAAAAAGTAGTTTTCTTTAAACCTTTCTTTTTATTATTAATTCTCTCTTTCTCTTTGTTTTTGATTTTTGTTTTATATACATTAAACCTTAAGCCTAGACCTCTATTTATAGTATAAGGATTCTAAACATAATAGTAAATTTCTGTTTCTTATTGTAGCACTTTCCATTCTTCTTTGTTTGCCTTTTTTCATGATTTCCTTTTAGTCCAATTACCTTTGTTGCTTAATTTTCATTTTGCTTGTTTTTCCCTTTTCTTCATTTTCCTTGATTTTTCTTTTTGCTTAAGAATCTTTTTTCATTTATAGAAAACGAATATATTCCAACAAGATGTTGGGAATGTGTCAAGCTCATCAGAACCAACAGCCTCGGCCCACAAAAGCTTCATATCCATGTGAGGAGGGTGTCGCGACCTGATCCTGAAGTTCCACAATCCAATGGCAAACATGTAGAGAAACATGGTAGGCAGAACCAGTTTAGGGTACATAACCAAAATGAAGAACAAGACATGGACCAGAACCGAAGTAACTGGATATCGCCAGTTGCTGACATCCTCAAGCCATTTTGCAATTGAGAAATAACCCGAGAGAAGCGACATTATAAGAAATTAGCTTTGCTTCTTCTCATGCTCCATAGATGAGAGTCTACATCTAACATGTATTCGACGACCTCTTTCCTAAGTGGCGGCTCAGCTCGACCAAGGCGGGTTGCAACAATGTTCATGGCTTAAGCTTTCTACTTGGTTGACCGTAAAAGGGGAAATATAGTGCATTTTGGGGAGCAGAGGGTGGCCGTAGTTGTAGATCATGCTGGCAAAAGAGAGGGTTGTCAAATGAATAGATATTTGAAGTTCACCCGTTTTCTTAAGACCGTGCGGTTGAAGAACGAGAAGCGTAAATGAATGTGTGTAGATCTTATGAGCCTCTAGAGTTGACAGCCTAATTCGAGCCTATTTTAAAGTTATTAAAATAAACATAAACATCTCTACGTATGACTACAAATAATATGATAACTAAATTCAAACAAGGAGAAAAGCTAGCTAATCTCACCTTTCCGATCCTTGCATCTGTAGAAAGGCTGGTTCCGGAGCCGAGATGAGCATTGTCAAAAACTGCGAGAGTGATGACAGTAAAAGGATCATAGACTTCCCATGTATATTGCTCGTTCCATCTTGGAGTGAGTGAGTCAAGAATGGTTCTTGTTCTCACCCATTTTTGCCCGTACTTAGCGACATAATAGACGTCTGTGCTTCCTCTGCCATCTTTCAACTTCATGGGCGCCAACCCTTTTGCTCCGAGAATCCCGCTCTCTAACATTCCCACCGGCTGATTCCACAGCTGTCTAGCCGTCGGTCTTGTGTCGCTTATGTACATTGTTGACTCATCCATCACATGATAGCCTCCTTCAAGACAGATATTCGCAGGTGAGTTCTGCTTGAAAACTTAAGATCATGATTTCTTCTTGAGTTTGGCTGACCGTACTTATCAAGATTGAACCAGCGAGAAGGAACTGGAAGGTGGTCTAACCGCTTCTTGAACGTGTTCATCGGCAAGCTGATCTTCCACTGTTACTAGCTGCTCTTCAAATGGTTCAGCAACCACAAAGAGAAGATCTTCATTCCAGAGCGGATTTGCCGTCTTTGTGGGGCAGATGCTGGTCTTGAGGGTTTGCATTCCCACATTGGCTTTGACGAAAACATCGGGAAGCCGGTTTCTGTCACTCGGGATCATGTCTTGAGCTTCGATAACGTTGACTCTCATGAACCATAGCTTAGGGGAGACATACACCTTGGATCTAATGTTGAACACGCCTTCTCCGTGAACAGAAGCAGAGTCGGCGTGCCATGCTTCAGGAAAAGCTTCATCGGCTTGAAATCCCATCCATACAGCAAGCATTATCTCTCCTCGTACTACTTTGCCTTCTCCTCTCCAATCCTCTAATCGGTACCACTACGGAGCTAGCGGGCTGTTTGGTGGAACCTTTGTTGGAATCTCGTTAAGATTGAACACTACCTTACCAACAAATCATCTCTCCCTAAAGTTTCCTTGTCCTTCACGAAGACTTCAAGTACGGATGATCAGGGGCGGAGGCCGAAATATTTTCCGTTGGGAGCACAAAATGATGTTGAAGCTATTTTTTATTTTTAGTTTTGATAATCAATAAAATGTGCCCATATAATGATATTAATTGAGATTGAATTTTAAAAAAACACTTTTTTTAATGTCAAATGGCCATATATTTTTTTTTTTTGGGTTTAAAAATCTGTTTTAGTGAGTTCTGCAATTTGTAAAATAAAGAGATGGGGACAAGACATAATTAACAAATGGGGGCATTAATATTGGGCCTTAATAGTTTACACTAACTTAAAAAAATTCGTTGGGGTCATTGGCCCCCCTCTTAATGTGCATGCCTCCGCCACTGCGGATGATTGGATCTTTTCTTTTGGGAATGCGAAAACTTCAGGAACCATCGTCTTCCTGTCAAAGTGCTTCGTTCTTCCCTTGTAGTTCCCAAGCTTCACCTACACGTAAGGATCACATCCACCAGTGATCAAACCAGCTGAAAGTTCTTTTAATCGAACAACCCGGACATAGAGATAAAACATCTGCCCCACAAGATCGTAAGTGCCTGTGGATCTTTCTCCAACAATTGGGCCTTGCCATTGATCGAGGTTCATGTCGTCATTTGGGTCATTGTCAGCATATGATTGCAGGTGGTTGTTGTTGCGAGACTGCGGTTTGGTTTGCTGGCGTTTTGAGGGTTTCTTCGGGGAATGGAATGCATTGGTGCAGGCCGAGCAAAAACTTCTTGTCTATGTAGTTTTTGAAGTAGTGCTTCTTTAACTTCTTCTTTTTTCCTTTCGTCTTCCACGCACTCGCTGGTAGCTGCTGATGCAAATTTCCCGAGAGAATCTTCTGTTTCAGAATCAGCAATATCTTCTTCTGTTTGCCTTGTGCTGGTGCTAGGTTTTGAAGGAAAAAGAGGAGGAATTGTGTTGTCTTGTTCGGGAAATGAAATGTAGACTTTGAGGCCAATCTCACCTTTAATAAAAGAGATAAGCCATTTCTTCTCCAAGGGGAAGCGCTGGTACACTTGGTCGCCCTCGTAAACAATGTTGGAGCAAGAAATCTTGACTCGGCCGAGGATACTTCTACCCGGAACTGGTCTTCTTTCATGGTAAACAGAGACTTCAATGTGATGGTTTATTACTGTGGGGTCGTGATCGAAGTAGAGTTTCTGGTTCCAAACAAGATTATGGCTTTTGGGTATGGTTCTGGTTTTGCTCAGCTGGTTAAGGAAATCGACTTCTACAAAAGGACTCGCTAAACCTTGGCCATCTCTTGGCATAAGATGTTGAGCATCAACCATATGTACGACCAGTTTGGCGGTGCGTCTCATGATGGGTTTCATTGTTTCTTGGGGTCCAAGGGTGATTTTAAAAGGGAAGGAATCTTGACAAGAAAAACCCAACTGGAGAAGAAAGGAGTTTATTCTCATTAAACTACCATGAAACAAGCTTGTCTCTCGGTTGAAGTAAAGGATGGGTTTACGAACAACCTGTTTTTCTCTCTCATTGAGCTACAAGCTCTTCTTGTAGGACGATGATTTCGGAGGAAAAGAAAAAAACCTTTTCAAGTGAGAAGTCTTTGGACATCTGCAAAATATTTCACGTCGAACTATTGCTTCAAAATCAATTTTTAGAAAAGATTTATAAAATCTACCAATCGCTTCCTAGAAACAATTTTAGGTGCTTTTGACCTTTTTTTACGTCTGTTGATTAATAATGAACCAAAGGGGTTACAGAGTTCTCTGAAAAACAGAGCATAAGCTCACAAAACAGAGACATGTTGGATGTTTGTACTCCTAGTTAAAGTATTTTTCTAATTCAATATAATGATAACAAAACACAAATAAATATTGTAATTAAACGATTTTATAAATTCTTCATGATTGCCGAAACAACAACGGTTGAGAAGTTCAGCTTGGTCTAGCTCAACCGCTATAAGCACAACTCGAGAGGGTTCTGTTTTGGCTAGCGAGAACTGATTGATTTTAGAAACGGGTTCTGCTTCGGCACCTTTCCATTTCCACCTAGGCGACATGGAATAAAACTTGAACAAAAGATAATTAATATGCTTATGCTTAATTGACCGGATATGATACTAAAAATTCTTTCCCATAATTTCTGCGACTCAAGGACTAAAACGCAAATTCCAAATGGTTTGAAATCAAAGCAAAACAACAAGAGGATAATCAGAGCCGCTCTCAGACTCTTCTTCTTCTGGATAAATGATCTTTGTCCCAAAATCATCCACAAGAGATTTCTGATACAGTCCCCTACTTGTCACCATGTTTGCGAATGCTGCCCTGATATCAACAAGAGGGTGCTTTTCAAGGAGGTGGCGCCTATCATATGCTTCTCTGAGGATGACTGTCTGTGTATTACACTTGAGAGAAATGTAGAAAATACCGGGGTGGCGCTCGAATACTTTGGTGAACTTGTAGGGAAGTGCAAAAGGTTTACGAAGATTACTCACATTTTTCCTCTCCATCTTCTTCCCAATGGTTAGATGAAGAAGTTCATGAAAGACTCCCACATTCCTCTTCTCAGACAAATCAGTTCTTGGATCCAAATGAGATGCATCGAGATAAGGAGAGGTATAAGGGAGTCTCTGCCACTCGTGGAGCCACTCCATGCTCTTCCTCTTGAGCCCAAACCCCCTTGTAAATTTCACAGGGAAGGCCATAGGATCGTCATTTCTCAGTCCTTGCAGATGGGAAACAGCGAGGCGTTCATCCCAATGCATCAATTTCAATCCGACAAGATCGCTGGACAGCTTGACCAAAGAGAATAAATCCGGGTGAGAAGGAAGCAACGAGTGTCGGTAATCATACGGCAGACCCATATCCCATCTGAGATGGTCAATGGAGTGAAGAGGAAGAGTTCTTTCACGCGTAAGCATAAGAAGTTTGCAGAGCCTAGCAAGAAGATCCCCTTTGTTAAGCTCGAGAAGATGAGCTTCTTCACGGTGAAGATCTATGGCCTCGGAAGTTAAACCGAAACGAGTATCCCGCTGGACAAAAATGTTGGGAAATCTCCGGAGAAAAGAGGAAAGCTTAAGATCAGGAGGAAGACCGAGCTGGCCACGGTGGAAGATGGGTAGAGTATAATCAGGAGAAGACGAGAGAAGCGAAACAAGATTGGAAACTGCTTTAACATGCTTTTCACCAACCACTACAGCATCCAGTTCCTTATCTTTAACCCATTTCAACTTGACGTTAACTAGACCACATTTCTGCGAGAAACCAAACCCTTGTCTGCTTTTACACAAACTAACCCTCCCCACCAACAAGCACCGCATTGTCCGACGGAGAGAAACCCTAAGAATCAATCAGACACGATTTGGGGTTTTTTTTTTTTTTTAATGGGCCGATGGACCAATATATCTGTCGGGCCGGATCGAATGCGGGTTCTAAAGAAAAGGTGAAACCCGGAATATTGTGTGGCGAACAACAGAAATTGCGTCTTCTACACAGTTCTGAAGCAAAGGTTTAGCTAGGGTTTTAAACCTTGTTATTGAAATCAGCTAATCATCGAATCTCCACGAAAATGGTCCCTACCAATGGCGCAAATGTTCTTCGCTTGTTGACTCGTCGATGTCTCTCCTCAAATCTTCTTCGAGATTTTGGCAATCAGGTTGGTTCTCTCCCTCTCCCTCTCTCAATTCTCAATTCTCAATTCTCAATTCTAAATTGGCTAAGTTGGTATTTTCTGGGAATCTGCAGAATTTGAGGAGAATATCAGGTGGGAGTTATAGGAGATTGAATACGGGGGCTGCCAATCCTGCCAAAGCCCTTGGAGATTACGCTTCAAAGGCTGGTAATTGCTTTATAGTCGCTATAGGGCAATTCATGTATTGTTTATCAAACTGAGTATTGCCAACATTTTTATCTTCTTCTTTTAATGTAGGGCATGATCGGAAATGGATCAATTTTGGTGCTTTTAGTTCTAATTTTGGTTCAACAAGGTCTATTCATGGAACAGGTTAGCATAGGAGGTTCCTTCGTTTTTTTTTTTTGTTTTGTATTTGAATCTTGTAACAAGTAAGCCAGCTTTTGATATTTTGCGTTTTGAATACCAGCTTCTTCATCTATGCCCTCTAAGGACTACTATGAACTCCTTGGAGTGACCAAGAATGCCTCAGATGGTGAAATCAAGAAGGCTTATTATGGGGTAGGAACAATATGGTTGAGTCTTTGCATCGTTTTCTTTTTTTCTCATTGATTGATGCTATTGTTTACGTCTTGTCCCAGCTTGCTAAACAACACCATCCTGACATAAATAAAGATGACCCAGAAGCTGAGAAGAAGTTCCAGGAGGTCTCTAAAGCATATGAAGTGAGTTTGACAGCTTAGATGAAATCTTTTTTTTATCATCTGTTAGAATCTTTCACTCAAACTGGTTTGGGTCTTTTTGGATCAGATTTTGAAAGATAAGGAGAAGCGTGACCTTTATGACCAGGTATTTAGGCCTTGTAATATTTTTGGTTTCCATTGTTGCAATTTGGCATGTTTTTGTGATGCTCCCTTGATTACCTATGTCAGATGTGATCTAAGTTTGCCGTCATCTCTTCAGGTTGGGCATGAAGCATTTGAGCAAAATGCTAGTGGTGGGTTTCCAAATGATTCAGGCTTTGGTGAAGGGTTTAACCCATTTGATATTTGGAATAACGATGTAATACCTTTCTTTCTTGGTTTCTATCTATCATGAAAATTGCCGAGTCATTTTTTCTTTCAAATGGAAATGGCTAACATATCAACATTCATGTTTTTACATGTTAATTCTTTCAAAATCAGATCTTCGGCAGCATGTTCAGGCGAGATATCGGAGGTCATGATGTTAAGGTATTACAATTTGCTTATTTTCCCAGAGATCATTTTTCTTCTCCAAGATTAATACGTTTCTCTTTCTTTCCTTCTTTACTGTTGTAAGGTTTTGCTTGATCTTTCTTTCATGGAAGCTGTTCAAGGATGCTCCAAAACTTTGACTTTTCAAACCGAGGTGGTTTGTAATTCTTGTGGTATGTGTATATTATTACAATGAAAGTGTTTTAGATGTTGTTATTATCTCAATATCAAGTTACTTATTGCTGTTTTCTTTCTTCCCCTCGCACTCAGGTGGGCAAGGTGTTCCTCCTGGTACCAAGCGTGAAAAATGCAAACCTTGTAATGGCTCTGGGATGGTCAGTATAATGTTACAAAACTCTAATCTGAACACTGCAATTATGATTTTTTTTTATGGTTTTAAAGTGTTACGGTTATGTTTTTCAGACAACAATGAGAAGCGGTGTGTTAAGCATCCAAAGATCTTGCCAGAAGTGTGGGGGAACTGGTCACACATTCTCAGTATGTCATATTTGATTGTTACACCTTTTGTATCACATGCGTAGTGTTTATATGTGTATACATATACGTGAAGGCAAACATCCACTTCTGTTAGATTTATCTCAAATGTTGGGTCTTTAACTAGGATTCTATAATTATTGGATTGCTCATCAATTTTCTTGTTTTGGTATTACTAGAGTATTTGCAAATCCTGCAGAGGGGCTAGAGTGGTAAGAGGACAGAAGTCAGTGAAAATCAATATTGATCCAGGTAATTTTATATTGCATATCTATAGGTAATAAAAAAGTCGTGCAGTCTTCATCCCATTAATCTCTTTAATTGTTCACATTTGTTTCACCTTCCAGGGGTTGACAATAGCGAAACATTAAAGGTGGCAAGGGTTGGTGGGGCTGATCCTGAAGGTGACCAACCTGGAGATCTTTATGTTACTATCAAGGTGACTTAACTGAAGTCAACTTTCTAATGGACAGTCATAGTTAATAATTTCATTGCGTTCTCAATAAGTTGGATGTATTCCTTTTCAGGTTCGTGAAGATCCAGTGTTCCGCAGAGAGGGATCAGACATTCATGTGGATGCGGTTCTCAGTGTTACCCAGGTGAAACAACATCCTCTTGTCAATCCTGTCTCTAAAATTTCATAGGTGCATTTGTCTTCAGTACTTGTTTTGGGCATCTAGTGCAGTATCCATGAGCTCTATTACCATTGTATTGTTCCTTATAACTGAGTATATTCTTCACCTTTTGTCAGGCTATTCTTGGAGGAACCATTCAAGTTCCAACCCTTACCGGTGATGTTGTCGTGAAGGTTTCTGAAAGATTTTTACGTTTTTTACACGTTTTAGGATTTTACTCTGGTTATATCAAAGGCCAAAAAATGCTGGCTAAGTGAACAAGCTCTGAAACGTGAAATAGCATTTACCAGAATAAATGCTTTGCTTCGGAACTTCAGAGTATCTTATTCTTTTATGAAAAAGCGGATCAGATTTTTGTTTGCTAGCTAAACGCAACGCCTGGTCTGGGAACTTCTCCACCAATCTAACTTGGAAATTCTTTTGTTGCAGGTCCGTCCTGGAACCCAACCTGGTCAGAAAGTTGTGCTCAGAAATAAAGGTGAGCTCTTTTGCCTGGCTCCATTAGTTCAGTTGTAGAATACCTGAAAGATGCGAAAAACTATTGAGTAGGATCTTTTTAGCTTGAAATAGAATTAGCGTCTCACTGGAGATTGAGAGCAAGACAAGAAAAAGACAGATTGAGAAACCAAGTGTTAAGTAGATTCTTTATTTATTAACTTATCTAATCACATGCGTTTGTTTACAATAAAACAGGTGTTAGAGCAAGAAAGTCGACTAGATTTGGGGATCAATATGTGCATTTCAACGTCAGTATCCCTGTGTAAGTCTCATAAAGTAAATTGTGTTTGGAAATAGTATAATAGTTAGGTGCCACGTTGCAATCTTTTGTTTGTTTTATGGTTTTTTTGTTGTTGGCAGCAATATAACGCAGAGACAGCGTGAACTGCTTGAGGAATTTAGTAAAGAAGAACGAGGTGAATGTGGCGAGCGACGCACTGCTTCTGGGGCTTCCCAGTGAAAACTACAAAGCTACTTCTTTTTTTGTTTGGCTGTATCAGAACACCGTGGTCCGTGGATCAACCTTCTTAATAGATATATCAATCAGACATGGTTGCGATTCTATTGTGTAGGATTAGTGAGGGTAATGTTTGGTTATACCTTTTAACTAATTCTACAACGCTAAAAGAAAAGAAGAAGAATCATAATATTGCCACTTCCCTTTTTTTGCTTGTCAAAGTTTATTTTAAACCTGCGGTTACAACTTACAACATAAAGAAGTCGATACTAAAGAATCGGAAACTACAACATAGATAACAATCGATAGCACCTTATTTATAGATAACAATCGATAGCACCTTAGAAAAGGATATCTATTTCATACTAGAATCCTATGTTTTCTCCTTTATCAATAACGTAGCTTATGTTGTGGTTGCATGGAAAATATTCCTCCAGGGAAACATTTTAAAAGCATAAACTCTTGGAAACATAGAAAAACGCTATAGAGGTGCGTTTCCTAAAAATGTCAATTTGGAAATACGACAGAAACTTGTTTTCTTAAACGTAATAAGTAAATAGTTTGGCTACACATGGATATATTTGGTATATTTATAGATTAAAAACAATAAAATTATGAAAGATTGTTCCAACAATAAACAAGATTATTCCAACAAAGAGTGTAAAATCTTAGAGCATACATAACCATGTTTTTATTTGGGTCTTATGTAATAAAACTCATTAAAAATAATAAATTTTGATGAAATTGGGTTTGATTAGTACCATGAGGCCAAGACCCATAAAACCTAAGTAGATTAATATAATATTAAATCTAATGTTAATGAGATCAAATAAAAACATGGTTATGGATGGTCTTATATTTATGCACATAAATCTAGGTCTTCTAGTTATAGAAAGTCTTGCTTTCAAAGATCTCCCTAAGTGGGATGTTGGAGATGGTCTATTTGGTTCAAGATGATACTAATTTTTTAGATATTTAAGATTTTTCTCTTACGAATTAGAATTGAAGACACTTTTGTTTGATAGAATAAATGAAAATGAAAATTAACATAAATATTAACACTAACATGTAAACTCAAGAAGGCGCTGTAGAGATGATATGGCCCCTAAGTCATTTCCCCTACAAGAAGATGAAGACCTCTTGAATTTCTTAAATCCTCTTTACTTGGCAAGGGAACCTTCAAAGCTATCTTCACCCAAGGAGAAGTCATGAATGCAGTCGGAGAGATCACGGAGCCAACAGGAGGCGCTGCAGAGGCCAAAACAGCATGGCACCGATGTCAGGCAGTGACACCGATGTCAGGCAGGCCTCATCGGTGTCCAGGCAGCTGCCATCGGTGCCAAAGCAGTTGCCATCGGTTTCAGATGCTTCGTCGCTCGTCAGAACAACAACGAAGGCTCCAGAAGGTTCCCTGCATCAAAGCCCAGTAACGAAGCCCACATAAGCACAACCGACATAGGGGAAAAAGGCAATCCGCAAAGGTTTAGGAAAGTTGACATTATCTTTAGGAAAAGGCTTAGCCGACTTAGGAGGCTATATATATCAATGTACAAGCCCTTGTAAAAGCAATACAAACCCTACTTTCTCTTTGCTCATTGTTTTCTCTTTCGTAGCTTAACATAGCAAACTCTGCTTCCTCTGAAAACCCTTACAAATCTAATCGTGCGATTTCCGACATCCACAATTTGGCGCCGACTAAGGGGAACTAGAGAGTTTCTTACACAAAAAGCTACGTTACATACCAAATCGAAGATGGTGAGCGGCGAAGAAAACACGTCTCGCAGAGACAACCAGGAGAAAGAACCCTCCGTCAGAGCTACTGCTACCAACGCCGCTGCTCAAGGCGACATAACCGAGGTGAAGAAGATGCTAGAAACCTTCCTCACAGAGCAGAAGAAGCAAGCCAAGATCAACGAGGCGACTTCAAAGGAGCTGAAAGCTCTTTCGTGAAGAAAGCGCGGAAGACTCGACACAACAAGACTTAGGGCGTGCGTCGACCCTCAACGCCTCGACTTCTCGGCGCCTCGTACCACTCGGGAAAACCCAGATGACCTACCACCACCACCACTGCGTCGAGAATCAGACAAGTCTCCTGAATGCGTCATGGATATCTTTGACGGAGATGAACCAGCTCCCACGAAGCGTGCACAAGTAGAAGGTGCAGAAGGCAACCGACAAGACCACACGCCTCTGACACTCAAAGCACATCATGCTCTTCCAAGACGAAGGTTGTGAAAGACACCTCAGAGTACACCAAATACTCTAGCGAAGAGCGGTACAAGAAGGAGCAAGAGCGTAGAGCGTTCAAACGATCTTACGCTGCAGTAAAGGCCCAGATGGAGCGAGTAACCTCTGATCTGAAGCGTACCCAGTCGCAGATAAACCACAGAACAGGGAAGGCTCCTGCCATCGCGCATGTACTGGAAAAGGCAAGGAACACGCTTTTTGACGAACGAATCGCGAGGACAAAAATCTCCGATCCCGGAATAATCAAATTACCAGTTTACGAAGGAACTACAAACCCTTCGGACTATCTGATGGAATTTGAAGTGGCCTTGGGGAGAGCAAACTTCAATGAAGCCGAAAAAGACATCGTCTACTGCAAGCTGTTCATAGAAATCCTCAAGGGGCTTGCCCTTCAATGGTTCTACAAGCAGGAGAAGAATTCGATTCACACTTTCCTCCAGCTTTCCGAGTTGTTCGTGCAACATTACAACATCTTCATGGAACGGAAAATCTACAATTCTGAACTATGGAATAACAAGCAAGGCAGACCGAGATTCTTCGGTCTTTCATGACAAAGTTGAAGAACACATTGTCAAAGGTTGAAGGTATCAACAACAAATCATCCCTAGAGGCTTTGCGAGGAGCACTTCGGTGTCCATCTCTAATCTAGCAAGAGATGAGTCTCAACACGCCAACGACAATCCAAGACGCTCTCCACCGTGCAGCTGACTTTGCTCGAATAGAAGAGGAAGTCCGAACAACGAAAGGTGGGAAAACCAAACAAGTAAGCGAACCAACCCAGGTCACTGTACCGAAGAAGAGCAATCCCGCTTACGTCCAATACGAAGGAGGATCCAGAGGGACTCACAACTATCAAGTGGAGTCATCGGGTCGCGGGTGTGGAAGAGGCCACGGGCGCGGTCGCGGCAGAGGAACCTGGAACAACAACTGGACCAGAGAGTCAAAAGACTATGATGAGAAGCTGTACTGTGATTTCCACAAAGCAAGTGGACCCTCCACCGCAAGGTGTCGCGAGTTAGGGCGACAGCTCATAGCCAAACCCACAGAGGGCACCTTGAAGAGCAACAACAACTTGTCAGACTTCAAGCCAGAGGAGAAAACTCATGCTGACACCGAACAGCAAGCGGATGCCGACATGGAAAACGAAGACCAGCGTGAAAGTATCAACATGATAATGGGAGGCTCACAGTACAGTGCGGACAACGTGACTGCGATCGAAGCTTACCAACGACGCGCTGACGTCTGCGCGAACATATCAGCACCTGCAAAGCCAAGGCTTTCCAGCGACCCTATTACCTTCGACGAACAAGACACTGAGGGTCTCGATCAACCACACAACGATCCCTTGGTAATCAATTTGACTGTTTACGACTTCAACGTCGCTCACGTTCTTATTGATACAGGAAACTCGGTGGATGTCATCTTCAAGAAAACACTAGAGCGAATGAAGATTGATCTATCCCCAATCAAAGGGAGGCCTAAACCCATAACAGGCTTCTCTGGCGAGACAACCATGACGATGGGAATAATTCGCCTTCCCGTCCAAGCTGGCAACGTTAAGAAGATGGTCGATTTCACCGTCTCCGATCATCCAACAATCTACAACATGATCATGGGAACTCCTTGACTCAATCAGATGAGAGCTGTGCCTTCAACATACCACTTATGCCTCAAATTCCTAACACCCATCGGTATACAAACGATATGGGGAAATCAGAAGGATTCCCGTACGTGTTTTCTCGCCGAGCATAAGCTGCGAAACATCAAGAAAAAGAAGGACGACTCTGAGCCTCAAGAATCACGAAAAAGAGCGAGAACCAGCTCTGAGCAGGTCAAGAACCTGACCGACCTCTTATAGCAATTACATATTGCAGAAGGTCGTGTAGAAGAAAAGCGACCCACTTGCGAACCTGTAGTGTATGTATGCATTGACGAGCAACATCCCGAAATATGTGTAGAGATCAGAGCCATGCTTGATGAAACACTTAAGAAGGAGCTGGTAGCCAATAAAAGACATGCCTGGGATAGACATCAACGTTGATCCGACTTTCAAACCAATAAAACAAAAAAGGAGGAAGCTCGGTCCTGAGCGAGTAAAGGCGGTAAACGACGAAGTCGAAAGGCTCCTGCGCATCGGATCAATCATCGAAGTCAAGTACCCTGATTGGCTCGCCAACCCAGTCATGGTAAAGAAGAAGAACGGAAAGTGGCGTGTCTGCATGGACTTCATGGATCTGAACAAAGCGTGCCCGAAGGACAGCTTCCCTCTGCCTCACATCGACCGCTTAGTAGAAGCAACAACAGGGAATAAACTCTTAACATTCATGGATGTCTTCTCAGGCTACAACCAGATTCTAATGCACCCTTAAGATATAGAGAAGACCGCCTTCATCACAGACCGGGGAATCTACTGTTCCAAGGTGATGCCCTTCGGCCTAAAAAACGCTGGTGCAATATATCAAAGGCTCGTGAACAAGATGTTTAAAGATCAGCTAGGCAAGACGATGGAGGTGTATATAGACGACATGCTCGTGAAATCTCTTGAGGAGGAGGACCACACCTTTCACCTAGAAGCGTGCTTCAACCAGCTCAACCTTCACAACATGAAACTAAACCCAACGAAGTGCAGATTTGCAGTAACCTCCGGGGAATTCCTGGGATACTTGGTCACTCATCGTGGCATCGAAGCTAATCCAAAGCAGATTAACGCGCTGATCCAAATGGCATCTCCAAGAAACAAGCATGAAGTTCAAAGATTGATTTGACGAGTAGCTGCGCTCAACCGGTTCATCTCACGATCAACTAACAAATGCCTTTCTACAACACGCTGCGAGGAAACAAACAGCTCGAATGGTCGGACAAGTGTGAAGATGATTTCGGGCAGCTCAAGGAGTACTTGGCAACACCGCATATCCTTGCTAAACCAGTAATTGGAGAACCTCTCTTCCTCTACATCGCTGTTTCCGAAACAGCTGTCAGTGCTGTGTTAGTACGCGAAGAACGAGGCGAGCAAAAGCTTATCTTCTATGTTAGCAAGACCCTCACCGATGCTGAAACAAGATACCCTCAGCTAGAGAAGCTAGCACTTTCCGTCGTCATGGCATCACGAAAGCTAAAGCCTTACTTCCAATTTCATACCATCGTAATTCTCAACATCTTCCCTTTGCGTTTGGTCTTGCATAGTCCAAGTCAATTTGGCAGGTTGGCCAAGTGGGCTGTAGAACTCAGCGAGTATGACATCGTATATAAAGGGCGAACGTGTAACAAGTTGCAAGTGTTGGCAGACTTCCTCATCGAACTCCTAGAGGACCAAATCCCAAAGGAGGTTCGACCAGGGATCTGGGAACTACACGTCGACGGCTCATCTTCCAAAAATGGGTCCGAAATAGGGATACGCTTAACATCACCAACATGCGATATCCTCGAACAATCGTTCCGTCTAGGCTTCAAAGCCTTCAACAACGAAGCAGAATATGAAGCTGTTATCGGTGGTATGCGACTCGCTCAAGGACTTAACGTCGAGCGCGTTCGCGCATTCTGCGGTTTACAACTGGTTACTAGCCAGTTCAGCGGCGAGTACGCAACGAAAGACGATCGGATGGAAGCCTATTTAAAGATAGTCAAGGACCTTGCCCTGACATTCAAAGAGTTTACACTTACACGAATTCCCCAAGGGGAAAACGTTGATGCCGATGCTTTAGCAAACCTTGCCTCCACTTCAGCTCTGCCAAAAGATCTAGCTTTGAAACGGGTTATCCCCGTGGAGTTCATCGAATTTCCAAGCATCCAACAAGATATGACGCTCACTATCTCAACACGATCTCAAGTGCGAAGCAAGCAAAAGCCATTGTTGAATCACTCGAGACAAGAGCCGAAGACGTTGAGATGGCAGAGGCAGCTGAGGAAATAGAGCCTACGCGTCTCCCGATGAAAACGCCTATGGATGGTCAACAAAGAAATGCAGACACCGATGAAGTCCTAGGCACCGATGAGGCTCCAGTCGCCGACGCCTGTGTCACCGATGGGGTCCCTGTCACCGATGAGGTCCCGACACCCTTTTGCCCGAAAATCTCCCATTTGTCCCTCATGCCCAAGACACGTCTGTCCCGATGGAGACACATGAAGAACCCGAGTACGGTTGCGATAAACCTTGGATGGATCAGATTCGTGCTTACATTGTCAACGGAGAACTGCCTAGCAACAGGTGGGCAGCCCGCAAGGTACAGAAGCAAGTTGCTCGATACGTTCTGCTAGATGGTAACGTCTACAAGTGGGGATTCTCCGGTCCTCTGCTCACCTGCGTAGAAGGGCAGGAGGCCATACAAGTCATGGAAGAAATACACAGCGGGTCTTGTGGTAATCACTCATGAGGCAAAGCCTTAGCAATCAATATCAAGCGACATGGCCACTTCTGGCCTACTATTGTGAACGACTGTGTAAAGATTTCAGCCAAGTGCAAAAGATGTCAACGACATGCTCTAAAGATCCATCAACCAACGGAGATGCTTTCCTCTGTCACCTCTCCTTATCCATTCATGAGATGGGCCATGGACATTGTTGGACCATTGCACGCTTCAAAACAGAAGCGCTTCTTACTTGTTCTAACATATTATTTTTCAAAGTGGGTAGAAGCTGAAGCTTACGCATCAAAGAAGTTAAAAGTTTCGTCTGGAGAAACATCATATGCTGTCACGGAGTTCCATACGAAATTGTTATAGATAACGGTTCGCAGTTCATCTCCAACAGATTCGAGACCTTCTGTGCAAAGTGGAAGATTCGACTTAGCAAGTCTACTTCTCGTTATCCTTAAGGTAATGGGCAGGCATAAGCAATAAACAAGATAATTCTCGACGGCCTTAAGAAATGCTTAGATGTGAAGAAGTAACGCTGGGCAGACGAACTAGAAGGCGTTTTATGGTCCCACCGCACCATTCCTCGCCGTGCAACAGGCGAAAATCCTTTTGCACTTATCTATGGCATTGAATGTGTCATACCAGAACACGAAGATCTCCCGGGCCACGACATCGTCTCTTACCAGAACACGAAGATCTCAACGATTCACTCCTCTTCGATGAATTGGACTTCCTTAACAAAAGGCGTGATCAAGCACTCATCAGGATAACCAACTATCAAAACACAACCGCACGCTACTACAACTCCAGAGTTCGAGAAACACATTTCCGTGAAGGCGACTTGGTCTTGCGCGAAGCCTTCCAGAATACAGCAGAGCGGAATGTAGGCAAACTCAGAGCTAACTGGGAAAGACCTTACAGAGTCATCACCGTGGTCTGTCCCGGCGTCTATGAGCTCGCCACCATGGCTGGCACGCCAATACTCCATTCATGGAACGCGAAGCACTTGAAGAGGTACTATCACTAGTCCTCTTCAAAGACTTTTGCATTGAACTACGAGGCGACTTGATCCCTGCAAAGGGTACATAAGCAGCTTATCTCTGGACGAGTTCAGTTGCCCTCCTCCGTAAAAAGGGGGGGAGAGTGGGGTATGTATACTCGTAAACTCTCATTTTTTATCAAGCTCTTTGCTTCAGACGACAAACACTTGACACAAGTCTCATAGACTTCATCAGTTACCTCCTCTATGGATTTTTCAAAGCCTTTTTCAAGCAAGGTTCGTCAATTACATTCTTTATGGATTATTCAAAAGCCTTCTTCAAACAAGTTCAATCCACAGTCGTTGCTGCTGGCCACAATAACAATGTGTGAACCTGAACACAATGACATTCATCATTAGATCCTAAGCACGCTATATAAGTTCTAATGTTCGATTCCTGGGCCTTTGACTCCGGCGGTTCATTCAAAAATTCTAATGTTTCAGCTTCAGGGCTTTTTGACTCTGGCTGTTCATTCAAGAACCCAACAACACCGTTGGTAAAAAGCAACTGCCAATGATTACTTAGGTTTGTACACCAAATAATCATTCTGAAAACCCAACAACACGTTGGTCAAGTCAAAAGGTGTGATCGCTTCTGAACAGACGTGTTTGGAAAGCACCGCCACTCTAAAAAACCCAATAACAACGTTGGTAAAAGCAGAAACCCAACAACAAACGTTGGTAAGAAATGAGCAAAAGCTCACTTGCGATCTTTGTTACCCTGCAATCATAAACCCAACGACAACGTTGGTGCAAATTGCAGGAGGTGTTTTTGGTGTAAACGACCTCCAACCTGTATTGAAGTCTTGATCAAAGCGAGAATCATGATTTGACAAAGAAAGAAAGGCGAGAAAATAAAGCCGCATTCATTACCATCTTACATTTGCTACAATGCAAGGTAAAAAATCATAGCATGGATACAAACCATCCAACGCTATTTCCAAAAGTCATGAGTAATCCCGTCAGAAAAACATTAAGTTATAGACAAAAGTCATAAAATAGGCTAAGTCTGAAAGCACAAAGATAAAAGCAGGAGAAACATCAGCAATCAAGGCTCCTCATCAGCCTCATCGTCGGCTTCGTCGTCGACCTCGTCGTCTGCCTCCTAGTCAACCTCGTCGTCGATCTCATCAGCGGCGGAAACCTCGGGGATCTCAAGTACCTCACGGATCCTGTCGAGAAGTTCCCCGAACATGTCACGAGCATCGTAGATCAGACGACGTCGCTCATGCAACGCCCTAATCTCAGTCGGAAGTTACGATGGCCAAGATCCCGGAAGAAGCCCGATGAAGTCCAAGTTCGCATCAATCTCAACAAGGTTCAACATGTTGTTTTGAACCTTCTCGCCAATCTCTGCAAGTAGTCCAGCGACCTCGCTAACTCGCCCTGCAAAGCCGCGAGTCATATCATCTCTGGCCGCAGCAACGGCCTCGCCAATCCTAGAGTTCTGAAGATCACTAGCAGAACTAAGCAGTGTCTTCAGCGAAGCTATCTCATCATCACATTTGGAACACTTCAACTTGAGCTTCGCTAACTTGGCATCACAGTCCTTCTTAATCTTCTGCACAGAAAAAGCATCGCGCTCAAGAACTAGGTTCCGCTCGGCAATCTCGTATATTCTCGACTGCAGAGCGGCATTGGCCTCTCTGGCCACGCGAAGCTCACTATCTCTCAAAACGAACATCCTTGTCGTAGTCACCAACCAAACGGTCAAAGAGGAGGGAAGGCTGCAAGAAAAAGAAAAATAACGTCAAAACATGCTAAGGCATAACCGAAAGATACTAAGTAAGAAAAGATGTGAACCTCAGAAGCTTTGGACATCGTCGCCGCATAGGCTTCATCATGAAGTAACCCACTAGCCAATGGCAAAGCAACACTGCTCGCCGAAGCCTAATTGTCTACAACAACCGCAGGACTAGTATCCACCCTCCGCTTCTTCGAAGGGGGCTCGCGGTCAATGCCCTTTCCCTTGCCGCTGGACATGCGGGCTCTCTCCGCTGACATCCTACGAAACTCCGCAAGCTCGCCTGTAGAAAAGGAAGGAGGAGGAAGTAGGGTCGAGGTAGCAGGGGTCTTAGGCGCCAAAGGCCTTGAAGACCTCGCCCGCACCGAGGGTCAAGGTCATCGGCACCACCGCCCGCACCGAGGGTCAAAGTCATCGGCACCACCGCCCTCGGGGTGTCGGTACCCGAAGACCTCATGGCCTTCGCAGTTACCTCGACCGCAGCCTGCTCGCGAGAAGACACCCTCGCCCTGCCTCGTCCAAAAATCTTTCCCGGAATGATCTCAGCAGAAAACGCTCTCTTGATCCTCTTTCGGCTAAACGATTCCTCCTAATTGCCATCCCTATAGGAAAGCTCCTTATGCATGGCTTTAACAAACTTCTTTGAGACTTCGGGAAGTGATGGCTTTACTGAAAAAGACAACAATTCAAGAGTTAGCATAAACAAGGCTATGAAAAAAAAAAAAACTAAGTGTTAATTACCTCGTCTTGACGAGGTTGATGCAGTCCGCCTCGACAGTTTTCTCAGAAATCTCAACAAAGAATAAACGATCCTCGAAGTGGTCATCCTTACTCGGAAACCCGGCAATGAGTGCCATTCCTGACGCATTAGTAACAATATGCTTGAGCTTTTCACTTCGACCACGAACTCTAAAATCCGTTAACTAAGACAAGTGATCGGTGCTTATATCGACACCACACTCTCTGCTAAGCACGTAGATACCGAAGAGATGTCTAATGCCCCTGGGGTTATTCTGAGCAAGGCAGGTACCATGTGTCGCATGGAAGCGTATGAGGAACCCTGGCAGTGGAAACCAAAGCAGGCACTGGTCAAAATAGTTCTCGAATAAATTCATGTATCCTGGAGGCAGGGCGTCGGCTGTGTCAACGGAACTAAGAACAACTAACTCGATGTCCTCTGAGATCCTACACTTCTCCCGAAGACGTTGCAGAGAATCCTCCTTCGAAAGGGTAGACCCAGGAGGGTCAGGACGAACCTTCACCTTTGGCGTCGACGCAGCCTTCTTCGTCTGCTTAACCTCCTCAACATCCTCACCGTTTCTCTCAACACTAGAAGCTCGCAAGTTGGACGAAGAGGAACAAGATGATGCATCGGCTCTCCTGAAAGGAAGCTGTGGATCTGTCTCATCGAAAAACCGAGAATCTGCAAAAAACAAGCCTGCTACCCTCGGGTCATCGGGGTCTTCGGTGGTCACATCCCTCTCCCTTGGGACGTCGGGATACCAACGCGGTTCATATTGCCATTGGCGTAAACCCTCGACCCCTCGGCTCTGGTGTTGTGAGGCTTCGGGATGACGTCGACATCACAACGAAGAGCGCATGACGCAAGGTCTTCGGTTCCTTTAGGTCTTCGGTCTTCGGTGCCGAGAAACTCATCGTCGTTGTTTTGGCCTTCAGTGCCGAGGAGCTCATCGGCGTTGAGCTCGTCAGTGTCACGTCGGTCCTCGGTACAAAAGGCCACTTCGGCACCATCACGCTCGTCGGCAACAAGCACAACGCCAACGGTCCCGCGAGGGTCAAGGTCAGGTTCATCGGTTGGGTCGGTCTCCATTGGATCCACAAACAACAAGTTTACCTACACCAAAATCAAAAATCAAAGGTTTTCATCAATCTTCAACAAGGATAAGCATGCTCATCAACAACATCAAAAGCCTTCTCACATTCAACATTCAAAGATCAAAATTCAAAAAGAGTCCTACAATTAACTCAATCTAAACCTTAAATCTATCAACAAATCAAAGCTTATACAAAAGCCCAAGCTAGATTCATGGAGCAAATAACAATTCCAAACTTGTTCATGGATCTAATAAATTGTTCTTCATGGGAAAAATTAGATATACAACATTTGAATGGCTAAACTAGAAAGCTTTGATGAAGATGAGAAGAAGACTTACCAAGAAATCAAGGAGACGTCGGTGGCTCTGACCGGAAAAGTTTTCCGGCGATGCTGGTCGGAAAAAACGGCCGGCGGCAAGAGGTGAGGTGGAAGAAGAAAATCTAAAACCCTAGAGAAAACGAGTGGAGAAGAAAGAAGGAAGGGAAAAAGTAAAAAAAATCTTATCCTTTAAAAAAAAAAAAAAAAAAAAAAAGTTTCTTTCTCTCATTGGTGGGTCCCAAAATCTCCAGAGACATTATAATTCTAGGAATTTATTTTCCCGTTACAAAAGACGTCGTTGACATCAACAAACGCCACGCGGAGTCTTAAAATCTCCGGAGAACAAAAAAAAAACTTTTCTGCAAGTTTCCGCACGCGAAGAGTAAAGTCTTTAAATCTTCAGCAAGGTCTTAAAATCCTTAGTGTGGAAACCATCTCCAATAGCAAACGCTATCAGCTCTCGCAAGCAGAGTACGAAGTCTTAAAACCTTCGAAAAACGAAAAAATAACGTTTCCAATGTTATGGACACTAAAGGCTCAAGCCTAACATCATCATGCTAACAACAACATCATAACTTTGAACAACAAACTTCAACACCCGATTGTCCTTAACTCGATACTATTATCACTAACATTACCGAGCTGGGGGCTAATTGTTGGGGTCGGATTTCACCCGATGAACTTCGGTGTTCAAAGTTATGATTGACAACGAGCATACTTTGACGAGCAGAGATGATATGGCCCCTAAGTCATTTCCCCTACAAGAAGATGAAGACATCTTGAATTTCCTAAATCCCCTTTACCTGGCAAGGGAACCTTCAAAGCTATCTTCACCCCATGAGAAGTCATGAATGCATCGTCGGAGAGATCACAGAGCCAACAGGAGGCGCTGCAGAGGCCAAAACTACCTGGCATCGATGTCACTAAGCAGTGACACCGATGTCATTGCCTAGTGACACCGATGTGCCTGGCCTCATCGGTGTCCTGGCAGCTGACATCAGTGCCAAGGCAGTTGCCATCGGTTTCAGATGCTTCGTCGCCCGTCAGAACAGCAACGAAGGCTCCAAAAGGTTCCCCGCATCAAAGCCCAGTAACGAAGCCCACATAGGCACAACCGACATAGGGGAAAAAGGCAATCCGCGAAGGTTTAGGAAAGTTGATATTATCTTTAGGAAAAGGCTTAGCTGACTTAGGAGGCTATATATATCAATGTATAAGCCCTTGTAAAAGGCATTCGTAACTTTTATCACAAAAGCAATACAAAGCAATTACAAACTCTATTTTTTATTTGCTCATCGTTTTCTTTTTCGTAGCTTAACATAGTAATCTCTGCTTCCTCTCGAAACCTTTACAAATCTAATTGTGCAATTTTTGGCATCCACAATTTTCCGTATGGATATAATTTTCGTTGTTAGGGAGGCTCGAATCCTAAAAGAAGTAATGTATCATATTTTTAAATCTCACCTACCGCTAGACCATGTAAGCAAAATGAACAAGCTTGCACGAAATGTTCTTACCATTCCGTCTAATATTATTTACATAAACTTTGTACCTCCAATTTTAGATTATTGGAGTTATGATTGATTAAAATCTCCGGAGAACAAAAAAAAAACTTTTCTGCAAGTTTCCGCACGCGAAAAGTGAAGTTTTTAAATCTTCAGCAATGTCTTAAAATCCTTAGTGTGGAAACCATCTCCAAATAGCAAACGCTATCAGCTCTCGCAAGCAGAGTACGAAGTCTTAAAACCTTCGAAAAATGAAAAAATAACGTTTCCAGTGTTATTGACACTAAAGACTCAAGCCTAACATCATCATGCTAACAACAACATCATAACTTTGAACAGCAAACTTCAACACCCGATTGTCCTTAACTCGATACTATTATCACTAAAATTACCGAGCTGGGGACTAATTGTTGGGGTCGGATTTCACCCGATGAACTTCGGTGTTCAAAGTTATGATTGACAACGAGCATACTTTGACGAGCATAGATGATATGGCCCCTAAGTCATTTCCCCTACAAGAAGATGAAGACATCTTGAATTTCCTAAACCCCCTTTACCTGGCAAGGGAACCTTCAAAGCTATCTTCACCCCATGAGAAATCATGAATGCATCGTCGGAGAGATCACAGAGCCAACAGGAGGCGCTGCAGAGGCCAAAACTACTTGACACCGATGTCACTAAGCAGTGACACCAATGTGCCTGGCCTCATCGGTGTCCTGGCAGCTGCCATCGGTGCCAAGGCAGTTGCCATCGTTTTCAGATGCTTCGTCGCCCGTCAGAACAGCAACGAAGGCTCCAGAAAGTTCCCCGCATCAAAGCCAAGTAACGAAGCCCACATAGGCACAACCGACATAGGGGAAAAAGGCAATCCGCGAAGGTTTAGGAAAGTTGACATTATCTTTAGGAAAAGGCTTAGCCGACTTAGGAGGCTATATATATCAATGTACAAACCCTTGTAAAAGGCATTCGCAACTTTTATCACAAAAGCAATACAAAGCAATTATAAACTCTATTTTTTCTTTGCTCATCGTTTTCTCTTTCGTAGCTTAACATAGTAATCTCTACTTCCTCTCGAAACCTTTACAAATCTAATTGTGCAATTTTCGGCATCCACAATTTTCCATATGGATATAATTTTCGTTGTTAGGGAGGCTCGAATCCTAAAAGAAGTAATGTATCATATTTTTAAATCTCACCTACCGCTAGACCATGTAAGCAAAATGAACAAGCTTGCACGAAATGTTCTTACCATTCCGTCTAATATTATTTACATAAACTTTGTACCTCCAATTTTAGATTAATGCTTCGTTTTAGCTAAATTGTTAAGTTGTTGATATGTTAAATTTCATCTCTCACGCAATTGTCACATAGAAGAACGATATTATTGTCCAAATAAGGTTGAAATACTACATATTTTTGTATATTATTTGGACAGTGTTGTGAAATTCTTACATATATAATATGGAGATTTTTATCTGGACTTTGTGTTTGATCTCAAGGAAAAACTTAATAAGAAAACAATATGAAATATAGGAGAGTAAACAAGTGTCTCTTCAGCGTCTTTTTCTATCTTTTTTATTTATAAAACATTTTATTACAACAGTATTTATAGGAAAATAGATTAGTTGAACTTGCATGTTTAGTGAAGATTGTGGCCGGAGCATAAATATGACACTTAGAATTTTAGTAGTTATGCTTAATGTTATGTTAATGAATAATCATCCATTTCTTAATAAATAATTATATTCTTCATTTTTTTTGTCGTAGTTATATTCTTCATTATGTTGTCCAATATAGTTATGAGGTAAATTAATTATAGAGATAATTATTAAAACATCCTTTTTAGATCCATGGCTTACTTAAACATCCTTTAATTTTTTGAGTTTAAATTATTGAGTTAAAAAAGGTTATAAAGACATTAAAAATACATAAAATTCGTTTATTAACGCAAATGCCATTATCATTTGAGAAAAAAAAAATAACATAAAAAAAAAAAAATTCAGATTTCACGAAACCTCTTCTTCTTCTCCTCCGGCGACTCCAAGCGATTTCGTCTCCGGCGACGAGATTTGTTGCGTTTGACGGTAAGATTTGAAACGAATCATGAGTTTTCTTCCGCTCTATCATTCACGAGTGTTTTGGGTTCGGATTTATGAACTTCAATATGTTCTTCGTTCATAGGTTTCGAAATTCCGGCGAAGGAAAGTTCCGACGAGTGTTGGGGTTTCGTTTCCGTGTGTTGTAGAAAGGTAATCTCTTAATTTTAACCGGTTTCGTTTGGGTGTGTTGAAGTTTTGTAATATCACGTTCTGGTCCAGATCTGGATTTTTCTCAGATCTGAATTTTTTCCAGATTTGGATTTTTATCAGATCCAGATTCCGACGTTATGGTAGACTTATTTCTATGGGAAAAAACATACGTTACGGTAGATTTATAATAGACGTTATGGTAGGCTTATTTCTATGAGATGCTGACGTTGTGGTAGACTTATTTCTATAAGATGCAGACGTTGTGGTAGACTTATTTCTATGAGATGCAGACGTTGTGGTAGACTTATTTCTATGAGATACAAACATTATGGTAGACTTTTCGACTCTTGATATGCTAATGAATGAAATCTTTTTTGACGTTATGGTAGACTTTTTGCAAAGAGATTCAAACATTATGGTAGACTTCTATGAGCATTTTTTTTGTAGTGTAATGAATGAATTGACAACATTTATGTATGGTTAAAACATGGCTTCTGAAAATTCTCTGTAACCATTACAATATCCTTAAAACACGAGTACGAGTTTAAACGAAAAGATAGAAAATATATGAAAATATATAGTACATACGAAATCTACCATCACTTGTGTATAAATCTACCATCACTTGCATGATATGCCCCTAAATCTGTACCACCTTTTGAATTGTCAACCAAGAACACTCATCAATTCTTCTCAAAACTCTAACTACCACAAGAATGATTTGTTTTGTTCCCAATTTACCTCATTTTGTTAAAACCCTAAACCCTAAACCCTAAACACAAAGAAAGATCAATCACGGATCCGAGCTATGCGGCTGCAACCCTAGTTTTTCACCATTGTTGCAGGTTTTTTCGTGCAAATTTGTCTATTTTTTAAGGGTAAAATTGACATTTCGCGTTCCTTGTAAATAACTCTACCACCTACCAAATAAGTCTACCACCACTATAGTTTCCTAAACAGGAAACAAGTCTACCACCAAGTACTACAAGTCTACCGCTATCACAATAAGTCTACCAAATGTCTAATGTGAAAAAAGTCTACCGTAACTAGGTTGGATAAAAAGTCTACCATCACTCGACCTAGGTTCAAACAAATCTACCACTGCAATCGCTAACAACGCATAAGTCTACCACTGTTGGTCCTAAAAAAATAAGTCTACCAGTCAAAGGTTGGTTTCGTTGACCGAAAATACTGAATAAGTCTACCGCTCATTATAAAACTACCACTACTACAATAAGTCTACCACACTTATACACAAAATAAATCTACCACCGCCATAAATAAGTCTACCGCTAACTATAAATCTACCGCTACTAAAATAAGTTTACCGTCACTATCCACAATTATAAATCTACCGCTGCTATGACTAAAAATCTACCACCAAAGAAGACAAATCTACGAGTCAAAATAAAATCTACCATCAAAGAAAAATACATCTATCGTTCAAAATAAGTCTACGGAAATAAATCTACCATTCGACTAATAAGTCTACCGCAAAAAATAAGTCTACCATTGGGTGAATTTAAGTCTACCACTCAAAAAATAAGTCTACCGTTCGAAAACAAATCTACCACCAAAGAGATACAATAAGTTTACCATTCAAAAATAAGTCTACCGCTCATCAAATAAGTCTACGGACTAAAAAATAAGTCTACGAGATCGATAATAAGTCTACCATCGTTGAGCGGTAGACTTATTATTTTTAGGCGGGAATTCCCGCCTACATGTCCCGTTTCATTAATGGCATTTTCGTAAATACGTTTTTCATTATCAAAAGAAAAATGGTAAAACGAACTTAAAAATAACCTTAACTATCTCAAAATGGATATAGAAAAGGAAAAGAAGACATTGAAATCTACAGTTTTTATTATAGCAGGATTTGAATATCGTTTGGTAAAGGTAACAATATTTTCTCAACGAGGGGGAGATGGATACAATGAATATGGAGGGGCGAATACGGGCATAAAATCTACAGAATCTCCCGCCGTATCAAAGCAACAAGAAAGAGATCGTAATGGAGTTGCCGGTTGTAGATCTGTCGAGCTACCTAGGATTCTCCGGTCGTGAAGCGGCTTCTCCACTAGGAGCTGAAGAGTTCTCCGGTCAACCGGGAACTGATCTTCTCGACTCTTGCCGAGAAGTGAGTCGGATCCTTAGGGAAACCGGAGCCCTGCTGGTGAAAGATCCGAGATGTAGCGCTCAAGACAACGATCGATTCATTGATATGATGGAGACTTACTTCGAGATGCCTGATGATTTCAAGCGGTTGCAACAGAGACCTAATCTGCACTATCAGGTTCCTTGTCCTTGTTTCCCTCTAATCGTTTCATTTCGGATTTTGATCGACGGTCCTACAACAGGTTGGTGTGACACCGGAGGGAGTTGAAGTTCCGAGAAGCTTGGTGGATGAAGAGATGCAAGAGAAATTGAATGCAATGCCCAGAGAATACAAACCACACACTCCTAAGGGACCAGATCACAAGTGGAGGTACATGTGGAGAGCAGGTCCTCGCCCATCAAACACACGCTTTAAGGTAGGATTGACTATTATATTTTTTTGAATTGCTTCATACAAAATTGTACCTAATTACCAGTGATTTTCGTAGGAGCTCAACTCAGAGCCTGTCATACCACAAGGTTTTCCTGAATGGAAAGAGATAATGGACTCATGGGGTTACAAGATGATATCAACTGTGGAGGTCAGTCAGGAACTCTTGTAGTGTTTCCTTCTTCTTATGCTATGTTATGTGATGATATTTTTTCTTATATTGTTCAGGTTGTTGCTGAAATGGCAGCAATCGGGTTCGGTTTACCCAGGGATGCATTTACATCCCTCATGAAGCAGGTTCATTCTTGGCCCTTTTTCTTCTTCAGCTTCTGTGAAAACAAAAGAGTATCATTGTGTGCCCACTAAGAACCCAAACTAGAACTCCCCTCTATTTCGGGCTACATATTGGATGAATATTTACTGGAAACAAGGCTCATGCATAAATTCTGATTCTTTAACTTCAACACTATTCAGGGTCCCCATCTTCTTGCTCCAACTGGAAGTGATCTTAGCTGTTACAACGAGGAGGGCACGATATTTGCAGGATATCACTATGACCTCAATTTTCTAACAATTCATGGAAGAAGTAGATTCCCTGGTCTATATATTTGGTTAAGGAATGGAGAAAAGGTTGCGGTTAAAGTTCCCCTTGGCTGCCTCTTGATTCAAACTGGAAAGCAGGTATGGAGATGTTAATGCATTTTGTTACTTGATCTTGGGTAGAGTAGGGGAATTAGATTATTCATTTTGTCAGCCAATACAAATAACTGCTGGTATTCTCAACAGCCAAATATCTTGAATTATGTAATCAAAGAAACTGTGCTAACTATTTCTTTGAGGTTCTACTTCTTTAGCTAAGATTGTGGTGCGCATGTGTCCAGATTGAATGGTTGACTGCTGGAGAATGCATTGCTGGAATGCATGAAGTTGTTGTCACAAGCAAGACTAGAGATGCAATCAAAGTAGCAAAAGAACAAAACCGAAGCCTATGGAGAGTATCCTCGACTGTAAGTCTAACCAATTTCCTTAGAAGTTTCCCCCCAAAACATTCAACCCTTTGGTTATCTGAAAGATTTATTTTTGCCGGCCTTCCTTTCAGTTGTTTGCCCACATTACCTCTGATGCCGAGCTGAAACCTTTGGGACGTTTTGCGGAATCATCACTGGCAAGTAACTATCCAGCAATACCCGCAGGAGAGTATGTTGAACAAGAGCTCTCTGTCATCAATCTAAAAGGGAAAAAGGGATTTTCATAAGTTTGATGTTCAGTCACCCTGCTGATTCTGCCTTTGTTGAAGCTGATGATTTTATTAACTCAGAAGGCGGTCGAGTTTGGGACTTGTATCTGTCTATCGAAATCATTTGAAATTTAAACCTGTCTATTAACTCAAAAGTCTTGGGTTTACACTAATAATTCTACTTCACTTGAGCATCATAAAGTTCTAAGAATTTCGTGATTGTTTGTTATATTGAGCATAGTAGTTTATTTCCCAAATGTCAATGATCAAATAACACCGCTATGGAACCGAACAAAGAAGATTTTGTAGTATGTAATAACATACCAGACTCAATTTCAATGGGGAAAAAACGGTCCTTGTTTAAACAATCTAACAAGCATCAATTGTGAAATAACTTGTATGTGTATCCTGAATAAAAGCAAGTCGTTCAGTATGTAACATTCAACCCTCAAACTCTATCATGAACAGCTTACAGACATCATTTATGCAGTCAAGGAAGGAAAATGATTCTATGATGTTCCACAACATCCCTTCCCTTTAGATTCTGTGGTGTCTTCTCCGGGAATAAGAATCTTAGTTCCTTGAAGTAGGGAAGAGTCCCCTCCAGACTCTCCTTCCTCGTTGGCAACAAGCGTCTTTTTGCTGACAATTCGGTAGATTTGAGTGAGAAGCGTGAGAAAGGATGGGTCGACGTTGCTTGCAGCCAGGGCAGATGTCTCCATGAAGAAGAGGTTTTCTCTTTGAGCAAATTCTTTGGCATCCTCGGTTGGCACAGCTCGAAGTGTGCCGAGATCAGTCTTGTTTCCTATGAGCATAATGGCGATGTTTTTGGCTGCGTGGCCTCTCAGTTCTTCCAACCACCTCGCTACATGATCAAATGACTGTCGTTTTGTGATGTCATAAACAAGCATTGCCCCTACTGCGCCTCTGTAGTATGCACTCGTCACCGCTCTATACCTAAAAGAACAAAACAATTAGTACTACAGATACAAATAGAAATAATAATACTCCTCGAAACAAAACAAAATACAATATACCGTTCTTGACCAGCGGTGTCCCATATCTGAGCTTTGACGGTTTTATTATCGATTGGAAGTGTCCTGGTCTGGAACTCCACACCGATCGTTGCCTTGGATTCGATACTGAATTCGTTCCTAGAAAACCTAGCCAGAAGCTGTGATTTCCCGACCGCAGAGTCGCCAATCAACACCACCTTGAACACATAATCTATCTTCTGATTGAAATTGCTCTGAAAGTTCGACATCCTCGCTTGTAAACTCGATCCAAGAAGCTACAGGTGATCAAGTAAATGAGCCAAAGATTTTTGTATCGTCTGAGTCGAGATCCACTTGGGTCAGCACGTTGAGAGGGAGAATGACCGGGAATACATTTGACCTGACCGATGTACAAACAGACGTGAGGGGAACAAACGAGGAAGCAGCTCCAACCAAGTGGGCCCCGCCTTGAATTTCTTTTCTTATATATATTAATATTTTATTTTATTTTATTTTAAAAATATTTTCTTATAAATTCAGTTTCACCTTATTTTTGCAGATTTCATTGAAGTTATTTCACAAATACTTCATATGATAAGGAATAATTCCAAATTATAAAATCTTTGCCGTAAAAAAGAAGAAATTTCCTAGTTACGAAATCATAAAAGAAACGACATGAAGCTCCTTCGCTCAAACTTTAGAAATAATCTTTCTAATGAATACATTTTTATGATTGAGCTAAATAGGAATATATAAAAACAATTTTTTATCGTGTTTCTCGCTATAGCTCCATCACATCACCATACGCGATATTGCTTGTTGCGCGGATGGAGTTGTTCCGGTTTGTGACCATTTTGTCGATCGCTTTTTATTAGAGTTGTTAGTAACTTTGTTGGTTCTTCATGCATGCGTTGATTTCTTTTTTTGCTAAACGGTAAATTTCATATAAAATGAAAAAAGATTTACAACAATCTAAGAAAATCCACTTTGGCAAAAAAAAAAAAAACAAGGGAGATTTAAGTTTGGTTACAAGAACCTATGAGTATGAACACTAAGAAAGAAAGAAGAAGGCCATTATCGAATCCATAACTGCATAAGGTCCCGAAATCTCCTTTGATGCCTTCTCGCAGAAATGGCATTTCGGACGTCCCTTTCGATGTTTTTGTAGATGGTAAGTGGCGGTAGGAAGCTATGGTTGTGATAGATATTGTTGCGATGCTTCCACAAGTGATAAATCGTCGCTTGCACCGCCAATCGCCTGAGAGTGGTAGGCGCTCCACTCGAGTGATCCTTAATCCAAGACAACAGTTCAGACCAGCAAGAGAATAAGGTAGCAGGCGGATTGAGGATTGATAAAACCAGCCTCCAAACCTCAAAACTGAAAACACAAGTCAAAAACAAGTGGTCTCTTGTCTCTTCAAAGTTGGAACATAAGCAGCACTCATTTGGGACGTTCATACCCCATGAAAACAAGCGAGCTCTAGTAGGCAATTTGTTGTAGTTCGCAACCCACATTATGAATGAAAACTTTGGAATGTTGCCTTTGAACCAAATAAGGTCTGCCCACTCTTTCTCATCAGCCCTTGGTTTGAGGACCTCCCATGTTTTAGAAGCAGAATAGACTGCATTACTTACCCCATCCGTATTCCATTCATAGTTATCAGGACCAGAATCAGTGGAAGGAAGGACAATAGTAGTTAGATAGGCGTGAAGGTTCAAGGCTTCTTCAGATCTTGGATCAGCTAGAACCCAGCCACTTGCGCCCACTGCTTTTTCAACCTTTGAATGAATAGGAATCCTTAAGTTTCTAGGGCATTGAGGTCCAATATAAGATATCAGCTGACCAAAAGGGGACCAAACATCGAATCAGAAACTTATAGCTTTATCATTTCCTAGATTAGCCTTAACAAACCGCAAAGCCTCCTGCCTGATTTTCAAGAGCTGTTTCCAGGTCCAGGAATCAGAATTAGTTTCTTGGATCTCCCAAAAGCTGCTTGAACCCATACGATGAACTCTCTGCCAGGCCACCCAAAGAGAATTCGAGGTGGAGAAAAGAAGCCAAATGAACCTCAGACAGAGAGTTCTATTCTAGACCTCGAGCCGTCTTAAGCCAAGTCTCCCTTCAGTTTTAGGTAAACACACAGTGGACCAAGCTATTTTTGCACCTTTGGCCTGACTCACTTTTCCAGACCACAGAAAGCGAGAGCACAAAGACTCAATTTTCTGTATACAACCATTAGGGAGAATGAACGCTGAGCACCAGAAGTTTAGAAGGCCATAGATAACAGAACGAAGGAGCTGGAGTCTTCCAGAGAAAGAGAGTGTTTTGCTCGCCCAAGTACTGAATCTAGCCGTAATTTTGCCAATCAAAGCCTCATACTCAGAGATCTTCAATTTCCTTGACATCAAGGGCGATCCCAGGTAGCGGATGGGTAAGGACCCCCTAGTAAATCCATAGCCATCGATGGCATTGGATTCTCTAAGGTCCAAACCCGCAGTGAAAAGCTCAGTCTTATTTATGTTCATCTTCAGACCAGACCAAGAGGAAAAGTGATCCAAACATTCAGTGATCCCATGCAGAGATGAGCTTGATCCATCAAAGAACATCATAACATCATCTGCAAACATGAGATAGGGTATGTGTAGCTCCGAAGCTTTTGGATGGTAAGATATATAGCCGGAGTCGTACCTGGAGAGGATGAGCTGAGAAAAAACCTCCATAGCTAGTACAAAGAGATAAGGAGAGAGAGGGTCTCCCTGCCTAATTCCCTTTGTACTCTTGAAGAAACCACCAGCATTGCCATTAACAATGATAGAGAATGTTGCAGTTGATAAGCATTGAGATATCCAATTTATGAACCTCTGAGGAATGTTTATGGCCTTTAAAGCTCCAAGGATGAAATCCCATCTTACATAATCAAAGGCTTTCCTCAAATCAACTTTCAACATAGCTTTCGGAAGAGCACTTCTCTGGTTATACCCCTGGACTAAGTCAGTTGCAAGCAGAACATTTTCTGCAAGGAGTCTTCCTGGCATAAAAGCAGTTTGAGTCAGAGAAATGACCTCAGGAAGGAATTCTTTGCGCTGAGAAGCAAGGAGCTTGGAGATGACTTTATACACCGTATTCAGGCAAGAGATAGGTCTGAAGTCAGAGGTGGAAGAGGCATTGTTGATTTTAGGAATGAGCACTAAACTCGTTGCATTCCACTGTTTTAAGAGCTGACCAGAACTGAAAAATTCCATGATTGCATCTGTTACTTCAGCTCCTACCACTTCCCAACACACAGTGAAGAACTCCGAAGAGAAACCATCTGGACCACTTGTTTTATTCCTCAGAAGCGAGAAGAAAGCCGCTTTGATTTCATCCCTAGAGAAATCCCTGGTAAGATAGGATTGTTGATCAGCAGAGCAGCTATAAGGCAAGATTAGGTCCAAGTCCTCTTGTTGGAACAAAGGTGGATCAATAGGACCACCAAGGGGCTCAGAGAAGTAGGCAATGCAGAGGTCCTGAATATCCTTATGAGACTCAACCCTACTACCACTGGCATCAATCAGATAATGAATAAGGTTGATAGAGTTTCTTGTTCTGACCATGCGGTGGAAGAAAGCCGTATTGCTATCCCCAAGACCAAGCCAACTGATACTGGATATCTGGTGGAAGAAAGATTCCTCAGCCTGAGCTAGCACAGACCATGTGCTCATGGCATTAAACTCAGCTACTGCATTGAGCTCAGTAGGATTTGAAAGAACTTGTGAGCTTCAGAAACTCTTTTCTCCAGGTTTGAGAAGTTGTCCTTACTAAAGTCTCTTATAGGCTTCTTGAGTAACCTTAGTTTCTGAGAAACTCGGTACATAGCAGAACCTACAACATTGAATGAGTACCAGAAGTGAGCAACTAGAGGCATGGAGTTTTCATTTTTGAGAAGGAAGTTGTAGAATCTGAAAGACTTCCGCAGCTTGTTGATCGCATGAGCAAGACAAACTTCAAGAGAAGCATGACCGGAGAAATCAGGGCAACCAAAAGAAGCCACAACAGTTGGGAAATCATCGATCCATTGATCATTTACAAGGATAAGATCAAGTTTCTTTGCTACAGGTCTTGTTCTGCTTTTATTCCACCAAGTGAAAGTGCTACCTCTGAAATTCACATCAGATAGGTTGGAATCTAATAGACACTCCCTGAAATCCCTGATGTTTCGGTTCACATTCAATGTCTGAGGCTGAGAGTGCTCCATAGGACAGAGAACTAGATTAAAGTCTCCTAAGACAATCCAAGGGAGACCATTTACAGACTGAGAAGCAGCCAATCTCACCAACTCAGACCACAACTACTTCCTTTCCTCAACACAGTTAGATGCATAAACAATCGATATGACCATCTTCTTCTTAGTGACAGGCCACAGAACCACACTAGTAACCATCTAAAGGGACTTGGAGATGATGGAGACTGTGACACTGCGATGCCACATGATCCAAATCTTACCCAACTCAGAGAACTCATAGTTATCTTCAAAAGACCAGCCAGGGAAAACCTCCTTGATAAACTTTTCATGCTTTGGCTGCTTGACGTGCGTCTCAATGAGACCACCAAAAATAGGTCTGCTAACCTTTGACCATTTCTTAAAGCCGGTACGATGACTCTGTACATTGAAACCTCTAACATTCCAACAAAAAATGTCTACACACATTAAAAAGATTTAGAGTTTGGGGCTCTTGCCCCTAGTACCTGTAGTACCAGCTTGCCAGATAAGTGGCTTAGTTGTTGTGCTCTTTTTCTCAACCAAAAACTTGCCCACATCATCTTCATCATGGTCAAAGGAGGAAAAATCAGAAGAGTCCACCTCTGCTTCCGATGTGGTATTGTTGTTACTCTCTCGAGTTATCATCTTTGATGGAGGTTCCTTCTGAGGCCTAACAGGGGCACTTGTTTCACCCTCTGCAAAGTTCCCTGATGACCCAAGGCTAGTCTTGTCAATAAAAGACGCCTTGACAGAGGAAATATGAGCCTTGGTTAGTGGTTGAGATGGCTTCTCAACCCAGACCTTGCTCAAAGACCTATCCTGGCGCATTTTCTTGCCCTTTGGCTCAGCTGACTTAGCTCTTTTGCACTTGGCATCTCCTCGATAATTTGACTTGCAAATCTTACACAACTTGGGAGCAGCCTGACATCTCTTCACACTGTGTCCAATTTCCTTGCAAAGATCACACACAGGCGGCATCCAAAGACTAGAAACAAGAACCCTAAAGATCTCACTAGATTCAAACTGCGCGTTCACTGCCTCTGGTAGAGGCTTCCTTGGATCAATAATGGTAAGGACTTTAGCCACTTCTAAGTTGGTTTTGTTAGCTGTAGTTGGGTGAAACTGCTTTGATCTCCCACCAACCCCGCGATACGCTCCAAACCATCTTCGTTGAAGAACTGAAAGGGAACCTTTCTCAACTCTAGCCAAATGAGAGTTGAAGCTAGTTCAGGTTTAACTGGATTCACACCTAGTTCCCATCTAGCAACAAACATAGTCTGGCCTTCAATCTGCCATAGTCGTTGGGTAATGACTCTGTTCCTGGTTAACCTGTTTGGGATCCGGAAAAGAAAAGAGTTGGCATCTTGGAAACAGAGATATCTCTAAACTGTTTGCTCCAGATTCCGTTAACAATATTATGGATTGTCCTCTGTGAAGGAGGATCCGAATAGAACTGCCCAAGAACAAAGCAATCCCAAGATTTGCGATGTTTCTCAATCACAGAATTTGGGATTTTAACACATGCTTCTCCGGAAGGCAGAGTAAATGCTTCACCTTTCTTACTCAGTGGTTTTGAGGACCCTTTGACAAGGGAACACCATGATTCCATAGGTTTCACTGATGAGTGGTTTGCTTCAACTAGGTCAGAAGCAGGGGTCTCGATAACACCATTCTCAGGAGTAATCGTCTTGTCCGCGACTTCACCAGTCACTGGAACTTCTATGGTTGACTCTGGGTCAGCTACAGCAACAGCATCAGTGATCTCACGAGCAACAGTTTCTTCAATTTGTTTGTCCACCAACGATGGAGAAACCAAAGTAGAAGGAGATACAATCCCATCGTGCACCTTGTAAGGGCTTATTGGATTAGTATCAGCTGGTTCAACGGTGGCCAGAGAAACTGGCACCAGAGAAAGAGGTGAAGTTTCAGGCACGTTAGCCCTTTACTTCAAAAGAAATTTTTGTTTCAGAGGTGATTTCCGTTTGGATGGTGAGGGTTTTTTGGATTTTCGGTGCCCCATGAGGAAGGGCGGGCCTGCGCAAGAGATTTCGAAGAGCTGCCGTCTAAGCAGACGCCGACGAGCGGCGGCGAGGAGCGAAGTCACCTTTTCGCACTCTTAGTCGCACTTTAACTTTTACTAGGGATTTTGACTTTGATTCCATGCGTTGATTTCTCTCCCTCCATATATAGTATACGTTCACCTAGAATGCATACCGGACCAAGAATTGATTGAATTTGGAGAGGCACAACATGTGAGGAGAGAAGAGGCACAATCTGTTCCCAGTTCGAGGAGTATTTTGACCCAAGCAATCGATGCATAGTCTTCCTCCACACCTCTTTGGAACTACGCTTAAAAAAGAAGGGGCCTCTTCCATCCTCAACATTATTGCGTAAGTTACAAACCACAACATATCTCGATCCCCAACTTTTCATACGCTTACCCGTGCTCCATTTATTTTGGATAGTAGTGGTACCGGGTTTGATACCCATTACCATACCCGACCCATATCCGATTTGACATAAAGCTTCGGGAAACATCTTGGAGAAATGAGCCAGCGAGGATCCACGAAGACAACTCGGCCCGTTAAAGAGCATCGACCGACCTAGGTTAATACAAGCAAATTGGAAGACTTAGCTCTCGGGTAAAAGGAAATACTTAGAATTAGTATAACTTCCTTTTATCATTTATGAGATTTTCCATTTATCTTTTAGAGTTATTTCGACCGACTTTGTACTTGTATAAATACTTGATGTATTCTTCCAAAACGAGAGGATCGCATTCAATAGAGAATTCTATACACATTTTTTTACTTGATCTTTTCTTTGTGATAGTACGTTTAAACCTAGTTCCTCTATTCTTTGGATCGATCTCGGATTGTTGCTCAATCTAGTATCACCAAACTGGCGCCGACTAAGGGGACCGATTAGGTTTACTGCGAAACTTTCACGAGATAAATCTTTTAAAGATGTCCGGAGAAGAAATTCTGACTCCACCTGTTACGAACGTAGCCGGAACGGAAGAGAATCCAACCGAAGGAAGCAATCCTCAAGGGGCATTGAAAGCCTCAGAAAAACAGGGTCCTACCCCGGAGGTCCCTATTCTGGAGAAAGATCAACAATCGGAGGCCCGAACAGAGAAATCGAACCCCCAGGTAATCTTGGTCCAAGATACGGAACTTGATGTTCCAGCCAAGCTGAAATCGTTACAAGAAAAGTACGATAAACAACAGAGCAATCAGGAAAAATTCCGTGAGGAGATGATTCTCTTCATGGGACGGACCGATCAGAGTTCCCGGAACCGGACAACTCAAATTGATCGAAATATGTTTCCAACCGAGACAACGCCTAGAATTTTATCGATGGGAGCCCAATCTACGACTCATGTCACACCGCCTTCACGAAGTTTGGAGGAAAGAGACGATGAGATAGCAACCATGAAGGAGACCATCCGTTTAGTGAACTCCAGGATGCATCGCGTAGTAAGCTCGGCTCCCGAGCTCGATAAAGTCCTTGAGGGAACGAAACAGACCCCCTTCACCACCCGAATTGTAAACACTCTAGTCAAACCAAACTCTAAGATTCGGATCGCGCTCTACAAAGAAAAGACCGATCCCACTCAGCATCTCACAGCGTTTAACATCGCTATGGGCTGAGCTCACTTCCCTCCCGAGGAAAAAGAGGCTGGTTACTGTCACCTGTTTGTAGAACACATCGGTGGCGATGCTCTGGCCTGGTTCTCTCAGCTCGATCGAAATTCAATCGACAACTTTCACTAGTTGTCGATGGCTTTCTTGAAGCACTACTCGATGCACATCGAGAAAAAGACTTCGACATCCAATCCTGGGCTCTCCAACAGAAACCGGATGAGCCTTTGAGAGAATTTATGGAGAGGTTCAAAGGAACCGTTTCCAAATTAGTTGTGGCAGACGATGCCATAATTGACGCGCTTCAGAAAGCGTTACTCCTGAAAAGTCTATTCTGAAACGAACTGACCGTTAACCGACCCACTACCTTGGAAGACGCCTTGCACAAAGCATCGAGTTTTATGGAGTTAGAAGAAGTTTACAAATCAGCAAGGATGCTGAGGAATCCGCGCAGAAGCATTGGCCTAGAAATAGGCAACCCGCGGAAGAAAGTAACGCCGGAGCTGGTGTGACTTTCACCAAACATCGGGACATTCAATGGCCCAATTCTGTCACCTCTTGGATGTGTTAATGAAACGTTACCAAGCCGGGAGAGTTTCTGATATGAAATTTCAGAAGAACTTCCCCGGGAAAGCAAACCCGACTAAGCGGGAAGACGATCAGGACCAGCCAAAGGAGCTGCCACCCGGAGTCAACCCCCTAAACGGGACCGAGACGATTTGCATGGGGATAAGAATCCTTTGGCACCTCGGAAGAAACTCTATATTATTATGGACAGGCTTGAAGAATGTAACGATTCTGTGAGATCAATACATCAACACGAAAGGAAGGCTGAGACTGCCAGGAAGTGGCCAATACCAGCCGAGAAGGACCTTTTCGTTACATTTGACGAGCAAGATACCAAGGGTTTGGATCGACCCCACAATGATCCTCTGGTAATCCAACTCGTTATCAACGATTGCGAAGTAGGTCGTGTAATGACTGATACCAAAAGCTCGGTAGATCTTATCTATCGAAACACCCTCGAGAGGATGGGAGTAACTCACGAAGACATCAAGTTCGGGAACAGACCACTCACTGGTTTCGCCAATGATACTACCTCGACAGTCTGTACGATCAAGGTTCCAGTTTACGTGGCCGGAGTTACTCACTTCGTCAAGTTCGTCATCGTAGATACACTTTCAGTCTACAATGCAATCTTGGGAACACCTTGGCTCTATGCCATGAAAGCAGTGGCATCGACTTATCATCAGTGTGTCAAGCTTTCTACTGATAGCGGAACATACACAATCAAGGGCAACCAAAAGGAGGCTCGCAATTGCTTTGCCATCGAAAAGAAGAATCGACTTAAGGCCGAATCTGAAGCTCGTTTAAAGAACGATGAGGTCGACAGTCCGCAGGAAAAGGAAGTCAAGAAAGTCCAAGCCATAACAAAGAGTCAAGCGTGAAAGCCGATCTGATTACTTTAGATCGCAAAAAAAAAAACTGCTCGTGATACACGAGCCCATACAAATGTATGAACTACGAGTGACTTGATTTCTCTTTGAGGATACATAGGCAGCTCATTACATAAGCGCAGTCACACCTTTAATAAAAACTTTTACGTTTTTAAAGAAAATTAACTTTTTCTGACTAATCCGACCCTCAAAAGTCGGATGGATGCAAGAACGCATACCCTTACAAAAATCTGAACTTACCTTGTTCAGATTGTGATTACTCACGTTGGTACCCTGGCCAGGTATCCGACATTCAGCGCGCTTCTCATAAGTGCCATGGTGAAATAACCCACAAACTCTAATAAGCCGGAGCCAGGTCCGCACCTCGCACTTATGACAACAAGGTAAATTACACGACGGCTCTCGATCGCATACTGAAGTTTCTTCCTAAGGCATTAGTTATTTGCACTCTCAGACCCCAAACCGAGTCCGCCTTGTACCTAGGTGCAGATTCTAAGAACCACTTCCGAGCTGGTAAGCAGCGGAGTCTTGGAGGAATCTTACTTCTAATAAGCCGAACTACATAGTTCGCATCCACTAAAGAGCTTTCTGAAAGTAATCTTAGTGTTTCAGCTGAGTTTCCTAGCTAGCAATCAGTTAAGGGTTCTTACGAAAGCAACCCTAAATTGTAAAGAATAAGCCAAACTTCATTAAGTTTGCCATCATTTAAGTTTCTTTAGAAGCGAAACGTGTTAATACAGTCTAGGTACGTGATTTGCATCAAAGTATTATGAAATACTTAAAGTCGATATCCCTTAAGATCGCAAAAGAGAATCAAAATATTATGAAATACTTAAAGCCGATCTCCCTTAAGATCGCAAAAGAAAATCAAAGTATTATGAAATCCTTAAAGCCGATCTTCCTTAAGATCGCAAAAGAAAATCAAAGTATTATGAAATACTTAAAGCCGATCTTCTTTAAGATCGCAAAAGAAAATTAAAGTATTATGAAATACTTAAAGCCGATCTTCCTTAAGATCGCAAAAGAAAATCAAAGTATTATTAAATATTAAAAGCCGATCTCGCTCCAGATCGCAAAAAAATAAAAAAAGTATTATAAAATACTTAAAAAACCGATCTCCTATGAAATCGTCAGATCGCAAAGCTGATCTTCCATAAATCACAAGAAAAGGAAAACTTCCTAAGTATTTACGAAATCCTAAAGCCAATTTCCTAAAAAAAGTTGCAAGAAAAGTACTAATGCTTAAAAGTAAACCTTGGAAAAAGGGCAATGCTTACAAAAGTAAATTAAAACCCACAAAAGTGGGCACCATGTTCGAAAAGCAACATAAAATAGAATCACGAGCCACATGAGGCTCAAACTTGGTCACTGTCTTGATTATCTTGGGGAGAGAGGAACGACCCGTGCTCGCTAATTCTTTCCGGAACTTGGGATGCAACGTCTCGAAGAAGACCAGCAAGAGGAGGCGGCGGAGTCGGAAACAGAATATCATCATCAAGGGAGTCAGCATCGAAGGATTCGACCATGGCGAGATACTCTTCCTCTTCCTTAGCATAATTCTCAAGAAGACCAGGAGGAAGTTCATACTCAGCTTCCACCATCTTCTCCAAGCTTATTCGGGCCCCGTGCCTGTAACAGAGTTGAGCCTTTACCTTTTCTTGAGCGTGAAGAGCTACAAGATACGAACGTATCCGCTCTAAACGAGACGAATGTTTCGCACTTCGGGCAGAACTGCCACTTGCAATGTCATCAGCTCGGCGGCGTGCTTCGTCGCGCTCCTTCTTGAAACGATCCTCCGTAAGGCATGATTTTTCCGAGAGGGCTCGAAGTTTAGCCACCTCGGCAGAAGCCGCCTCGAAATGAACATCTCTTTTCTTCACTTCTTCTTCCAGCCTTTGTTTCTCCTCCTTTAAAGCACTGGCCTAATCAAATAAATCATTTAGATTCTGCTGGTTCTCCGAAGCAGTAGCTTCCCAACTATCGGCTCTATGCATCTGGCGACCGACTTCCTGCCACGATGTGTCCACATCGGAACGAGACGCAAGAGTTTGATCCTATCCTCCCGTTTTTGCACCTCGGCCTCATATGCGCCGATGACCCGATTACCGGTATTGATCACCTGTAAAGGACGGGAGAGGAATTAAGAACGGAACAGAAGGAATCAATCAATTAGCGTAACTTACACTAATGATGCTGGAAGTCCAATCGAAGAATAGAAGTTTGAAGATTGATAGTCTATCCGGATTGGGAAGGCTGGCTCCAACACCGCAAATAAGGGATATCATCGTAGCTTTGTGATGTGGAGCCGCATTGCAAAAAGGCATGACCAGATCCACATGAGAGAACATCCACTGGCAGGTACATCTTCTCTTTGAAAGAGAAGACTCGGACGAAATCTCCAAGGTTGATATGGACAAGAGAGTGAGAGAAGGAGGACGAGGAAGAGGAGGCTGAGGAACGTTAACAGCTGTTTGAACAGCTGAACACTGTCAGAATTGACAGGAAGAGAAGCAGGAGGTGTGACACCCAAACTTTGAGCAACAGGTGCTTCGAACGGAAGGACTTTACAAGTTCCACCGATCTGGAAGGCTGGAATCCTTCCCGCTTCGAGTTCGGCTTTAGTCTTAGCCGCTATCCTCTTCTTCTCTGCCTTCTTATCTACGGGATCAACTTTCCCTATTACCCTTGAAAGGGAAGCATCGCCAAGACCCTTTGGCTCGTTAAGCTCGTCAGGGACCGACCCCCGAGCTGACGCATCATCGGCCCTTTGCATATTGGCTTGATTGGTCGCAGAAGAAAACTTTTGAGAACCATCTCTAACAGTTGCGTTCTCATCCTGATTTGGAAGAGAGATGCCTTCGGTGTTATCCTCAGAGTCTTGGATAACTACTATGGCAGACGGATCGGTCGTGACCTCGGTATCCGACCTGTTAGAAACCTCGGAAAGTCTCCTAGATTTCCTGGGACGGATCGGGATCGAAGGAGTCCTGAACCAGGGATTCCGGAAGTAGTACCTCTCATCTCTGCGGCCCAGTATTCGCTATTCCAAATATCTGAAAACAATAAACATCCAAAACAATGTCAGACTTCGAAGTCAAAAGAATAAAAACTTTATAATATTAAAGTAACTCATAGAGAGTCATTACCAAGTCTGTCACGAGCACGACATATACGAGTGTAGGACAGGTCGTCCCACGATGGTTTCCTGCCCTTATTCTGTTAAGATCCTCTCTGAAAAGTAAATTCGCGAGAGGGGGAGCCAGAGGATGAGGAACTACAAAATAGAGTCCAACACAAATGTGTTAGAAAAATACATCATGAATGCCGAGGCAGTACATGCATGCAAGATTTATGAAAATCTACCCATAGAAGGATTCCACCGACTGTGATAAGTCCTAGTGGTATCCTGGACCGAGGCATTGTTTGTTTTAACAAAAAAGTATCGGTCAAACCATTTGCAGATTTTACTTTTCAACTCGATAAACTTGCATCCGGCCTTCATGTTGTTGTAAAAACGGCCAGGTAATTGACCCTCCTTCATCATGGAAATCTGTTCATACTTTTCAACAGAAAAGTTAATGCTGAGCTCGGCACCAAGCACTAAAAGTGCCACGAGATTGCATGTCCCGTCCATCGTCATTTGTGAAAAGCAGATGTTCCTATTCTCACAATACCTTACGAAGGCATAAGGCAACGGGAACAACATGAAACAATCAACGAACATCTGTTCGTGAAGACAGATGTAACCCGCGGGTAAATCCCATGGACGTTCATGTGGTCCGGGGGCAAGGAATTCTAATTCCTCTGACATACGACAAACCCTTCTCATCGAATCCAACGACCTCTCATCTGATAGCGAAGGAGAGATATTGTAAGTATCGAATTGAACAACCAAGATTTCTTGGACGATCTGTTCTTGAGCGAAATGTTCTTGGCTGATCTGTTTGTCTGGATACTGTTCACCAGATCCACCTCCCGTACGATCACTCGTATCGACAAACGGAGTTGAAGCTTTGAGATTCACACCGATTTGCCCCGAAGTGTTAGCATAAACCGGTGCAAATCTTGACGACGATGCTTCGATTTCCGTTAAAAAAGAAGAAAGGTCCAAATTGACCGGAGGAGTCTTATGATCAACATCGAGACTATCGTTTCTTTCCGGAGAGAAAGAGGTAGATAAAGATTCGAAAGTCTTTGTCATGGTCGGAGTTGTACGGATCACCCTAAAAATGCAGATGAGTAAGGAAAAAGGATGAAAGAGAAGGGAGAAAGAAGATTTTACCTTGTTCGGACGACGAATAAATAAGAAAAATCCAAAGGTCGAAAGATCCGGCATTTATACTTTAAGGCGCGAAAGTCTAGGATAATCATTGAACCTTGGCGGCAGACGCGAGCGAACCAAGGCGTCTCTTCAGTGTCCTTTCAAGAACGAGCGGTCCAGAGCTTGTCGCGTGTAAAGGCAAAGCGACGTGTCGAATCAAGATCTGAGTTGGGCAAATCTTCCTCAGTACGTTTCGGCCGAGCTTGCTGACGTAATACTCGCCGAACTCGGGGGACTAGTTTGTGGTACTGGGTTTGATACTCATTACCATACCCGACCCATATTTGATTCGACATGAAGCTTCGGGAAACATCTCGGAGAAATAGGCCAGAGAGGACCCACGAAGGCAACTCGGCCCGTTAAGGAGCATCGGCCGACCTAGGTGAATACAAGCAAATTGGAAGACTTACCTCTCTCGTAAAAGAAAATACTTAGAATTAGTATAACTTCCTTTTATCTTTTAGGAGATTTTCCATTTATCTTTTAGGGTTATTTTGACCGACTTTGTACTTGTATAAATACTTGATGTATTCCTCCAAAACGAGAGGACCTCCTTCAATAGAGAATTCTATACACATCTTTTTACTTGATCTTTTCTTTGTGATATTACGTTTAAACCTAATTCCTCTATTCTTTGGACCGATCTCGAATTGTTACTCAATCCGGTATCACCATATAGCAATCCAGGTTAGAAAAGAATATTTGGGAGTGTTGTATTAAAACCAAACTCCCTTATACCATGACATCGTTGGCGAAGCAGTTTGTAGAAGTTTCCAAGTGTTTTTAGTTTCAAACTAAGGTTTACAAGTGGTTTCAGAGTATTTCCAATATGAAGAATTTGCAATCTCTTTTCGACCTTCTTTTGCTTTAGCTATCTTTTCCTCTGTTTTCGCCAACGATTTAACTTTGCGACCTCGACGACCAGAAGCGGCTCAAAGAAGGTCATAAAGTAATTGGGCCATGTGCCCATAATTTTCGTTTTAACAGATATTGGTCTATATTTTGATAAATCACAAATTTTGGACCTTAAATTGCAATGAAAAAAATGAAAAAAAAATGGATGTGGCATTTGCACATGCTGCTCATGCTGAGAACCGCCCATGTCGACGACGATGGTTCTCAAACACCTTAGCCATCATTGCATGAATTAGGCCCATACTTCTAATATAATATTAGAATCGGCCAAGTTTGATTGTGGATCATGGATGTGCAGTCCCACACACTCCATGCTTCAGATATCTAATCCTGAATGTGAAAGAATGTTAAATGTCCCATATCGCTTGAAATTGTAATATGATACCAAATTTAGAGTCTAAAAACTGAATTCTAACAAACAAAAAATAAAAAAATCAACATAAACATTTTTTAAGTAAATCGTTCTATAATTCTAGTGATATTTTTTTGGGATGATTAGGGGAAACTAAAGAAACTAATGTCACAATATTTGCTACTTATACTTAAGAGAAACAAGTTTCGGACCATTTTACCCCTTGGCACAATTCTCTACCACAAAGTGAAAAGCAGTATGTCAAGTCATGAAGTGACATGACCAAACAGTTTGTTTTTTTTGTTTTTCGTAATAATGTTATAATTTAAATTGAAATCTTTTTATCATATTTATAAAAAAGATTAGACTTTTTTCACATATACGGTAATTTGAAAATTTAAAAATAAACATAAATTACTCGAATAATTCGTATAATGTTACAATTAAACATAAAATAATATATGTATGTGGTATAATATCTTATATTCCATATATCATGTTATATACTATATAACATGTTATATGCTAACATGATATGTCGTGTTATAATTATATATATATATATATATATATATATCTGTAAACTCTATAGTATATGACATACTATATATTTATATGGTATAATATGTTATATTCTATATATCATGATACAAGAGAGTAAATGTTATATATGTGTTATATGTTTAGGTAGTATAAAAACAACATGTTATATATGAATATGGTATACCATATTATATAGTAGCATACTATATTGTTGTATAGTGTTACATGTTATATTCTATATAGCACGTTATATATCATATAACATGTCATATATTAACTTGGTATTCAATGTTTTTTATTATATATATCATATGTTAGGTTATATTGCATACCATTAAACTTATTATACCATACAAAAACATAGTATATATCATGTTATATTACGTTTTATTTTGACTTTATATAAATAATTTGAGTAATCAATAACAATTATGTTGTGGTATGCCGTATATAAAAATGGTATATGTCTTAATAAGTATGTCACAGAATAATATGGAGAGAGAAATTATTTCTCAATACTTTGAATTGTCTTTTTCATGTGGTGAGTGATCCTCAATTAATCATTTCCAGAGAAACATGTATTACTTTGCATCTTCAGATTCATTTGTTTTATTGTTTATTTTGTAGTTCAATCCCAAAAATTTTGATTGTAATGGCGAGAAAAATGGTTCAAGATATAAGTCTTGCATTTCTCTGATTCAAATATGTGTGTTATTTGTAGAAAGTGAAAAAATACGCTTCTTACATTTGATTCAAATAACCATATGTTATGATGTATCTTTATTGTTAGAGCTAAATTCTCTTCGATTCAAAGATTAGCTTTCTCATCACTTTCCATTATGAATGACTATATTTCAGTTTCTGTTGGTAAATCATTTTTACTGATTTTGAATAATTCAAGCACATATTTAATTTTTCACGAGTGACTATATTTAAGTTTCCGTTGTTAAATCATTTTTACTGATTTTGTATAATTCAAGCACAAATTTAATTATTCGTGATTCAAAAGTAATTCTCATCATTTTCATCAAGAATTATTGTTGATTAGTTGTAGAAATGTTTTAAAACTCATGAAGTTTCGTAAAAATGAAGAAAAACAGGTAGAAAAAAATTATAAGTAGAAGAACAAAAACAAAAACGATAAAATACAAAGAAAAATCTCCAAAAAATCACGAAGTCCAAGAAAAATACAAACGAAAACCATAAAAAATAATAAGTAAATAAGCCAAAGACAATGAAAAATAAGAAGAACAACTCGAATAAAAAGAAACAAAGATTGAATGAAAAAAACACGGAGATCACTATTGTTTATTAAAAGATTTTATATAAATGATAGGTTTTTTTTTTGCTGGCAATGATAGGGTTAATTTGGTAGATAGCTAAAAAACATTAATAAAAAAAATTAGCAAAAATGGGCATATGTGGAAAAAAATCAACTATTGAATCTAGGTTAATTAGTTCATTTTTTAGTTATTGTTTTTTGTTTGGTTATTTAGCCAAATTTCCTTAAATGATAAACCAAAATAAAAAATATTAATGAATGATTAAAAGCAGTATCGAATTTCTTTGAAGTTTAGTCTTTTCTCTTTGAAGTTTGCATTTGTGCGTGTTCTCGATTTATCGCCATATCTAATTTAATTTACTAATTACAAAAATTTACATATTGTTATATATCGTTTCCGTTTTATTACAACACAAATACAAAATTTGCAAAACGAAAAACTCTACTTTCAAGGTAACACTTGAGATATTGTAATTATTATGCAGCATATTATTACTCGACATGCATATAAGTTTAAAAACAAACAATTATGTAGCATATTATTTCTCTACATGCATATAAGTTAAAAAAAGCACTTTGATAATGGGCCGTGGCTAAGATTGGAAAGAATTTTGGTGATTTAAACAGAGGTCGGGCGCGTGTTGTATACGCGCGTGCGACTTTTCTCTCAAACATACCGCCGCAGTTTTTGCTTCTGATTAGCTCTGATCGCCTCTCCGGCATCCGGTCTTCACCGGTGCTGTGAGAGGGCAACCCCTTCTCCCCCTTCTGCTTTCTCTCAGGTGCTAAAATCATTTGATCTACTAAGGAATCTCTTCTCTCGCGGCGAGTGGTCGGAGGTTGTGATGCGTGTGACGGTCGCGTCTCGGTGTGAGGCTCTCTCTGGCGATATCACCTTTCTTGTCGATGGCGTGTGATTAGCGCATGGTTTAGCTAAAGGCCTCCACTTGCCTCACGCAAGTCGTCATCCGTAGATCTATTCTTAGATCTGCTTCCGATCTCGCGACTCCGGTGATGGATAAGCTTAGATCGGCGGTGGAGTGACGTCTACTGTTTTTCCGATCTATGTCTCCTCTATCTTCATCCGGATTCGACATCTTCCTTCATTGCAGGGATGATCCGCTGCGCCGCTTTCTTCTTCCGGTGGTTGGTTCAACTCCGATTTAGATCTCACTCGAGGATGGGCTTTCTATTTGACGAGTTTAGCCACTGTCTTTGCCGGATTTTTGATGGTAATCTCCCCGGGTCGTGGCTCCCGGAGATCTCTAGTGGTTTTAATAGAGCTTCCCCATTGAGTCTTTTGTGGCTCTTGGCCTCTCTCTGTCACTCAAGCCATTAGAGCCTCGATCTCCTCGCCATGTCCCTCCAGATTGGTTTTGAGCTTCGTTGCTGATGGTAAGTCTCCTAGTTTCTCCGAATGGTGATGAATCCCGAAGTTTTGAATGCCTCTTTTCGGTTCAATGTGTTGAAGACAGCAACTGTGGTCCTTGATTGCGTTCATTGAGTTAACTTGGGTTTGTTTCACATTTGTTGATTCCTGGTTTTACTTTTCTTGCTTGCGGTTTAGCGCCTTAGTTTCGTTCAGCTCCCGGTGGTGGCTTTTTGTCTGATTCTATGTGCTGCGATTTTGTGTGCTTAGTATTATTGGATGGTGGTAGACCTTGGTGTTGTTGTGGCCTCTTGTTCACGTCGTTTTGTAGATGTTGTGGCGAGCTTTGTGTTTGGTTGTGCGTGTTCTGTTTGTGTGTCAGAGGAATTTGTAAGGTGGTGGGTATTTTCGTGAGCTCTTCGTTGCCAAATCCAGCTTTGTCCTAGCCAAGTAGGGTAAGCTACCCCGATCACGTCCCTCTATCAGCGAGGTCTCTTTCTTGGGTAAGCTCATGGATGTGTAGCAAGTTGCTCTCGCGCGACGGGAGAGGAATCCGTGATCGAAGACTTTGTGATCTATTCCGTTGACATCTCTCGCTTGGATCTCTTGGAAAGGCTTCTTTCTATGCTTGAGACATTGCCTCAGCCTTTGTGGTATGCTTTAGCGTCTTCATCACATCTGATTGCTTTAGGAGGAACAACTTCATCGTCATCGATCCGTCCGTTCCATAACCTTTGGGTTTTGTCAAACGATGGATTGAAAATCGTCTTTTGAATTATGTTTTCCATGTTTTTAGTTTTTTTTGCCATGGATTGCATGAATTAGGCTTATAATTTGCTTGTAATCCTAAACATTTTTCATTTTTAATGAAATATTTACCATTTAGCAAAAAAAAAAAAAAAAAAAATTTAAAAAAGCAATTATGCATATTTAATAGGGTTTTTAATGAATAAACCCCTCAAGTATAGTTTGATCCATTTTAAACCCCTCAAGTATAAGATTAATGATAAAACCCCTCATGTATTAGTCTGTTAATAAATAATCCCCTTCATCTACACTGACGTTAAGACTTTAAACTACCTGACATTAAATTATAATTCTACGTTTTGGCTTTAAAAATCGACACGCAATAAACCCTAAATGGCAAAGGTCGATTAAGAGAGATTAAGAAAGATTTGGTTGTTCAGATTAAAACCAAAATCGAGCAAACTGCAATTTGCTTAAGATGATATAATTCGTCTTTACCTTGCAAGATGACGAGGTAATATTTTATTCATGTTTACGCTTACTGTTCTAAACTAAACTTAAATTGGATTTTATACAATATTATTGTTTTGAGAATTTCATGTTGCAACTCAAGTGCTATCATATTTTGATTTTTTTCTTCTCTAAAACTGCAACCAAAGCAGCATATCTTGTCTCTAAAACTAATATTTTCTGCAGGACTCAACACAATTGTTAATGGTCCAATACTTCCTAAGTATTCTAGAACTTAAGTCCATTGATGGGAAGAACTCTTGAATTTGGGATTTTGCACAAACATCATGTCGTTTTTTTAGAGATAAAACGTAGAATTATATTTTAATGTCAAGTAGTTCAAAGTTTTAACGTGTGTAGACGGAGGGGATTATTCATTAACAGACTAATACATGAGAAGTTTTATCATTAATATTTATACTTAAGGGATTTAAAATGGATCAAACTATACTTGAGGGGTTTTTTCATTAAAAACCCTATTAAATATTTGATAAATTCTCATTAAATATTAAAGGGAAAAACCCTGAAAAATACCCGAACTAATTTTTTTCTGCCAGAAAAATACCCCAACTTTTTTCGTTCCCCAAATAATACCTGAACTAATTTATTTTGTTTCTTTAATACCCATACTTTTGAATTTTGAAAGTTTTTAACATCTCCGTTAACAGATGTTAACCTCCGTTAACGGAATTAAACTCTGTTAGTTTACTTAAAGAGCTGTTAACGGGAAAGAGAACATACATCCATTTCATTTTCTCCCAAATCGATTTTAGAATAAGAACCCTAATTTTATTACTCTTTCTTTTTCTCTCTTCCTCTAAATCAACACTCCACACTCAAAATGGAACAAAGTTTAAATTCTGGATCTGATGCGAATTCTTGGAGTCGGAGTCACAATTACGGACAAACAAGCTCGGGTCCTATGTGTCACTGTCGGAGGCAAACAACAATGGTGAAATCATGGACAAATGATAATCGAGGAAGGTGGTTTTTCGATGTAATGTTCATGGGTTCTTAAGATGGGTTGATGAAGAAAAATCACATGATTGGCAAAAGGTAAGTTTATTGGAGGCTAGAGATCAAATTTGTTATCAAAAAGAAGAAATTAAGAGGCTTAAGGACAAAATCGAAGCTATGAACACAAGCGGAACACTTGCAATTGATTCAAACATGGTGGAAAACCTCGAAGCAGAGAAGAATACGCTTGAGTGCGAAGCTACGATCTCGAAAGAAAGGGAGAAATTACTGCGCCAATTCATTGTTATCTCATGGGGAGGTTTCATTGTTGTCACAGCAATGATACTTACAATGGGAAAAAACTAGTTGGAGTTGTGTTTCGTGAGAGATTGAAATGGTGAGAAAGTGAAGTATGAGTCGTTTATGTGTGCTTTGAATTGTTTTTCTATGTTGTTCTTGAGTAGGTTAAGTTATGTAATGGCAACTTGTTTTTCAATTATGGTTATGCTTAATGTTTAAATTATGGTTAATGTTTAAACTTAAATTTCATAGCAAGATCATCTAAAATACAAAGTAAGATTATCCAAAATACAAAATCCACCAAAAAACTTAACATAAAAAGACCATCTGAAACACAATCCATAACAAGATCATCCAAACACACAATCCTAAGTGTTTGCGTCTATGATCGGAAACAAACAACTACGGTTTTTGAGGCAGTTGCGAAGGACCATTCACACCAGAAGCTCCCCATTCATCAAAAACTGTACCTGTCCAAGGAGATATATAACATCCAGAGTCTGTAGGAGTTGGAGGTTCCTTTTCAGTGGCTTTGGCACGTTTTTGTAACCACGAGGACGACCACGACCATGAGAAGAAGAAGCAGATGGAGCTGTAGAAGTAGGTGGAGCTGTAGAAGGTTGGTGGTCATTTGATGTTTCTGTATTGTTTGCAGAAGCAACAAGTGTTGGTTGGCTTAGTGTTTTCTTCTTCCTCTTTGGTGCATGTTGTATGCTCCATGGATCAACCTGTAAAGAAGCAATTCAATTAAGAAAAACGGTAACACAAGCAGAAGTAAAATAACTTGTAAGATCAATTCATTACTTACCGGTAACTTTGGAGGCCTTCCTCTTTTACGCTTAGGACCTTCTGGTGGTGCAGATGCACCTTGACAAGTGCTTTTATTGTGCCCAGTTGACTTACAGTTGCTACATGTAATGGTTCTCCCACCTCTTGTAACTTTTGTTGGATTAGATGATGATTCATGTGCCTCTTTGATCCTTGCATACTTTTTGGGACGGCCTGGCATTCTCCTCTTTTCAGGCACTTCAATTGGATCCTTAGCCAACTTCTTCCATCGCCTATATCCATTGACTGGGTTGATGTTGACTTTGTAAGTATCTTGCCACACTGATGTCTTGTAATATGGATCCACATCACTGCAATATGGATCCACATCACTGCAATATATTAGATTGTTAGATCAATCATATGTAGATAATAATGACTAACACTATTGTACAAATCACTCACTTAGCTGGGTCACGGTTATATTCGTTAATGACGTAAATTGCATGGCGACAAGGTATTCCAGTGATATCCCATTGGTTGCAAGCACAATGTTTGAGCCTAAGATTCACCTCATGGCCACAATTATTCTCAATTACTTCATACAAGCTCTCACTACTTTTCAGAACCTTGCAATCCTTGCTGTCTTTGCGGTTTGCCTCAAAAATCTCCATTATGTTTGGTGGAAACTGTGTTTGACACTTCTTTGTCTTATCACGCCTACGAGTTATACGTGCTATTGCTAGCCTCCTAATCTCCTCAAGCATGTCAATCACTGGCAACTTACGAGCTTCCTTGATCGTCCTATTAAAACTCTCTGATCAGTTGTTGGAAATATCTTCACATCTAGCATGACGGCTCACTTTAGCTCTACACCATGTCTCAGGTTTTGTCTTGAGCAAATCAGCATGTGCAGCTTCATTAAATGCTTTTAAAGCTTCCATGTTGTACTCGTAATCACCTTCAGTGGAACTATATGCTACTGCCCAAAAATAGTCTTCATACTCACTTTCCTTATACACTTTTTTCCAATTGGCAAAGATGTGTCTAGCACAATGTCGATGCTCTGCATTTGGAAGAATATCTTGGACAGCATTTATCAAACCTTTTTGTTTATCCGAGATTATAGTCAACTCATTTCCTACTCCTAACTCCAAGTCAGTCTTCAACTTCTCAATAAACCAAGCCCAAGAAGCATTATCTTCAACCCTAACTATAGCCCAAGCAATAGGATAAATTCTGTTATCCGCATCTCTACCAACAGCAGCCAATACTTCACCTTTTAATTCCCATTTCATGAAAGCACCATCAATACCAATTATAGGCCGACAACATCGCTTCCATGTCTTTCTCAATGGCTCAAAGCATATGTAAAACCTGTCAAACACTTGTTTACCATCTTCACGAGGAATGGTAACAAGATCTGTAGTGACATTTGGATTAGACCGGTGAAGTTCATTCTCATAATTCCACAGCTTGGCAAATTGTTGTCTAAGAGTTTCTATCACCATATCTAATGCAAGTCTTCTTGCCTTCTGACATATATACTTGGAGACTAAAAGACTATACCTCATCATGATCTCATCTTTTATATCAGTCCACTTAATACTAGGCCTTCTTCTTGCTTCATCTTTGTATAACTTAGCAATGATGCCTTGTTTCAACATCCTAGCTCTGCTACTCTTGAAATGGTTATGCGTGTCTACAAACGTTTTCACCATCCATCTTCCTTTTGGTTTTTCAACTGAGCAATAGATTCTCCAATCACACTTCTCCTCTGTGCAAATTGCTGTTAACTTTGTTGGATCCCATTTACACATCTTCACATCAAACTGAGTTTTTAAGACATACTTTAGTACTTGATATTTAAACTCTTCTCCACTTTTGAAAGTTTGCATTAACCACAAATATGGAGGCTTCTCTTTATCGTAATTCTTTCGTGAAATCGCAGTTTCCTTGCGGTTGAAATCTATCCATTCATCATCAGTATCCATAGCAGGATCAGGATGATCATCATCCTTACATTGTCTTTCCAGCTCAAGCTGATATATCATGGTTTTTACCCATTTTTGACCATGATTTTACCCGGTTTTATCGAGCCTTTTCGGTGTTTTTTCGAGTGTTTTAGAGTCTTTGCAGGTTTTTGTACGTGTGGAGCTTAATTTATGATTATGGAACGTTTTGGAGCATTGTGGAAAGACGAGCTGAAGTCGTTAGAACGGATTTTCAATTGCCGTCAGTTTGGCGTGTCGATCGACAGGCCCACGAGCACCAATCGATCGACAGCTACGTTAAAGCCTGTCGATCGACAGACACATTGTCGATCGATCGACAGGTACTCGCAGAAGCCAACCTAATACGTTTTAAAGAAGGAAAATTGTTCCTTTTCGGGCCAGAAGTTACCAATAGACCGTCATAGAAGCCCACCACGAGTTTTACCTCTATAAATAGTTTATTTTAGGTTTTTAGATCATAACTTTAGATTTTATAACACAAAGTTTAGAGAGAGATTTTTAGGGGTTTTAGGGAGACAAGTTTACTTTGTTCTTTGAGATTCTTCGAACCCTATTGTTCTTATTCTTATTCTCTTTTTTTATGCATTATTATTCAGCTATGATTTGCTTTGCTGCCATGTCTGAGTAGTTTGCTTGTTAGGTTTAGGGTGGTTCGAATGGAATGATGATGAATTGTTAGGGTAAACTCACTTGTTAGGATTATCTATTAGGTTCTTCACCTAGATTGCTTTAACTCTGGTTTAGGATTCGCGACCCTGAATTTGGATATCTTAGGTTGATAGATTGACACGAAAGTGTAATTGATTAGCCAGAAGTAGATCTTAGGTGAGCAAAATTACTTATTCGCAAAGAAATTTGGTTTAGGGATTTTGTGAACAAATTGGACTTGAATTTAAAGCTTGTTTAAATTGATTGAATTCGCAAAGAAATTTGGTTTTCTAGGGTTTAGACATAGTTAGTTTTCGCAACGACAGTTGGTTAATTATATTTTAGTGATCCAAGTTCTAGAACGGTTCTTAATTAAATCTTGATTCTGTTTAACCTGCAATTCTGATTCATCCTGAGAATTACCCAAAAGCCTAGCACTTTGTTTAACTGAATTTTAAATCAACAATCTTTCCTGTTACCAATTGCTTTTGTTATTTATTTTACATTATTTTACTTAGCCGAATTTGAAGTCAATATTCCTATCGTTTGATTTTACTCCCAGTGATTCGACCCCTACTACGACGACTTCTTAATTTGAGAGAGTAGCTCAGGGTAAATTTGAGCATATCAAATTTTAGCGCCGTTGCCGGGGAGTCAACATCTTCCATAGGATTTTGATTCTAAAATTTTGACTAAGTTTTTATTTTCGTTTTTACGCGTTTTTCTTTTAATTTTGTGTGTTTCAGGTGTATGCCTAATCGTAGAACCAGAAGCGACAAAAATCAGGAGCTAGTCAAGCTAATGACTATAAACAAGCGCTTGGTGGGAGGCAACCCACTAGTAAGTCTAATTATTTAGGATTTTTCTTCAATTTTCGGATTTTAGCAACCAAAAAAAAAAAAAAATCTAACTTTTTATTTTTTATTTTCTTTCACCAATTTCAGGCTTGATTAACACTGGAGACAGTGTGGTTTAAGCCTGGGGGAGGTAGTTGCTAACATTGTTTTTTATTTTGGAGTCAAAATTTGTTTTATTGAGTCAAAATGTACGGAACAACGATCTTTCCTAAGAACAAAGCTTAGTTTTTAAAACTTTTAGCTGTTGCGACAAAGCTTTTGGATGGAACGAATTCGAAACCAGATGATAGTACAAAGCTTATCGCAATTTGCAGAACGAAGTAGATCAAGCTCAAGCTCAACATCAACTTCTTCAGAATCCAGTGTTCGCCTAACTTCACCATCATCAACAAGATCTTCACCAAACCCAGTAGCTGGTTCAGCAAACAAATTTGCGAACTTTGGATTACCACCAACATCCTCTTCTACGATAATTTCTTCCTCTTCCTCAACAACTTCATTCTCAATTCCCTCATCAACTATCTCATCATCCGATTCTTCCTCAACTGCAACAGACTCGTGCTCAAAGTACAAATCAACTTCTCTTGTTGCCATAGCTTCACCACACATCTTATTGATCTGAGCATCTTTGTTTTCAAATATACATCTTGCTGTTGATATATCCTCATGCCGAAGTTTGTACCATACTTTCAAAACCTTACCACCTAATGTATTATTATCTTCATAAAACTCATCAAAGCATGACCATGTAAGCAAATCAGGATCAACGGCAATGTATTCCTTCACGGATCCTCCACTATAACTAAACTTGTTGTCTTGAAACTTCATTTCTCCTCCATGATACACATTTAGCTTTATGAACTCTGAATCACTGCATAAAAGAAACAAAATCATATACTCAAATTTCGAAAAGTTACACAGAAATCCCTAATTTCGAAATCGAACCAAGAAGCAAAATAATACTCAAATTTCGTCATTCAAATCAATAATTTAGTCATAATCGAACTCAAAAATCAGATACAATAACTTCTTCTTCATCGATTGTTGCTTATGAAGAAACTCAAAGCATAAAATCGATTATGAAGAAAATACCTCATCTCATTATTCGCCTTCAATCGACTACGTGTTCGATTCAAACAAAGAAACCCATCTTCATAATCTGCAGTTTGAGTGTGGAGTGTCGATCAAATCAGAGGAAGAGAGAAAGAAAAATAAAATTAGGGTTTATGGTTATAAAATCGATTTGGGGGAAAATCAATTGTGTGTGTGTTCTCTTTCCGTTAACCGCAGAGTAATTTCACTAACAGAGTTTAATTCCGTTAACGGAGGTTAACATATGTTAACAGAGATGTTAAAAACTTTCAAAATTCAAAAGTATGGGTATTAAAGAAACAAAATAAATTATTTCAGGTATTATTTGGGGAACGAAAAAAGTTGGGGTATTTTTCGGACTTTCTGCCAAGTCCCCGCTGCTTCTGCTCCCTCCCGTTCTCAATGGCGACACAATTTGGCTCAGTTATTTTCCAATTCTGGTAAAATGTGTTTTTGCTTGCAGTTACATTTGCACAGGAGCATGAATTAAGGCAAATCTATATCCGTAGTACATCAGGAAATACATGTGCACGGTTCAATGAGGCGAGAGAAGGAGAAGATGTTTGGGTTGAAGTGAAAGCTGGCAATGATTCTTTGCTGCTTTATATACCACAGTTAGGAAAACAGCTAACGAGTTTTTTTTATGGGAATAATATCACATAAGGAACTGTTGGAGTTGGTGTGGATTTGTTCTTCTCTTTGTCATTTCCCTTGGTAATGTTTGCTCTTTTCAGCTACTACAGAGATCAACGATGCAAAACCTTGCATTTCCATTACACTCCGTCTTCTCTCCCTTCAGGATAAAGGATGTGCACTTGTCCATGAAATTTATGTATTTGTTGATCCTATGGATCAAAGTGAGTTAGAGCAGGAAGAGGCAACTGGAACAGCAATTTCATCCAGTAGTTCCCTGATGGCTATGTTTATGCCCATTCTTTTGCAGCTATCTCGAGGAAAAGATGACTGAAAGGAACGCGATAGGCACAGTACGATTGCAGGAACTTTGAGTAATTCAACTGATTCTGGTAAGATTGTGAATGAAATTCACCAAGATATAAATTCCTGTAAAACTGATCACAAACCAGTGATAGTTGATGCAACACGAGTATCATGAGCATAAATCAAGCCTGATACGTCTTGTAATAATGTGGAGACTATCTTGGATCAGTTGGTTAACAAGATAAGGCCGAGAGAAACTATCTTGACAAGATTTGAAGATCGTATGTTGAGACCTATCAATAGTATTGATGCAAGACTCCAGCTAGTAGAGAAGAAACTTGAACAACTAGGAAAGAAATCAGCTGAATCTGAATTGTTTGTGCAAACAAAAGTACTTAAAACAGAAAAACTCCTGAAACCAATGAGTTGAATGCACAGACCAACAATCCACAATTGGCCTCCTCTTCTATGACAGTTGACCCTGACTACTCTAGTATAGACAACAGTGAAGATTATGCCGTTGTACTACCAAAGAACGGGCTAGATAATATTTATACAAACTTCTTGAATCAGGGGAATGGAAACGAGGTGAGATCTGCTGAATCTGATTTTAGTAGTGAGGAGGCTGGCCATTCTTTTGAGAGAGGAGCTACGGAAAAGAATCCAAAACATTTGATGTCGATAAATGATGCTTCAGCATCTGCACTTGCTGGGTTATTGTCTTCAGTTTCAGTCACGGATGGAAAATATGGCCAAGCCCTTGTAGTTACAGACCCTGAATTTCCAAACTCCTGTCCTGGATGTGAAATTTAATCCAGAGAAATAAGTCTCAGAGAAGAATTGTTTTTTCGAGGCACCAGAATCTAAGACTGTTGTAAATTGCAACAAGGACGCATTTGATGATAACTAGGTGTCAGTGGAAGATGAAGAACGGAAAGGCCCACCAACATATAGTCTTTCGTATGTGGAGATGGTTCACTATGAGGCGAACGAGATGATGCATCCACAGTTGAATGCATATATATCAACAGCAAGTCTGATATAAGACAAAATTATGTTTTTGTGCCGCAGAGGCTAAGAGCATCCTTAACGGTGAATTTTATTGGGTGTCTTTAATTAAAACTGATTAATTAATTACTGAAACTTGAAAAAACGGTTCTGCAGAGTGAAGGTAAAGACTCGGTTCTTTCGGCTACGTGTCAATCGTTGGACCCTCGGTCTTCACTCTTCTTCTTCTTCTCTCTTCGTTTCCTCCATGGATGATTTCATCTCTCGAAGAACACGAGGTTAGGTTTCTTATTACCTCTCGTTTCAATTTCGTACTGTCTTCGTCAATCTACGCTGTCGTCTTGCTCTGCTGCACAAAAATCTTGATTTTGATTCTTGATAATTATGTCTTTTAGATTGAATCTTCGTTGAAAGGACACTCCAAATCGATATATGGAAGGTCCGTTTCCAAAACCGCAATTCCAGAATTTCTTAGAATTCTTGAATGATTTTGATAATAGTATGCAATTTGTTCGGTATGCTAAGCGATTCTAGATGTTGATCGATGCAATTAGATTGTTTGTTAGTCTAGATGATGATGCTTTAGTGATGGTTAGTAATTTGTTGTCACTGCAATGAGTGGCCCTCTTTGATGGTTAATAATTGATGTTTGGAATCAATTTTGCAAGAGATAGTATGCAGCGTAAAGATTGGCTCTCTTTGGAATCAATTTTTGCAAGAGATCGGTTATCAAGTGATTCTGGTATTGGGATGGCCGAGTAGACTTGGTTAACAAAGATGGTCCATCTGAATCTGTACCTGCAGAAGCTGATATTTGTGAGAGCAAATTCGTACAATGTGACGAAGATTCCAAGATGGATACACCTTGTTCTTGTTCAGAAACATTGAAGGTTTTATCTTTATTTTCTGGTTGTTTTCATAAACGAGATCCTGGCTAAGTTTTTGATTCCTTACCTCATTAATTCTTTCATCAACTGCCGCAGTTTGCACATCATGATTGTATCCAGAGATGGTGCAACGAGAAAGGTGATACCGTATGCAAAATTTGTCGTAAGGTATAAATTTTATTGTCCAACACAATCTAATAATAGATTTTCTTTATCTTCCTTTTGTCTCTGCTTTCATGCAATTATGTCATGAAACCTTGGTCATAATTGTTATGGTCATAATTGTTGGGGAAAACAAGCACCAATGGCGCAGCAAAATAAAGTTCCCCACACTTATGTGAACCTATGAGAAAAATATAATTTGATAGCAGCAACTCAAAAACAGTAAAGTAAATGAGACACAAGTTATTTTACATGGAAAACCTTCTCAATGTGAGAAGTAAAAACCACAAGACCGTAGTCCACTCAAAAATCCACTATATCAATGAATTGAGTTACAACCACGTCCTCCCTGTTACACAGAACAGATCCAGAGACTAAGGCTCCAAAGAGCAATCTCCAACAACACAAGAAACACCACAAGAGAGCAATACAAGAGCCTATATATAAGACAGTCACAAACGACCCTAAGTTCACTAGGATTCCGGTAACCAAATCAGATCTCCACCGTACAAACCCTAGATAAACGAGTCACAAACACCTCTACAAAATTTCAGCTCAATCGGAGAAGAACTCACCGTCGGTTTTCCAAAACACTCAAGACAACACAACCTGAAATCTGCACTCGCAACAGATGCGAACAACCACGCTAAAACCCAGATCTGCGACGAACCAACCGTTGAAATAGAATCTCCACTGTTGAATATCAATACCACTGAGTCACGAAGCTAACCCTAAAATTTCAGCAAAATCGGAGCACGTTTAAGCTTCCAAACGTTCTCTTGAATAAACCCTGACAAAAAATTGCCTCTCTTCTCAAAGTTTCTCTCTACTCCAAAATTAGGTTATGAATAGTTTATATAGTCTATCATAACCTCCTTAAGCCCAATAACAACCTCATGGATTATAATAGACCCAAATTTGGTTTTTTTTTAAACCAAATCCAAATTGGTTTCCCTACTAGGAGAAACACCAACAAATTTGCAGCAATATAAACATGGTTACGTAGCTCCCCGACAATTGTTTCACTACACAGGCATCTCTATGAATCCTTATTTTCTAACATGGGATGCATCTGATGATCACGAGCTTTATTCATTTCACAGCCCCACAAGCTTGATTTGTTGTCGCGTAATTGCCTTGCTAGTATATTTCTTCTCTCTGTTCGGACTTTTGGAACAAATAGATTGGAAACTCTGAATGAACACACAATGATATATTTCTTTTTCTTGTGCAGTTCATCCTTTTGATGTTCTTACGCCATTCTCTTCTAGTCTTTTTTAGGTGGAATCGATGATTTCTCGTTAACTTTGCTTATGGTAAGCTCGATAAGCAACTGCTTTCTTCAACATTTTGAAACGATGAATATGTGGTGAAGCATTGTGTGTCTACCATAAATTAATGATATTCTTTCGGAGATGCATAGTTTCAAATTAATTTGCAGAATCAATGAGAAAGAACAGAGTAGACTCTGTTTTGTACCAAGCGCAAATGGGAACAAACATATCATGTTTAAGCAAAGTTGGTGTCTTTGACGAGTGTTGTTTGGTTTAAACTAACATGAAAATTTATGTTGTTAAGAACCTCCTAAGATTCACCTAGCCCTGGGCATAGTAGGTGTTCGGTTTTATTCGGTTCGGTTATTTCGGTTTATAAATTTAAGATCCATATAGGTATTTATATATTTTTCGGTTTGGTTCGGTTCGGTATATTTCGGTTCGGTTCGGTCTGGATATTTGGAAAAAAACCAATATGGAACCGAAATAACCTAAACTTATTTCAATGTTATTCAATCAACGTATCAAATATATGAAAAGCAACCAAATTAGAGTGCATCTATTTAAAAATAACAATTTCTAAATCCATAAGAGAAAAGAAGTTTAAAGAAGAAAATATTTAAATAGCCAAAGTCTAAAATCCGAAAATAAGAAACAGTCAAAGAGTAGAGAGTTAAGTTGAACTAGAAAATAAGAAACAAAGAGCAAATAGTTGTTTGACAAAAAAAAAGAGAGTAAAGAGTTAAGTTGAGTTTGAAAATAAGAGTTAAGTTGAGTTTGATAAGATAGATTAGAGAAGAGTATTGAATATACATAAGCATTATTATTTTCCGGATAGTTGAGTGAGTGGAGTGAGTTGGGTTTGGTTAATAAGTAATTATTAACATTAATAACATTACTAATATATACATATATTAATGATTATCGGTTACCTAATAGGTATCGGTTAATAACCGAACCAAACCTATAACCATTGGACACGAAAACTAAAATCCATTAGTATATTTTCATATATCCAAATTCTAACCAAACCACATTTTTCGGTTCGGTATAGGTTCGGTTTTTCGGTTTCGGTTAAAATGCCCAGGGCTAGATTCACCAATGGATGTAGCAAATTTAACAAAAAGTATGAGAACTTATTAGATTAATTTAGTATTAAATTTAGTAATAAAAAATGTTTTGAACCTTTTAAGTAAGTTTACCATTGAGCATATACATCGGTTGTGTTATACTGGGTTTTTTTAAATTAAAAAATAAAAATAATAGAAAAGTGTGAGAGAGAGAAAGAAACGGAGAAGGAGAATAACCCTTTTCTTGGGTGTTATAAACATTTTTTGCCACATATCCCTTTGTCATTAGTAAATTAGTTTTTTAATAATTTAATTATTAAATAAATAATCAAATTAAATATAATTTATTAAAATAATGTTTTGGATGAACCAAATGACCGATTCATTGATAATCATGCGGATGTTTTAAGGTTTCTTAAGTCTCTTTACCTATCACTATATGGAGTCTGGAGGATATATATTGTGAGTGGCGAAAGAAGTTGTAGGCCTGATTGATATCAAATCGTTAAAGCATTTTCTAGTTTGCTACAATACAAGTAACCATTATTGATATAGTTTACATACAATTGTCCATAAGTATAGCTCCTAGAATTAGATGCAGTCAAGTTTTACTAATACAAATAATTAAATTTAGCATGGCAAATCTATATCGATCTATAGTAAGTTAGTAACTAAAAGAGGCTATTTGGAGCGCACGTGAGCATTTCAACATTCTTCGAAACGTAAGAGCATCCCTGTTGAGATTATATAAATAGGCAGTGCCGGTACAATGTTTTCGGATGCCCTATGCAAGTTTTTAAAATAGTGCTCTTTTCATATATTTTTCAATATTCTATATATATCTATATACATTTTGTTAAAAAAAACCCATTAAAATTGAAAAAATATCTTACAAATATTTTTTTTGTAAGAAAAAAAATCAATAACTTGTTTTAAGTATAAATATGTATATAAAGTTTAAAAATTAGTTTTAAAAAAGCCCCTTAAAATTTTAGGTCCTAAGCAATGACTTCACTCGCTTATGCTCTAGGATTCTCATATTAAAAGAACTAATAAAACTAGAAAATGCGAGATTTTAATTTTATACTTTTATCAATAACCATTTCAATGTAAAAATAATTTAATATAATTCTTTTTATAAAGGGAGACTTACTAGAATAACCTTCTTAAAATTTGGTCTAACTCAAACAACCTTCTTAGATTTTAATTACTGGGGCTATTTTCGAGTCCGTTTTACCATTTTTCCTTTGATAACAAAAAACGTATTTACGAAAATGCCATTAATGAAACGCGCCAAGTAGGCGCGAAAGTTTCCCGCCTAAAAAAAATAAGTCTACCGCTATGTGATGGTAGACTTATTTGAGTTCTGGTAGACTTATTTTTTTGTCCGTAGACTTATTTTAGGAGCGGTAGACTTATTTTTGAGCGGTAGATTTATTGTGTCTCCTTTGGTGGTAGACTTATTTCCGAACGGTAGACTTATTTTATCTGCGGTAGACTTATTTTCCCATAGCGGTAGACTTATTTTTTGCGGTAGACTTTTTCTTCGAATGGTAGATTTATTTCCGTAGACTTATTTTCAACGGTAGATTTATTTTTCTTCGATGGTAGATTTATTTTCACTAGTAGATTTGTTTCCTTTGGTGGTAGATTTTTAGTCATAGTGACGGTAGATTTATAGTGACGGTAGACTTATTTTAGTAGCGGTAGACTTATAGTGTGCGGTAGACTTTTTTATCATGGTGGTAGATTTATTTTGTGTTTAGTTGCGGTAGACTTATTGTAGTAGTGGTAGACTTATAGTTAGCGGTAGACTTATTTCGTATTTTTGGTCAACGAAACCAACCGTTGACTGGTAGACTTATTTTTTTAGGATCAATGGTGGTAGACTTATGCGTTTTTAGCGATAGAAGCGGTAGATTTGTTTTTACCCAGGTCTAGTGATGGTAGACTTTTGATCAAACTTAGTGACGGTAGACTTTTTTTCACATTAGACATTTGGTAGACTTATTTGTGATAGCGGTAGACTTATTGTACTTGGTGGTAGACTTATTTCCTGTTTAAGAATGTATAGTGGTGGTAGACTTATTTTCGAACTTAGTGACGGTAGACTTATTTGTGATAGCGGTAGACTTATTGTACTTGGTGGTAGACTTATTTTTTGTTACGAATTTATAGTGGTGGTAGACTTATTTTCGAACTTAGTGACGGTAGACCTATTTGCGATAGCGGTAGACTTATTGTAGTTGGTGGTAGACTTATTTTCTGTTTAGACTTATTTTCGTTTGATGGTAGACTTATTTTCTGTTTGATGGTAGACTTATTTTCTGTTTGATGGTAGACTTATTTTCTGTTTGATGGTAGACTTATTATCTGTTTGATGGTAGACTTATTTTTGTTCGATTGTAGACTTATTTTCTGTTCGATGGTAGACTTATTTCCTGTTTAGGAATTTATAGTGGTGGTAGACTTATTTTCGTTTGATGGTAGACTTATTGTTGTTCGATGGTAGACTTATTTTTTGTTTGATGGTAGACTTATTATCTGTTTGATGGTAGACTTATTTTCTGTTTGATGGTACACTTATTTTCCTTTGATGGTAGACTTATTTTCTGTTCGATGTTAGACTTATTTTCTGTTTGATGGTAGACTTATTATCTGTTTGATGGTAGACTTATTTTTGTTCGATTGTAGACTTATTTTTGTTTGTTGTTCGATGGTAGACTTATTTCCTGTTTAGGAATTTATAGTGGTGGTAGACTTATTTTCGTTTCATGGTAGACTTATTGTTTGTTCGATGGTAGACTTATTTTTGTTTGATGGTAGACTTATTTTAGTAGGTGGTAGAGTTATTTGCAGGGAACGGAAATGTCGATTTTACCCTTTCAAAATAGACAAATTTGCACGAAAAACCAACAACAATGGTGATGAACTAGGGTTTACAGCCGCATAGGTTTGATCTTTGCGAAGTGATTTTTTTAAATTTCCTTGTTTTCTAAACTTCTTTTCGAACGAGTGAACCTGTTGGAGTGAACTTGAACGAGGTCCAATGGAACAAATTGTTCTTGTCTGTGGTAGATGGAGTTTTTCGAAGAATGGATGGGTGTTCGAGGTTGACAACTCAAAAGGTGGTAGAGTTCTTGGGTTAGATCATGTAACCTCGTTCAACAATTTCCTTCGAATGGTGTATGAAGATTTCAGAATCGATGAACAAATTTTCGAGGTAAAATTGAGTTACCTTTTACCAAGCTTAGCTCTAGATACACCACCGATTTTCGTTGCAAATTCAAGACAGTTCAAGAGTTTTGTACAACAATATAAGAAGGAAATGATTCGTCTATGCGTGGAGATTAGAGAAAAAGAAAAAAAACAGTTTAAAAGAGAGAGAAGTGGATGCAAGAAGGGAGAAGCTATAGATGAAGATGATGAAGATGATGAAGATGATGATTGTAGATTTGACTATTGCGACGATTCAGACGGTGCAAGCTCGGACGATGATGAATACGGGAGGCGTGGTAGACTTTCAGATGATGACGACGACGCCGCCATGGAAACTCTACCACCGAAGAAAAGGGGTCTACCATCGATTCCAGATGGCGTGAAGTTAGAAATGTGGTCGGTAGACTTAGCGGTTGGGCAACGTTATGCCACAAAGGAGGACTTGGAGAGGAGATTATTTCTGTTGCACGTAAGTTTGACTTTAACGTCGGACACTCAACTCCAACGTTGTTGACGGTTAGTTGTTTGGTGGAAGGATGTACGTGGAGGGTTCGTGCTTCAACTATTGGAGACAGTCCCAGTTTCCATATCAAGACTTATAATGGAAACCACTCTTGTTCTGTGACTGATCGTTCAACCCGTGCTCGTAAAGCAACGTATCAGGTGTTAGGTCGTCTCTACAAAGATTTCATTGGTGGTGTTGGACCAACAGTGTTGCCAAGTCATGTTGTCGATGCTATAAGGAAACGTTTCAGAATAAAAGTACTTTAAACGATGGTAGACTTATTTTCTGTTTGATGGTAGACTTATTTTCGTTTGATGGTAGACTTATTTTCTTTTTGATGGTAGACTTATTTGCGTTTGATGGTAGACTTATTTCCGTTTGATGGTAGACTTATTTGCGTTTGATGGTAGACTTATTTCCGTTTGATGGTAGACTTATTTGCCTTTGATGGTAGACTTATTTCTATTTGATGGTAGACTTATTTCCGTTTGATGGTAGACTTATTGTTGTTCGATGGTAGACTTATTGTCGTTTGATGGTAGACTTATTTTCATTTTGATGGTAGACTTATTTGCGTTTGATGGTAGACTTATTTCCGTTTGATGGTAGACTTATTTGCCTTTGATGGTAGACTTATTTTCTGTTTGATGGTAGACTTATTTTGGTTTGATGGTAGACTTATTGTTGTTCGATGGTAGACTTATTTTCTGTTTGATGGTAGACTTATTTTCGTTTGATGGTAGACTTATTTTTTTTGTGATGGTAGACTTATTTCTGTTTGATGGTAGACTTATTTCTGTTTGATGGTAGACTTATTTTCCACTGATGGTCATAGGTTGAGTATTGGAAAGCCCATCGAGCATTAAAGTATGCAAGGCAATTGGTTAGAGGAAGCGCTGAGAATGGGTACGAAGAACTGCCCACGTACTTATACATGATTAGGAGAGCTAATCCAAGGACACTTATAAAGCTGAAAGTCGATGGTGAAAATAGGTTCAAGTTTCTTTTCCTTGCATTTGGCGCAAGCATACATGGTTTCAAGTATATGAGGAAGGTAGTTGTGGTGGATAGGACATATTTGAAAGGTAGGTACAAAGGTACTTTACTTGTGACGCCCGTGAACCAAAAATTTAGAGAAGGGAATTGAATTGGACCGAATGGTTTATTTTAATTGTCCGGTTTAGCTTGTTTGGGTTAAGGGAACCCTAGGGCTCGTTTATAAGAGGGAGCAGCCTCCCTTTTGTGCAGAAAATCGTGATAGAGGCTGAAAGATTGGAAGAGAAGAGAAGAGAATTCGTTTTGGTGTTTGTAGAAAAGAATGAGATGAAGACAGTTATGACGCGTTTTAGAAGAACAGAGGATCGGACTTTCTAATCTGTCTAGATTCGAGTGAAACTTTTAGGGTAAGTTCTCCACTCTTATATCTAGCTTTAGGCGAAATCGGATTGTCTTTTGGATGAGTATTCTGAGATTTATTGTTGTTTTACCGAGAGAGGTTCGTACAGAATTGGATCTGCGATCAGTCCACTTCGTGGGTGTTTTTCCGTCGAACCAGAAGGAGTTAGGGAACGATCTGCATATCGTTGGAAAGGTCTCGGTCTCACGATTCCATATCAGATTTCCGATCTTTATTCTGGGGTAATCTCCGTTCTCAGTGTGCTTTCGAAGTCAGCGTGTCGTTTCTGTTTTTTTTAAGAAAACCCTAATCCGGTTTAGGAGAACCTCCAATTGGTTTGGTTTAGTTAATCAGACTGGTTTGGTTTAGTTTGGTTTGGTTTGGTTTAGTTAACCAGATTGGTTTAGTTAACCAGATTGGTTTAGTTAACCGGATTGGTTTGGTTGGTTGGTTTAACCGACTATTTCTGTTTAGGTTAACCGACTGGTTTGATTTGCCTTGTTCATTAGGCAAAGGAGGAGTGTTGCCAGAGGTTGAGGTCTGAGGCAACTATTAGGCTAAGGTGAGTGCGTGACCATGGCTTCTGGGCCGGTGGATTCGTTAGGGTTGTTTGGTGATAGGTTTAGAACGAATTGATTGATATTGATGTGTTTGTTTGAGACTGTGTATTGTGCTTGTTGTATGTGGATTGCTGTTTTCAACAGGCACATGCAGAAGGTGTCGATCAACACCTAGTGGTAGTGTCGATCGACAGCCTGTCTGGTTGACTGTGGTTGAGCCGTGTTGTTGTGTTTTGTGTGTTGATTGATGTATGTTTGCCTGAGCGGATCCATCGCGTCTGAGTGCGCAGTCGTAGATGGGAGGACCGTCTCACTGGGTATTTATGATAATACTCACGCATCTCTTTTTTCCATGTGATGCAGGTAAAGGCAAATTGTGATCGTGGAATCATGGCAACGAAGAGGGAGATGATCTAGGGTCTCGGTTTCGTGCTGTGTGATTTTGTTGTTTTCCATTTCTGTTTTAGAACCTGGTTAGGTTGCTGGTTTTGTGGAATTGGAATTTATCTTGGATTGATTTAGTTTAATGGAATTGATTTTTGGTTTAATTATTTATTGTTATCCGCTGGTTGTTTGTATTTTGTTGTTTGGTTGTTGAGGATAGCATTTATGGGAATGCTAATCCGAGACCAAGGGTTAAATGTTTTAAAAAAAAAATAATAATAACGGGTTGGGTCGTTTCATTACTGATTGCCACGACACAAGATGGAAATTTTAACATATTTTCTATTGCTTTCAGTGTTGTTGATACTGAGAATGATGAGTCTTGGGAGTGGTTCTTTAGACAGTTAAGCCGAGTAATCGCAGATGATGAAGGTCTTGCGATTATCTCAGATAGGCATATATCAATATCGAAGGCGATTGGGAAGGTATACCCGCGTGCTTCTCGTGGTATTTGCACATATCATCTGCATAAAAACATTTTGCTGAAATTCAATGGTGGAGAATCATTCGGACTAGTGAAGAAGGCAGCGAAAGCATATACACTTCAAGAGTTTAATGAGTTATTTGGGCAGATTGAGGCGTTGTATCCTGCTCTTCATACTTATTTAGAGGGAGCCGATGTTCATTTATGGACTCATGTGCATTTTCCCAGTCATAGATACAACTTCCTGACAAGCAACATAGCGGAATCTATTAATAAGGTCCTATCTCCTGCGCGCGGGTATCCAATAGTGGAACTTCTGGATACTATTAGGTCGATGTTGACAAGGTGGTTTGCTACAAGAAGGAAAAAAGCAAGTTTAATGACGACAACCTTGACCACTGCGGTGGAAAAACAGCTTCAAGTAAAATATTTGTTATGGTAGATTTAATAAGCATGTTGTGGTAGATTTAATTTGCATGTGGTAAAGTAGATTTAATAGGCATGTTATGGTTGATTTATAGACAACTGAGGGTAGATTATTACTTGTTTGCCTTTTTTCGAAAACAGGATAGGGTTGAGAACGCTAAGCTTTGGACTGTGCAAGAGATTAATGACAACGAAATAGAAGAAACGTTGGGGTCATCATTGCATGTGGTGAATCTGACATCAAATAGTTGTACTTGCAAAAGGTTTGACAAGGATAGAATTCCTTGTGTTCATGCCATTGCAGCAGCGGAAACAGTGAAGAAGTCACGGATCGCCCTTGCACATCCCTACTTCCATACAAAGAACTTGTTCAAGGGTTACTCAAAAAGTATTATGCCACGAGATATTGTGCTTCCAGCGCCGGAAATTGTGGCAACAAAAGTATGTAAACCTCCGGTTGTGCGGGAACCACCAGGTAGGCCTAGACTTTCCCGGATTAAAAGTGCTTTAGAAATAGCCATGGCTCGGAAACGAAGTAGGAAAGAACCCAGGTGCTCAAACTGTCTTCATCATGGCCACAATCGTGCGACTTGCAAAGCTTAATCATGTATGTTATGTTATGTAATTTGATTAACATAATGGTTGCGAAACACTTAGGAAACAAAAAATAAGTCTAGCGTCAAACAAAAATAAATATACCGTCAAAGAGAAAATAAGTTTACAATCAAACAAAAATAAGTCTACCATCAAACAGATAATAAGTCTACCATCAAACAGAAAATAAGTCTACCATCAAACAGAAAATAAGTCTACCATCGAACAACAATAAGTCTACCATCAAACCAAAATAAGTCTACCATCGAACAATAATAAGTCTACCGTCAAACAGAAAATAAGTCTGCCATCGAACAACAATAAGTCTACCATCAAACCAAAATAAGTCTACCATCAAACAGAAAATAAGTCTACCATCAAACAGAAAATAAGTCTACCATCGAACAACAATAAGTCTACCATCGAACAAAAATAAGTCTACCATCAAACGAAAATAAGTCTACCATCAAACAGAAAATAAGTCTACCATCGAACAACAATAAGTGTACCATCAAACAGAAAATAAGTCTACCATCAAACAGAAATAAGTCTACCATCGAACAACAATAAGTCTACCATCGAAGGCAAATAAGTCTACCATAGAAAAACAATAAGTCTACCATCAAACGAAAATAAGTCTACCATCAAACACAAAATAAGTCTACCATCGAACAACAATAAGTCTACCGTCAAACAGAAAATAAGTCTGCCATCGAACAACAATAAGTCTACCATCAAACCAAAATAAGTCTACCATCAAACAGAAAATAAGTTTACCATCAAACAGAAAATAAGTCTACCATCGAACAACAATAAGTCTACCATCGAACAAAAATAAGTCTATCATCGAACAAAAATAAGTCTACCATCAAACAGAAAATAAGTCTACCCATAAAAAAAAAATAAGTCTACCATCAAACGAAAATAAGTCTACCATCAAACAGAAAATAAGTCTACCATCAAACAAATATAAGTCTATCATCTACCATCAGACAGAACATAAGTCTGCCGTCAAAGAGAAAATAAGTCTACCATCAAACAGAAAATAAGTCTACCATCGAACAAAAATAAGTCTACCGAGGAACGAAAATAAGTCTACCATCAAACAGAAAATAAGTCTACCGTCAAACAAATATAAGTCTACCATCGAAGGCAAATAAGTCTACCATCAAAAAGAAAATAAGTCTACCATCTAACAGAACATAAGTCTTCCATCAAACAGAAAATAAGTGTACCAGAAAATGGTCTGATTGAAGGTTTACCATACCATCAAATGAAATTAAGTCTGAAAATGGTGTCAATACGTTTTCGCTACAGAAGTCTACCAAACTTTCGAAGGACCACTAAATCTACTAAACATGGTCCTTCGAAAGTATGCAAAATATCCAATAAGTGTACTACCAAATGAAAATAAATCTACCACTGCATACACAAAAGTCTATGACTACATACACAAATCCAACTATCCTGAATCTGTCTGTAACGGAACTTTGTCGTCTGGATTAGTGCGTGGGTTTGGGTCGGAGACCTGTATGGCCAGGTCTACAAGTGGTGCCTCCTCCAGGATATCAGCCGCAAGTTTTAGACGAATAGCAGGCACAGTTGCATCGCAAATCCCATCCATTGTATGTCCTAGAGCTAGACACTCTAAGAATTTCACAGTGTAGACACCACAGTCACCTGATTGGATGTTTTGGGGTAGGTTTGATTTTTTCCTGTAGAATTGAAATGCAGCCTCAGTCATCCCCTTCCTTTTTTCAGGTGGTGCAGCAGCTTTAAGCAACTTAGGAATCATCTTCATGTATGGTCTGCATGACTCGGCCACAGCGTTGTCCTGGGAACCCGAGAGGATGCTATCGTACACTTTGACAGTCTTGTTAACTAGGTCTACCACAACACCCACCCAATGCACGTCGTCGATATTATGAGCTATGTACAATGTATCAACATCCGTTACCCATTTCTGGTGGGTTGGAGAAAACGTGGGAGTTAGGCCATTGTACATGTTGATATACCCCTCGCCGAATAAAAAGGTCTTCTCTTTACCTTTGAAGTTCCATTTGTACTCCTGACACCAAAGATTCCCAAATATCGGATCCAGAAAGGCTATCCTTTCACTGGTAAAAGGGGTAGGACGTTGCATAGCCCTTTTTCGCAACATGTCCATTGCAGCCCCCATTTGCTGCAAAATAATTTAACCAAAAGTAAATAAACCTGGCACAAAAATTATAGATAAGTCTACCATCAAACAAAAATAAGTCTACCATCGAACAACAATAAGTCTACCATCGAACAACAATAAGTCTACCATCAAACAAAAATAAGTCTACCATCAAAGGAAAATAAGTCTACCATCAAAGGAAAATAAGTCTACCATCAAATGAAAATAAGTCTACCATCAAACAGAAAATAAGTCTAACATTAAACGAAAATAAGTCTACCACTAAGTACAAATAAGTCTACCATCAAACGAAAATAAGTCAATAGTATATTTAATTACCTCACAATTTAGCCATCCATATCGACTGTGTGGCCAGTTTTCTTTAGGTGTCATAATTCCCAAATAGAACTCCACTAGTGGCAGAGTGTTTTCAAATGGGTTGTCTCTGACATAGAACCATATGTCAACTGGTTAGAAGAATGAAATTTTTGGTGCATTGACTATTAAAAGGACAAATGACTTACATATCTTGATTCACGTAGTCCGTCAACTTTTCCAGCCTATGCTCGTCCACCGGCTCAAAAGGATTGTAGACAGCGGAAGAAGGAACTGTATCAGCCATGATTCGTACGGTCCCGGAGTGTCCTATAAATGGGGACTTCTGAGACGGAGCAAGATTTTTATTGCGAGCTACGGGGGGAACCTCCAAATCATCTTTGTTTGACAACCTTGTAATAGCATCGAAAGCAGTGGTCAGTGCATCATTGACCTGCTTCGCCTTTATATCATCTTCATCATCAGATGAAGATGAGTACGCGTAACGCATCATTCTGCGCCTACTAGGAGGTGTAACAAAATCAGAATCAGATCTTTCCTTCTCTTTCCCATCATCAGCAATAGCATCTTTTGTCTACAAGTTAAGGATTGAGTCAAATAAGTCCCAATAAGTCTACCACTAAGTACAAATAAGTCTACCATCAAACAAAAATAAGTCTACCATAAAACAGAAAATAAGTCTACCACTAAGTACAAATAAGTCTACCATCAAACGAAAATAAGTCTACCATAAAACAAAAATAAGTCTACCACTAAGTACAAATAAGTCTACCACTAAGTAAAAATAAGTCTACCGTCAAACAAAAATAAGTCTACCATCAAACGAAAATAAGTCTACCTTCAAACAAAAATAAGTCTACCACGAAGTACAAATAAGTCTACCGTCAAACAAAAATAAGTCTACCGTCTAACATAAAATAAGTCTACCGTCATATAAAAATAAGTCTACCATATACGTACCAGATCGTGGATTTCGACACAGTCAGCTCCTCTCTTCCTTTTAACCCGTGTAGATTCCGTCTCCTTCTCTTTAAACGTTAATCTTTTACTCTACAGCTCCAAACAATGTATAAGGAATGAGTCAAATGGAAGTAAGAAAATTTGTTGAAAATGAAACTACAAAGAAGAATTACTTCCCACCTTCAAACGGAAATAAGTCTACCATCAAAGAAAAATAAATCTACCATCAAACGAGAATAACTCTACCATCAAAGGAAAATAAGTCTACCATCAAACGAAAATAAGTCTCCCAGCAAACGAAAATAAGTCTACCATCAAACACAAAATAAGTCTACCAACAAACACAAAATAAGTCTACCATCAAACACAAAATAACTCTACCATCAAAGACAAAAGAAGTCATCTATATACGTACCAGATCGTGGATTTCGACACACTCAGCTCCTTTCCTCCTTTTATCCGCTGTAGATTCCGTCTCCTTCTCTTTAAGAGTTATTCTTTTTCTCTACAGCTCCGAACAATGTATAAGTAATGAATCGAATGGCAGTAACAAAATTTGTTGAAAATCAAACTACAATGGAGAATAACTTCCCACCTTCTTTTTAGCTTCAACCTTCTCCAAGACTGTTAAAGGTTTGCTTTTCTGTTTGCTTTTCTGCACAGGTGCCACAGATTTGCTTTTCCCTTTCCGCTGGTCAGTTCGTGTAGCCTTTTCATCCGGCTTTCTAACTACACGGCTAACTGCCAAATTTGTTTTTGTTGTTTGTTGTTGTTCCATCCAAGACTGTTAAGAAAAGTAGAGGGAAAATGTTCAAACAATAAGTTCATATAAGTCTACCATAACACACTAACAAATCTACCACGCCTTAACATAGAAGTTCAGGAAAACATGTAAATAAGTCTACCATCGAAGGCAAATAAGTCTACCATGAACAACAATAAGTCTACCATCAAACGAAAATAAGTCTACCATCAAACAGAAAATAAGTCTACCATCGAACAACAATAAGTCTACCATCAAACGAAAATAAGTCTACCATCAAACACAAAATAAGTCTACCATCGAACAACAATAAGTCTACCGTCAAACAGAAAATAAGTCTACCATCGAACAACAATAAGTCTACCATCAAACCACAATAAGTCTACCATCAAACAGAAAATAAGTCTAAAACATGGTTCCCATATATCTACCATCAGCTTAGAAAAGAGTCTTACGTACCAGATCATCATCCTCCTCAGATGCATCTCCGCCATCTGCCGTGTTTGACTGTTCATCTCCCACAGCTTTCAAGACATTCCCTTTTCCCTCTAGAGCTGTAATCCTACTATCAAAGTTGGCAATTGTGCTCGCCATTCCCTGTAGGAGCTTAAGCACTTCAGCAATAACTCCACCTTCGGTCTCCTTCTCCTTCTTTTTCTCTTTCTTTTGAGCCGGAGACTCATCCTCACTTTCATCAACAACAACAATAGCCTTCATCTTCTTGCTCTTCGTTATCTTCTTTTTCTTTTCAACGGGAGAGTCATCCTCATCCTCATCATCATCCTCACTTTCCTCAACCACCTTAGCCTTGTTCTTCTTTTTCTTAGAACCCGGAGAGTCATCCTTAGTCTTACTCTTCTTTTTCTTAGAAACCGGAGCATCTAACTCCCAAAAATCTTCATCCATGCATCCACCAAGAATGTCGCGGATCATGTTATTAAGTGTGAAATCTTCCTTATCAATCCATGTAGGGTAAATGAATTCGAGAGGCTTCACCATTAAGTGTCTGATACGAACCTATAAAGAACATTATTGCAAAAAAAAAGAATGAGATTATTAATAAAAGTCTACCATCAAATGAAAATAAGTCTACCATCAAAGAGCTAAAAAGTCTACCATGAAAGAGCTAAAAAGTCTACCATCAAACAGACAAATAAGTCTACCATCAAAGTGCTAAAAAGTCTACCATCAAATGAAAATAAGTCTACCATCAAATACCTAAAAAGTCTACCATCAAATGAAAATAAGTACCATCAAAGACCTAAAAAGTCTACCATCAAACAAAACTAAGTCTGCCATCAAATGAAAATAACTCTACCATCAAACAGACAGTAAGTCTACCATCAGACAAAAATAAGTCTACCATCAAACAAAAATAAGTCTACCATCAAATGAATATTACCTTGTTGTTGTTGGAGGATTTCTTATCCTCCTCCATCACCTGTTCCAGGTTGTACCTTCCTCGGCCTCCACCCCAACGTAGCATAGGAACACCTCCTTCTCTTCTCTTCCCAAATCTTTCCCCTAAAATGGGAACTGCCTCGTAAATCCAAACAAGCAACGCATGAACACACCCATGGAGTGTGATCTTTTTCATGTCCGTCACTTGCATGGACGAAATCAGAGATTCAGAGGACACTCGTCCCCATGGATACCTCTCGAAAGCCTCGGGATCCATCACCCTTTTTGCAGCTTTCAAAGGGATTCTACTATCACGAGCGTAACCATACACTCCAACATGCAAAATAAACAACAGAGCTATCATTCTCTTCTTCTCCTCACTCCACGTCCTGATTTTTTCAAACAGGACCAACAGCTCAGACCACTTTGGTCCCTCCCCAACTGGGACACCAATTTCTTCCCAAAACTGTGTGTGGTCAATGTCCCAACCATCATTTGCATCAACCTCACCACAGTTCATCTGGGTTACCTCTTCAAACTCATTCAACGAAAATCTAACTGGCCGACCACCAAACAAGGACCACATCTCATAGAACCTTTCAGTTTTCAATTGGTTTGAGAGGAAATGAGTCACCGTCGCACCTGAGAAATTGAATTTCCGTGCAGCAAGCTTCAGAATTATTCCAACAGAGGAATTATTCATTATATCATTGTACACGTCTTCACCAACCGCTTCCCCCATTTTCTCAAAGTCGTTCAACATGCAATTGTGATGCATGCTTCTTTGGCCCGATGGTGCCAATCTAGGCGGAAACCTTCTCGATGGATATATCTTTCGCACAATCGAGGAAGTCATATCTGCACAAATCAGTAATTATAAGTCTCCATCACATCAAAATAAATCTACCATCAAATGAAAAGTAAATTAATTCTTCAACATAAAATAAATCTACCATTACATAAAATAAATCTACCATGTCATAAAATAAGTCTACCATCAAACGAAAAGAAGTCTACCATCAAATGAAAATAAGTCTACCATCAAACAAAAATAAGTCTACCATCATATGAAAATAAGTCTACCATCAAACAGAAAATAAATCTACCATCGAACAACAATAAGTCTACCATCAAACAGAAAATAAGTCTACCATCAAACAAACATAAGTTACCATCAAATGAAAATAAGTCTACCATCAAACAGAAAATAAGTCTACCATCAAACAAAAAATAAGTCCCATTAAACAAAAAATAAGTCTACCATCACATAAAATATAAGTCTACCATCACATAAAATAAATCTACCGCTACTTAAAATAAATCTACCACCACAGAGATTAACAAATCTACGATACCAATCTTTTCTCTTACTTTATCTGCGAATATCGACGCCGGAATCTGGGTTTTCACTACCGAACTGAAATAAATATACAGATTTCAGATTAGGGTTTTCGTCATTCATACAAGACTTCCACAAATCAAACCAAAAACGGTTAGAATAAACTGAATACCTCTTTTCAATGCACGAAATCGATAACCCACCGCTTGACGGAACTTTGCTTCGCCGGAATTTCGAAAACCTAAAACCGACGGACGCAAAATTTACTTCAAATTCCGTAAAAACTCCTTACCGAATACTCGTCATGGATAGAGCAGGCGAAAACTCATTAAAGAAATCGAAACTTACCGTCAAATCAACGTCGCTTGAACAATCACCAAAATCGCCGGTTACGCAGAAGGTGAAGAAGAAGAAGTTTTTTTGCGTTTACGTTTTTTTTTTCCTTTTTTTTTATATGTTCAGTTTTTTTTTTTTAGTGGCAAAACCGTTAATAAAGGGTTTTGCCATTTTTTAAAGGTCTTTGTAACCTTTTTTGGCAAAAAAAATTAGAGCTCAAACATAAAAAGGTCTTTTGAGTAAACCATATATCTAAGAAGGTCTTTTGAGTAATTATCTCTTTTATAAATGCAAACTTTTTTTAAGCTCAGACTGTTGAGCTTCGACAAATAGACCAAAATCATATATATAATTAGGGAGTCCTCTCTTCATCTAAGGTGTCCACATAAGCAAAAAAAAATTTAACAATTAATTTTAGTTTTAAGTTCATTTAGTTCATGTTTATGTATATTTATTGTTACTTATAGCTACTAATTTTTTAATTAAATTAGAAAACGAAAAATAAGTCAATAAATTATAAAAGTATAAATTAATATTTGAGTATTTACTATGAATTTATGATAACGATAAAAGTTTATATATTCAATTTCAAAAATTAGAAATATGTAAAATGAATATACATATAAGAAAAAGTGAATAAATATATTAGCGACATCAAAGAATCAAAGAAAAAGAATCTTGAGTGTCAGAAAATTGTTAAGAGGCTATTGGTTTTTTTTTTTGTCATGAACGCATTTACACCTATTCGTTAAAGAAATACATGAGCATATTTGAACCAATGAGGGATGAACGTGTTAATATAAGAGGTTGTTGATATAAAGATAAAGAATATATATTATTTCACTAAAAGGATACTAAACCATCTAATTAAAGATGAAATAATAAGATGAAAATTTAGGATATACAATTTTATTTATAATGTTATATAATTTTATGGAAGTATGAAAGAAAAATATGAAAGTGTTATAATACTATTATTTTAAAGATATAAGGTATAAATTGGTATAAGACAAAAAAATCACGCATTGCTTGAGTTATGTTCTACTATAAATAAGTAAACAAAGTAACATAAAATTGTAAATAGTTAAATCAAATTTTGGTCGTTAAGTTTAATACATGCATCATACGAACCATATTTTATGATTATTTGAGTATTTTTTTTGAACTAAAAATTACAATAATGAATTACTTTTATTTATATGGTCATTAGAAAATAATATAAATATTACCAATTTATATATAAGAGCGCTGAATAGAAATATTAATAAAAATTAATCAAAGAAAAAATAGATTCAATGATGTTAATTATTGAAGTATCGTCATAAAGTTTTAGTCGATTGTTAAGAGACTGAAGGCTTTTTAAAAAAAAAGAGGATGTATGATTTCACTAAAAGGATACTAAACCATCTAATTAAAGATGAAATAATAAGATGAAAATTTAGGATATACAATTTTATTTATAATGTTATATAATTTTATGGAAGTATGAAAGAAAAATATGAAAGTGTTATAATACTATTATTTTAAAGATATAAGGTATAAATTAGTGTAAGACAAAAAAATCACGCATTGCTTGAGTTATGTTCTACTATAAATAAGTAAACAAAGTAACATAAAATTGTAAATAGTTAAATCAAATTTTTGTCATTAAGTTTAATAAATGCATCATACGAACCATATTTTAGGATTATTTGAGTATTTATTTTTGAATTAAAAATTACAATAATGAATTACTTTTATTTATATGGTCATTAGAAAATAATCAAAATATTACGAATTTATATATAAGAGCGCTGAATAGAAATGTTAATAAAATACAATCAAAGAAAAAATAGATTCAATGATGTTAATTATTGAAGTATCGTAATTGAGTTTTAGCCGATTGTTAAAAAAAAAAAAGATGTATGATTTCACTAAAAGATATTGAACGATTTCACTAAAATAAAAAAATAATTTGTGATCTTTATGTAAAAATGTACGTAGTTCTACAAAAATGCATTCCCCGGCAAGCTTATGTAATTCAATATTTGAATCAATGATTTTAAAAATGTAGAGAAACAAAAACTATTTTCGAAATGTTTAAGAAAACGTAAAAAAAATTATGTATAAATTAACTTTCTATAATTATATTAGTGTTTTGTGAAAAAATGACAAAAGTAAATATATTGGTTATATTTAGAATTTGTTTGATGATTGGATGAATTTATTATGCAATAATAGATAAAATAATAAGTTCTCAAAAACTAAACAGCTATTATAATGACAAAATTTTATAATGACAAATTAATAATTGAAAATATGATATTATAATGTGTAAAAAAACGTAAAATATATATATTAACATAAAATACTTACTAATTCATGTTATACATGATATTGATAGAAAACACAGAAAAATAACACAAAAATATCAAAAGAAGCCAAACTCGCGCAACGCGCGAGTCCAACCCTAGTATTATTAAGAAAAGGAATAAGTGAGAGAGCTAAGAGCATAAATATCGGTAGTGTTAAAAGAGGTTTATTAAACAAATTCCAATATTATAGTAATTAATGAGAGCAAGATTTGTTAACTCGGTTCTTTTCATAGAGCCAAATAAAACGGGTTAAAGAAACCACGTGTCAGTTTATTGGACCTAATTTTGTTTTGACCCAAACGAGAAAACATATCTCATTTGATCAAAATAATTGTTCTTGTCTCTCTCTCTTTATACTTTGGCGATATCGGAATCGCCGTCGTCTCTTCTCCTCTTCAGATGACGAATCGACCTTCGTCGGCGGCGTCTCTTTTATCTATGTGTCTCTCTCACCGTCTTTGTTTCTCTGAGAAACCACACGTCGTCTCTTCTCCTCTTCGAAACCCTAGATTCAAATCGCGATCTATGGCGATTCGAACCAGAAACGACGATTCATTTTTCTTAAGCGTTTTGATATTGCGTTGTTAGTGGTGCATGTCGATTGAGGCTAATCGATTTGATTCTTCGTGACCTTTCCTTTGTTCTTCTTCTTCAGCTCTTCTCAATAGCTTAAGGTACTAGTTTCTATCATATTTCTGATTTCTCCTTCTCTATTTCGTGACCTTGATTTGGTTTCATTGAACATTGAACAGTGATGGTTGCTTGGTGATATTGTGATGGTTGTTTTCAGATTGTTTTGAGTTCAATCAGATTGTTTTCTCAATTTCTAAAATGTTTTTTTTTGTAGGGACGATATGTACTGGTGTGGTTGGATGCTTGGAGGAGGTTAATATGTTCGCAGAAAGAGTATTGAAGCCGAATCTGCTTAGGTAGCTTATGCGTCAGATTGTTCTTCACCGATCGGTATGTTCTTAGTTTTTTGTTTGCAGATTCGTAATTGTTGAATTTGATTTGATTTTTGACCATGATGGCGATTCGTAATGATCGGTATGCCATGATTGTAATGATGGGTTTGCCATGAGCCATCTACTTTCAACATCTCTGCAAATACATGTTACTACATATTTCACTTTTTTAAAAGATTTTGGGGTTATTGTGATACCATTGATCTTGAGACTTGTGTATGTATTTTGGGTTTATAGTGGTACCAATTGATCTTGAGACTTGTGTATGTAGTTGATGAGTTAGTGTTTGTTATGCACTATTTGGGTTGTAGTTGTTGGACATGTGATTGCACCAATGATTCTTTGTCTCTCTATCTTTGTTGAATTAATTCGTATCCATGTGTTGTAGTTATGCATCCTGTGGTTTTTTTTTTTGCAGGCTCTTTATAAGACTCGATTAGAGAGCTTGGCCAACAAGAGAAAGCTTAACGGATAGCCCAAACTCTTCATCAAGTTGGTCCCATACAAGGCCAACAAAACACTCTCTATTGGTAATTTGAGTTCGGAGATTTATACACTAAATCAACTTTAGTTTTGTGGGATGATATCCCTCAGTTAGCATTGTTATCATTGATGCTAAGCTGATATTTTCTTCTATGTTCCTTTTCTCTGTATGTAACATGAATCATGTACCTGGATTCATTGAGAAAGTGGAGGAACTGAAATAAGATCTCTTATTTCTATGAGTTTGTGCATTCTTCTAAAATCTGATTAATCGTGAGTTCTAGAAAAATTGCAGAGTAAATAAGCTTCTCAACTTTGTTGTATTATCAAAAAACACCATAGCTTTAGCAAGTTATGGAAGAATAGTATTAACATTGAAATGTCAATTTGTTGCTAATGATACTCTTTGATGTTCATTGATAAACATACAAAAATTACAATTTTTTTATGAAGTGTTAAAGATTAAATAACTAATATAATTAATCCAAATAACACTCTTAGGTGTTCATTGATAATCATGCTCTAAGTGAGATATATATGCGGAAAAATGACTAAAGAGTTCTCACATAAGTTTCTCAACTTTACAAAATAAATTTATATTATTATGTAATTAGATAGATATCCCAATTAAATAAAAAAAATTCATATGAGAAACTATGAAACATTTTTATAAAGTTTCTCGTTTAATTGAGATATCCACCTAAGTACGTAATAATATTAAAAAAATCGAATTTGAAACATTAGTGTGAGAACCTCCCATTGAAGGTGCTTTAACACATCGACGATCTTTAAAACAGTACGGCCTCGAGAAGGAAGAAAATGTTTTCTGCATGCAAAACAGATCCTTCCTTCAACCCAGCACGATAGAAAACACATTTAAGAGATCATAATATTTTGATCCTAGAGGATAAGGGGCTCATAAGGACTTAAGATCCAAAAACACAAAATATGAACGTTGGTAAAGATTATATATGAACACATAGCCAACATGTATATATGGACATGGGTTTAGGTGCCTCGGGCTAGCATTTCTTGGTACCTCTTGAAAGACAAGAGTTTCTGAAGCTTCATCTGCTTATGAAACCTGGAAATGAAGAGATCTGCGACATGGTCGATCTCATCTTCTAGCTTGAAGCTGCCTTCTTCTTCTTCCTTGGAGTTCCTCACCAGATCTATCACAGAACTGCCTTGACCCTCCTCCAAGTCCCCGAACTCCTCTCCTTCAAACAAGGTGTGACTCAGATCCGGGTACTCGTCGCTCTCCTCCTCATGAACGTCGTAAGCCTCAACTTTGGATGCCGCGCTATTGTAGAGGATTAGAGCCTTGGTCTTGTCTTGGTCGTGGTCTGGGTCTTGTTCTGCATGGCCTAGGAGGTTGTGGATCTTGTTGGAAATGGAACGGAACCCGAGCTTCTTTTGTTTCACGAGGGACAACATGAGGAGTCGTGTTTTGAAGGCGCTTGTTTTGTTCTTAATGGCTATAGATTTAGCCTTTGCCACGGAGCTCAGCAACGCAACAATCTGTTTCATCAATGCCGTAGCTTTCTTCATTTTCGTCGTAAGCTTAATTTAGCGAATTTATGTTAATGGTATTTCTTCGGTGTTGAATATAGATATATATGTGAAAGAGGAGGTTGCTTAATCAGCATGGAAAAGACCAGTGGACGTGAGAGTCCTAGAGGATTTATATAGGAGCGTACTCAAAACCCAAAAGGTACCGTCACGAGTGCTTTATGAGTTTTGTGACAAGACTCTTGTCGTATTGGTTTATTTACGGCTATATGGTTTACTTAATGGCGCAGCAATCTTCTCACAGTACGACACGTGGGGATAAACCATTTGATGTAGTGGATCAATTACTTTTTTTGTTTAACCTTTACGCTTTATCTCACGTTCCCTTTCATCAAATTGCATCAAGCCTACATTCCACGAACGTTTGCATTTGAAATACTATTATTTTTCTGTTTAAGAATCTTAAGATACTGGTTGATAATTATGGCCTAACGGGTTATGTGGCGATGAGTCGGGCTCGATTTTTCTAAAAACAAGAATCAGGCATATTATTACTTTTTTCCTTTATATATATATATATATATTTTATCAATAGTAACCGTTATAAACTATGACCGTAGTCATACAGCTCAAACTACGACAGCAGTCATACGATTTTAAAAGATATTACAAATAGATGTATAGTTTCCACGTTCTCTATTTCTCCGTCCACCAGGTTTAGAAGATGATTACATATCTTAAAATTTGATAGAAGGTTTTACCGGTCTTTCACAAAAGAATCTTTGCCCATATGGGGTCATAAGATCTAACATATTAAAAAAATTATCCTGATGGGATGTATCGTCGACCAAATCCAAAAAATCAAATGCTAAAAACCAGTTCGAATCCTGAACGTTCCTGATAAGTCCCATATTTTACCTATATTATTATGGTCATCTATAAATATTTAGTGCATAAATGCATGGTTACACCCCTTTACAGATAGTTTTCTCGTATTTGTAGTTTTAGAATCCTTATAAAAAAAATCAGTTAAAAAGGACCAAAAATAACGTAATGAGGTATAATCCAAAATACAGCAGCTCACGCGAACTAAAGAACGATTGGACCCAAGGAATTTACAAGTTTGCACATTTTACCAAGTTGGACATATTACATACGCTAGAATTTTAGCTATAAACGGAGGAGCAAATGAACTTGGAATTAGATTAAAATTGGAGTCAAGATAGCCCTATGAGTCAGCTTTCCAATGGACTTTGGAATCCCATCATTTGGAATTGTGTAAAGAAAGTTATACATGAAAGACTAAAGACATGTCAAACTGCCAGAAGATGAAGCAGGAGGAAATCGGTCCCCCACATTGTCTCTAAATGCGTTGAGTGTGCATTCTAAGTTGGGCAAGACATCTCTCCTATAGTAATTGCAATTACATGTGTCATAGTCATCCTTATGCCACACTGAAGACCTTGTCTTCTTCCTTATTTTAGTATCAGAAGCAGCTGCATTTTTTCTCTTTTTATTTCCAAGATTAGTAGCTTCCACATTCACATTCTTTTCTGCTCCAACTACTTCATCTTCTTCCATTGGTTGGTTCTCATAAACCAGAGCATTAGAAGAAGTCATCTACATTAAAATGATAATTTAGTCAAGAGCAATTAGAAATTAGAAAATAGAACAATAGAACAAAGATCATGAATATGACAAAACAAATCAAACGAAAGTTACAGAACAATAGAACATACTAAAATTAGCCAGAAAAACAAAGCTCTTTAAAATTCACGAATCTCGAATCTTAAAACCCAAATCAAAACACACTTATATATATCAAGGAAGTAAATAAGAATACCAATTTGTTAGGATAAATGAACACAAGTTACACAACAATTAAAATCCAAACTTTACGAATCTAAAAACAAAATAAGAGAACAAAATATAAAACTTTCAGATTCAATACAAAGCATGTTTGTGATTGAATAATCCAAAACGTAAAGACTCTAATCAGATTATAGACTATTAGCGATTCAGACACATACCTCCAAGTTGTGATTGAACAAAGGGTGTGAGCGGCTGACAACAATGGTATGAGTAAGGGTTTTCACTTTTCTGCCTTGTAATTAAGGCTTCCATCTTCAAGCAAGATGTATAGGAGCTGAATCAATTAATCAACTTAGCTTCAAATCTTTAAAAATATATGAGAATCAAAACAAATATACAAATCTATGAGAAGTTGAGATTTGAGAATCGAAATTCTTGACGAGAAAAAGTTTTTCTCGGGAAATATAAGTTCTGGTTAAGGAAATGTGAAACTCTCTATATAGATGTGAGAGGCTTTTTTGTGTGTAGGCATGGGCATAAAAACCTGTACTCGAATACCCGAACCTGTACCCAGCTTGAAAAACCTGAACCTGTACCCGACCCGAAACTTTACAAATACCTGTATGGGTATAAAATTTATAGACTCGATCGAACCTGTACCCGAAAGGACCTGACTCGAACCCGAACATGTACCCGTAAGTCCATGCTTATATATCTTTTGTCACATTTTTAAGTAGTTTGAAATTTAGATTTAGTTTATTTTGTCACATTTTTAAGTAGTTTGATATTTAGATTTGGTATTTCAAATATTTTGTGTTGTTTTTGGTTCAAATATTTTTCATATTACATGTTATTTTTTGTAGATTTTGGGAGAAAAAAGTTGAAAGCACAATTGAACCTAAAAGAATAAGAACAACCCTAACATGTACCCGAACCTGTATCCGAGAAGACCCAAACCTAGGCCTGGGCATATATCCCGAATCCAAAAACCGAAGCCGACCCGAAAAACAGTGTTTGGAACGGGTACGGGTAGTCCTAATAACCCGAATGAGTTTTATAATTTAATATTTTGGGTTCGGGTTAGGGTTACCCGAAAATAAAACGGTTACCCAAACTACCCAAAGAACACATATGTATACAAATATACACTTACCGGTATTAGCATGTTCAGTTTTCACTTTCAAAAACCTAAATCCCCATTTACCGATATACGCTATAAATCCACATAATTCCTTTTCGATTTTCAAGATGGAAAATCCAAATCTTCTAAGGAATTCGTCTCCTCCATCAGAGGAGTCTATAAACCATTTGAATGTATGTGACTCATTCATTGTTGTTTTTGATTCAATGTAGTTTCTGTATAGGATCGATTTGTCTTTGGTGATTGTTTGATTTCTTTGATTTGATCATATATAAACCCTAGATTCTATATAAATCGATTTGATCAAATTTTCCAGTTATGCTGAATTGTTTTATAACGAGAGGAAGCATTATAGAGGTCCTAGTTTGATGTTTGGAACAAAAATTGTTTTACTTAAATAATCATTTGTTTATCCTCTATAGGATAGTGATGGTGATGATAAACCGTAAACTTTTCACAAAATATTTGTTTAGTAATTTTAGTAAAAATATCAATACTTTTTTTTTTTAAAAGGCATGTTATCCAAATTGATTGATTATTAATATTACCACTTGCTAATACAACAATCGTTTAATATGCTTTGAATTTATAAACTGTTTCCGCATGAACTTGTATAATCATTATCTAATCTCTATTTGTTATTTGATTTGTTATTATCATAGGAGGAATCAAGAATGGACAAGGGAGGATGGAGAATCACAAGAGAAAGTTATCTTTTAAATTTCCAGTTTGCATTTTAGTTTCGTTATATATTTGAAGTCTTGATTTGGTTTAAGACATTACATTGCTTTTGTTTATGTGGTTGTTAGACATTATGTATAGATTTGAAGTCTTGGTTTGATTTAAACGTTGTTTTAGACATTATCTTGTTTGTCAATTTGTAACTTAGAGTTAATTGCCACATTGCTTTTGAATTTACAGGTTTGATCGGGTAAATTTTGGTTTTTGATGACAAACCCGAAACCCGCCCGAACCCAAAAATACTCAATCCGTATCTAACCCGTATTTCTATATAACCCGTATGAGTTTTATATTCAGAAATCCGAAAACCCGATACCCGAAGTACCCAACCCGAAACCCGATTGGGTATCCGGATGCCCACGCCTACCCAAACCTGTACCTGATCCGAATACTCATTTGCCCAAGCCTAGTTGTGTGTAAGGAATTAACCGGCTGGATTTCGGTTCGGTAACAAGTAATACCCGAGAGTCTGAGACCAATTGCAATTACGCTTCATACCCACCTGCTAAATTTAGCCATTACCGAAGCCCATATCAAATGGTTTTTCCTAGTCGATTCCGGTTCGGTTATCGGTACCGATTATTATACCCATCACTACTTTATTTGATCAACTAATTTATATTTGATTAAATGATTTATTTGTGAAATAAAAGGTTTTGACCAATAATTAAGTATATAACAGCATCAAAAATCTAATTAGGTGTATAACATTCATGTCATGCTAAAAGTCTATAATACCCTTTTTTTTGTTTACCCGATAATTTGAAGGAAAACATGATTTAAAACTTGACTACAACCCTAAATGTTTTACCATTCTCGCCGCACACCAAAACTCGAACTAAGTCGACTCGGCGGAGTAGATTATTTAGTTCTCTGAAACTACTTGCGTGCACCAAAATCGTCGGAGACAAAAACTCAATTCTATTATTCCGATAACAAATCTCCAATCCTCTTTTTTTTTGTTTTTTCTTATTTCATCGATACAAATCTCTATTTTGATATCTCTATACCATTCATTTTCAATCAACTTACTCTTGGAGATGAGAGATCCGAAGCTTCCCAAGCGACTATTTCGCCATGGTCTGGACCGGACAGTAAAAAGGTTAATGATTATTGCTTCATCAAATACTCTCTAGCTGTATTGAAATTTCTTCACAAAAATCCAGCGCAAAAGAAGATACTCTTTGATTCTCAATTTGGAAAATTATTGAAAGATGGGTTCAAAATCGTCGGCTTCGTTTCTCCATTACCTGCTCTCTCCATTATCTTATACTCGACTCCTTGTGCTTTAATGTAAACGATCATAGTGAGCTATTATGTATATGTATAGTTAACAAATATAGTCAAATATATATGCTATTATAGTTGACTATCACCATGCTTTGCATGGCCTACTGACCAAGAAAGTGATGGGCGTTGTAATACATATCCCATTGTAACCGATCAGAATGGTACACAACCAATACAGACGGAGCATGCACAACTAAAAGTAATTATATTTTATTTTGCTAATTACTATGTTAACTATTCTCCTTTGTGTAATTGACTTTTTATAGAATTCATTAAATCTTAAACCATATAAGTTACTGTTCTTGTTATAATTGTAGGAGCAATTCTCGACGGGAAATGTATTAAAGCTGCAGGGAAGAACTATGGCATCAAGCTTTATGAGAAATACAATTCTCCTATCCCATTACGTTGAGTGTAGGTTGTCATTGCACGGATTTTTTAAAACGTTTTCGTATTACCAAGTTCATTTTGTTGCTTTGGGTTCTTAATACTTACGCTTATAATGACATAAATGGTTTTCGTATTACCTGCATTTTCTCGTCTCCCATCTAATACTTTGATTGTTGGTTAATATTGATAGTTCACTATTTATTTGACAACATAAAGAAACTTTATGGATTTGGTAGTTCACTATTTTTTATCAGTATATAGTGATCTCTAATAATTATAACGACAATCTGAATAGTGAATTATATCTAATAGATATAATCAACTATACTAATAGATATAATCAAGTATCACACTATATCTCTAGTAACTATAGCGACAATCTGAATAGTGAATTATATCTAATAGATATATAATCAATTATACTAATAGATATAATCAACTGTACTACTATATCGGTTCACTACATCTTTATCTACTAACTACAGTGAACTATATCAAAGTAACTATAATGAATTATATTACTATTTTGATTAACCATCGTAACTTCCTAAGTCCAACTATGATGTAAAAAAACAATAAGACCTCAAAGAAGTCAAACTACTCAAGTTCATAACATAAGGCCTAAACAATAACGTCATCCCTAAACAATAACATAAATTTGATTTTTTCCATCCAAATTTAGTGGCAAAATAATTTTACTTTCCCTCTTTCCTCTAATTCATTAACTCTAGACGTTTATTAAATAAATATGTACATAAATCATCCCTAATATTAACATACTAGGTGGTACCCGCGCCCTACTCGGGCGAAGTAATACGTTAATAAGTAAACGAAATTGAAACGTAATATTTAAATTATCTAATAATTTCTTAATAAAAAATACATGATATTTTTTTATATTATAGTTATTGAAATATTGTATTGTATTTTATAGCTAATAGGTTATGCCCTACGAGGTAAATAAATTCATTAATTTAAACTTAAAATTATTTATTTGTTACCTATTGATTTCTTAAAAATACATATTTTAATAAAATAAATCAAACATGTTATTATCATATATCGAGTACTATGAAGAACATGCCGCGGAGGAATTAATACATTACTATGTTAACGAATTTGAAAAAAAATATTTAGATTATCTAATATGTTCTTAATAATAAATACACGATAGTCGAACATCATATTTGGTTATATACAGCTGTCGAAGTATTGTATTTGATAGTTAATAGTCATTATTAGACAACTCAAGCAGGTCAGCCTCCGCCCCACCAAATTTTTTTGACCGTCATGACCCGGCCTGCAAAATTCGCGGGACCAAAATATTGAAAGCGCACTCACCCTATCTAATTGTACGGGCTCGTGTGTATTCCACACATATAATATGCAAGGCCAGGACACCGTAAGCGTCGTATCGATGTATGCTACCTCTTTTATTTGTGCTCTCCCTTGAGGCTACATCTTGAATTTTCTTTTATCATTTTTATTTCATTTTCAATTCTTAGATCTAATTTAAAAATCAGTATTCTATTGTTTTAAAAAAAAAATTATATAAGGTTACTTTTATTCATTTTGAAAATAACCAATTTCATTATTTTGATATTTTGAATTCTGTTTATTCTATCATTGTGGGTCTCCTTTTTCGTTCCGGCATTAGAATCTAATATACATCCAACCAACTAACGATACTATAATGATCCAGTTTTTGCCATGAGCGATAGCAAACGGATTTCTCATTTTTGAATCATCAAAGTCATAGCATACCCACACCGTTCATGTCTTAAGCAAGACATCCGATTTAATAAGTCATCACTCAAAAACATAAATCTTTCATGAAAACTCAATTCCCAAACTGTCCAGAAAAACATTTATTCTAAATCATAGATGTTGTCTATGAAAGTCTTTCCACATTTCCTCCAAATACTATCAGCGAAATCTGGATTCGTAACATATATTAGCCACGTCTTGGCCATATTGTTACATCTACTCGATATCTTGAACAGAGGATCAAAGACATCTCGTAGTTTTGTGTTTTTTTTTAAGCTTAAAAAAATGTTTACAAAGGAAACAAAACATATGATATCCAATTCGAGTATATAACTTTGGAGATACATAAATGCCGAAACTAAATAAGAAAAAAAAATGAGCATGTGGCTGCTTTTACAAATTAAAGAGAGTGGGGAGGATTCAAGTTTTTCATGAAGATATTTTACAAAGATTTGTGTTCTACTAAACTATAGAGTACACAAATCATATATATAATTAGGGAGTCCTCTCTCCATCTAAGGTGTCCACATAGGCAAAAAAAAATTTTAACAATTAATTTTAGTTTTAAGTTCATTTAGTTCATGTTTATGTATATTTATTGTTACTTATAACTACTAATTTTTTAATTAAATTAAAAACGAAAAATAAGTCAATAAATTACTAAAAGTAGAAATTAATATTTGAGTATTTACTATGAATTTATGATAACGATAAAAGTTTATATATTCAATTTCAAAAATTGGAAATATGTAAAATGAATATACATATAAGAAAAAGTGAATAAAGATATTAGCGACATCAAAAATTCAAAGAAAAAGAATCTTGAGTGTCAGAAAATTGTTAAGAGGCTATTGGGTTTTTTTTTTGTCATGAACGCACTTACACCTATTCGTTAAAGAAATACATGACCATATTTGAACCAATGAGGATGAACGTGTTAATATAAGAGGTTGTTGATCTAAAGATAAAGAATATATATTATTTCACTAAAAGGATATTGAACCATCTAATTAAAGATGAGATAATAAGATAAAAATTTAGGATATACAATTTTATTTATAATGTTATATAATTTTATGGAAGTATGAAAGAAAAATATGAAAGTGTTATAATACTATTATTTTAAAGATATAAGGTATAAATTGGTGTAAGACAAAAAAATCACGCATTGCTTGAGTTATGTTCTACTAAAAATAAGTAAACAAAGTAACATAAAATTGTAAATAGTTAAATCAAATTTTTGTCGTTAAGTTTAATACATGCATCATACGAACCATATTTTATGATTATTTGAGTATTTTTTTTGAACTAAAAATTACAATAATGAATTACTTTTATTTATATGGTCATTAGAAAATAATCTAAATATTACCAATTTATATATAAGAGCGCTGAATAGAAATATTAATAAAAATTAATCAAAGAAAAAATATATTCAATGATGTTAATTATTGAAGTATCGTCATAAAGTTTTAGTCGATTGTTAAGAGACTGAAGGCTTTTTAAAAAAAAAGAGGATGTATGATTTCACTAAAGGATATTGAACGATTTCACTAAAGGATATTGAACGATTTCACTAAAATAAGAAAATAAGGTGAAACTTTAGAATATAATATTTTATTCAAAATGTTATTTTCAATCTTTGGAAGTAGAAAAGAAAAAAATTGAAAACGTTGTAATATTGTAATTTAAAATAAATATTTTTTTTTAAATTTGATATATATATATATATATAGAGTATAAAATTAATGGTCACATTATTCATAAATTGTACAGCAAAATATATCGAGAATAATTTGTGATCTTTATGTAAAAATGTATGTAGTTCTACAAAAAGGCATTTCCCGGCGATCTTCTGTAATTCAATATTTGAATCAATGATTTTAAAAATCTAGAGAAACAAAAACTATTTTCGAAATGTTTAAGAAAACGTAAAAAACAATTATGTATAAATTAACTTTCTATAATTATATTAGTGTTTTGTGAAAAAAATGACAAAAGTAAATATATTGGTTATATTTAGAATTTGTTTGAAGATTGGATGAATTTATTATGCAATAATAGATAAAATAATAAGTTCTCAAAAACTAAACAGCTATTTATTTAAAATCAAATACCAAATCGAAAGAATTTCAAAAAAAAGAACTAAAAAAAAAAAAAATTGAAAATATGATATGATAATGTGTAATTAAATGTTAAATATATATACTAATATAAAATACTTACTAATTCATGTTATACATGATATTGATAAAAAATATAGGAAAATAACCCAAAAATATCAAAAAAAGTCAAACTCGCGCAACGCGGGAGTCCAACCCTAGTCTTATACTCCCTCCGTTCTTTAAAGATTGATTTTTAAGAGTTTTCACACATATTAAGAAAACAAATTAATGTTTGACTATAAATGTATTGGTTTTTGTACTAAACAATTTTCCATAATTTTGATCCAATAACAATCCAATAAAATCAATTAATATGTCTTGAAATCTACAATTTATCATTATTATTGCATAGAAAAGGTAAAAAATCAATCTTTAGAAAACAAATTTTTTTTCTAGAACATCAATCTTTAAAGAACGGAGGGAGTATAATACTTTAAGGTTCCACTAAGTTAAAGTTTGGAGAAGTTGTCATGTGTCACTTTTGGTGTTGGCAATTAATGTCTATTTTCATATTTAGAACCTAATTTTTACTTAATTATGATATTTTCCCTTCTAAAATTTTAGATTTTTATATTGATTTTTTAAAAGCAAAATGTGATATCATTTTTAATTTAAAGTCAACATTTAATATCAATTTATCTTCATGAATTTATTGAAAATATGTAAAAACATGTTATGATATATATATAATTTTCTTTTACAATAATATGATAAATTTTTATACTCCCTCTGTTCCTAAAAGATGAATTTTTTACAAAAAAATTTTGTTCCAAAAAGATAGAGTTTTTACAGTTTTCTATGCACTTTTACAAATTTCAAAACAAATACTGAAATACTATTGGTTAAACTTTATTGAAAACTGTAAATCGTAGAAATCAATGCGTTTTCTTAGTAACCGTGCATTACCTTAAACATCTATTAATTAGGAACGGAGGGAGTATATTTTAAAATAATTCACATAAAATAGTTTAAAATTATTGTTTAATTTTTAATCTTAATTTCACTAAAATTATAAATTGTGAGCATAAATCTTAAACATCACTTAATTAGCTATATATATATATATATACATATAGAGGAACAATGTTCTATACTTTTTAATATATACTTTGTCATAATATATTTCAACAATGTTGCATCTTAATTTATTTTCTACAAATAACATTGCATATCTTATTATATAAATGAGAGTTCTTCAAAATTGTAACTCATTAGATGGTGTCATGTGTCTAATATCGATCGAGATGATGACATGTGTCAAAATACTACAATTATGTTAAACTAATAAAATAAAGCCACATTAACATATTTCTTATTGTTTCATTAACATATTTTTCTAAAAGACAAATCAAACTCTAATGTATATTGTTTAAAAAAAAATATATAGATACCATTAAGGAAACAACCAAAAAAGCACGTTAACATATTTCTTAAAGCCAAACCAAAAATTATATATGCCATAATGTAAATTATTAAAATAGGAAAAGTGTTAAATCTAAAAAAAAGTTATTACTTCAACAAAAAGGCATATTAGCTTATTTTTACCTTATTTCTGATTGGCAAAAAAAAAACTATTATATAAAGCTTTTCAATGTGATTCAAAAGTTTATATAAACTATTCTTTGAAAAGTTTTTCAAAGAATACAAAAAAATTTACACATACTTTTCAACATAATTATAGAATACTCTAATGTAAATTGTTTAAAAAAATTTATAGATATCATTAAGTTAAACAACAAAAAAGACACGTTGACATATTTTTTAGTGTTTAATTAACATATTTCTTAAACCCAAACCAAAAACTATATATGCCAAAATGTAAATTATTAAAATAGGAAGAGTGTTAAATCTAAAAGAGAGTTTGTACTTCAACAAAAAGACACATTAACAAAATGTTGTTACTCAAACAAAAAAGGTATAATATTATATTTTCAAATAGCAAACGAAAATCTATAATTTTATATAATACATGAAGACCGTTCCCAATTTTAATATGACATCAATTTATTTTATTCTCTTAATCAAGCGAACTATAAGTTCGAAGTAAAATGATACAATATGAAAATGTTATTTATGAAATTGAAAAAAAGTTATCTGATAATTATACAGATTTCAATTTAGATTATAATTTTACGGGTTTTAATTTATAATATAATTATACGGGTCATAACTATATAGATTATCAATTTCAATATCTAATCCTAATCTAGTATCCAATAATTTGGTACAAATATTAAGTGTCTGAACTTAGATAATTATTTATTATAAACATCAAATTTCTGTAATATTAAATATATAAATAATCAATAAGTTAACAATTATTATATGGTATACAATGTTAAATTTTAAATCCACGCAATGCGTGGACATACTCTAATATAAAATATAAACTGACCCTAAAAACTCACCATTAGAGAAGAGTTTTGAAAATGTATTGATGAAGATAAACACGATTCTAATGAATATATCAAATATTAAGGTCTCTGTTTCGGCTAAATCTCATATTCCATATATGTTCTTCGGTTAGAGGAAAAGATCTGTAGGCATGAAATAAAAGGAAAGAAAAGTAAAACAATGAATTAGCTCAGAGTAATGGCTTCCAAAGGAAGCAATGATACCAACAAAATATGGGTATATATAACTTTTTATGTGATAATTATTCCTTTTTTTCTTTCTTTTGAACAAAATGTAAGTTCCATTAATCTTATCCGAAGGATTCAACAACATGTCAACAATAGCTTGTTTCGCAAGTCTATGGAAAATTACATTATCATTTCAATTAATACAAACAATACTGTAATCAATCACCAAACAAATCTTACCACTCACTCTGTGCCTAAACATCCAAATACTCAAAAAATCGCAATGCTTCATGAGATCGTAATCAGCTACAAACTTGTTCCATACGGCACTCTTCAAGACAAGAAGAGTGTTCTTATTCCACATCTTCAACATCATCTCATATACCTCTCCATCTTTCCCGTAAACCAAAACTTTAACCCCATCAATCCCAATTCTCTCTGTTTTTTCGAAAACAGGAAGCACCATCTTCTCCACTTCCTTCTTCCCTAACATGAGCCTACTTAGACTTCCCTTCACGTCACTCACCATCAACTGTTTCCTCATAAGTTCACTACACACCCCTACCAAGTCAGGATTAACCATCTCTCTCGGAGGCTTTTCCGGTTTAGTTCTATTCCAATCGCGCAGTATCCCTAGGGTTTCTTCAGAATCATCTACCTCAAAGATTTTCTACTCCTTCTTCGGAGTTTGTTTACTTTCTTGCTCTGCAAGTTTCTGTTTCTTAGCTTTCTTCTTTCGAGGTAATAACTTCAACACGTCCTCTTCTTCTTCTTCTTCCTCATATTGATATTGTAGAGAATACTTCATTTGTACTAATATCAAAGCACACTCACGAAGCTTAGTTTCTTCTTCTTCTTTTTCTAATTGTGATTTTGGTTTTGCAGGAGATTCACTAAGATGTAATAAAAGTGAAACACCAAGTTTTTCTTCGTCAAAACAATACAAACATGTATAACTAAGACAAATATCAAACCAAAACAATATAAAGAAAAACATACCCCGACTAATCAAAACATCACGATCTTCGAGTACCTCTTGTGATCATAAGCATCTTAAACGCATCTTTTGTGTGTTTGCCCTTGTTCTTGTGCGGATAAGAGCTAACTTAAACCCACAGAGAATTTTTTAGCTATATGAGTTTCAGCTTCATCATCGTCTAGGTATTGGCTCTAGACTATGTTCTTGGCTTGAAACCTAAACCCTAACGCACGTTTGATCTTGCTTTAATCAAAGCGGGATGGATCAAAACCCCAAACCAAATTAAATAATTAGATATGAAGAGTATATAGTCAAATAATAGATAACAAAACTCTATAAACATAGTAGATCCATGACGACTGAAATCAAAAGCATATAACAATTAGTTACCTGGAATATGATAAGAACCCTACAAAAAACACAAAAGAGTAACAAAAAAACAGCAATTAGGTTAAAAAGAGTTTACGGTTTATAGAACGTAATAATAAAACAAATCAAAACAAAGAGGAAGAAAAGAAAAGCAATACAATACGGCTGGATTTATAACCTGCAGATTAAAAATTTCTAGATGAACACGTCTATTTATTACAAAATATTAGGGTTTTAGAAAATAACCTAAACCTACGGGCCAAGATAATCAATGAGTTTGAATACGAAAAGACAAAAAGACCCATAAGACTATCAAAGACTAACGGATTCGTTAATGGGTTTTTTGGTCAAAAGATTTCGGGGTACAAATTAATATTATAAATTTCATTAAGGGTACATAAATAAATAGAATTAAGTAGTAGGCCGAAATAGACTCTGGAGCTGCCACGTAGGATTTTCTACTTCTCAATTAATAATATGATATATATAAATCTTAACATATAACTAACACCTTTTTCTGTATAATTGTATGCAAAACTTACAAGGTTTTTAACCTTAATTCTTTCAATCGAATCGTAGCATATGAAATTTTTTTTTTTTTGTAAGACTAACTATTGTTGTAAAAAAATGGTACTTAGAAAATTTGAAATGCTCTAAAAATATGGTTTTATTGAGAGTAACAAATTAAAGACAATAAGTTAATGTTTTCATTTTGTACACTTTTGTTATTGTTAATATTTAAATCATCCATAATATCAACATGCACATAAAATACATAATGCAGTTATAAGTATATATAAGATTGAGATGGTATTTGAATAATATATTTGCTTAAATATTTTTGCTCCCACTTAATATAATGAGGAAATTTGGAAAAATTCCCTCTTTAAGTTTAAACTTTTGAAAAATACTTTCTTTGGATTTTGTTTTGAAAACTACACTTTTCAAATATAAATTTATTAAAATGTTCTCTATATAGAGAAAATTGTATTTAAAAATAGAAAACGTTTTTAAATTGACAAATATTTGTTTAACAAATACTAAAATACATTCTTAGATCATTCTTTTTAAATAAATTATCCAATTATTCTTATAATTTATACAAATATAAATTTGATCTATATTAAAAAATTGAACCAATCAAACTAATCACAAACTAAATGGTAATTTTTATTAAAGAAGTTTGAAAAACTCATATTATACATAAACGTAATTTTGAAAACATCCATTATCTAATGATCAATTATGCATTAGAAATTATGAATTGAGAATAGTTTAGCCTAACTTAATAAGTGTACAAAAACTTATATACTTTGCCTCTTTGATAAAAACTTAATTCTATAATCAAAACAAAATTTTCCGTCTCATTTGTTTAGAACACAACAAATCATATTGAATAACTGATATGACATTAACGTTTAAGTTATGATTACAAAAATTATAAGACGATATGGTTTCGGTAACAAAACGAAACAGAGAAGTTAGGGTAATATTAAGGTTGTAAATTTTAAATTCAAATTAGTGTAATTTAATTGATCAAATGTCATTTTTAAATTCAAATGGGAATTAAATAGTTTTATCACATTACAGAAGAGGTAGTTTTTAAAAAATCTTTAGAATTGTAAATTAGGGTATTTTACAAAATTATAAACTCAAATTGAGTAAATTAAGGTATTTTTAACAGTATTTTTACAAGTCAAGTCCAAAATAATGCTAGTAACTCTGCATAATTACATCAACCTGCAACTATTTTATACTCAATTCGCATTAAACTTTTTTTTTTTTTTTGGTCGAATTTCGCATTAAACTAAGTAGTGAAAAAAGTAAACAAACAAAAAAGAAGGAAGAAGAAGCAACGAAAGAATACAAGCTCATATATGTATATGATTTTCTAAAAAAGTAAAGAATAAAAAATAAAAACATATCTTCAGTTTCTTATTTTATTTTAGGCCATTAATTTTGCTACTAAATTATTGCCCAACTTATGCGATTTAGAAGTTCTCCTTATGGAAATCAAACTTGGTGGTTGTCTTGCGAGAGAAATCCAAAGCCAGATTTTTAAGTTCCTTTGTTAGGCCTGGTGCCCCACAGTAGAAAACTCCTGCAATCAAGTTGATATTAGCATTCATTTAAAATCAACACGTAACTATTGTATACGCATAATGGGTCGATTAGTTACCGATTCGTTTCCCAGGGTGCTGAACTGCGATTTTCTTGTAAACTTGCCTCCAGTTGGGTTTGGCGAAGTGGGACTTGACACGTGTACCGGACACGACATCAACACCGTTCTTTGCGTGCTGCAGGGACTGAAGCATGGCAATGAGAGCGACCCTGGCATCACCTTCCTCGTACACGCTTGTGCAATAATTGTGGAGCTCGATCACGCCTTCCTCGTCCAACTCGGAAACCTCATCCATAATCCCCTTGAACCACTCGAAGGATCCTTGTTCCCGAGTCACCCAGTAGAAATATGCCTTGCTCGTTCGAAAACCTTTATTGTTGTTGTTGTTGTCGTTCTCGATGTCGCTAGAAGATTTCATATTGTTGATGATGTCCTTGAGGATGCTGATCATAGGCGTTGCTCCGATGCCGAGACCAACAAGGAGAACCACGTCGTACTTCTTGTAATCTTGCGCAGGAGCGCCGTAGGGCCCATCGATGAGGATCTTCGGGAAGGCAAGGTTCCCAGAGTCTCCTCCATCTGCTCGCAGCAGACCACTTTTACCCGCGGTGGGAGGTTTGCAAACCTCGGAGAAGACGGTCCTGAGCTTACGTGTCCAGTCGCCGAGAGTGCGGATGTGGACACTCAGGTAATCGTCTCCCGGAGCAGAGGTGATGGAGAAAGGATGCCATTCGAAGGGAGAGACGGCTCTGCAGTTCACGAACATGAACTGTCCGCTCTTGTATTTGAATCCTTGTGGCTTCGTCATGTGTAGGGCCAACACATTACCGGGGTAGACAGCCACCTGTTGTTACCGGGATATAATATCAGGGCATGCAAACTCGATTTTAATTTTTAAGTCTTAACAAAGACATTCTAAGGTTTAAATTCTGACCTTGAGCATCTTGACAGGTTTGATGCTTGATCTGAAAGCACGGATCAACCTCTCAGATGCATACAGCAGGATGGGTACTGCAAGATACATCCATGTCTGCAAGAAGTGGCACAAACATCAAGTCTTAATTAACCCAAAAGAAAACATTCAGGTGAGTTTGAAGAGTGTACCGTTTTCTGATACCAAATCTTGGTTAGATAGAGCTTGATACCATGGACAATGAGAAGAGCATAGACAATGATGAATAAATGGTGGGAGTACCAAAAGGCATTGAAACCGGTAAGCTTCTTGAGGAAATTAGGTAGGTTGAGCTTGTTACGACGAAACCAAGGTGTAGCGAGTGTAAATGCTATAGCCATTAGGACAACCATCACAATTCCAGTCCACCCTTCCACTCCCTTCACGAACCACCAGTAGCTCTCTGGTTGCTCTCCGAAGTAACGTATCATGGGCTCATACGTATCCTCATCTGCGGCAAGTAGCCGCGGGAAATCACAAGTTAAATGCGCAACTGCATGGAGCAAAACCCCGACCACAATCCCGCTTGCAATGACCTTGTGGAAGTTAAGATTATCATCAAAGGGAACCACAGCACCTAGCTTGGTCTTGTTCCTGAGCCAAGTGATAGTATTGCGACAAACAGGCAACAATATGAGAGCCATGTTGAATTTGAGAGTCTCTGCGCCTCCTTTGGCGATACAAACACAATAACCCATCACGTCATACGCTGCCTTGTTCCGGTACTGAATGAATTTGTAGGCAAAGAGGCCGCTGCAGATGCCAAGCCATAGCATCATGATCCATAGTCTCTGCCAGTTGTCAACTATGAAATATTTGATTTTCTCCGACCATCTCACCAGGGGATTGCTCTCTTTTGCGGGTTTCAGCTTCTGGCTTAGCATTTGGCTTAGTATTCTGCTGTCCCCAATCCGCACCGACTGGTTCGGTGCTTGTAGCAGCAACATTTCCAAGTTTTCAATCTGTTTTCACCAATGTCCATTTCATATCATTAGCTATCATATTACAATACAAAATCATTCGTTTAACATTTTTCACAGGTATTTTCAATTTGTATAAATAATAATATCGGACCTCCATATGTTGCCTAGTATATAGATTGACTAAACTCCAACTAGTTCTAGTGTTTTTATACTAAAAAAGGGGGAAAAAAGTAATATGCCAAGTAGACGCCTACATTGATTAATTGGCTTCCTCAAGTCTTACCCACCCAACTATGGTTGTCGGCTTTTGTTGATTGATTTGGTCAAAAATTAATATTTGTCAATAATTTTAGAAATTTGGAGTTTTCAGGCTGATTATAATATTTTAAGGGTTTGAATTTACGGTATATACCATAAGTGATTAATTACCAAGAAAAATAAATAATAACATTAGTGATTGAGTGGTCGAAGGTGGACCATACGTACCATGATGTACCCAGCATTGTCTGGGTCCAACTCTTCCATTATCAACGCTGCATATTCTTTGGCTTGCTTTTGAATATTGGAGAGCTTGTTGGCTGAAGCACTAAGACTGATAATCTGCAATTAATTACCCAAAAAAAACAAATTAATAAACTTAACGAAAGTAATAAAGACTTGCCTATCTAAACCTATTACTGTCGTGTTCACATGGATTGGTGAAAGTAGGAGTAAACGTCAGCAGATAAAGTCAGTGGGATTTGCGCGTGGCCAAACTTGTCAAAGATAATCAACTGCGAATAATAAAAAAATGTGAAAAGATAATTATTGAAAGGTGGTGAGTGGGTTTCTCACCTCAGCCACCTCTTCTTCTGTTACCCGCCCGTCCTCATCTTTGTCCACCCTGACCACATAATGACGTCACTTATTAGTTAATCATCTTCCAAAATAATTCACTAATTATATCATTATTCGATGTCAGATAAAATATGTGTTATTATGCCAGATAAAATATGTGTTGTTAATATGGTTTCGGTTTGTTTGGTTTTCAAACAGACAAAGGTTCAAAATACCAAATATTTAATGACATAGAGATTCAATGAAGCGTAGATATTTATGGGTTAGGTGATGATAAGAAACAGCTTACATGTCAAAGAAGACTTGGAGTTTGGAGTCGAAGCTTTCATCTGATATTTGTTCCCAGAAGAGCCTGAGCTGATCCTTGGTGATTGCATCGCCGGAGATGTTGTTCCTGCGAGCCAGAGCTCGGAAGAGCTGGTCCGCAAAGTCTTTGGATTCCTTATTCATTCCTAAAGAAAACAGAAAAATGAAATTAAAAGATGTATATAAAAAGATAAGACAATCTGTAAGGTAGATTTAGTTACCTAAGCATTCCCAGAAGTTGGAAGAGAGGAGGAGGCCGTTGGTACCAAGGGAGAGCTTGTCGAAGCGTTGGTCTACGGCGGGCCAGGCGGCAGTCTTGGTGGCGATGAACTTGAGGCCTTTAAGAGCGTGGATGGCTGCGGAGCTGGTGCGGTCAAAGCGCCGTACGGCAGGGGAGGGGCGCCTGGAGAAGACGCGCCTGAGCTCGCGTGAGGCATGTTTGATACGTGAGGAGGTGCTGCGGAAGAAGGAAAGGGAGGTGGAGTTGTTGAGGCTGCTCTCGAGCGTCCTCTTGGTGAGGAGTGCGAGCTCAGGATCCTCCAGCTGGTGAACCCCACCTCCTCCTGCTGCTTGCTGTACACTATGCACGGCCACCGAGTCGTCCCTAATGTCCAGCGTGATCTCCACGTACTCATCTTCTTCTCCCCTCCCGCTCATACTCTTGGTCAGATCGGCAGCAAATCTCGCGTTTTTTTTTGAAGTCCGTTTGGGACGCCCTAACGGACCGCTGAAGGCCGTGCGGTCGCTGTTGATGCTTTCGGCGTCCGAGTTGGTGTCCGAGTTAGCTCGTCGTAGAATCCCAAGTTCATGGTCGGTACCTGAATTCCCTCGTCTCATCTTCTTCCAATCTAGTTACCCAAAAAGATCTCACTTGATTTCCCCACAAAGATCTCTACAAACCCACGAGGTTACTATTTTAATTCAGAGAGAAAATCTCTGTCCCAAAAGTCTTTTTGTTTTGGTTTATGGAAGAAATGAAGTTTTGCTTAAATATATATAAAGGAGAGAGAGATGAAAATAAAAGGCATGTAAATTGCAATTCATCTGTGCTAAATCCGGGAAGGCAGTGGGAAACTATGGATGGACCTCCCCGGTCTGGTCAAACCCTTCACTGACCATTTATTTTGACTTTCTTTTGGGTCTCATTTTCATTTTTTTACATTTCTATTCTTCATTGCTTTTTATTTGCACCGAGTCATTTGTACATTTCAACACCGAATCATTTCACATTCTTTTCAAATTATTAATCTATGTATATAACAACACCTCATTTGAATTTTCAGAGGAAAAGAGCGACCACGTTTTTAGAAGAACGCAATCGTTTACGTTAGAAGTAATTATATTACTCTCCTTATTTGGCAGTCACGTATAGGGGTGGGCATGGTCGGTTTTGGTTCGGTTTCGGTTCGGTTTTTTGGTTTTTCGGTTCTAAGGAGAAAGGGTCCATATAGGTATTATATTAGTTTTGGTCCGGTCCGGTTCGGTTTAACTTCGGTTTCGATCGGTTCGGTTTGATAATAGTGAAGTCCATATAAAAACCGATATACGTATACGTATGGATAATACCCATAAACCAAATTCGAAACCTATGAGTACCAAATGCATTATGATGTATGAAACACAATGTTTTTGAAAGTAAAAACCAAACATAAAACACATAGTTTAGTATCTTAAAGCCATAAAAAGATTAAAAGCGAAACAAATTCATTGATGTCAATGACTAAATGTATAAGGTAATGTCAATGATTATATATACGGTAATTAGGTAATGTATTTCGGTGTCATTCGGTTTTAGTTTCGGTTATGGGTTAAAACCGAAACCGAACCGAAACCTATGGACTAAGATTCAAAGTTACCAATAGGTTGTGTATGTAGGTTATGGACCTAACCGATACCCATAACATCGGTTCGGTTTGGTTAGATTTTTTGGTTATGGGTTTTTATGCCCACCCCTAGTCACGTAGAGTTAAATAAGGAGGGTTGCGGCATAAGGAACTAAACTTAAACTATTTTTGTTTTTCAACAACTTTGTAAACTAAATTACGACCGGTTAGTGATGACAAGTTTACAAAAGAAATATCATAATTAAACTTACCTCCACCCTTCGCTAACCTGTCAGTTCTAAAGTTTTGTGTGCGCGGAATAAACAAAAGCGAAAAGTAAGTAAAATTCTCTTTTACGTTCGTCACAACTTTGAGTTGTACGCCAAACGCCGGCCACTCCATCGTTATAGACACTATTTTCACCAAATCAAATAGAGCAAAGCGAAAAGTAAGTAAAATTCTCTTTTAGGTTTGTCACAACTTCGACTTGTACGCCAAACGTCGGCCACTCCATCGGTATTGACATCATTTTCACCAAATCAAATGGAGCATACATTGCATGGTCCATAATAAAGTTTCTACCTCCGAGTGTAATGGGGAGATACTCCGTCTTGCGTTGTAGGCATCCATCATGAACGCCATATCGTGCGTCTCAAAGGCGTAAAATCCAATCCTAGAAAAGAGAACAGTGTCCTTCCAAAAACCATCTATATAACATTTTAAATCTGGATAAGTTGGAGCGCCACTGAGAATACCCAAATCTGGTATTTGGGGTTTTCCTCAAATTTTGCTTTCTCCCATGCCATAGTTTCGGCTTCCGCTTTCTTAATAACTACGTTTGAGGCCACATCTAATCCTCGAAAACTTTATCATTTCGAGCCTTTCAAATATATAAAAGAATCCAAGGAATCTTGTTATCTTGATGTCCACGTGGTATACGCTAGAACAAGAAATCCATATTGGTGAAAACTGAAGAAACCGGAAAGATACCAGATGCCACAGGAATCATCGACATGGCCCATGTCTGAAAAGCTGGTGGGCATTCAAACAGAGGATGGTTCATAGTTTAGTCCATTCCACATCGAGTACATTGTGTATAACATATGATTCCCCTACTATTTAAGTTGGCAGTTACCACGAGGCATCCCGACATAACCTGCCACATAAAATCCCTTAATTTTTACGGGCAATAGATTTTCCATGAATGTGCAAACAGTGATCCGATGGTTGGGCCTAACTGAGAATCTACAAGATTATTGCTATTCTCAATTTGGTAACCCGACATGACCGTGTATTTTCCTAATTTAGTATGTTGCGAGCCTACTACATCTAGAGTAAACAAGTGTCATATCGGTATCTTACTAATAATATCCACATCTTCTAAAATTATGATTGCATCTTCTACCCTTGGTTGTTGAGCTAAGATCCAAGGATCATTCCATACAGAGATAAAAGTTCTTGACCTAATTCTATAGATTAGACCTTTTCTAACCAAGGATCTAACCAAAATTATATTCCTCCAACCATATGATGGAGAGTGTGATGTACCCGAATCCATCGGATTGGACTTCCGGTGTCAACAACTTTATAAACTAAATTACTGTTGTTGACAAAAAAAAACCAGTTATCATTAATGAAGATTGATTCTTTGTATCTAGACACTTTCTTGATATATCCATGAATTATCCAAAGTTAATTTATAATACATTTTTTTGCTAAAGAATCTTCTTTAATTTAAATAAAAGATATTACATTTTTAATACTAAATTAAATAAACCTAAACCGATCTGACTATTACGCAAACCGATTAAAAATCCTATAAAAAGAAATATGAAATTTGATTGGACGTGAAAATCATGTCAGAAATCGAACGCGTCAGAACCCAACTATGACGGCACTGCCTTCACTTCTCCAATTTACCTTAGAAAAGAGACATATCCAACGCCAAAAATCCAAACCTTACCACTACCAACAACCTCAACTGAAGAGAAATCCACACCACACCTTGTCATTGCAGGAAACGTTTATGCCGTGAAAATCTTGTGACTGGATAGAGATATATTAACGTCACACAACTTAAAAAGAGAAGAGAGACGAAGATAGAGACTCTCCAGGGTATATACGGGAGGAATCGAGTAGTTAACCTGAAAACCGCCAATGTGCTTTAGCAGTTGGAATCTCTAGGAAGAGACATCCTCCGATATCACCGAGATCCTTGTTCTAAGCGCCTCGAAACCTCATCAGTCTAAACCTGCCGAATAAGTGCTTGTAGACCGAATGGGGTTCCTGGAGTCCTGAACGACTACGCAAACGCCATATCTACTATACTTGTCGTATCATGTCTTCACAAATCCATGCTCACCAAAACAGATTTGTCGTGCATCTTATCATGGATAACATCAAGGACTTAGAACCTTAGGAGGAGATCAATGCAAAACTTGTAGCAAAAGGTTGAACATGAAGCTAAGGGGTATGTAGCTATGGAACAGGAATCTAAGGATTTTCTATAGGTTCATAATGGTTCTATGACAAGGTCTAAGACAAGACAACTTAATCAAGCTATTGGTATTCTTCTACATCAGATTGAGGACAGTCTTAAACCGGATTTTTGTCCAACTACATTGGTTGTGATTCAAACCGTTTAAGCATCAGCAATGGAGTTGTGTGACTTATACTCTTTTTCGCTCCTCTAAAAGTCGGAGGTGTTAAAAAGGGTTTATTAGAGTAGTTTAATTTAATATTAGTATTTTAAAGGGGATTTTTAATGAAGCGGATCAAGGAAATGACCCAAAAGAACCTGTTTATTTCGTCGAAACGTTTTCTTTCTCTCTCGCTCTAGCTCTTCTTCTCTCTAGCAATTGACGGAGAAAGAGATGTAAATTCGTCTGTGTTCTTCGCCGTGATGTTGCTCACGCATCTCGATTATCTTCTCCACTGCTCTTGCTCCCTCTCACTGTCTATCGTTCTCTATAAAATCGCCGTTTGAGATCCGTTTCAAAACTCCAGGATCCACGATCTTCACTTCTTCTCCATCTCGTAGTGCCATATAGAGATCTTTGTGCATGTACTAGTGGGAGGAGTTTAATTATTCCTCCCCAAACCAACGCAATCATCACTAATGGTAATTTAAACTTATATGATTTTGCATCTTTTGGATTGATTCTTCAATCGTAATTGAGATCGAGGTTACATCGATTTCGTGGCGAATTTGGGGCTTCACTCTTGATTTTATATGATGAATATGACATATGCAGTATATGGTGAAATTGAATGATTATTCAACGAATTGTTAACAATTGTGTCATTTAGATCAGACTGATGACCAATGGATGATTTATGTTCGAATATCATTCATTTCATGTTCATATGTTTGGGTAGTCACAAGAATTTTGTTAGACATGAATCATGTTATGCATATAAACCCCTTTTCTCTTACTTTTTTGTGTGTTTGTAACTTTGTAGAGGTTAAAAATTGAAGCTCTCTGATGTTGGATTATTTCCAAGGGATTTAGTTTGAATGAACTTTAGTACTCATCTTCGATTTTACGGAGTGTGGTTTCATCTCCCATTGATTAGTTTCGCCTGATTCTACTCATAGTTTTCAATACTCAAGATTTCTGATATAATGTATATGTGTTCACGTGTGCAATGGGATCGGTGTGGGAGAATCTGGATATAAACAGGTACTAGCTATAGAACAACACGAGTGGGGAAATAGTTGTGAAACACTTTGGGAAAGATCAAGAGACTGATCAAAGCAGCTTCCATGATGCTGAGACCAACACAGAGCTAGAAATCCAGGACAAAATGCCACTGCTTGAATGGATTGCAAACGAGTACAAACGTTTTGGTTGTACTCTTGAATTTGTTACTAACAATTCCCAAGAAGGGTCACCTTTTTGCAGAGGTTCTAGTGGTATTGTGGTATGCTTCGTTACTAGCTTGACATGGGGACATTTGATGAGCTATCGGATGGTGAAGTTTATGAAGATGATGATTAGAGTGGAAACAACTTTTGATGTTGCTTTCTGATCGAGATACAGTTGGGGGAAATGTGGCATAAGAAGATCTTTTATCACTTGGTGTGTGCTTGTCAGGATGTTTTTGTCAATTCTTAGAATGTCCAGAGAATTGCAATGTATTGAGTCTGCAATGGTGATGGATATTGTTTTGAATACTAAACTTTTTTTACCTTTCACAATCAAATATGAGTTTCAGCTTATATCACATTTAACCTTTTTTTAGTGTTACCATTATTTCTTCAAAAACTACAAAAATCAAATCAAGTGTCAAAAGATCAAACTACTACTAAAAATAATACTATTTTATTTCAAACAACACTTATATTGGGTCATTGTTATTCATGCTCTAAGTTTTGTTCCAATGGGTTTTTCAAAAGAAGTTTTTAATGAGGTAAACTCACACACTTTCTGGCATTTTCCATTGATGAACCAAGCTAGAAAGGCCCAGAAAACACCTTCTAATCACACGGTTAAAGGAAAATAAAGAAAGGAGAAACTTTCCATATCTGGTTTTTTTTTTCAATTTTGTTTATTTTTGGACAAGTAGAGGGTTTCTTTTTTTCTTTATAAACACTTGCAACGGCCCCTACGAATGTCAAGCCATTTTTATGAAATAATTTTTTTTATGTTTCATCTCTTGTTGGCGTGTAATATCATCATTGAAATCGAATTTCTGGGTATGTAATATCCAAGAATTCGTGAGAAATATCAGGAGACTTTCACATTTTTTTGAGACCACTCAGTCCACGTGCTTTGAACCTTGAAACTCCATTGTTTCCTGGTTGCAAAACTTATCCCCTACTCAACTTTCCTTACCAATCTTGGAAGACAAATCCTCTGAACGACCACAATGATCCAGAAACGTCATTGAGAGATTCTATGCTAACCCTTATTAACCGGCGAATTTAAAAAAAAAAAAACTAGCAATGAAGCGTGATCGGTGATAATCAAAAGAGAGAAACAAATTTATAATACAGTTTGGGATGTATTTTGATGAACAAAAAAAAAAATGTTATTCCCACAAAGTTATTTCTAGCGTTTGGATTTTGAAAAACATTTGGCAAAAGAAAAACATTGTCACTTTTAACTCAAATAACAACTAATAGTATTATATTATTGATAAAATTATATTTACTCATATAAGAATTTATATAAGAAAAATATTTCCTTCGTGACTCCATTCCATTGTCTTATATAATATTTTATAAGTTTTAAAAAATTAAATTATAAGAAGTTGTCATGTGTCTCTTAATATTTTGACACGTGTTTTTATGTTTATTTTTTAATTTAATTGCTGACCATTAATTTAGTCCAACCTATTTTAATTGAGAATTCCTTAAAATGTCACACTTTGGAGTTTTATTTTCCAACATACCAATATTTTAAAGTTTGTTAAAAAAATATCGCTTTTTCCATAAGTTCCAAAAATACCACTTACACAAAAATTGATTTTTAAGGGTTTATAATTTAAATTTTCGGGGTTTGAGTTAACTATCTCAAAATTAAGATATAGTTTAAGGGGTAGGGTTTGGGTTTGGTTTTTACGATTTAGTTTTGTATGTAAAAATTTAATTTTAGTTTTGTGGTATTTTTGGAACTTTAAACAAAAAGTGGTATCTTTAAGATTTTTGAAAAATGGTGGTACTTTTGAAAACAAAACTTCAAAAATGTGGTATTTTTGGAAATTGCACATTTTAATTTTAATAGTTACAAATTTTATGAACTAAATTATAATACTTCATAATCTTGAAAATTGAAATAATAATATCATTCCGAGTATTAAGCAACCGAATTTTACAAAATTTGTGATTTATGTAAATTAGTCAGTATACCTATATTTTTTGCATAATTCTACGTCCATATACGCAAAACCACATAAAAACATAAAATAGAATTAAATGAAAGTACATCGTTAAAAGACTATGTAATTTTAATTGATATTATAATATATATTTTGTTTTATTTTTTCTATCATAAACTTAATATATATATTGCTTTATTTTTACAAATTAAAAAAACCACCTACTGCCGGCCAAAAAAAAACCACCTACCAAATAATGTATAGATATTGCATCAAATGAGTTACTTTTCACCATTTGATTGTGCTCAAATTTTGTTTGATGGAGATGTTACCTATCATTTCTAAGTCGTGTGAAACAAATGTAACAGTTGGATTGCAAGATATACCCATTTTAATGAAATTGGTCAGTCCGACTGCAAAATGACGGAAAAAGGCCAAATTAAACTCAAAGAATTTGCATCGTCTCATTTTGGACCTGAACTTTTGTATATGACTAATTTAAACCTAAACACTAAATAAATTCAAATTCAAATCTTATACCTGAACTAACATGTTTTGTGCCGAATTGTACCTTGACCAAGATTCCATTAGTCAACTTTAACGAAAGAACGACACGTGGGTTAGCTGGCTCGGTTTCGTTGGGTCAAAACGACATCGTTTCGTTGTTTTAGTAAAACGATGTCGTTTTTATTTAGAAAAAATGGATTCGTTAAAATAACGTCGTTTTCATTTGGATATTTATCGGTTTATGGATTCGATTTCGAGTTTTCTCTAAATGAAAACGACATCCTTATACTAAAACAACATAACGACATCGTTTTCAAGCATTTCTACCTAGCCAACTAACCCACATATCGTTTTAGTCAATATTCGATTAACGTTGATTAAATGAATCTTGGTCAATGTACAATTCGACACAAAACATGTTAGTTCAGGTATAAGATTTGAATTTATTTGGAGTTCTTGTGTAAATTAACCATATGTAAAAGTTCATGTCCAAAAGAGCACGATGCAAATTGCCTGGGTTCAAATTGGCCTTTTTCCCACAAAACAACTACAAAACAATGTGTTGCTAGTCACTATCGTCAACGACTAACAAAAAAAAAGGGGCCTTCATTGCATGCGCTGAGCACTTGGCCAAGAGAGCCATTACTTTTCCATCGTATGAGTTAAGAGCGATCGTATAATTAACTAATCTATGAAGTGATGTTGCGATAAAGAAATGGCCTATACACTTGATTTTATCATTCGTTTTCTTTTCTATCCTATGATTTCAATGACATGAATGGTTCGATTATTCCGAGTTCAAGGACCAAAATACGCAAGGCGTCATAACGACGCTGAGTTACAAAGTAAAGGAATGACAGGGAAAAATGTCAAAGAAGTGTTTCCGGTAAAAGATTATTCAGGATAATGTAGATAAACGAAAACAAACAACCTTAGGCTTTTGTAGCTCCTCCGGCTTTCGCAAGGTCTTCAAGGGCCTTCAGAATCTGTGGCTCGCTCATACCATCCAAGTTTACACACCTCTCCACACCCATATCTGCACAAGGGTGTCCAAGCCAACCACAAATTAAAGGAGGATACAGAAACTTCTGTAACCACTAGTTTCTAAGTTGAACAGAGAAGACTAATTTTAACGCATATGCTATTGTGTAAAACATACGTACACAGGCAAAAAAAAAGTATCATCTTGTTTTCCCTTGCGTATTTATCATACTTTTATCTAACCCTAGCAGTCATGTGGAGTGGCGTCTTGAAGCAAACTCCTCTCTCATGGATTTTGGTTAATCAATTGTAAATTCTCTGGTCTCAAAAGCTAACAACCTATGTAAGTTCTAAAGATGTTTCTTGCAAGGCCACGGATGTCTAAATGAAGGAGAAGAGACAAGATTTCCAATATACTTCCTTTACTGTATGATTGAGATGTGGGAACACACAAATTAAGAAGAGAACTAGAGACAAGAGCAGAAACCATAAAAGTCGAAACGCACATCAAGGAACCAGGGAAAAAGCAAAGGCAATGGGTAAACTAAGAGAAGGGAGATATGCATAGTCGTGAGTGTGCACATGAAGTGGAACTGAAGACTCTTGTAGAAGCATAAGAAGAAGTAATATCTGTGACTACCAATGTCAATTCTATGTTAAGAAGGAAGACAAAGCTCAGTAACTTTTCCATTGCTAATGACACTAACAAACATGTTTCCCAATAAGATAAACATATAATTTCTTCCATCGAATTACGAGAAAAAGAAAAAGAAGGGTACCATATCTAGCCCACATTTGAGGTTGGATCCCACTGCATTCGCGGATCAGGATGGACAATTTAGGGTTTAGAGACTTCAAGTCTTTGTAATTCTTCTCTACGAACGCTCTGAAACCGGAAAAAAGAAAAGCAAAAGGAAATGGATCTCAGAGATTGGTTTGATGGATGACAAAATAAAAGAAATGGCGGAAGAAACCTGGCGGGAGCGCTAGCTGGAGAAGATTGACAGAGAAGAATCCGGAGCTCTTTCATACATTTCGATATGTTTCCCCTCCATGATGCCATCGCTCTTCTTCTCTCAGATGCCTCTACAACACATCAACCACCTGCAATCTTCTTAGAGCTTACCCGACTGGACTTCAATTCAAATATGGGCCTCTAATAAATATATCGCCTTGCTTTAAGCCCATTAATATGCTCCGTTTAGCAACGTAGAACTTCTTGCAATCACCGGCAAAAATAATAATATACATGTGAAAGTTGATAAGAATTTATTTATAAATTTGGATTACAAAATTTCTATAAATCTGACATGGATTAGATAAATACGACGAAACTAGTTTTTATATACAAAGAGATCTCGAGTGGGATGTGTTTCAAAGTGTTAAATAATGTTAAGCCTTTGCGTAAATGAAAAGTTGTCAAAATCTTCTTTAGTCTCTTGTATTTATACCTCGATCCAGCTCCGTGTGTCACGGCCCTATCCTAAAAATTTGATTAAAACCTAATTTATTATTTAAAAAAGCATTATAGATTTAATGTTAGGCTAAATAAAAAGATATATGAATTGAATCATTATCATAAGTGTTGGACTGGACCGGGTAATTAAACAAATCACATTTAACCCATAAGTCTAACCTATGTTTAATTAACCAAAACCCTAATCTATCTCCCTAGCTAATCTACATTTTCTTTGCCTTCGAAAAGAAGAAATAGAAACAAGAGATGTCGTGAAAACAAAAGAGGAAGAGGAAGAGGAAGAGAAATAAATCTTGTTGTGATCGTGAAGGAGAGAGGGGGGAAGAAATAGTCGTGGAATTGAGGAGCGGAGAGGGAGCCGTGGCGGTGGAGATGAGCTCCAACGGTGATGATGGTGGTGAGAAACCACAGTGAGGCTGTGGTGGTGGCGCGATCTCAGAGGAGAAGGTCGGAGACGTAAAGACAGAGGAAGATCTTATTGGAGATGAAAAAGGAATGGAGGGAAAAGGAGAAGGAATCAGATTCGACATGGTGTTTTGGAGAGCCTTTACTGGTCTGATCCGATTGAGGCTTTCATAGTTCTTCATACCAGTAGAAAGAGGACATTACGTAGTTTCTGGAACATGTTTCCGATCTTGAATATGAGATAAGGTCCATCGGGAAATCAGTCTCAAAGTTGATGAAAAATCATTGTTCCTGAACCTAGAATATTTCTAAGTAATATTGGATCTATTCCAGTTTCATGTTGCAGTGTTTAGAGGATTATTTCGGTCACATAAAAGCAGTTACGGCCATGTAGTTGTGTCCTGATGATAGAGGGAATGTCAGTTAAGCCATGACAGTTTTAATCATCTCGATCAGAATTGTTCCTTGGCCATGGCGAGCTGGCTTGTTCCGCAAGAAACAGCAAAATCCGTTTTTGTCAACTTCAGAATATTGAGAACCAATGCAGCTACTTTGGAGGTCCGTTTGGCAGCTCATATTTGGTCCGATTGAGCTTCAATTTTGTGGAGTTGTTCATGGCAATATTGACTTTGGAATCAACGGTTGGATCGACAAAGAAACGGTTAGATTGTTAGTTATTCACGACTTTTGAAGCAACGTTTGTGCAGTTTTGGTTGATGATAAATTGTACTGAGTTGTATTGTTTGGTTGCACAAACGAGCTCGGAATGAGCTGGATATTTGCAGGCACTTTATGGACTCATACAAAGAGATGTTGTCAAATGATCTATGTTACTCCGGATACGTTAAGGCTAAGGTGAGGATGAGATCTACGTTACTTCGGTACTAGTTGCCAATAGGTGTTTATGCATGCTAAGTCTAGGAATAGAATGTTTGACGTTGTTGGTTTTATATGCTAAGTCTAAGAATGTAATATTTGATGTTGGTTTTATATGCTAAGTGTAGGAGTGCTTGATGCTTGTTGATTGTAAGAATTTCTTGATGTCTGAAAATTGTTTGGTAATGTAATGATGTTAAAGACTAAAAAGTGTTGTTTGAGCTTGTTAGTGTATATGATAGTTCTGCGAACGATCGCGTACGTTTTCCCGTTGCAGAACTTTGCTTGTACGACTACGAACGATCGCGTATGTAAGCCCGTTGTAGTCCATGATGCCTTAGAGGGCCAGGGACAGGGAGGACTGACCCAAAACGCGAGAAATAGGTTGGCTCCTCGTCAGAATATGAAAGTAAAGTAAAGAAATGGAAATAAAAGTAAAGAATGTGAAAGTAAAGTAAAGAAATGGAAAGAAAAGTAAAGAATGTGAAAGGTTAAATGTTTAAGTATGAGTTAATTGATAAGTAAATGATTGTGTTATTGAAATTTTAACTAATAATTTCATGCTAGTAATAGGTTGAGTGTCGTAAGATCTATTTCTGGTTTGGGGTGTTTGACCATTTATTGGTTTAGAGTATTGGAGTTCCTGCAGGTAATGTTGGGGTCGGATTTCACCCGCTGAACTTCGACTTTCAAAGTTATGATAGGCAACGAGCATATTTCGACATGCAGAGATAATATGGCCCCTAAGTCATTTCACCCTACAAGAAAGGGTGAAGACCTCTTGAATTCCCTAAATCATTTCACCTACAAGAAATGGTGAAGACCTCTTGAAATTCCCTAAGTCATTTCACCTACAAGAAAGGGTGAAGACCTCTTGAAATTCCCTAAGTCATTTCACCTAACAAGAAAGGGTGAAAACCTCTTGAATTCCCTAAGTCCCCTTTACCTGGCAAGAGAACCTTCGAAGCTATCTTCACCCCATGAGAAGTCATGAATGCAACGTCGGAGAGGTCACAGAGCCAACAGGAGGCGCTGCAGAGTCCAAAACTGCCTGGCACCGATGTCACTAAGCAGTGACACCGATGTCAGGCAGTGGCACCGATGTCACTGCCCAGTGATACCGATGTGCCTGGCCTCATCGGTGTCCAGGCAGCTGACATCGGCACCATGGCCATTCCCATTGGGGTCAGGTGCTTCGTCGCCCGTTAGAACAACAACGAAGGCTCCAGAAGGTTCCATGCGTCAAAGCCCAGTAACGAAGCCCACATAGGCACGATCGACATAGGGGATAAAGGCAATCCGTGAGGGTTTAGGTAAAGTTGACATTATCTTTTAGGAAAAGGCTTAGCCGATTTAGGGGGCTATATATATCAATGTACAAACACTTGTAAAGATCCATTCACAATTTTTATCACAAAGGCAATACAAAGCAATTACAAACCCTAATTTCTCTCGGCTCATCATTGTTCTTCATAGCTTATCTTCAGAAATCTCTGCTTCCTCACGAAACCCTTACAAATGTAATTGTGCGATTTCCGGCATCCACAATTTGGCACCGACTAAGGGGAACTAGATAATTTCTTACACAAAAAAGCTACGTTACAGATTAAGGATGGTGAGCGGCAAAGAAAACACGTCTCGCATGGACAACCAGGAGAAGGTACCTTCGGTCGAGGCTACTGCCATCAAAGCCCCTGCTCAAGGTGACATAACCGAGGTGAAGAAGATGCTAGAAACCTTCCTCACTGAGCCAAGATCAACGAGGCGACTTCGAAAGAACTGAGAGCTCTTTCGCGAAGAAAGCGCGGAAGACCTGACACAGCAAGACTTAGGGAGCGCGTCGACGCTCAACGCCTCGACTTCTCAGCGCCTCGTACCACTCAGGGAAACCCAGAGGACCTACCACCACCATCGCCGCGTCGAGAAACGAACAAGTCTCCCGAACGCATCGTGGACATCTCCGACGGAGAAGAACCAGCTCCCACAAAGCGTACACGAGCGGAAGGTGCAGAAGACAGCCGATAAGAACCACGCGCCTCCGACACTCAAAGCGCGTCAGGCTCTTCCGAGACGGAGGTTGTGAAAGACACCTCAGAGTATACCAACTACTCTAACGAAGAGCGGTACAAGAAGGAGCAAGAGCGTAGAGCGTTCAAACGATCTTACGCTGCAGTGCTCGCTGCAAGAAAGGCTCAGATGGATCGGGTAACCTCTGATCTGAAGCGTACCCAATCGCAGATACATCACGGAACAGGGAAGGCACCTGCCATCGCTCAGGTACTAGAAAAGGCAAGGAACACGCCTTTCGACGAACGAATCGCATGGATGAAAATCTCCGATCCCGTAGGATCAAGTTGCCAATTTACGAAGGAACTACAGACCCTTCGGATCATCTGATGGAATTTGAAGTGGCATTGGGGAGAGAAAACTTCAAAGAAGTAGAAAAGGACGTCGTCTACTGCAAGCTGTTCGTAGAAAGCCTCAAGGGGCCTGCCCTTCAATGGTTCTACAAGCTGGAGAAGAATTCCGTTCACACTTTCCTCCAGCTTTCCGAGTTGTTCGTGCAGCATTACAACATCTTCATGGAATGGAAAATCTACGACTCCGAACTATGGAATAACAAGCAAGGTGAGACCGAGAGTCTTCGGTCTTTTATGACAAGGTTCAAGAATACGTTGTCAAAGGTTGAAGGTATCAACAACAAATCAGCCATAGAGGCCTTACGAGGAGCACTTCGGTATCCGTCTCCATTATGGCAAGAGATGAGTCTCAACACGCCAACGACGATCCAAGACGCTCTGCACCGTGCTGCTGACTTCGCTCGAACCAAAGAAGAAGTCCGTGCTAGGAATGGTGGGAAGGCGAATCAGGTAAGTGAGCCAGCACATGTTGCGAATCCCGCCTACATCCAATACGAAGGAGGATCCAGAGGGGACCATAATTACCAAGTAGAGTCATCGGGTTACGAAGAGCCAAAGGAGGACGACGAGGAGCTATACTGCGACTTCCACAAGGAAAATGGACTCTCAACTGCAAACTGTTGGGAGTTGGGGCGGCAGCTCATAGCCAAACTGACTGAAGGTACTTTGAAAGGCAACGTCAGCCTGTCAGACTTCAAGCCGTGGAGAAAGCTCCTGCTAACACTGAACATCATGAGGAGAACCCCAGACGCCAACGTCGCGTGATGATGTTAAAAACGGAGACCACTATGAAAGTATCAACATGATAATGGGGGGATCGCAATACTGTGCTAACAACATTCCTGCAATCGAAGCATATCAACGACGCGCTGACGTCTGCGCGAACATAACAACACATGCAAAGCAAAGACTTTCCAGCGACCCTATTACCTTCGACGAGCAAGACACTGAGGGTCTCGATCAACCACACAACGACCCCCTGGTAATCAATTTGATTGTTTACGACTTCAACGTCGCTCGCGTTATTATTGATACAAGAAGCTCGGTGGATGTCATCTTCAAGAAAACACTTGAGCAAATGAAGATTGATCTATCCACGATCAAAGGGAGGCCTAAACCCATAACAAGCTTCTCTGGCGAGACAACCATGACGATGGGGACAATTCGCCTTCCCATCCAAGCTGGCAACGATAAAAAGATGGTCGACTTCACCGTCTCCGATCATCCAACAATCTACAACATGATCATGGGGACTCCTTGGCTCAACCTGATGAGAGCTGTGCCTTCAACATACCACTTATGCCTCAAATTCCCAACACCCATCGGCGTAAAAAGAATATGGGGCAACCAGAAGGAGTCTCGTATGTGTTTCATGGTAGAGCACAAGCTGAGGAACACGGAGAAAAGAAAGAGGCCACCTCACCTCAAGAATCACGAAAGAGAACAAGGACCAGCTCCGAATATGTCAAAGATTTGACCGACCTTCTATAGCAGTTACAGCTCGCAGAAGCTACTGAAAACGCAGAGCCAACGCGTCTGCAAGTAGCAAGGTCTGCAGCATGTCACCACCGCGAACCTGCGTCACCGAACAACCCACCACATCAATCCCTAGTGGTTTACAAGGCACTCTAAGGGTACTGCCACTAGTACCTCTTGAGGCCTCTGGAACGAACTACGAGGCGACTTGATCCCTGCAAAAGGGTATGGAGGCAGCTTGTCTCCGGACGAGTTCAGTTGCCCTCCTCCGTAAAAATGGGGGGGGGGGAGTGGGGGTACGTATACTCGTATACTCCCATCCTTTACTTCCACCATGCTGGAAAACATCAAACATCCTTTTCAGGATTTATTAAACAAGTCTCGAGCACTTCGTCTATGTCCTTCTCAGGATTCACTTGACACAAGTCTCATAGACTTCATTAGTTACATCCTCTATGGATTGTTCAAAGCCTTTATCAAGCAATTTCATCAGCTACATCCTCTATGGATTATTCGAAGTCTTTTTCAAGCAAGTCCAATCCACTGTCGTTGCTGCTGGCCACAACAACAATGTGTGAACCTGAACACATTGACATCCATCATCGGATCCTAAGCGCGCTATATAAGTTATAACGATCAGTTTCTGGGCTTTTAACCCCGGCTGATTCTAATGTTCAATTCTTGGGCTTTTTGACTCCGGATGTTCATTCAAGAACCCAACAACACCGTTGGTAAAACGCAGCTGCCAATGATTACTTAGGTTTATACACCGAATAATCATTCTGAAAACCCAACAACGCGTTGGTCAAGTCAAAGGGTGTGATCGCTTATGAACAGACGTGTTCAGAAAGCACCGCCATTCCAAAAAACCCAACGACAGCATTGGTGGAAAAGGTGCAAAAACGCATTTGCGATTTTTGCTACCCCAGAATCACAAACCCAACAACAACGTTGGTACAACCAGCCAAACAGCCAAAGGCGTTTCAAGTGTAAACGACCTTCAACCTATACTAAAGGCTTGGTCAACAAAACAAGTATCATTACTCTTGAAGTTCTTACGATCTATCAAAGACAAAGCATGAAACGCAATCGCAATCAAAACAAAATCATGGGCGAAACGTCATAGAAATCAAAGCACCGCTACAATGCGAAGTAAACATAATCATCACGTGGATACAAACCATCCCACCAAAAGCAAGAAAACTGTCCCGCGATGTCCTCATCGTCCGCTCTCTCTTCGGGAACGACTCCCTCAACATCGAGGTCCGCTCCAGCAAAAGACTCTGGCATAGTAGTCTCAGCAGCAGTAGGTCCATTGACCTCGCTCCCCTGCTCCGCCTCAACAACGATGAGTTCACCTGCGACTGTCTAATAGAATCTCCCCTGAGATTCCACACTTCTTCTGGAGAGGCTACAGAGACGCCTCATTCAAAAGAGTAGACCCAAGAACGTTAGGACAAACCTTCGCCTTTCACTTCAGCACAGTCCTCTCCGTCTGTTCAAACTCATCAAGCATATCTTCACCGACCCTCTCAGGGCTAGAGGCCCGTGAACTAGATAAAGAAAGCGATGACAACAATTCATCTGCTTTCCTGGGAGGAAGCTGCGGGTCTGTAGCGTCAACAAACCACAAGTCTCCGGCAGTCACTACTCCAATCCTCGCGACATCGGTGTCCTTGGCGGACAAGGTCGTCGGGTCTTCGACTCGTCTGACCAATCTCGTTGGGTCGTCGACGACGAGGCTCATCGGACCAATCTTGTTGGGTCATCGACGATGAGGCTCATCGGACCTCTGACGGCTTGACCAAGCCCAACGACGTCCACATCGGAGCGACATCGGCACGTTACGACATCGGCATCGGAGGGTGACGACGTCGGGGTACCCTTGACGTCAGGACGATGCATCCCCGATGTGACCCGACCAATCCCCAGGTCTTTGGCATCGCCTCCAACATCGACGTCTCCAACGCCATTATCGGCTCCTCTGCGACATCCACAACATCGATGTCGTCGGTGAAGTGCCCGACTCCATCGGGGTCCAGATTGATACTCAATCTAAGCTATTTTGGATTCATCACTCTAGTCTCACCTACATCACCAAAATCAAGACCTATGACAAGGGTTTTTCAAAACCAAAAACGAGAAGTCTTCTCCGCCTACGAGACAAAGTCTTCTCCGCCTGCGAGATGAAGTCTTCTCCGCCTGCGAGGTGAAGTCTTCTCCGCCTGCGAGACAAAAGTTTTCTCCGCCTGCGAGACGAAGTCTTCACCGCCTGCGAGACGAAGTCTTCACCGCCTGCAAGGCGAAGTCTTCTCCGCCCATAAGGAATCTTCTACGTTAACAAAGCTTCGACAAGTGGAGCGCGAAGTCTTAAAATCTTCACAATAACATGAAGTCTTAAAATCTTCATCATCAGCTTCGACAAGCAAAGCGCGAAGTATTTAGATCTCCGACAAAGTCTTAAAATACTTAGCATAAAAACCATTGTCAAACAGCAAACGCTATCAGCTCTCGCAAGCAGAACACGAAGTCTTAAAACCTTCGAAGAACGAAAAAATAACGTTGACAGTGTTAATGAACACTAAAGGCTCAAGCTTATAACATCACATTAACAACAACATTATAACTTTGAACAACTAATTTCAACACCCAATGGTCCTTAACTCGATACTATTATCATTAACACTACCAAGCTCGGGGGCTAACTGTTGGGGTCGGATTTCACCCGCTGAACTTCGACGTTCAAATTTATGATAGGCAACGAGCATATTTCGACATGCAGAGATAATTTGGCCCCTAAGTCATTTAAACCCTACAAGAAAGGGTGAAGACCTCTTGAATTCCCTAAGTCATTTCACCTACAAGAAAGGGTGAAGACCTCTTGAATTCCCTAAGTCATTTCACCTACAAGAAAGGGTGAAGACCTCTTAAAATTTCCTAAGTCATTTCACCTACAAGAAAGGGTGAAGACCTCTTGAAATTCCCTAAGTCATTTCACCTACAAGAAAGGGTGAAGACATCTTGAAATTCTCTAAGTCATTTCACCCTACAAGAAAGGGTGAAGACCTCTTGAATTCCCTAAGTTCCCTTTACCTGGCAAGAGAACCTTCGAAGCTATCTTCACCCCAGGAGAAGTCATGAATGCAGCGTCGGAGAGGCCACGGAGCCAACAGGAGGCGCTGCAGAGTCCAAAACTGCCTGGCATCGATGTCAATGAGCAGTGACACCGATGTCAGGCAGTGACACCGATGTCAGGCAGTGGCATTGATGTCACTGCCCAGTGATACCGATGTGCCTGGCCTCATCGGTGTCCAGGCAGCTGACATCGGTGCCAGGGCCATTCCCATTGGGGTCAGGTGCTTCGTCGCCCGTCAGAACAACAACGAAGGCTCCAGAAGGTTCCATGCGTCAAAGCCCAGTAACGAAGCCCACATAGGCACGACCGACATAGGGGAAAAAGGCAATCCGCGAGGGTTTAGGAAAAGTTGACATTATCTTTTAGGAAAAGGCTTAGCCGACTTAGGGGGCTATATATATCAATGTACAAACACTTGTAAAGATCCATTCATAATTTTTATCACAAAGGCAATACAAAGCAATTACAAATCCTAATTTCTCTCGGCTCATTATTGTTCTTCATAGCTTATCTTTAGAAATCTCTGCTTCCTCACGAAACCTTTATAAATCTTATTGTGCTATTTCTGACATCCACAAGTAACTTCCTCACTGGGTAATTTTAATTACTCACCCCTCGTTTTCCCTTTCAGTGAATGCAGGTTTAATTCCTTGTTGTGCAAGTTAGGACGCGAGAGTTAGGGCTCAAAGTGATCGGGGTCGGGGCTTCACACCGCGTATCCAAGACATGTTCTGGGGTGATCTCCTAGAAATACCGCTGCTACGGTTGAGTCAAAGATCTTCTTTGTTTCGTTGTCCGCTATACAGCTCGACTACTGACTGGCACTGTAATACCCAATACCAAGACCTGGAAAGTCAACGGTTGGATAGAACAACTCAAAAAAAGATGTTAGGTCCGAGCAGAACTCAAATCCATTGAGTAGATCAAGAGTTATCGCAATTTCAGTAACTAAGTCGTAAAGGGCTTACGGAACGTGTACAGAGGAAGAACGAGGCATTTCAGTGAATATTTCGAGTTTGATGAAGAAGAAGAAAAGTCTTATAATGAGGAGAAGAAACTAATGGAAGAATTTCAAAACGTTTGGAGGAAAAAGACCAACAGTGGGCCCGCAATGGCCAACCACACGGTCCACACGCCACCGTTTTTCCTCGAATCTTGGAAATGGTATGGTTGGACTCAGCACGTCATGAAGAGTCTAGAAATGTGGTTTCTAAAGTTTTGAGAAGATCATCGGAGCATGAAGACGAAGAGTGCTCGTAATCGAGTAAAACGGCTAAGGAGTTAATCGAGTAATTAAGAGGAGCTAAGGACATTATTAGGCTTTGGTAATAACCTCTATAAGACAGCAAGACAGCAAGAAGACATGAAGAATCTTGCATGAAACGGGATTGGTTGAAGAAGGTTCCCGGAATGTAGTCTAGCGGGACTCGAAGAAGATTATGGCTTTATTCAATGTACGGATTCTTTTGGAGAAACAAGGATTATTTGCATGAATTATAATTGGCTTGAAGAAGATATTGGGGAGCACGTAGCCCCCATGCAGCCCCCAAAACGTCAATCATTGTCTCCGATTTGATGGGCGTTTAAAGGCGGAAGAAGGTGGCGGCGACATGTGTCAAATGTGGAAGTGTGTGGAAACGTGGGAGGAGTTTAAGGAAGATGTTTTCTTAGTGGGGAAAAAAGGAAGCATCAAACATCCCATCATTGCATGGACAAGACCAGCAAGTGATCCCGGAAAAATGGCAAAAAACAGAGAATGGAGAGACATGTGTCAATGGAGTGGTCTTGACCAATGCATGGACGTGCCTTGGAGAGGAAGAAGACCTTGGTGTGAAAGTAATAGTGTTCTTATAGGGGAGGACATTGACAAGACATCCGGCCAACCGGAGAGTGAAGAACGGCGAGCATGTACCGCCGGTGTCAACATGTGTCCACCAGCCAATGCATAGAGGAGAGGTGTCATCACGGATTGCTTGGAGAGCAAGGCCATTTGCAGATATAAATAGAAGACTTCTTCTTTAGTTTTAGGATAGTTTTCTTTGGTTAGCGAAGCTTTGTCAGCGGAGTTTAGTAAAGTTAGAGAGTTAGTCATTTTCCGAGGTTTTCGCTTCCAAAAGCGTGAGTCTAAGGTTAAGACTTAGAGATCCTTTTGGATCATGTAAGGTTAGTTTAGGTGAGAGTGCTTTTGGTACGTGTGACGCGGAGTCCGCAGCCTAGCTTTTCGTATAGTGTTCGTCCGCGAGTAACCATCAAGGTGAGTTCGGGTTTTGTTTTGTTTGTGTTCGGGGATCATTTAGGGCGTGGTTGTAGTAGTGGTAGAGTAGATCAAGCATACGTGATCCTTAAGATCTTGGCGTGTCTTGTGGCGTTGGCAAGGAGTGAAGATCGGCGTGAGAGGAGGAGAGATCGGCAGTGTAAGGGCGAGTGCGAGAGCTTGGCTCTTGTGTGTGTACTAACTTGTTTTGTGCAGTTACAACAAGCGTGATGCTTGGCTGTTTGTTTGTGGGCGTTAACGTGTTTGTGTGCATGGATCTAAGTGAGTATGAGCTTGCGGGTGTTCTACTCATCTTAGTGATCCGAACCGGTCAAGTCTAGCATCACAGTGTGGATGATCCGAGTGAGACATCTTGCATGCTATGATCGTTGACGTTGAGGTTTGAGGGCAGTTCCACTGAATTTCTTAAGTGTGAGGGAATTCATGAACGTGTCAAGTTTCACTCGGACATGCATGTGCGGTTGCTAGCATAGGCCGGAGTGTCTCCTTTTTGTGTTGTGGAAGGCGTGGGTTGCGACCGTGTGCAAGAGAAACTGGTGGCCCATCCTTCGTTGTGTGTTGTGTGAAAAGTGTGGTTGCGACCGTGTTCAAGAGCAACCGGTGGCCATCCTTTCTTTGTTGTGTGGTGTGTAGGTGCGCTTGCGGTGTTCCCCAAGTGTAGAGTTGTTGGGTTCGGTGCATAGATAGCTACTATGCCTAAATCGCACATGGCGAGGTTTGCCTAAGGGGTCACGAGTAGGGTGGGCTCAGGGAATCCTCGGCGTTTCGAGCGGTGGCTCGCGGCTGGTGGGGACATGCGGCTAGGACGTCTTTGTGGCCCACCTAGTGCATAGGGGGGCCTCGATGTTGTTGTGTGTGTGGCTGACGAGCCTTGTGTGTGTAGTGTAGTTGCATGTGCATGTTGTGTGTGTTTCGGCTATTGCATGTAGTGTAGAGTAGTGTAGGTTGGTGTGTGTTGCATTGCAGGTCCTTCGGCTATTGTTTGAGTGTCAAGTGTTCCGTTGTGTTTCTGAGAGTTGTAGTAGTTGTTGTTGTTGTTGTTGTGGTTAAGCGCTCTGACGTTTGTCATCGCTACTTGTTGTTTGGGATGGGTGTGGGGTTCTAATGTTCTATCTTAGTTCCCGAACTCATTAAGTAAGATTAGCTTGCTCATGATTCTACTTGTTTTGCAGGTAACCGTAAATAGTGGTGTAGGCGGCTGGACCAGGATCAAAAGTAGATTTCCGGTGTTGTTTGTAAGATATTTGTTGTTTTAAAAATAATCGGGTTTGTAAGGATAGACATGCATGCATGCACTCGTGTTTAAAACAATGTTTTTATGTATAATTATGTTTGTGAAATGAAGAAGTATTTTAAGACTATATTTTCTTTTGCGCATATGTGTACATTGATTTTAAAGGTCCTGTCTGGATCTTACCTCAACTCTCCGTCTTTGGCACGCGTTGCAAAGCCTTAGGCCAGGGCGAGAGAGGGACGGTTAGGCGGTCGGCTAGACCGAGGCCTTTGATTTGTTCATTGGACTTGGACCGGTAACTCCTATGATCGGGTTGCTCCTACGATCGGGTTGCCTAGTGTTCAGGATCGGGTCAGGGTGTTACAGATTAGGTGGTATCAGAGCATGGTTGAAAGATCATGTGCATTTACATATCCGTCGCTTTGGTTTTAATCGGTTTTATCGAGTCACTGAGTCGCAAACACACCATTAAGAATTCTGGTCCGGTCCAAACGGGTAAGTAGATGTTTTAGATAGATTTAGGTTTAACTTTTTAAAGCATCTGCAAAGGAGGATGTCTTGCAGGAGGAACAATGGTTAACCATGGCAGTGGACTAGTGGCGGGTTCGAGGTACCTTTGCCAAGAGAGCGTTGTTTATTCGATGCGGATGCTCCAAGTCAGTCAGAGGAGAGTGTTATATCACGGGAGTCAGAGATGCTTCGTGTGATCGACGATCTCAGTTCCGATACGTCCGAGGAAACTGATCCGTCCGAAGACGAAGAAGTGTTAAGCGATTCAGTGAGGAGTATGAGTGTTGAGGTTAGTGATGACGAGGGTTCAGATTCAATGGAGTATATGTACACCATTCCAGCGTACAAAGCGGCACCAACAGAGTCATCAGATGTGGAGATTATATCGCCACCATCTCATTCGGTGATCGATATCAATTCTGACAGTGACATGTCCATCTCCTTTGGATACTGAGCTCTAGTTCAACAGCTACCAGTGTTCAGCTGTTCACCTAGTGCTAACATGATTGACTTCTTTGGGCTAGACACTACACACATGTGTTATCCGAAATTTCGCTACCATTTAGTTATGGAGGAGGTCAAGACATTACACCAGAGATTCCCCCGGGGAACATGTTCGAGTGGTCACTCACGGATGAAGACGAGGTTTCATCAAGGAGGACAATCGAGACTGAGTATGAATCTATGATGCGAGAGCTCTATGGTCGTCCATTTACCATTGATTCACCGCTGGATTATGCGATGCACATCGGGAGCGAGATGACACCACCAACTGGCACGGTCATGGTTCAGGCTAACGGCAATCCAATTGGATACTTGAGAGAGGATAAGATGCAGCATCATCAGGATGTCGAGGGTTTCATTCCATATGAGCTTCACTAGAGGCGTCAGATGGAGAGGAGCGGCTTTGAACACTTAGCCGCGGTAGACAGGTTACCAGAGGACGGCGGATCAGGGTTTGGACGGAGGAACGAGACACGAGTCAGGGTTGGAGAGAGCAGTGGAAGGCGAGTTCCATCAGGGCAACTCAAGTTCAGGTCGCAGGCAAGGAAGAGCGTGAGGCCACCAAATATGATACCTAGTTGCGAGGCATGTGGTAGAAGAGGACATTCTACCAAGGCATGCCCCAATGCTAGACGTCCCTTGGTTCATTGTGGTTTGTGTAGTGAGATTGGTCATGTGAGTACGTGTTGCCCGAGAGCACATGAGAGGAGTGTGGATGAGTCGTCATTAGAGAGTGATGAGGAGCCACATGCAGGGAGGAGCCTATGCCCGAGGTTAGGAGTGCGAGCCAGAGTGGCCAGTCGCTTGTGAGGAGGTTGGTTGTGAAGTTTAGTGGTTTTAGGGCTAGATCTTAGGTTAAACCGTGCAGTCGAAACCTACGGTACGAATGGGGTTCTAACTCTGCTAATCATTGCATGGTGTGTGTGGATGCTAGTAGTTGATAGCTTGCATTGTTGTGGTGTGTGAGTGTGTGTTTTATTTGCTTCGGCTATCTTGTGTTGCTAGTGCTCTAGCCATGCTATGTAAGCAGTGGTGTAGAGGTGGGCATCGATTGTGTAACGCGGAGTTACCAATCTTTGTGGCAGAATTTTAATTCGGTGGAATCATTATTCTTAGGATGTTAGAGTGCGGTAGTTGTAGTTAGAGTGTGGTAGTTGTCTTCTTCGGAAGAAGCTTCTTTGTTGTAGTAGTAGTGTGTTGGTAGAGTTGTGGTCGAGTAGTTAGTCTAGAACTTAAGAGGAAGAGGAGATGAGAAGTGGAAGTGTGGCGAGATGCAAGCATCGAGTCAAAGGCAGTGAGATAGTGCGATCAGCAAGCGGTCAAGAGAGTGAAGACGAAGTGGTGAAGAGAAGAGGCGAGAACAGGAGTCGACGACAACAAATGGTCAAGAGATCGAGTCATGATATTCAGTATTTTTACACCATTAGACTCATATTTTTGTCATCTTTTATTCATAACTTCATAGCATTTACAACATATTTTGATCATTTTAGTCTCATTTTAGTTTTTAGATGCATTACTGAGTTAGAATTTGTGTTTTTGCATTTTGGTATTTGTTTTGTTTGTTTTAGGTGTGTATGGGGAGATCTTGGAGATATGATTATGCATTGGAAGATTAGGATATGAAATGAAGGTGGATTGAAGTTAGAAGAAAGAACCAAATATGTTGCCGCCGACTTCAACCGCAGATTATGGAAATACAACATCTAACTCGGCCACCGAGTTGAGCAGCCGACCCCTAAAGAAGCCTTTCTTCAGTCGGCCCATACTCATACAAACCCGCCGAGTTGAGCGGCCGACCATGAAAGAAGTTTATCCAACCCGACCACCTTATTTTAGTTATATCTGAACCAAATGTTTCGGGTCGACCCAGGTCCGATTTAATCCACTATGAATATTTTTTAGCCACAAAAAAACCTAAGTTTGATTTGACATTTCTCTTGTAGAGGCTAAGAACTCTTTTCATATGCTTTTGGATTTAAATCTTGAATCTTTAGTGAAGTTTTCTTAATCTTTACTCTTTACTTTTATGATTATGCATTTATTTATGATTATAGTTATGTTTAGCATCATGAGTAGTGAGTAGTTTCTCTATGGGTTTTTGGGCTTAGTAGATTAGAGGTGATTAATGAACGATTAGTGATGTCTAGGGATAGATTCTTATGATTTCTAAAGATTAGGGGTGTGTTTAATGTTAGATTAGACTTGATCAATTTAAATCTAGATCATGGATATTTTATGCCCGGAGGGTGTTCGATGAAATGTCTAAGCCAATCTTAATCTTGCTTTTTACTCTTAACCAATGAAAATTGATGTTTAAGGTAATTAGTGGCTTTATGAACTTGAGTTTAATGATTGTTATTTATTTAATTGCAGTTGGAAAATTGGTCTAATTGAATGATTAATGAATGGATTAGTATCATGGAAGTGGATTAGTCTATTTTAGTGATTCATGTTATAGAATTGAGTTAGAATTGTTAGTCCTAGCATCACTAGTTAGTTATTAGTCACCTCAAGTCAATTTCTTTGCCCAAAGCCCATACATTTCCATATTTGAACAAGTTTTTAGATCATTGACTTTTTGGTTGACTTTTGCATTTGAATTTGTTTAAGCTTGATCATGGTTTGTCTTAGCATTGTTTAGTTTCAATTTAGTTATCTAGTCTTGTTCATCTTTCATTTCCATTATCATTTGCTTGTTTTGCTTCGTTTTATTGCATTGTTAGGACTTTTAAAATCGATATCTAAACCTTGAATTGCTTAGCTTATTCAATTATTTGGATTCTTAGTGTAGCTACTCTAATCTCCCTTGGTTCAACCCTATGCTATGCTACAACAACTAGAGTGTGTTGTTAGCTAAGTTTAGGTAAAAATACAATTTGACACACATAAAATTTGGCGCCGTTGCCGGGGAGTTTAGTAACAGCCATTAGGATTTGGTATTTGATTAAGATTAAGTCCTTACTTTTATTTTGTTATCTTGTTTGTGTTTGAGTTTCTTGATTCTTATAGCTGTATGTACTTAAGGAGTAAATGATCAACAAACCTCCAACCTTTGGTATAAGACATTAGACGTTTGGAAAGAGAAACGAGGAAAGAAAAAGAGCGACAAGATCACTTGAGAAGGTTGGGTATGGAACAACCAAGGAATGGTTAAGAGCAAGAATCTCTAGGGGTTGGACAACAAAGGAATGTTGGAGCTAGAGAGCTCATTCATCAACCTAGAGAGCCAAGAAGGATTGGTGATTATGATGAGCCAATTACCAATGGAGAAGGGATGGGTATTACGGCTCCACCTTGTGCAAATAATAATTGGGAAATCAAGTCGAGCTTAGTCAACGTGGTCCAAAACAATAAATTTTTTGGACTAGCAATGGAGCATCCCATTGAGCATTTTGACAACTTTGATAGGCTTTGTGGAACGGTCAAGATGAATGGTGTATCCGAAGATTTGCTCAAGTTGACACTATTTCCTTTCTCACTGGGAGATAAAGCCGCTCAATGAGAAAAGACCGTTGACTTCTTCGATTACAACTTGGGAAGAGTGTAAGAAGCGCTTCCTACCTAAGTTTTTCTCCAACCAAAAGACGACTAAGATAAGGAATGACATTGCAACTTTCAAGCAAGGAAGCAGTGAGTCGTTGTATGAAGCTTGGGAACGGTTTAAGGGATACACGAGATCTTGTCCACATCATGGAGTGCCTAAGGAAGCTCTATTGGGTATATTCCATAGGAGAGTGCACGAGAAACACTACAACTCGTTGAATACGGCTAGCAATGGAAGTTTCTCAAGTATCTCCGTTGAGAAAGATGAACAATTGATAGAAAATCTAACACAAAGCGACCAATGCTATGGAGGAGACTATGATACAACCAATAAAGAACCCAAGAGTGATGATTTGCGGTTCAAAGAGATAAATGCTAAGTTGGACAAGTTTCTATTGACTACACAAAAGGCTATGAATTGTGTTGGAGGTTTTGATGGGAACCAAGGAGAATATGCAAAGGAAGTTTGCCAAGGTGTTCAAGAAGAGGTGAGCTACATCCAAAACCAAGGAGGTTACTATCAAAAAGCCTTCAATCTGAGCCATCCCAACTTGTCATATACAAATGTGGAGAATCCTTACTTGTATCCACCACAAAAGCCTCAAGGACAAGATTTTTAACCACAAGGGAATCAAAATTACCAAGGACAAGGTAGTTCCTCTCAACCACCACTTAAACATGATGAAACAAAGCTTCTACTTAAGAAAATTCTAGAGGGACAAGGAAAAGGAGCTATTGAGCTAAACAAGAAGATGGTGGAGATACACAATAAGGTAGATGGTGCTTATAATGATATAAATGCCAAGTTTGAACATCTATCTACACATATTAAGGCCTTGGACAACCAAATAGCTCAAGTCGCTTCAATTTCAAAGAAACCTATGGGTACTCAACCGGGTAAGCCCGAGTCAATCTCAAAATCCTCTTGTAATATGGTCATCTTGAGTGAAAATAAAATCTTGGAGACTCACCAAAGACCCATTAAAGATCTACAATTGGATGATGATGAACTATAATTGGAGGAACTAGCTAAGCTTCATGAGTTTCCCATTGATGAACAAGTTGTCAAGATTGATCAGGTTGTCATGAAAAGAGCTAAAAGAGAAGAGATAGTAACTAAGAAGAATGAAAGGGAAGGAACCCTTAACATTGAACTTCCTCCCTATGTGTCAAAGCTTCCATTCCCACCCGTGTTTTACACTAAGGCTCAAAAGAAAGTCCTCTCTAAGTTTAAGAAGGATATGAGTGATGTTGGAGTGTCTTTGTCAAAGATTGATGATTTGAGTCAAGTTCCAAGCTAAATGAAGTTTATCAAAGACATTTTAGAGAATCATGCAAGGGTAATGGATGTGATGAAGACCTATGAGCAACAACATGATACACCTCTTGAGCCAAGGTTTATCCTTAAGAAGAATGATCCCGGTAAATTCACAATTCCTTGCTTTCTTGGTGAATTGAAGTTAGATGATGTTTTGTGCGATTCGGGTTCTTGTGTCAATTTGATCTCTCTTGAGATGGTGAGGCACAGTTACATGCATCAAGAAGATAAATAAGGGTGATTTGATGAATACTCAAGTGGTGAATGAATCTCTAAATCTTGATGGTAAGGGATTTTATGAAGAAGTATTAGATGGAAGTTGCTTGAATTCACTCTTTGAAGATTCTTTGAAGTTGAGTTTAGAAGTGAAAGCACCAAAAGTAACAATGGAGAAGCTCAAACAAAGCAAGACTTCCATTCTCTTCTTGTATCCTATGAAGTTTGTTGATGACACCATTGAGTATAAAGTCAAGTGCAAGGGTATAGCTAAACCCTTTACTAAGGTGAAAGCATTCATAACTCCGGAGTTGAAGGAAAAGGGTCAAGCAGATCTTGAAGAGCTAATACACAAGGTCATCACTTCTGAGCAACATGATAATGGAACATGCTTTGATCCTCATCTCCAAGTTCATTCTACTTCAATGGATCTGTAACGCCCGTGAACCAAAAATTTAGAGAAGAGAATTGAATTGGACCGAATGGTTTAATTTTAATTGTTCGGTTTGATTGGTTTGGGTTAAGGGAATCCTAGGGCTCTAACGGGGTATATGTATTAGGGGTTAGAGAATCTCGGAACAGAAGTTTTACAATGGGTAGAACTGTCTAGTTCGGAATAGACTCTACAGGGACACTCGGTGTGACGGGTGGTCTAGATGATCTGTGAGGATCATGTTTTTGTGATGGTATTCCAGGTTGGGAGTATCATGTTGAGACCTTGGGAGGTAGTCCTGTCAGAGGTGCAATACAGACGTCTAGAATTTGTGGTGGTGGAAACCTGCACAGTTGAAATAGTCAATGGTCTAGGTCTGAAAGCTCTGAGATGAGAAACACTTAGCGAAGATCTCAAGAGAGTTTGTTTATTAAGCTTTTGCAATAGTCTCTGTGTAAAATTGCGGATCCCCTTTTTGGAGGTATCCTCCGTCTATTTATACAAGTCTAAGTCGGTCTAAATCTATGCCTAAAGAGATAAGCTCAAATCCCTAAATCTTCGGGATTCTCCCTCAGCATAGTCGGCGCCGCCTTTAGGTTTCGACCTTGTCCTCGGCATGGGCCCAAATCCGAGAGCTCGTCTTCCAGGCCCAGTCTTGCAGTAGAGGTCGGCGTGATTTGTTACTCGTGGGCTCCCGACTCGTTCTTTCCAGTGTGGGCCCGGCGCTCGGCCCATTCTCTGTCTTAAAGTGAAATGGTCGCAACGGTCTCCTGGAGTCTAAATGACCACTACAGACGTCGTCCTGGAAAGGTGCCGGTCCTAGTCCCAGTTATTTTGGAGAGCCGGTCCCAGAGACAGATTTGGTCCCTGAGACAGAGCTGGCCCTTGAGACAGAGCAGGTCCAGATAACTGCGCGCCTACCTCTGGTACTTAGTCATTTTCTTGATGATCTCTACCGGAGTGAGATCTGACCCCAACAGTTAGCCCCCCAGCTCGGTAGTATCAGTTATGATGAGGTTCTCAAAAAAATGTACTGCTCGACCTGCGTTTGACGAGACGAGATTGTGAAAATTTGTTCTGAGGCCCTGCCGACGTTACTGAGTTTTCGTGTTCATGTTTAACGCATAGCCCAGTAAGGATTTTTAATAGACTTGTGTTTCTGAATTGGTGTTATAAAGTTTAGAGGAACTGGTCCTGTAAAGTTTGTACAGTTTGTTCTCGTTAAAGCTCGTAAAACTCGTTTATCTTGCCCACCTCTCACATGTGCACGTTAATGCTGAGTTGGACGTTATGTCTCTGTTTAGTTGCTTTCCGGACTTAGTAAAGATACTGTTTTTCCGGAAGCTGAAAATTTAATTCCCGCTGAAGATTGGAAATATAAATTTCTTTTAGAAATTAGAATTGTTAATTTCCGCTGGAAATCAAACGCTTGACTCATTTCAGAAATCGAAATTGTTCCCGCTGACTACTGAAACGTGCCACTCCAGGGTTTTGACAGTAGCACTATAAATACTCTTTCCCTTTTTTTGTTCTCCACAACTTCACTCCACAAAAAGGTAACCTCTTTTCTCTCTCTATTTTCTGTTTTAGATCTAGGGTTTTGGGAATTTTTTTTATTATTATTTTTTTACAAAATCTCACGCCGTCAACAACCACACCGATCTCCACCTCCGGCGACGGTTCGTCTGCTTCTTCCCCGGTGAGCCCTCGTTCCCTGACTACACTCGTCGTTGCCGGATTTGCAATTGCCGACGAGGCCCCGTTTTGTTTTGGTCGTCGTTCTGAGGACGACTCACCGGAGGAGGAGGCTTCGAGTTCCGGTCACGGTTTCTGACGCAAGGCCGAGAATTTAATTGGGATCTTCGTCATTGTGTCCGTCACCAGAGATTTTGCCGTCGTCAAGCTTCGCCGTCATCCCGTCTGCGTTTTCCAGCCAGCTCCTGTTTCTACCGCCGAGCTCGAAACTTCTCACCTCCGTCATGGCTGGTCATCGTTCTTGTTAGAGGTGGAGATTTTGAAACCATCGTCGATGTCCTAGCTCCGGTGCCGAGATCTGACCGTTGCGCGATGCTGATTTGATGCCGAGACCCTGTGAAGCATCGTCTCTTATTGCCGTCCTTCTTGAAGAGACCGCACCAGAGAGTTCTCGTATCATCGTTCCCGCTGGCTCCGTCCTTGTTCCTCGTCACTGGACCTACTGCCGACGGTGAGTCTTTAATTTTCCGGCGAGGGTTGCGGACGCTCGCTACTAACTTCAAAGTCGAGTTGTGTTCCCACAGCCGACTAGTTCCTTCGTTCTCATGAGAGCTCAACGATAGTGACGTTTGATGAATGGTGGAGTTCTAGGTTCTCGGTGACTCGCGAAATGACGACGCCTTTGAAGATCCGGTCCGAGACTCCGGTTTGGTGCCGCGTTTTCGAGAGCTTGCTGAGATTCAACGAGATCCGGTTTGATATTCCGGTTTGAGATTCCGGTCTCAGATTCAACAATTTCGTGAAGGCTTAAATTGTCGAATAAAATAGATACGATCTCGGCTTTCCTTGTCTTTGAATCAACATCCTTCAGCTCGGCTTCCTCTCTTGTAAGGTGGGACTTTGAAGTCCGAGGAAACTTTACGAGTGCAAGTCACTGTTCGAACTCAGCCTGCTACGTGTTTTGATTCGAGCTATCACCGCGCCGAGGTCATGTTAAGCCCGACATCGTCTTTTGAGGAGTTTCTAAAATCCATTTCAAATTTTAGGACTAGTAGTTTAGAAAGCGTAGGACCGAGTTTCGAAATAAACTGTTCTGACGTGGAGTCTAGCTCCTGGCTTCGTCCTTATAAGGATAGAGAGGTGACTTGAGTCCTGGTCTCAGATGTGAGTGATGAAGCGAATGCACAGAGTCCATATCTCGTTATCGAGCAAGTCGTCGATACTCGTATTTCCCCAGACGTAAAGGTGGAACAGGACGAGGACGAGATAAACAAAAGTTCAGATCTCCGGATCCATCGGGATCCACTCTATCAACGGAAAGGTCACTTTCTTTTATGAGAAAGAAACTTAACATCCCTGATGAAGTAGAGCTGTCGGTTCCGGAACCTCACGAACGAGCTGACGATCCTCCAGAGGGGTACTTTACATTGTACGAGAGCTTTCTCGAGGCGTGCTTCTTGTGGTTTCCTGTTCCGTATGTGATTCTCGAGCTCCTAGCAAAGTATAGACTTTCAATCTCGCAAATCACCCCTCGAGGAATTCGTCACTTAGTAGGAACCCTCGTTCGGAGTTATGAGTGCGGGGAAACTTTAAGTGTTCATCACTTGATGCGCTTCGTGGACATTCGGCGGTCTTCTCCCTTCTCCAAGCTTGTATACTTTGCTGTAAATCGGAGGAATCTTAGACTTATCCACGGGTTTGGCAGCAAAGACCGGCAATGGATGGATTTTTTCTTTTTCGTGCCGATATGCGAAGAGACTTTGGGAGATGGACTAGGCCTAATCCAATCGAAATGCCTTACAAAGGGTAGCCGGCCCCGTTGTCTATCTTTGGGAGTCGGATAGTTTTACTTTGATTGCTCGTGATGCGTTTGTCTTTTTATATTGATTCTAAACTCTTGTTTTCGTTTATGTCTTTTTTGCAGTGACAGGCCTAGCACCGAAGGTTCCGAGCAATTGGAAAGCAGTTTGGGATTTGCTCAGCGTTCGAGGGTGCAATTGGAAGAAAGACTTCTCACTACGATGTGTCGAGAAAGCGAGAGCTTTCCTTGGGGGTTCTTCGGTCTCAAGTTTTCGCTTTTCAGATTGTTCAGGAGGCATTCAGTCAGAGATGGAGTGTCCACGATCTTTCAGGAGTTTAGCGCGTAGGACTACGGGGAGTGGCAAGCCTCTGACGCCGACTACTGCGACCACTTCTGCGGCGCCGACTACTATGCCAGCTCCGGCCGTGCCTACTACTGCACCACCTTCTGTCACGCCGACTACTGCTACACATTCCGTCACTCCGACTACTACGCCAGCTTCTGCCAAGCCGACTACCGTGCCCGCTTCTGCCAGGCCGACTACTGAGTCGGCTTCTGCTGAGCCGACTACTGTGCCTCCTTCTGAGCCACGAGACACTTCTGCCAGGAAGACCACCACTGCTGCTAAGGGATCACGTCTCCCTTCTTCGACTAGGACTGAGATTGTAGCCGCTCTGCCTGCTCTGGCCGCTCCTCTTCCTTCCGACTACGATGCCAAGAGGGCGGCCAAAGGGAAGGGTCATGCGGGCGACGACCGCAAGAGATCATCCGACAGGGACGACGTGATTGACGTGGACCGAGAGCCGAAGAGGGCTCGGGCGAGATCCGCCTCGCCTCCCCGTCGTGTGTCCAGTAGCGTCTTTGAGAGCAAGGCTTCCGCTAGAAGCCTCTCCTCTACTCTGGTTTTCCATGACGACGACTTGGCTCCGATCAACACGAAGTCTTCCGGAGACATGATGCGCCAAGGACTGAACGTAGGTTACCCTTTCTTTCTGCTTATCGTCCTTTAGCACTTAGTGTTTTTTCTTATTTTTGACACTTTTCTGTCTCTTATTATTATTATTTTTTTTTTCTTTTGGCAGTTTCTAGCCCCTGTGAACAAGGTGGGACACGAACTTGAGGCCAAGATCGAAGACTTGAACGAGAAGCTGGAGGACGAGACGCGTCGTACTGAGACCGCGCGTTCCGCGGCTGCGGGTTTTCTAGCTGAGCGTACTGCGGCCTGGGCATCGATAGACAAGAAGAATGCCAAGCTTGATGACAAATCCAGAGAGATAGTCCAGCTTAGGGCCGCGGCGAAGAAGTCTGCGAAGGTCCTACTTACCAAGGCGGAGAGGTCCGTGACGGCTCTTGCCGCCCCGGAGGAGAGAGAGCAATGTTCGGCCGCCATCTTGACGAAGCGTGGTGGTGAGCTTGTTGCAGTTACGGAGAAGCTGAGACAGGCGAACGAGCACATCCTGAGTCTCCAGAGAAAGTTCACTCGTGCCAGGGATAAGTTTGATGAGCTCCAGGGCGATCCGCGGGGCAACATGGTCTACTAGGTGCAGAGAATAGCCAACCTCGACTTTGCCAGATTGTTGCTGGGACTTATTGACGGTCAGGAGCCCCCCAGACTAGAGGACGAGCTTACTTTTCTTACCGCCGACGTAGCGGAGCACGCCGGGGACGAGGAGCGTTTCGAGCGGTTGATGAAGAACCTTCACAGACTTTTGCACGTTCTTGATCCGCGGGATAGTGGTTTTCCCTTAATAAACGTAGTTACTCCCTCGGGTAGATGCAGTTATTTCTCCTTTTCACAGTCAAACTCCTTTCTCTCTTTTTCTTGTAGGTTAAGGCGCCCATCGCGGCCGCCCAGGACCGGACACTCGAGACATACGCGGCGAGTGTCGGTGTAGCCAATCCTTTGGGGTCCCTCCTTGGAGGCACCAGCTCTTGCAAGGCCGCGGTAGTTGGTGTAGATGGGAAGTTCTCCCTAACCGGCGGAGTTGGGGCCGAGGTGACCAAGAGCAGGATCGACGATGTCGCCGAGGGCGCTGGGACTGTTGGCGCTCCTGAAGAGATGAGGACGGACGAGGATTTCCAGGGGCCGAGGATCGACGCGCTTACCGAGGATCCGAGGCTTGACGACGTCTTTGGAGAGACGGAGGCCGAGGGGGCGCCTGTCACTCAGGTTGCTCCTCCAGGAGTGGACGAGGAGACCGTTCCTTAGTCGTGTTTTGCGCATCTGTTAGCGCTTTTGTTGCTTATGTTTTCAGATATTGACTTTGATTTTGTGCCTAGGAGGCTGCCTTATGTTTTTCGGCTTTAGGTTTTCTGGATTTGATGTTTTACCGTCTGGACGGATTTTATCCATGGATGATTTTACCTTGCATTTTTGCAAGATGATAATGAATGCGATTTTTAGCTTATCGATGATCTTCTTTTCAACATTTTTGCTTAGTCTTCCAACGAAAATCAACGTAACGACGAACCGTACTTTGTTGTGGATGTTTGACCAACGGAACATACATTCCTTTTATCGTGGTTGTTACCAGTGTAAGTATAACTGGGTTTCCTGAACGAACGACTTGGTTTACGATCATGTTTGCTCTTTCGATCATGACCGCTCCTGTGACGATCGTCGCTTTTGACCAACGATGTTGTTGGATTTTGGACTGGTCACTTCGGTTACATGTGCGCTTCTCTCTAAACGCACCTGCTCCTATAATTAACCACTTTTATTTATATAGCGCGCTTTATCCGATGGTGGATGTTGTCATATTTATTCTGCAGAATTTTTGTGAGAAGTCGTCGCTGTGGCCAGCAGCGGCGGTTTGAGATGGTCGTTTAAATTAGACCTTGAGTTATCCGTAACGGATGTAATAGAGATAGTTGTTTTGATAAGTCTTTGTAGCAGATGTTTATTCTCATAAAGGTTTGCTACAAAGAGAGGTGGGAGTATATGAGTATACGTACCCCATTCCCCCCCCTTTGTTGGGAGGGGGGAAACTGAACCATCCGAAAATGGGCTGCCTACGTACCCTTTGCAGGGATCAAGTCACCCGTAGTTCATGGTAAGTTGTTTGATGTACGGATGATTGGGTGTGATGATGATTTTTGAGGTAGCGGGACGGAGTTTTAGTGGTAGTACTTCTTGAGGTGTCGTGCGTTCCACGATCGTGGGATAGCTTTTCCTTCCATGTTTGCGAGTTCATATACGCCCGGGCGGACGACCTTAGTGACGACGTATGGTCCTTCCCAATGTGCTCCAAGTTTACCAGCGTTCCGCTCTGCTGTGTTTTGGAAGACTTCGCGTAAGACCATGTCTCCTTCGTAGAATCGCCGGGTGCGGACCTTGGAATTGTAGTACTTGGACGCAGCCAACTGGTAGCGAGTGATGTTAAGTAGTGCTCGGTCACGCCGTTCGTTGACTAGGTCCAGCTCATCTAGGAGCAGCAGGTGGTTGAGTCCTTCTTGTTCGAGGAGAAGCCTACGGCGGACTCCTGGAATGTGTACCTCTGGTGGGATGACACATTCTGTTCCATAGACGAGGGCGAATGGGGTTTCGCCTGTAGCTCGCCTTGGAGTCGTTTGATAGGACCATAGGACGCCTTCGAGTTCATCTGCCCAGCGTCCCTTCTTTTCGTCCAAACGCTTTTTAAGTCCTGCAATAAGAGTCTTATTAGTGGATTCGGCTTGTCCGTTTCCCTGAGGACATCGTGGCGTAGATTTACTTAGGCGGATCTTCCACTTATCGCAGAAAAGGTCGAACTTGGCGGAGATGAATTGCGAGCCGTTGTCAGTGACGATTTCAAAAGGCACGCCGTGCCGGCAAATGATGTTCTTCCAGATGAACTTCTCCACTTGTCTATCTTTGATGCTAGAGTATGACTCTGCCTCGACCCACTTGGAGAAGTAATCTGTCAGCACCAAGAGATAACGCTTCTGTCGCGAAGGGTGGAGAGGCCCGACGATATCCATGGCCCAGCGCATAAACGGATAAGGCGAAGTAATGGATGAGAGCAGCTCTGTGGGCTGATGAATCATTGGCGTGTGTCGCTGGCATTTTTCGCAGTGTGAGGAGAACTTCTCGCAATCTTGGATCATAGTGGGCCAAAAGTAGCCATGGCGTTTGATTCGGATTGCTAGTGCTCGTCCTCCAGAGTGGTTGCCGCAAGATCCGCTGTGAATTTCCTCCATTACTTGCCTAGCCTTTTTCTCTTCAACGCAAGCGAGCAAAGGCCCGGAAAATCGCCATTTGTAGACATTGTCATCGAGTAAAACGTAACGAGCTGCTTGTGCTCGTAGTTTGCGAGCTGCCCACTTATCCTTTGGTAACTCGCCATCGGCTATGTATCCTCGAATTTGGTCCATCCATGGCGTGTCGCAACCGTATTCCTTTTCTTCTGCCTCTCCTTTAGTTTGAATTTCTTTATCGCTCTGAGTGGGCTGGTCGTCCGCTTCTGTTGGTTGAGTACTGGTCGTTGTGGCAGGCGTAGAGGGGCATGTTCGTAAAGGTGGAATACGTGCTGTTTCTTCAACCTCAAGATGGGCTATCTCTGATAAGGCAGGATCTGACGTACTCGTCTCCATAGGTAGTGGACCATCTAGCTTGGAAGGGGCGGTTGTAGCCGTTTCGGGGTGGATTTGTTCAATTTCCCTATGTAAAGTCACGTCTGTTGGTGAGGTCGATTCAGGATTTGACGCTGCATTCTGGTCTTGGTCGGTTGACTCCGGAGCTTCGGGAGGAGATGGTGTATCAGTTCCGGTGCTAGTCGTCCTGTTGAGTTCAGGCCGAGCCGTCTCTGGCGAAGGATTTCCAGGGTGAGCTGTATCAGGAGGAGTCGTTACGATCGGAGGAGAGCCAGCTGGCTCGGCTGGTTCGGGATCGGTCGACTCTGCTTGAGTGCCACGAGCCTTCTTTGTCGGACGGGACGCTTTAGCAGGTTTGAGGTGAACGGGTTCTGTCGAGTCTCCTTGTGCTTTATGCTTAGCTGCCTGGGAACGGGTTACCACATTTACCAAGTTACGCAAGCGAATGCTTGGTTTCTTGATAAACTCGACGGGGATGACTCGGCGAACATCTTCGTGTGTTTTAGATGCGACGACTGCTAGGGCGTCGGCGTCTGTATTCTCTTCTCTAGGAATACGTGTTACCGTGCACTCCTCGAATTGCGTTGCTAGTTCCTTGGCGACTTGAAGATAAGCCTCAATTCGTTCATCTTTGGTGGCGTATTCCCCGTTGAATTGGTTTACGACTAGTTGAGAGTCGCAAAACACTGAAACTTTTGTGATTTCCAGTCCTTTGGCGAGTCGTAGTCCTGCTAGGAGCGCTTCATACTCTGCCTCATTGTTCGAGGCGTCGAATCCCAGGCAGAAAGATTATTCGAGTACTTCTTTTGTTGGTGAAGTTAATCGTATCCCTACGCCTGAACCGCTTTTTGATGATGCGCCATCTACGTGAAGCAGCCAAGGGAGGCTAGGAACTTCAACTTCTTTGATTTCGTCTGGCAGTTCTATAAGGAAGTCTGCCAGGACTTGTGACTTTGCGCTAGTGCGGCCTCAATAGTCAATGTCGTATTCGCTCAGCTCTATCGGCCCACTTTGCCAGTCGTCCTGATTGACTGGGACTGTGCAAAACCGACCGCAGCGGGAAAGTGCTAAGGACTACTATCGAATGTGATTTAAAGTAGGGTCTCAGCTTTCTCGCGGCTGTGAGGATGAATAGTGCTAGCTTCTCCATTACTGGGTATCTGGTCTCGGCGTCTGTCAGTGACTTGCTGATATAGAAGATGGGCTTCTGCTCGCCTCTTTCCTCTCGGACCAGGACTCCGCTGACAGCCGTTTCGGAGACTGCTATGTATAAGAACAGAGGTTCGCCATGGACTGGCTTTGCTAGCACTGGAGGACTGGCCAGGTACTTTTTTAATTGTTGGAAGGCGTCTTCGCATTTTTCTGTCCACTCAAAATTCTTATTCTTTCGTAGCGTATCGTAGAACGGAAGGCATTTATCAGTGGACCTTGAGATGAATCTGTTAAGTGCGGCTACTCGCCCAGTGAGTCGTTGGACCTCTCGCTTGGATTTCGGCGAGGACATCTGGATGAGTGCGTCGATCTGTTTTGGATTTGCCTCGATGCCGCGATGGGTGACCAGGTATCCGAGGAACTCACCGGAGGTTACTCCGAATCTGCACTTGGTTGGATTCAACTTCATATTGTGTTTGTTCAGGCACTTGAAACAGTCTTCTAGGTGGACTACGTGGTCTTCCTCGTCTAATGATTTCACCATCATATCGTCGATATAAACTTCCATGGTTTTGCCGAGATGGTCAGCAAACATCTTGTTGACTAGGCGTTGATAAGTGGCTCCAGCATTCTTCAAGCCAAAAGGCATGACTTTGTAGCAGTATATGCCGCGATCCGTTATGAACGCCGTCTTCTCACGGTCGGCTGGGTTCATTAGAATCTGGTTGTAGCCAGAAAACGCATCCATGAATGATAAGAGTTTATTGCCCGCTGTTGCCTCGACGAGCCAGTCGATGTGTGGGAGGGGGAAGCTATCTTTGGGGCAGGCCTTGTTTAGATCTGTGAAATCTACGCAGGTCCGCCACTTGCCGTTTTTCTTCTTGACCACGACTGGATTTGCCAGCCAATCGGGGTATTTGACTTCCATTAGTGATCCCACTTTCAAGAGTCTCTCGACTTCGTCGTTAACTGCCTTTGCTCTTTCAGGTCCGAGTTTCCTTCGTTTCTGCTTAATTGGTTTGAATGACGGATCGATATTCAATTCGTGGCAAGCCACGTTGATATCGATATCGGGCATGTCGTCGGCTACCCAAGCGAAGGTGCCTATGTTCTGCTTCGGAAACGTGACTAGTCTCTTCTTGATTGTAGTGTTCAGATTAGCACCGATCTCGACGCATCGTTCTGGATTCTTGTCGTCGATGCAAACCAATACAACTGGTTCGCAGGTAGGTACCGCTCTCAACTCGCGGTCCTCCTCGATCTGTAATTGCTACAACTTCTCGGAAATCTCTTTGACGGGGTCTCTGTTTTTCTTCATCTTTTTTCGTTCGGCTTTCGAGACCGGGTCAGTAACGGGATTCCGAATTTTGTGTTCGGTAAGAGTGCATACGCGAGCCTCCTTCTGACTTCCGTAGATTGTCTTGATGCCTTGCTTTGTTGGAAACTTGACGCATAGGTGGTAAGTGGATGCTACGGCGCGCATCGCGTTAAGCCATGGAGTTCCTAGGATGACATTGTATATCGCTGGGTGATCTGCTACTGAAAATTTGACTACTTTGACGATTCCTCCAGCTTCTACGGGCAACCTGATTACTCTGAGCGTCATCGTGGTCTCTCCTGAGAAACCGGTTAGGGGTTTCGGTTGTTCCTTGATTTCGTCGAAGCTGATATCCATTCGCCTCAGCGTGTCCTTGAAAATTACATCGACGGTGCTTCCCGTGTCAATCAAGACCCGGGACACGTCAATGTTACTGATAGCGATTTCGATGACAAGTGGATCGTCATGTGGTTTGTCGATTCCGATCGTTTCTCTTTCTTCAAAAGTGATAGTGTCGTTAGGGAAACTAGACGGGGCAGACCAGTTGACGCTAGCTTCAGCTCGGCGTTGAAATGCTTTAATCGAGGAAATTGTATCTGAGCAATAGTGAGATCCTCCCATTATCACGAGTAATCTCCTTCTTGGACTGCCTTGAGCGGTGTTCTCGTTTTGTCTACCGCGTTTCGGTGGTTCCTCGTCGGTAGGTGCGGGCTCAGACGCGGGCGCCTGATCTGTTTTGACTTCAAAATCTTCGAGGTTGAGGTCCTCCTTAAGCTTGCCGTCCAGCAGTCTCTGGGCGAGGGCCAAGCCGAGAGATCGGCAGTTTACTGTCGAGTGCCCATGGGTGCGATGAATGTCGCAGTATAGCGACCCGTCGTAGGTTGAGTTTCCGGTCCACACATTAGGAAAACCTCTCCCTCGACCGCGACCGCGGCATCTACCTCTGCCAACGCCGGGTGAGTCCACTTGGTAATTGTGGGCTCCTTTTGAACCACCCTCGTGCTGGACATAACCTCTACCATGGGTTTTTTGCGACTGACTCGGCTGGAGGTCGCTGTCATTCTTCTGTTTTGACTTCCCATACTTCTTTGCAAGTTTCTTTGCTTCTTCTTCGCTTTTGGCGTAATTCGTTGCTCGATGTAGGGCATCCTGGATAGTTGAAGGCTCGTTGAGAGACATTTCCTTCCAGAAATCAGATTCGTGCCATATGGCTCTTTTCAGCGTTCGGAGTGCATCCGAGTCCTCTATCCCTTTCACTTGTGATAGTACGAGCCTGAAACGTTCGATGAAAGTTTTGAGGGATTCGGTTGGTCCTTGGTTCATGGACCATAAATCAGCGCCTGACGTTTGAGTCTCAATGAAGATGGAGTAGTGTTTGATGAAGGCCTCTGTCAACTGTTTGAACGTATCGATGGAATTACTTTCGAGCCCTTTAAACCATTTGAGAGCTGGTCCTTTGAGGTTTTCTACGAAAAGTAAGCACTTCCCGACGTCCATCTCTTCCTCTTTGAAATTCGATCTTGTCATAGCCACACTGAATTCGTTGAGGTCGTTAGCTAAGTCTTCGGTCCCGTCGTAGGTTGGCACCCTAATCTTGCCTGGGTCCGATACTCGAGCTTTGGTGATGCGTGCCGAGAAAGGAGTGTGTTGGGCTTGCTCCAATATCAGATCGAGTTCTGGTGCCTTGCTAGTGGCACGATGCATCTGCGAACGAATAGTCTTCAACTCGGCAGTAGTCTTGCTTAACGAAGCTCGAAATTCGGCCATCTGGTCATGCTGGGCTTGAAACGCAGCTTGTTTCGCTTCAGCATCCTCTGCCTGTTTTACCCACTCAACGTTTTCTTCTTCTTCCGAAACATGTCTGGCATATCCACGACCGATCTCATCGTTGAAAGCGGAGGAACGTCGTTGGGTCGTCCTTTGTGGGTCGGCATGCTTTTGCCTCGTAGTGGTTCGCCGTGCCACTTCTTCATATGGGAGATCAGTGTTGCGTGTGACTCTCCTCACGGGGCCATCGTCTCTGACAGTGGAGAATTGCTGTGAAGCTATGATTTAAGGATCATCGTTCCTTGCTTTGGCCATTCCCTGCCGATCTCTCGCTGTCTCAGTGAAGATTGTTTCAGGGACGACTCTTCTAGCCAGGTCATCGTCGTCGTTGTCGAGGTCTATCGGCTCATCGCCGACTTTCGCTTTCTCTCGTCGTGCCTGGGCTAAAAGAGCGGACCATTCATCGTTTGCAGTGGTTGATGGATTTTGTTGTCGAGGTTGGCTCGACGATCCTATCGGTGTGGTGAAGTGGAGTGCCACTGGATCGAGTCGTGTTGCTGGTCTTCTGAACAGACCTGGCTCGAGAGGTCGTGCGCGGACGTCTGCTCCTATGGACCTGAGCTCATCGGTTATTGTCCCGTTGGTTCGGTTTTGCCGCTCGGCGCTTTCCAGTAGAGCGTCCAGCGTAGCGCTCATCTTCTGCAGCAACTCAGGGAGAAGCGAGCTCGCTCTCGGGGTTTCCTTCGACTTCTCGCCAGGGAGATCGGCGCGAGCCGTTCCTGCTGGCGGCGGATCGTCACGAGCGGTTTGGTCTTTGTTGGTATCTCCTTCAGCCTGGATCTCGCCCTCTTCCAGATCTCTCGGCGTGACGTCTTTCGGATCAGCGATACGTCGTTCGTCAGTCATTGTGTCCTGGATCTCTTCGCGGTGGTTCTTCGGAGTAAGAAGCTTCCAATCCCCTCCTTCTAGCGCCAAACTGTGGTGGTGGAAACCTGCACAGTTGAAATAGTCAATGGTCTAGGTGTGAAAGCTCTTAGATGAGAAACACTTAGCGCAGATCTCAAGAGAGTTTGTTTATTAAGCTTTTGCAATAGTCTCTGTGTAAAATTGCGGATCCCCTTTTTGGAGGTATCCTCCGTCTATTTATACAAGTCTAAGTCGGTCTAAATCTATGCCTAAAGAGATAAGCTCAAATCCCTAAATCTTCGGGATTCTCTCTCAGCATAGTCGGCCCCGCCTTTAGGTTTCGACCTTGTCCTCGGCATGGGCCCAAATCCGAGAGCTCGTCTTCCAGGCCCAGTCTTGCAGTAGAGGTCGGCGTGACTTGTTACTCGTGGGCTCCCGACTCGTTCTTTCTAGTGTGGGCCCGGCGCTCGGCCCATTCTCTGTCTTAAAGTGAAATGGTCGCAACGGTCTCATGGAGTCTAAATGACCACTACAGACGTCGTCTTGGAAAGGTGCCGGTCCTAGTCCCAGTTATTCTGGAGAGCCGGTCCCAGAGACAGATTTGGTCCCTAAGACAGAGCTGGCCCTTGAGACAGAGCAGGTCCAGATAACTACGCGTCTACCTCTGGTACTTAGTCATTTTCTTGATGATCTCTACTGGAGTGAGATCTGACCCCAACAGAATTGATTTCCTTCAGGGATGTTGATTCCTCCCATAACTCAGAGAGCGACTGTGGTTCTTTCTTGGAGATTTTGATATCTGGCAGATCTTTGAGAGATGTTTCTCTCCAGGGGATCGTGGATTCCCTACATACCGATCGTTCGCCAGGACTGCGCGGACTGGGAACGTGAGGGTATGGAGATAGTTTTGGGAGATTGTGATCTCTGGCAGATCTTTGAGAGTTGTGTCTCTCCAGGGGAGTGTGGGTTCCCTACATACCGAGAGCTTGATGGACTGTGTGTCGTGAAGGTTTGAGGGGTATAGAGATAGTTATATCAAACACTGTCAGGACTGCGCGGACTGAGGTGGGTTGGTACGAGGCACCAAGAGCTTGAGGGGTGCCGATCCCGAGAGTTAGATGGTGTGGTTATGAGTTATGAGCGATCAATGTCTGTGACGGGTCTATATGCATAGGACTGCATGTGAGCCTCAAGATGGTCTGAGAGATGTATTCTCTGGTGTTACTGGCTAGTTGGCCAAGTGGTAGCCATGATTGCTGCGTTTTGGGGATTCGAGGACGAATCTAGGTTTAGTGGGGGAAAATTGTAACGCCTGTGAACCAAAAATTTAGAGAAGGGAATTGAATTGGACCGAATGGTTTAATTTTAATTGTTCGGTTTGATTGGTTTTGGTTAAGGAAACCCTAGGGCTCGTTTACAAGAGGAAGCAGCCTCCCTTTTGTACAGAAAAACGTGATAGAGGGTTAAAAAATTGGAAGAGAAGGAAAGAGGATTCGTTTTTAGTGTTTGTAGAAAAGAATGAGATGAAGACAGTTCCGACATGTTTTAGAAGAACAGAGGAATGAACAGTCTAATCAGATCGAATTGGATTGGAACTTTTAGGGTAAGTTCTCCACTCTTACATCTAGCTTTAGGCGAAATCGGATTATCATTTGGATTAGTATTCTGAGAGTTATTGTTGTTTTCCTGAGAGAAATTCGTGCAAAATTGGATCCGCGATCAGTCCACTTCGTGGGTGTTTTCCCGTCAACCCAGAAGGAGTAGACGATAAGCATATCGTTGGAAAGGTCTCAGTCTCACGATTCCATATCAGATTTCCAATCATGATTCTGAGGTAAGCTCCGTTCTCAGTGTGCTTACGAAGTCGGCGTGTCGTATCTGTTTTTAGAAAACTCTAATCCGGTTTAGGAGAAACTTTAATTGGGTTGTTTAGTTAACCAGATTAGTTTGGTTTGGTTTAGTTAATCGGCTTGGTTTGTTTTGGTTTGGTTTAGTTAACCGGATTGGTTTGGTTAGTTGGTTTAACCGACTGTTTCGGTTGGGGTTAACCGATTGGTTTGGTTTGCTTTGTTTATCAGACAAAGGAGGAGAGTTGCCAGAGGTTGAGGTCTGAGGCAAGTGATAGGCTAAGGTAAGTGCGTGACCATGGTCCCAAGTGGATGGAACATTAGGATTTCTAGTGTTAGATTGATTGATGGTTGGATCCTTGATTGATTGAGATGCTTGTGTGGTGCAATCGTTTCTGTGTGTTTGTTAGGTTTCTAAACACATAGGATTTGTGTAGGGACCTTGTTAGTGGGCGGTTTTGAGTCCCATATTCTGTAGCATCGAATTGCTTCATTACTCTGGAGCATGCAGAGTGGAGCGGTATCCGGGGTGACGCTGGTGAGCGGACTGGACCGGTTATGGTTGCTGGAGGAAAGTTTCTAGTTACTCATAGCCGGGCGAGAGGCGTGGATATTCTAGTGACTGGTGAGTTGATGCCAGCGGACTTGGTGATCAGTCCAGTGGAGTTGTATGACGTAATCCTGGGTATGGATTGGTTGGTTCAGTACAGGGTCCACCTGGATTGTCACCGAGGTCGAGTTGTGTTTGAGCGTGATGGTGGTAGGTTGGTTTATCAGGGAGTTAGACTGACTTCATGTAGTCTCGTGATCTCACTTGTCCAGGCTGAGGCGATGATTGAGAGGGGTTGCGAGGCTTACTTGGCTACGATTATGATGCCAGAGGCCGTTTGTGGGGTTGCTGTGAGGGATATTTGGGTTGTTCGGGACTTTGAGGATGTTTTTCAGTCCTTGCAGGGATTACCGCCGTCTCGGTCATTTCCTTTTACGATTGAGTTAGAGCTTGGGACGACGCCGTTATCTAAGACACCTTATCGAATGGCTCTAGCAGAGTTGGCAGAACTGAAGAAGCAGTTGGAGGATTTGTTGGATAAAGGTTTTATTAGACCGAGTACTTCACCCCGGGGAGCACCGGTATTGTTTGTGAAGAAGAAGAATGGTAGTTTCCGGTTGTGCATCTATTATCGAGGGCTTAACCGAGTCACTGTGAAGAACAAGTATCCTCTTCCGAGAATTGATGAGTTGTTGGATCAGTTGAGAGGGGCTACTTGGTTATCCAAGATTGACTTGGCATCCAGTTACCACCAGATCCCTATTGATGAGGCAGATGTCAAGAAGATGGCTTTCAGGAATCGGTATGGGCATTTTGAGTTTGTGGTTATGTCTTCCGGGTTGACGAATGCACCGGCGACATTTATGAGGTTGATGAACGGAGTTTTTCAGGAGTATCTGGATGAGTTCGTGATTATCTTCATTGATGACATTTTGGTTTATTCGAAGAGTTCTGAAGAGCATAAGGTGCATCTGAGGAGAGTTCTGGAGAAGCTGCGAGAGCCGAAGCTGTTTGCTAAGTTAAGCAAGTGTAGTTTCTAGCAGCGAGAGATGGGATTTATGGGTCACATCGTTTCTGCAGATGGAGTTTCTGTGGATCCAGCGAAGATTCAGTCTATTCGAGATTGGCCTAGACCGAGGAATGCTACAGAGATCAGGAGTTTCCTCGGGTTGGCAGGTTATTACAGGAGGTTCGTCAAGGATTTTGTCAGTATGGCTCAGTCTATGATGAAGCTAACAGGGAAGGATGTTCCTTTCGAATGGTCTTCAGAGTGTGAGCTGAGTTTCGTGAAGCTAAAGACGATGTTGACTAGTACACCAGTGTTAGCGTTGCCTGAGCCGGGCGACCCTTATATGTTGTATACAGATGCTTCAGGAGTTGGTTTGGGTTGTGTGTTGATGCAGCAGAGCAAGGTGATTGCTTATACTTCGAGGCAGTTGAGGAAGCACGAGAGCAACTATCCTGTCCATGATTTAGAGTTAGCTACGGTGATCTTTGCGTTGAAGATTTGAAGGTCTTATCTGTATGGTGGTAGAGTTCAGGTGTTCACCGATCATCATAATTTGAAGTACATTTTTACTCACCCAGATTTGAATGTACGACAGAGGCGATGGTCGGAGTTGTTGGCAGATTATGACCTGGACATTGTTTACCATCCTGGTAAGGTGGCATATGCTCTTAGTTGGAGGCGGTATGATTCGGCTCAGGAGCAAGAGGTGGCGGCTTTAGTGAGTGAGATTAGTACGTTGAGGTTGTGTGTTATCTCACAGGAGCTGTTGGGGCTGGAGGCAGTTGATCAGGCAGACCTTCTGAGCAGGATTCGAGTAGCTTAGGAGAAGGATCAAGTGTTAATAGATTCTTCTAAAGCGGCAGGTTCTGAGTATCAGGTGATCATCGTAGTGCACGGGTGAGTTTGTGTGCCTAAGGATGAGGACTTGAGACAGGAGATATTGAGAGAGGCTCATGCGAGCAAGTTTTCTATTCATCCGGGAGCGACTAAGATGTATCGTAATCGGAAACGGTATTATCACTGGATCGGGATGAAGAAGGATGTGGCTAATTGGGTTATAGCTTGCAACGATTACCAGCTAGTGAAGGATGAGCATCAGGTTCTGAGCGGTTTATTGCAGAGTTTACCCATTCCGGAGTGGAAGTGGGACATGATTACCATGGATTTCGTGGTAGGGTTGTCGGTTTCTCGGGCTTATGATGCCATCCGGGTGATTGTGGAGAGCTTTTCAAGCTGAGATGGGCACTAAGGTGCATATGAATACAGCTAATCATCCTCAGACGGATGGGCAGTCTGAGAGGACGATTCAGACACTTGAGGATTTGTTGAGGATGTGCGTGCTGGATTGGGGTGGTCATTGGGCGGATCACTTGAGCTTGGTAGAGTTCGCGTATAATAACAGCTACCAGGCGAGTATTGGTATGGCTCCTTTTGAGGCATTGTATGGGAGGTCATGTCGTACACCTCTATGCTTTACCCAAGTGGGGAGAGGAATATTTATGCTGCAGATTTTGTTTAGGAGACGACGGAGAAGATCCGTGTTGTGAAGCTGAACATGAAGGAGGCTCAAGATCGGCAAAAGAGTTATGTTAATAAGAGGAGAAAGGAGTTGGAGTTTGCAGTCGGAGATCGGGTGTATCTCAAGATGGCGATGATGCGGGGTCTGAACAGGTCCATATCTGAGGATAAGCTGAGTACGAGGTACATGGGTCCGTTCCGGGTTGTGGAGCGTGTGAGACCAGTTGTTTATCGATTGGAGCTGCCTCCGATCATTGAGAAGTTCCATGATGTGTTTCATGTGTCGAAACTCAGGAAGTGTTTGCACACGACTAATGAGATAGTAGTGACGATTCCTGCAGATATTCAGCCGGATTTGACTGTTGGGATGAGGCCGGCAAGGATCCTTGAGAGGAGTATCAAGGTTCTGCGCCGGAAGAGAGTGTCGTTGTTGAGAGTTTTGTGGGACTGTGACGGTGTCCATGAGGAGACCTGGGAATCAGAGGCTAAGATGAAAACAAAGTTCAAGAAGTGGTTTGAGAAGCAAGCCGAGGAGTGAACTTGTTTTATGGTTTCCAGTTTCGTTTTTGTGTTGTAGTCACCGTGTATGGTGAGGATTGTGGTTTTGGATTATGTATTTTCATTTGAGTTGTAATGATTATGACATTTTCCAGTTTAATAAGATGAGTATTTCTTATGTTTTGACTTTGTTAGTCATGTGTGTGTGGTTAGGGAACCTCGAAATGGAAGTTTTATAGTGGGTAGAACTTGCCAGTTTCGGAGGAACTCTAACGGGGTATATGTGTTAGGGGATAAAGAATCTCGGAATAGAAGTTTTACAGTGGGTAGAACTGTCTAGTTTCGGAGAGACTCTACAGGGACACTCGGTGTGACGGGTGGTCTAGATGATCTGTGAGGATCATGTTTGTGATGGTATTCCAGGTTGGGAGTATTATGTTGAGACCTTGGACGTAGTTCCGGTTAGAGGTGCAATATAGACGTCTAGAGTTGATTTCGTTCAGGGATGTTGATTCCTCGCATAACTCAGAGAGCGACTGTGGTTCTTTCTTAGAGATTTTGATCTCTGGCAGATCTTTGAGAGATGTTTTACTCCAGGGGATCGTGGATTCCCTACATACCGATCGTTCGCCAGGACTGCGCGGACTGGGAACGTGAGGGTATGGAGATAGTTTTTGGAGATTGTGATCTCTGGCAGATCTTTGAGAGTTGTGTCTCTCCAAGGGAGTGTGGGTTCCCTGCATACCGAGAGCTTGACGGACTGTGTGTCTTGAAGGTTTGAGGGGTATGGAGATAGTTATATCAAACACTGTCAGGACTGCGCGGACTGAGGTGGGTTGGTACGAAGCACCAAGAGCTTGAGGGGTGACGATCCCGAGAGTTAGATGGTGTGGTTATGAGTTATGAGCGATCAATGTCTATGACGGGTCTATATGCATAGGACTGGATGTGAGCCTCAAGAGGGTCTGAGAGATGTAGTCTCCGGTGTTACTAGCTAGTTAGCCAGGTGGGTAGCCATGATGGCTGTGTTTTGGGGATTCGAGGACGAATCCAGGTTTAGTGGGGGAAAATTGTAATGCCCGTGAACCAAAAATTTAGAGAAGAGAATTGAATTTGACCGAATGGTTTAATTTTAATTGTTCGGTTTGATTGGTTTGGGTTAAGGGAACCCTATGACTCGTTTATAAGAGGAAGCAGCCTCCCTTTTGTATAGAAAAACGTGATAGAGGCTGAAAATTTGGAAGAGAAGGGAAGAGGATTCGTTTTTGGTGTTTGTAGAAAAGAATGAGATGAAGAAAGTTCTGACATGTTTTAGAAGAACAGAGGAATGAACAGTCTAATCAGATCGAATTGGAGTGAAACGTTTAGAGTAAGTTCTCCACTCTTATATCTAGCTTTAGGCGAAATCGGATTGTCATTTAGATTAGTATTCAGAGAGTTATTGTTGTTTTCCCGAGAGAGATTCGTGCAGAATTGGATCCGCGATCAGTCCACTTCGTGGGTGTTTTCCCGTCGAACCAGAACAAGTTAGGAGACGATCTGCATATCGTTGGAAAGGTCTCGGTCTCAAAATTCCAGATCAGGTTTCCTATATTGATTCTGAGGTAAGATCCGTTCTCAGTGTGCATATGAAGTGGGCGTGTCGTTTCTATTTTTAGAAAACCCTAATCTGGTTTGGGTGAAACTTTAATTGGGTTGGTTTAGTTAACCAGATTAGTTTAGTTTGGTTTAGTTAATCGGCTTGGTTTGTTTTGGTTTGGTTTAGTTAACCGGATTGGTTTGGTTAGTTGGTTTAACCGACTGTTTCGGTTGGGGTTAACCGATTGGTTTGGTTTGCTTTGTTTATCAGACAAAGGAGGAGAGTTGCCAGAGGTTGAGGTCTGAGGCAACTGATAGGCTAAGGTAAGTGCGTGACCATGGTCCCAAGTGGATGGAACATTAGGATTTCTAGTGTTAGATTGATTGATGGTTGGATCTTTGATTGATTGAGATGCTTGTGTGGTGCAATTGTTTCTGTGTGTTTGTTAACGTTTTAATGCAGGTGATCGTGTTTTCGCAGGCTTGGAATCGAGACAGAGAGGAGATGGCTCGATCCTAGCGTCACTGCGAGGTGGTGTCAATAGACACTCATGTGGTTTTGTATTGTTATGTTCGTTTGTTGTGTTGTGTGTTTGTCTGGTGTTTCATTTACCTTGGTAATTGGCCAAGTAGATGAGATGACCGTCTCACTAGGTATTTATGATAATACTCACGCATCTATTTTCTCCATGTGATGCAGGTAAATGTAAAGTGTGACCGCGGGATCATGGCTACGAAGACGAGGATGATCTAGGGTCTCGGTTTAGTTGTGTTTTCATTGTTGTTTAGAATTGTTGGCTAGGTTGTTGGTAGCCTGAAATTGATTGAACTGGTTGTTTGTTATTTGTTGAATTGAATTGTTTTGGTTATTGATTTTCCGCTCGTTGTGTTTGAGTTTTGCTTGGGTGTTGAGGATTAGCATTTATGGGAATGTTAATCCGAGTTTAAGGTTAATTGATTTAAAAAAAAAACAGGTCGGGTTGTTTCAAGATCCACCAAGGAGTTTTAAAACTCCTCCACCACTCCCAATCCCTAAGATTCGCGACTATGGCCAAGGTATGGTCTTCTCTAACCATTGTACATACCATTTCTTTCTTTATTTTTGTTTTTGTCATTTTAACTACTCTTTCGAGTATTTTCTTTCACTGAGACGGTGAAGTTTAAGTCTGGGGGAGTAGGTTAGTAGCTAATCACATTTTTCGTTGTGTTGTTTTTTTTTTGCCTTGACTCTTTGCATTGTACATATTTTAAAACAAAAAAAATCTAAAAAAATCGAAAAATTTCGAAAAAACCAAAAAAAATGCATGTAGTTTCACATTACATTAGCATTTTATTCTCTTTTTCATGTTAGAATCGAGTCTAGAGCATTTAGGGATGCATTTGCATAGGGAGCAATGATGAAAGTTCCTTGTAAAGTTTCATTTTAGGATTCAATATTATGCCCTCATAGAACTTTTTCGATGCATTAACATGTTAGAAGTAGAGAACTAACCATACTTGGATCTCTCACTTTGAAAGTCCCTACTCAATTGAAACTTGTTTGATCTAGTCTCAACTCTATTTACTTGAACATAATTGAATTAATTACTCACTTTTAGATTTTGAATCATAACTATGGATAAACACTTGACATTCAAATCATGTTTACCTTATTTTTACCACTCTCTTCTTGATTTGAATGGCCATTCCAATCCAAGTTCATCTTTTGGATGAGAATGGTACCATACCTTTAAACCCGAACCATTTCATTGAGGCCCTTGCATATGTTCTTTGAGTGAGGCCTTTTCTTAGTGTTGCATTGGTAAAATCTTGCAAGCATTAGAAACGACAAGGCAAAGCTTCTAATAGGCTAGTTTCTTGTGTTTAAGACTAGCCTTAGGTGGGAAATGAAACCAAAATGGTTAGTGCTTTGATGATACATCTTTAGGGTTTGTGGTTAAGTGTAAAAGAAATGAATGAAAAGGAAAAAAAGTCTAGGGAGGATTTATAAAAAGGGAAACCATTTAGCTCTAAGTTGTTAAAAGTAAAATGATAGCTTAACATTCTCTTGGATTAAATCAAAAGCAAAGAAAAGTATGTGTTAGAGATGCTAAGCTACAAAAAAAAAAGCTAGTTAAATCAAAAGAGAACTCTCTAGGTCTTGAATCAAAAAGGAAAGAAGAGTATGGTTTGATATAAAGATTTTGGCTAAAGAGGGCTAGTGGTTATACTTGGGAAGTGAGGAAGAGAGAAAATTGAGAGTGCAACAAAGGGTTAATGGGTAGAACATTGGATTCTTAGCCTTGTATGCATCAATTGCTTCTTTTCTTTCTTGCTTTTCCATAACGACACTTTTATTTTGAGAGTTAGCCACCAAAAAGATTTTAAACCTTCTCTTTACATCATTTTTCAAGTCATTTCTACATAGCCAAATGGTGTTGATTCAACTTCCAATTGTGAGACAGCACCAAACACATTAATGAATATTAAATAGTTGAGTACCTAGTTGATGATGAGAATTCTGTTGAGTCTCGGGATTAAGAGTAAAATATTGACTTGCGATGAGTATGGAAACGTTTCTTAAGTAGAATATGTTGTGCATCGGTTTGGTTCTCTTTAGGACATCGTTTTGAACTCTTTAATGTCTCTTTTGGATTTGAGCTCTCGCCTTTAAACCTCTTTCTCGGGTTTGTATTTTGTTGTTTGCTTGCGGACAAGCAAAAGACAAGTCTGTGGGAGTTGATATTCGGTATTTTTACACCATTAGACTCATATTTTTGTCATCTTTTATTCATATCTTCATAGCATTTACAACATATTTTGATCATTTTAGTCTCATTTTAGTTATTAGATGTATTAGTGAGTTAGGATTTGTGTTTGTGCATTTTGGTCTTTGTTTTGTTTGTTTTAGGTGTGTATGGAGATCTTGGAGATATGATTATGCATTGGAAGCTTAGGATATGAAATGAAGGTGGATTGAAGTTCGAAGAAAGAACCAAATATGATGCCGCCGACCTCAACCGCCGGTTATGGAAATACAACATCTAACTCGGCCGTTGAGTTAAGCAGCCGACCCATAAAGAAGCCTCTCTTCAGTCGGCCCAGACTCGTACAAACCCGCCGAGTTGAGCGGCCGACCATGAAAGAAGTTTATCCAACCCGGCCACCTTATTTGAGTTATATCCGACCCAAATGTTTCGGGTCGACCCGGTTCCGATTTTATCCACTATAAATATTTTTTAGCCACCAAAAAACCTAAGTTTGATTTGGCATTTCTCTTGTAGAGGCTAAGAACTCTTTTCATATGCTTTTGGATTTAAATCTTGAATCTTTAGTGAAGTTTTCTTAATCTTTACTCTTTACTTTTATGATTATGCATTTATTTATGATTATAGTTATGTTTAGCATCATGAGTAGTGAGTAGTTTCTCTATGGGTTTTTGGGCTTAGTAGATTAGAAGTGATTAATGAACGATTAGTGATGTCTAGGGATAGATTCTTATGATTTCTAAAGATTATGGTGTGTTTAATGTTAGATTATACTTGATCAATTTAAATCTAGATCATGGATATTTTATGCCCGGAAAGTGTTCGATGAAATGTCTAGGCCAATCTTAATCTTGCTTTTTACTCTTAACCAATGAAAATTGATGTTTAAGGTAATTAGTGGCTTTATGAACTTGAGTTTAATGATTGTTATTTATTTAATTGCAGTTCGAAAATTGGTCTAATTGAATGATTAATGAATGGATTAGTGTCATGGAAGTGGATTAGTCTATTTTAGTGATTCATGTTATAGAATTGAGTTAGAATTGTTAGTCCTAGCATCACTAGTTAGTTATTAGTCACCTTAAGTCAATTGATTTGCCCAAAGCCCATACATTTCCATATTTGAACAAGTTTTTACATCATTGACTTTTTGGTTGACTTTTGCATTTGAATTTGTTTAAACTTGATCATGGTTTGCCTTAGCATTGTTTAGTTTCAATTTAATTATCTAGTCTTGTTCATCTTTCATTTCCATTATCATTTGCTTGTTTTGCTTAGTTTTATTGCATTGTTTGGAATTTTGAAATCGATATCTAAACCTTGAAGTGCTTAGCTTATTCGATTGCTTGGATTCTTAGTGTAGCTACTCTAATCTCCCTTGGTTCGACCCTATGCTATGTTATAACAACTAGAGTGTGTTGTTAGCTAAGTTTAGGTACAAATACAATTTGACACACATCAAGTCATGAGAAAGTCAAGCCGTTAGTGATGGAAACCTTTTCAATTCACTAAGAAGAAGCTGAGTAGGAGACGAACCGATTAGTAGTGGAACATTTCCATTACTAATGCCAAGCCGAAAGAAGAGAATCAAGCCGAGAAGTGAAAGATTGCCGAGAATGAGAGTTGTGAGCCGTTGGTAACAGAACATTTCCATTACCAAGAAGATGAGATCATATCATAAGAGATCATATTAAACCAAGTTACAGAGGAGAAGACAAGGCGAAGGAAACAAAGGAGGAAATTACCGATGAGGAGAAGATGGAGTTGTAGAAGAAGCTATGGTCAGACCATAATACTAAGGCAAAGAAAACATTGCAGCCAACCGGGCAATGTTATCAAGTAACAGTAGATGACGGTTTCGTAGAGAAGACAGAGAGAAGGATAAAGATGTGAAGACGAAGGGAAGCGGAAGGTGGTCGAGTCACGAAGAAGCAACATTCGAGAAGTATCAGCAGAGGATGTCACAAGGAAAGAGAAATATCAAGACGGGAGCAATATCAGGAGTCAGCCGCGGAAGAAGAAAAGAGTTGAAGAGTTGTAGAGTTCCCGAATTCTCAATAAGGAGGGGAGAATGTAATACCCAGTACCAATACCTAGAAAGTCAACGAAGAGTCAACGGTTGGACCTAACAGATCTTTAGTTACGGATGAATAGAAAAACTCAAAAGAAGATGTTAGGTCGAAGCAGAACTCAAATCCATTGAGTAGATCAAGAGTTATCGCAATTTCAGTAACCAAGTCGTAACTAGCTTACTGGAACGTGTCCATAGCAAGAACAAGAACAAGGCATTTCGGTGAAGATTTTGAGTTCCACGAAGAAGAAGAAAAGTCTTAGAATGAGTAGAAAAGCTAATGGAAGAATTCCAAGAAGTTTGGAGGAAGAAGACCGGCGGCGGGCCCGCAATGGCCAACCACCGCGTGTGGGGTCCACGCGCCACCGTCCGACCGTTTTTCCTCAAATCTTGTAAATGGTATGGTTGGACTCAGCACGTCATGAAGAGACTAGAAATGTGGTTTACTAAGTTTTAAGAAGATCACCGGAGCATTAAGACAAAGAGTGCTCGTAATCGAGTAAAACGGCTAAGGAGTTAATCGAGTGATTAAGAAGAGCTAAGGATGTTATTAGGCTTTGGTAATGACCTCTACAAGACAGCAAGAAGACATGAAGAATCTTGCATGAAACGAGATTGGTTGAAGAAGGTTCCTGGAATGTAGTCCAGCGGGACCCGAAGAAGATTCCGGCTTTATTCAATGTACTGATTCTTGTGGAGAGACAAGGATTCTTTGCATGAATTATAATTGGCTTGAAGAAGATAATGGAGAGCACGTAGCCCCCATGTAGCCCCCAAAACGTGAATTATTGTCTCCGATTTTATGGGTGTTTAAAGGCGGAAGAAGGTGGTGGCGACATGTGTCAAGTGTGGAAGTGTGTGGCAACGTGGAAGGAGTTTAAGGAAGATTTTCTCTTAGTGGGGAACAAAGGAAACATCAAACATCCCATCATTGCATGAACAAGACGAGCAAGTTATCCCGGAGGCGAAAAATGGCAAAATACTGAGAATGGAGAGACATGTGTCAACGGAGTGGTCTTGACCAATGCATGGATGTGCCTTGGAGTGGAAGAAGAACTTCGTGAGCACGTAATAGTGTTCTTATAGTGGAGGACATTGACAATACATCCGGCCAACCGGAGAGTGAAGAACGGCGAGTATGTACCGCCGGTGTCAACATGTGTCCACCAGCCAATACATAGAGGAGAGGTGTCATCACGGATTGCTTGGAGAGCAAGGCCATTTGCATATATAAATAGAAGACTTCTTCTTTAGTTTTAGGATAGTTTTCTTTGGTTAGCGAAACTTTGTCGGCGGAGTTTAGTAAAGTTAGAGAGTTAGTCATTTTCCGAGGATTTCGCTTCCAAAAGCGTGAGTCTAAGGTTAAGACTTAGAAATCCTTTTGGATCATGTAAGGTTAGTTTAGGTGAGAGTGCTTTCGGTTCGTGTGACGCGGAGTCCGCAGCCTAGCCTTTCGTGTAGTGTTCGTCCGCGACTAACCATCAAGGTGAGTTCGGGTTTTGTTTTGTTTGTGTTCGGGGATCGTTTAGGGTGTGGTTGTAGTTGTGGTAGAGTAGATCAAACATGCATGATTCTTAAGATCTCGGCGTGTCTTGTGGCGTTGGCAAGGAGTGAAGATCGACGTGAGAGGAGAGATCGGCGGTGTAAGGGCGAGTGCGAGAGCTCGGCTCTTGTGTGTGTGATAACTTGTTTTGTGCAGGTAGAGCAAGCGTGATGCTTGGCTCTATGTGTGTGAGCGTTAACGTGTTTGTGTGCAGGGATCTAAGTGAGTATGGGCATGCGGGTGTTCTACTCATCTTAGTGATCCGAACCGGTCAAGTCTAGCATCGCGGTTTGGATGATCCGGGTGGGACATCTTGCATGCTATGATCGTTGACGTTGAGGTTTGAGGGCGGTTCCGCGGAATTTCCTAAGTGTAAGAAAATTCATGAACGCGTCAGGTTTCACTCTGACATGCATGTGCGGTTCCTGGCATGGGCCGGAGTGTCTCCTTTGTGTGTTGTGGAAGGCGTGGGTTGTGGCCATGTTCAAGAGAAACTGGTGGCTCATCCTTCGTTGTGTGTTGTGTGAAAAGTGTGGTTGCGACCGTGTTCAAGAGGAACAGGTGGCCATCCTTTCTTTGTTGTGTGGTGTGTAGGTGTGCGTGCGGTGTTCCCCAAGTGTAGAGTTGTTGGGTTCAGTGCATAGACAGCTACTATGCCCGAATCGCACCTGACGAGGTGGGCCTGAGGGGTCACGAGTAGTGTGGGCTCAGGGAATCCCGGCGTTTTGAGCGATGGGTGGCGGCTGGTGGGGACATGCGGCTAGGACGTCTTTGTAACCCACCTAGTGCATGGGGGGCCCCAGAAGTGTAGAGTGTAGGGAAAACATCCACGGCGTATAGGGATCCCTAGTACCGATGTTGTTGTGTGTGTGGCTGACGAGCCTTATGTGTGTAGTGTAGTTGCATGTGCATGTTGTGTGTGCTTTGGCTATTGCATGTAGTGTAGAGTGGTGTAGGTTGTTGTGTGTTGCATTGCAGTTTGCTTCGACTATTGTTTGAGTGTCAAGTCTTCCGATGTGTTATTCTGAGAGTTGTTGTTGTTGTGGTTAAGCGCTCTAACGTTTATCATCGCTACTTCTTGTTGGGGATGGGTGTGGGGTTCTAAACTCGTCAGGTAACACCACCGGGTCGGTCTGTTCCTAGGATCGGGTTGCCTAGTGTTCAGGATCGGGTCGGGGTGTTACAGGCACAGTCCAAAGTCTAAGCTTATCGCGGGCTTACATTATTATTTTGTAGTCTGGATATGTGGCCCCACTCAATTTACTTATTATTCCTCACTTGTTTTGCGCTTTCTGCGGCTGGATTTGGATGTCAACTCCAACAAATGCCCTCCCCCCAGCCCATCAAGTGCGAAGCGAAAAGCACTTGGTAGGCGGTTGCCTTTCTGAGCTTTAATTTCGGGATCTTAATTCTTTTCTTTTTATCTAGGATTTAGTGGCATATCCCAACTTAAGATACAAAATCACTTTTATTCTACTGTTATGAATTTGATCTTTATGAATGAGTAGTTGTTTGTTGGGTAAAAATGTGTCTTTTAAGGGGTTATTCAGATATATCGATAAATAGGAATGTTCATGATTAGAGTCTTCATCTTTGTTGTTACCTATTGCATACCGTTTGTTTGGCTAACTTATAGTTGAATTTAGATTGGCTTTTACAAGCACTTCACTTGGTTAACTAGTTAGATCCAATATTAGATGAGCTTACTACCATAGTCTGCGAATATTGAGTTAAGGAGTCGGGTTGACATATCAAATCTTGTTGCGTTAATACTTACTTATTGGTTTTTTATCACCTTCGAGAGTTTAGTGATCAAATTGGTTTAGCTTATTAGTTTTTGGAGGGATAGTAGGGAAACTATACATAGAAGTGCATTTGAGTTACGAATTAACTCCTTAAAGACCACATAATTTTTGAATAATTCAGTCCATGAACCCTTCGACATCCATGTTGCCCAACATAGCTTTTATTGATTTACTTTATACTATATCGATCTGTAAAGGATTTGATCCTTAAGTAGTGCATTGATCTTTGTGCACTTACAGTTTGTCTTTGTAAGAATTGAGATAAAACATCATAAACAAAGCTCTCTGGACCTCTTCTTCCATTGCTATTTCCGTCAGCGAATTATTGATTTGATTTGTGATCGACAACTGTAACTCGGCCATCTCCTCTGGCCATCTCCTAGAAATAAAGACTTATTTTACCAATGCCATATCCTCAATAACACAACTCGCTCCATTCTATGATGTTTCAAAAAATCAATAACTCATACAAGACTATGAAATTATGCATTTTCTATACTACTAGATGTCTCAAAAACTTTCTTATTATGCAAAAAGATTTTACTATCAGAATCTGCTGACATCCTAATTTTTCTTCAATTTAATTCCTCTTTAAGCATGCACTATCTACATCGTATTTAACTCACTTGGGTTTTGATTGTTTTCAAGGGAAAAACTGTCTATTTCGCCACGAATAGTTTGTCATACACATATATAGAGCCCAATATTTTACCTCTGTACCAATGTTCCTGAATCAAAAATAAGTGTCTATTTGTCCATAAAACCAAGAAACCCGAACTTAAACCGAACCAGAAACCCGTTTGGATTTATAAACCTACTCCAACAGCCAAAACTCCCAAATCAAAAATCAGATCATATCACCAAGAACCCTAAATCAAGAATTTCAAAATTTCTTCACAAAAATGACTGAAATGATGTCTAATGTCTCTGGATCTTCGTCTTCATCGTTGATAGGGGGTCCAAGAGAAAGGGGAAGAGTTGTGGGAGTCCCGAAGAGATGTTGGTGTGGAAGCTCGATTTGGGAATTGATCTCAAAATCGAAGCACAATCCCTATAGGCGTTACTATCGATGTGGTTTCGCTGCAAATAAGAAGGTATGTGAACTTATGAATGTATCTTGCTCAGATTTTGGTTTAAGAAATCAAGACGATGAGCACACATTTAAGTGGGTTGATGAGACGCACCATACGAGATTGAGTCTCTTCAAAGGACAAATGGAAGACTTGAGAAGGATTTGAAGGAGATTTTAGTCGAAAGAAATGAGTGTGAGCAAATGTTGTTCTATAAGGTTCAAATGAAGCTTGAGAAGGAGATCTATGAGAGGATGGAAGGTGTCTTGGTTGAGTCAACAAGTCGAGTGAAGAAGATGCTAATTGTTGTTGTGATTGTGTGTATGGTTATGGTTGGGTGTAGCAAACTAGTTGGTTGATCGGTTTGGTGTGGTCTTTTGGTGATGATCTGTGTTGTGTATAGTCGTTTGCTTCTTGTTGTTAGAAAGGAAATTGGTGATGATGTTTGGTGTTGTGTATGGTCTTTTGTTTGTTGTTGGTATTGGAATTATCTAAAATGTTGTGTTGTCTATGCTCGTATGTTTCTTGTTGTTTGTAGAAGTTAGTAATGATGTTAGTAATGATATGAACACAAAAGCAAAAGGACTAAAAGAGATTTATTACCAAAAGAGATATGAATCAAAAAAGGTCCAAAAGAGATTCATAACTAGGTAGCCAAAATAAATCCATTACATTGTCAAACCAACCAAAATACATAAAGTCGATGAGATTCCGATGAGATTTAGTTGTCCACAGGAAAAAAAATAAACCTCACAACACCTAAAGTACACAGTGCATCTTCTCTTATGTATTAGCTCCTATGCTTGAGAATCCTGAGTCATCGTAGGGGCTTGAGAATCGTAAGTCAAGACAATGGCTTGAGAAGGTCCACAATTAGCCTACACGAGAAACAAAAACCAATTAGTGTTGTAACAGATTAACAGAAACACAACCAAAGCATTGTCATTTTCCAAACCTTTGGTTGATCTTTCTTATGAAACTTTGAGTTGTGTCCTTGTTCTTTGCAAACTCCACAAGTTACTATCTGTTTCTTCTCGTTAGGCTGCTTCTTGGTTGGAGACTCATTGACCCCTCGCTTTCTCTTATTATTCTCCTTGGTAACCTTGTTTGGAAGCTCTGACATTTTCTCTCTCGATCTCACTTGAAATTGGGGATTTCGATTTGGGGAAGAACACGAGATCGCTTTTTGGGTTTAGTTTTTATATTCGTTTTTTTTTTTACTTAATCGGATCCTAATCGGGTCAAAATCCGGTTTTAGTCCGGTTAATTATTGATTTTAAAACAGTAATCCAAACAGTAAACCGATTGTTGGTCAATAGTTAGTCAACTATCAATTTGTGAATATATATAAACATTTACAATTGATTTGATGGACAAATAGACACTTATTTTCGATTCAAGTACATTGGTACCGAAGTAAATTATTGAGTTCTATATATGTGTATGACAAACTTTTCGTGGAGAAACAAACAGTTTTTCCGTTTTCAAGATATGAACTTTTTTATTTTTCTAGTTGTATAATATGCGTATAATATTAAGACTATAGTAATGTAAAAAAAATTTAAACAATTTTGATGACTTAGGGCCTGACTGTTCAGCCGCAGCGGTTGCGGTTGCGGTTGCGGGAGTTTGCGGAAGCGGGCGGTTGCGGTTTCAAGCGTTACTCAGCGATTTACACGACTGGTGCAGCGGTTAAAATTGATGCGTTTGCGGGATGTTTATGACTCGTAGCGAAAACGCTGGCGGTTAAAAATAATTATTAAAATAAATATAAAATAAAATATTAACACCAAAAAAATTATATTATTATGATTAAAAAAGATTAATTCAACATAATTAATAATAAAAAATCATTAAAAATCACAAAAAATTTATTAAAAGAAAAAACTCATTCCAACGTGCTAACAACTTTATGCATGGTGTTCACCACCAAAAATTGCACTCAAGTGTAATAATAAACTGCAAAACATGGAGGCACTGCGTGTCGCTTTCATACATTAATTGGTGCATTATCCGCTGTCCACGTTCAGGATCCGTTCTCAACAATTCTCTTTGCGAGGAACGAATACGATCAATAAAAATTATTGCTTGAACAGCTTGGTCATCTGCATCTATAATTTCATACACTGTGTTCAACTTCACGTCGCTTTCTTCCTGAAACAAATTAAAAATCTACTCACCTAAGTTTGGATCATAAAACAAGATAAAGGACAATAAAATATAGTAAAATCCAACGATAACTAAAGTAAAACCAAAACAGAATACTCATTGCCAAGAAAACATAATGTCAATCAAAATGAAAAAGTAGTAAAAGCCAAAGCCAACGACAAGTAACGCTAAACCAAATCAAAAGATGACCAAACTTAGAAAATAATATAAGCTAATTGTCAAAAAAATCATTACGGGACTCCTTAGTTTGGCGCTTTAGAAAAGGTAATTTCTCATCGTCCGGAAGAGCGAGAAATAAGCCCTGAACAACATCATTTGTTGCAATAAGGTCAAAACATGCCCAGTAAAGCTCTGTCATAGGAATTAGGTCAGGTACAACCCTCACATGTTTGACAACAAGTGCCATGCGATCTTCAGTTGAATTTGTTGACTGAGTTTTAGATGATGTCATCCACTACAAGAAAAATGGACATTATTAACTCACGATTAACGCTATCATAGAGGTATAATAGCATTTTCATAAACGCTATGACATCCGGAGTTATCTTAGGTCCCACATACGATAAGAGTTTTTAAAACGCTATTATAAATCATTGTACCATAACACTAATTAAATGCTATGTTCAATTCAATTGTAGCTCATTATTTTCGCTGTAATATATTATTTGTAGCATTTTATCAATGCTATTTATTTCTACTGAATTTGACATCTTTAAATATATATTTTATATAAATTAATTTTGGTCAACAATATATATTTCAATAATTGTTTTTTAATAGAAAATCCATTTAAAAAAAAACATAACAAGTCTTACAAATACTAATGCAAACCAAATCTTATATAAAACATCAACTACTACTCTCACACAACAAAAAAGTTGCAACTTGAGATAAAGGACAAAAGAGAAACATTAACTACTACTCTTACACACCAATTGAGTCTTCCATTTGCTTTGCCGAGAAGTCTTTCTGCTTGACCATGGCATGACTCGCATCTGCATTTACAGATCCATAAAGATTCACTAAATAACGTATTAGTATGCTTCAACGATAAAATTTTTGATGTGTGAGATGAAAGTCAATACCTCTGTATATAGTTCTCCAAGAGCAATTCGATTTCTTCTTATTCTTCTGCAAGGAGTCAGACAAAGAAAATCAGTCAGTATGGGGATTATCAATCATCCATTTAACTAAATCTCAGTGCTGGTAAGAGTAAGATAATGTTTTTTAATTTGTGGTTTTTCCACAACTTATACTAATCTCCACTGAATTAGGCTAATAGATTAAATCCTTACCAATGTCTTGAAAGTGGGGCTGTTCTAAAGCCTGGAATGGTGACTTAGATAAGTTATTGAGCAAACAAATTCAACAGATATTGGACCATGTGAGCTCCAGCATATAACTCATTTTCCAAGCATGTCTTGTGTCATTCTTTTCGACTTGTACATTACTACTTGCTAATTCTCTAGCCACCTTAACCCAAAACAATTAAAATAAGAATGTTGGTAATTCAGAACCAAGGGAAACTCATTCATAAACAAGAAAATATTAACAATTTTATAACATAAACCATCGTCACTCACTTGTCAACATCCAATGAAACTGAAATGTTTCAAAAGAATCTAAAACCCTTGCTTCTTCCTGTCACTCTGTCATAGATAACCTACAACACAAAGCAAACTTTTATCCCTTCATATAGGAACAACACCAACTGAGCAAGCCAATATTTTCCTAACCTCTAAGGACGCTAATTAGAAGAAATCTTTAAATGATGTCAATCCCAATCTGCTTTACACATACAGTGAATAAAAGAAATCTAAAACAAGGAACGAATAAGCTAGCAAATGGTCTTTGGAGCAGTACGTAACTTTAATTGACACAAAGCTTAAACCATGCTCCATTACCTGTTTGGTATGTTCTGCTCTGCCAAGTATCCTCCTTCCTCTTTTGCTATTTGAAAATTTACATCATATATTATATCCTTGATAGCTTGTGAATCAGCTCCATAACCATCCTGAAAAACTATGACATATGCTAAAATGAAACATATGTGCAAGCCATTGTCTCTTAATAAAACATCAATTATACGAATAGAATAGAAAACAGCCGTATTTCCTGGTTCAACTTAATCATTTGGCTTATACACTATGACAAAGAGAATAAGCAATTACCAAACACTATCTAAGTCTATGTCAAGAAGTTGAACCCGTTTAGAAAAAATTAAATTACGTGAGTAATACTTCCTTGTTCATTGTTCCTTCAAAGCCATTCACAAAGAATCCATAATATCATAAAGAGAAAGCCATATTTCTCTAGTTACAGAGACTACGAAGACTGAATCGCATACAAGCAACGCATAAACCCTAAATTTCACAAAGGAAAAAACAAACTAAAAAGTATGAAGATCCTTTTACCTTCACGAGATCTTTCAGAGGTGAAGTCGCAGATCAGAGAGAGAAGCTTATCGATTCCCACCATGGATTCTTCTTCGTCTGTATCTAGAGCTCCACTGTAAACGACATTTTCCCCTTGTGAAAACCTTCGCGTCTCTGCGAAATAATCAACAATTTTACCTTGAGAACATATCAAATTGGACATATGGTCTCATTTCGGAGCAAAACCTGAAACCCTACGGAGCAAAAATCACACTAGTGCAAACTTAATTTCACAGTTAAACGAAAACATAATCAACCCTAAAATCGAACATATCTACAAGATTAGCTCATATTAGAACAGATCTCGGCCTACTTACGAAGAATAACAAGAACGACATCGATTGGCTCAAGACGGAAAGGTTGACCGTACGGTCCCGATCTGCGACTATCCATTGTTCCAGGCTTCAGATCTACAACTAGCTTCGATGTCGTAAACGCTAATCGAGAGTGACATAGATCGGAGGTGAAAAGGAGAGAAAGGGAGAGCTAAAGCGACGCCGAATCCAAGTCTGAATGAGAGCCGGATTTTCATTAATCTCCAAGAGGAACCAAGGGAGGGCAAAACTGGAGATCGATGAATTTAGAGGAACTAAGGAGATTTTCTCTTGGTTTTTTTTTTTTGCCTAATGAGAGATACATAAAAGAAATAGGAAGAAATATTCTATTTTATCTTCTGGCTAATATTTAGGCGTAAAATTGAAATTTTTTTGTTAAGGGTTGCCGCTACATCACATACTTTACTAAATTTTAGGCTCCAAAATGTAGTTTTAGTTTCCCGATTATACATTTTCCGGCTTAGCATTTTAAAAATGCTATGATATGGTAGGTCAGTCTACCAAACCATCTTTTATAGCACTTATGAAAACCGAGCTATCTTCTTGTGCTATCAATAAGTCATTTTCTTGTAGTGATTTTTTCTAGAATATCATTCCGATCTTCCATAGTAGTAGCAATACGATCGAGCGTCGAGTCTACTGCATCGCGCTTACGCTTTCTATTACGGGTTACATTTTTCACTTGAGTTTGTGTGAAACAATTCTGTTGCGATGCCAATGACGGATCCCCCTCGATAAAATTTGGAGAATCTTCCACTGGGTTGTGTTGGAACCAAGTGTTAGGTTCTTGTGTTTCCGAATGATTATGTGAAGGATTTCCGATCACATCTCCACTTTCGTCTTCATTAATGTTTGTATACTCATTTTCTGTTATGTCAACTGGCGGAGCACGACGAAGTGCACCACGTCTTGGTTGCCATGACTCCTCAACTACAACAGTTTCATCTCGGAAGACTACATCAAGAAGTGGTATAAACCGCAGAGGATTTGAACGGAGTTTCGAAGCTTCAGGATAAGTCAAACAAGCCAAAAAAATAACAATTAATTCAAGACATGTACATAAAACAAGAAGTTAATATCAATTGGCGTACAAATCTATACCTGAATTTTGTCTTTCCACCAATGCTCAAGAGCATCGAGACTTCCTGTCCGGGAATTAAATCCATGACCAGTCGACCCAAACGTAATTTTACGATAGGTTTCATACTGCTTCTTTAAAGTGTCTAGTATGTTCTTGATCTTGCTCCAAGTTAAGATCAACTTGGGAAATTCCTTTTTAAAATCTTTGAGAACATTCTGTTTTCCCTGCTCACTCAAACTTTTGCCTTTGCAATTCCCAACTTGTTTTTCGAGTGTTATTAATTCTAATAACAAACGGGTCATCTCGTCGGTCCATATGATTTTATAATTGAAATCAGTAGAAGCATACATCCAATTACAAAAACAAATATTCAAAACTAACAAACTCAAAAAATCATAAACTCAAAAAAACATGAACTGATAAACCCTAGATTCAAAACTAATAAAAGAGAAAAATCATAAACTCAAGAAATCATGAACGAATCATAAACCCTAAATTCACTTACTTTTGTGTTAGCAATAGAAAAATCAATGGAAACGTTTCAACAATAACAAAACAAATGATCACTTACGTTTGCATCTTGATTTTCTTCGTTTGCCATGGCTGCTATGGAGAAACACAAAATTTAGGGATAAAGGTTTAACGTGAAATATATAGGACTCGTTTTAAGGTAAATAGCTATATAACGTATATATATATTTTTAATTTTTTTTTTAAACTACCCGCTACCGCCCGCAACCGCAAACGCTTGCGGGAAAAAGCTTTTGATTTTGGGCGATAAGGAGCGGTACAAAGTGGTACGAGTGATTGGTGCGAAACGCTACCAACCGCAATTGTCCGCAAACGCAGCGTTTGCGGGTGGTAGCTAGGGCTGTCAAATGGGATGACCATCGTCCATATGGTCATGTCCAGCTGGACAATTTTTATTTGGACAAATCATGACCATGACCAACAGCGACCATGACCAACAACGACCGTGACCAATAATGACCGCGATCAAATGGTTTGTCCATGGGTCCCAAAAATGACCAACATAATTCACTAGTTGTATTATGTTTTAGTCTAATTTTAGATAACAATTTAAATTGGTTATTGTCTCTTTAGATAACACCAAAACTGTGAAGCTTTATTTTTCCGATAAACCCGTAAAAATATGTTTTCCCATAAAACCTAAAATTGCGTTTTTCGCCAAAACCGTAAAATTGCGCTTCACATTCAAACCCGTAAATAGTGTTTTCTCGCCAAATTCGTAAAACTGTATTTCCCGCCAAAACCGAGAACCTGTAGTTTTCCCGCCAAAACTATATTTTCCCACCAAAACTGAATTTTCCGCCAAAATCGCAAAATTGTATTTTTCTCGTTCGTAAAACTGTATTTCTGCCAAAACCGCAAAATTGTAGTTTTTCCGCCAAAACGGCGAAAATGTAGTTTCCCCGCCAAAACGGCGAAACTGTAGTTTCCCCGCCAAAACCGCAAAATTGTATTTTTCTCCAAATTCGTAAAACTTTATTTCCCGCCAAAACATGAAACTATAGTTTTCCCGCCAAAACTGTATTTTCCCGCTAAAACCGTGAAACTGTAGTTTTCCCCGCCAAAACTGTATTTTCCCGCCAAAACCGTAAAATTGTATTTTTCTCGCCATATTCGTAAAACTGTATTTCCGACCAAAACCGCAATACTGAAGTTTTCCCGCCAAAATTTTGAAAATTTACGTTATCCCACCAAAATAAAAAAATAACATTTTCCGTGAAAACAATAAACTATTTTTTTCGTAAAAACCGGGAATTTGCATTTTAATTATTAAAATGATCTATATTTATTTTTATTATAATTATATTTTTGATTTTGTTTTTTACCTAAATTAATAAAATTCAAAATTTAAGTTAATTATTTGTTGATTGGATAACCAATAACCGGTTAGTCCGATCCGCTTTTAACTTTGAAAAAGTTGGACATAACCCATTTGGACTCCTTCCCATTTAGTCATGACCATTATTGTCCAGTAATGTTTTGGGCTGGGTTGGACAATGGACGACAATCTCATTTAACAGCTCTAGTGGTAGCGGAGGAACCAATCAAGCCCTTATTGTAATAAATCAATTTAAAGACCCGAAACAAGGGGGTTGGTTTGGGCACCCTTCCACCTATCCCACCTACCAACTACCAAGTGCACGTCAAGTAGCAGACAAATCGCGTCCACTCTTTTCTTGTTTTCCTCTTTTGCAAGTCAGACCTTACTCCGAGATTTGGCGACGAAATGGCTTTGCAGATGCAGAGCTCCTCCAAGGTTTTCACAAACACCACGCCAGCGATAACGACGGCCAATGCGCGCAGCCGGCACTTGCCCCTCGGAACCGTCGCGGTTCGCAGGGAATTGTTAACGGTGTGGCGAGGCGTCAGATGCAACTCCAATGGAGTCGGAGGCGATGCCGGAAAGAAAAAGGCAGTTCCTAATTCGAACTATGTCGTGCCTATGGACAAGTTCTCGTCCTCCTCTTCCATCACTCGGCCTCTGATCGAGATACTTCGCGACCTCAATAAGAAGATCCCTGACAATATCGTCAAGAGTCACGATCCTCGCTCCACTGCCGCTTCTTCTGGCTTCATCCCCTGGTACCCTTTGTTGTCTGGATCCCTTCTTAAGCGTTGTTGCTTTTCGATCTGACTTGATTTTCGACTGATTCGTAGGTACCATGCAAATCGGATGCTCAGCTTTTACGCTCCCGGTTCGTACGCTTTCTGTCTGATTAGTGAAATTCATCATTGCAAGAGACTAATTTGGAAACCCATTCTCTGCAGGTTGGTGTGGGGAAGTTCGAGACGTCATTTTCTCTGAGAATGGTAATGTCACGGTCGTTTATCGTCTCACCATTCGTGGCTCTGATGGCGAGGTAAGCTCCTCAAGATTTCACTGCCCTTGCTTTTTTGACTTTATCAAGGATTAAGAGAAATATCTAAGCTCATGTCTTGATGTGTCTGTTTTGTGCAAAATCATACCTTGCTTCTCTACATTGTCTCTTTCTAGAGAATAAATCCTAATGCTTGCTAGCTTTCAAGAGTGTATCAACGACTAAGAAAAATATCTAGCTCTCGTATTCAGCCGTTGAATTTCTTGCAATGTAGGCACATCGTGAATCGACTGGGACAGTAACGACGACGGATGACCAAATTGAGGATCCAGTTGCTGCAGCTGAGGAAATCGCATTCTGCAGAGCATGTGCTCGGTTTGGTCTCGGCTTGTATCTGTATCACGAACAGTAGGCCACTAATTTCAAGTGTGGTTACTTTTTTTTCCATCAACTAGTTGGGAGACCCTTCTTTGTGTGATGTAGAGTACCAAAATGTGCACTGATGGCCACAGACGAATTTATACAATATAAGCAATTTTTATAACTCTCTGTTACTAGAGATTTATGTATAACCAAGACTCTTACTGTTCATTCGTTAGGTTCTTGTTATCTACTTGCATAATATCAAATATACTGCATCGCCCTGTGTTATCGTATATTTATGTTTAGTGTACACATGAGTGTCATTATGGTCTCAGAAGTTTTGGACCCATATTTGAAGCCATCCAAGAAGTAACAGCATCGACGAGCAGGATAAGATCTTTGGACATTTCAGCACGAAGGATCTTTGAGTCCTTTCCCAGTGAACTTCCAACCTCTTTAGCCACAGATTCCCATGGGGTCCCAACAGCAATATTCGCCAAAAACTCACTTCCTCGATTCACCACATCTACCATTGCTGGTGGAACATCCGGAAGAGTCTGTTCAGACAACAATACAAATGTGTTTCAACATTATCAATTAAGCAGAGCAGAAATAAAAACCACATTCGGTTCGGCTTTGCTCTTTAGTCAAATCTATCTTAAATTTTTAGTTTCAGTGTGGGTTTCCCTTTTTAGGAGCAGTTCAGATTTGGTTTGTATTTCAGATTTCTGAAAAATAAAAACCACATTGACCGAATTAAGACTTGTTTCAGTTTTCATATCATATCGGATTGACACCCCAAATTCTCCTGTTCATAGTGATGGCTCACATATCTGTTACAAAATCATTTCCATTATAGGGCAACTCAGTACCTGTTGCAGAGGAAGGCCGTGATCCCCTGGCAGTGTACGGATAGACATGTCTAGCTTTGAGCTTATTGACGATTCCACGCCAAGCACCTGAGCTAGGATTGATGTTTCATCTATTGAATCATCCTCAAACTTTATCAACAGATTCCTAGAGATTCCATAGTAAGATCTTATCTGAACATTATTAGCAAGATTATTGATTAGTGTGGTAGATGGTAATAAGGACGAGAAATGATATCGAATAACATGATGGGTTTCACCTACGAGGCGTCTTGTTTCTTCTGGTTTTGGAATAAAATCTTCTCTTCCCTTTACCAAGTCCATGTACAAGGGAGGGAGCTGCTCCACTAATGGCAGAATTTGCTTCATGATAGGAGGACTATTCGTTTCTAATTGCTTTCGGGTCATCTCTGCCTGCAAGTAGTTTATTTTGTCACCATTTGAGAAAACCATCAACAAAGAATGAAAGAGAATGGACAAAGTAAAAAGCGCAACTGACTTAATGTGTCAAAAATGAAAAGTAAACTAGACTATCACTTGGGAAGAGATGCACATCTTAAAAAGCAACGCAAAGGGAATCAGAACCTCACCCCAAGGCGGACAGTTGGGGATGTTGCTACCTGTGATAACAGTGGTCCAAGCCTTTGAGCCATTGGGACAAGAACTGGGGAGAGCAAAGGAATAGATAAGCTTGCTTCCTGTAAAATTAGGGGTTCCGAAAAGATATCACCTTTACAGGTTTGTCTGACTTAATCACTGGATACACAATATCTTTCCAACATAACAAGTATCTCTTTAGTAAGAGAGATAAAACCCATTTACCTTGTTGTTGAATGCCATAAACACATTCCCACTTCGCTGAACAGCATACCTTGATCCTGAAGCACTTAGGGAACCAACTCAATAAAAAGTAAATAGGCTGAGTCAGTTTTATACATTCACAAGCAGTGAAACCGAGTTACCAATCAGAAGGTGGATGACGGATCCCAGTGAATGACCGATCCCAAAAGATGGAAGATCATGCACCTGTTTAGAGAAAGGACACAAGTATTCAATTCTTATCCGAACACTGATTTCTAGTTTCTGAAGGAAAACTCACTATGTCTTGTAGATATCGGCAGCATCTATCAAACTTAAATTGTACTTCATCTGCAATAAGGAAGTGGTCAAAGCCACTAGCATAGGGTGTCGCGATAACCAAAACATCCCTGCACAAGAAATGGGGTTATGAAAAGCCAGATTGTTTGTTTGCTCTTTAATCGTATGAAGTTGTCTTTAGAAGAGAATCCAGTACATAGCAAATAGAAGTGATCAAAAGAAACCCTTTCACATACTTACTTGTCTGCTAATCTCTCAAGAAACAATCGATAGGTAAGCTGGGGAGCTGCACCAACAAATATACCACCAACGAAATGAGCAACCATCTTTGGTTTGGAGTTTCTCGGTTTGAGCACCCATGCTCCCTACGAGTCGAGAGAGAATTGTTGAGAGCAATTTCCGAAACTAAAATTATTCTGAATTAGATTTACACAATAAACACACCTCGACTTCTGACCAGTCAGAGGATCCAGCGGAATTACTTTGAGATTGTTTGACAGTCTCTGTCAATAACCTGAGAATCGTGCCACAGTGAGTCTCAAAGATGAAGAAACTTAACTAGTATCCAGCGCCAGTGGCTTACCTCTCGATCTCGCCGTAGACCTGAATTCCGGAAGATTGAGGCCGATCTCTCTCCTTCTCCTCGTAGCTACAGGAGACTCTTCGCTCTTTACCGAATCTCAACACAGGGGAGAGAGACCGCCGACTGCAAGAAAAGCTACAGAATTGCCGGCGGGGAGAGAAAGACGGCGACGTCCAAAGGCCACACGTAGCCATAGATTGGAACGATGTGTTGTGTGCTAATTGGCTATTCCAGTTTTATTTTCTTCTGATTTTTAAAATCTAGTCGTGTACGCATCCGTCTTGTGCTTTCTATGACTGTAACAGCATCTTGGTCGCGTAACGCAAACTTTGTGATCATCTAAAACTATTATTAATATTTATTTATTTTTATTTTTAACGGTTAAAATGATAGAATGATCACTCTATATTTTCCCCTGTATACGCAGATTATAATTTTTAAAATCATATATTATAAATAATATTATTTTATATTTAATCATTTTTATTGATATTCAATTTATATATTTAGTCTTTAAGATTTTTTTCGAGTTTTACTCTGTGGAACTAATAGTATATAGAATAAAACATATAACAATACCATTAAATATGTTTTCTACTCCTATTTAAATTTTGATCAAATCTATTTTATTCTCAATAAACTTCAGTTTTTTTATTAATTTACTTTTTTTTATTGAATTCAACATCAAATTTAGTTTGTTACTAAATATTAAATAAATTACATCAGTGTTGCATTGGTATTTTATCAGTTATCATAACTTTTAATTTAAATATATGTTTTGAAGATTGACACATCAAAACTGTTTTTTTTTAAAAAAAAAAATTCGGTACTTAATATTAATTATGGTGAATATTGATAGTTTAGTTTTGTCGCATGATATTCTGTTTCATTTTTTTTAATTCGTTTTGTAAAACATCATAATTCTATTAAAATAGGTTAGAGATATTTGTATATCTTCTATATATTAAAAGAGAAGCATTTTGAACTTTTTGTTTAAAGTTAATGGGCTAATTAAATGAAATTTTTGTCATGTGAAATATGAAATGTAGATTGTTTAATTATTTAAAGTTAATGAGACTTTTGCCATGTCACATTTGACATGACTTTTTTTGTCTAAGATTAAACGAGAAGAAGACACCTAAGCTTTTTTTAAGAAATCACCTCCCTAATAATATTTAGGGGATATATTGGTTTTGATTTTTTTTACTGGAAAAGTATTAATTGTTAATTCCGATTCCGGAATTGTTACATAACACATGAAAAGAAAGAGTTAAACCATAGAGAATACAATGTTTTTCCTTTAACCTATAATTAGAAGAAGAAGGAAAACTAATGAAACATTGCTAAAACCAAACATATTTTGTTATGAAACTTTTGAATTTTACCGTCAAAACTTATCGCATAACAATCCATGAAGACGGATTTCAACACTTTGGCACTAACAAGAAAACAAAATTTGGCATTCTCCGCATAAGATAACATTTTTTTCTATGACAACAAAGTTTCTTTCGAATGAATTGTAGGAAAGATGAGAACCATTAAGATCTTTCAACGCCACAATGATTAGTAATTAAGTCAACCATCGCTTAGTATCTTTTACTACTAAAACACAAGTCACCTCACCAATAAGAGTGTGACATGTGGCAGGTAAAACAAATTTCATTTATTATCCATTAAAAAATATAACACAATTAAAGAAAATAAAGCACAAAAATAGGAAGCTTAAATCTTATTTCAAAATTTTAAAAATTTTTGTAACTTCCTTTAATTAACTGACGGCTATTTAATTATTTTTTATAATATGAAATGACAAAAATCTTCAAAAAATCCCTAAATAGTCTCACATTACACCACTATCCCAAGAATTTTGAAACCGTCAATCTTCTTTTACATATTTAAATCTATGGTGAACTTAAATCCATCTCTACTTGCATTCAAAAATTGTAAAATTTTAAATTATCTTAAACCACTGTAAGAAATATAATTTATTTAGTTTGATCAAATTTATATAAAACTTAAAAAATATTCGTGCATAGCACGGGAAATATACTAGTTAGAGAGATAAAACACGAGACTAACAACTAATTATTTAGTAAAAGAAGAAAAGCGAAGTTAAAACAAGAGAAGCGTTTAGCCCAAACAAGGGGGAGTAGGGGAGTTAAATGTCAACCAGAGAGACAACTTAACTTAAGCATCTGACTAGGCATGGGCATAAAAACTTGTACTCGAATACTCGAGTTTATACCCGGTTTGAAAAACCCGAACATGTATCCAATCCGAAACCTTACAAATACATGTATGGGTATAAAATTTATAAACTCGATAGAACATGTACCCGAAAAGATCCGATCCGAACCTGAACTTGCGCCCGTAAGTCCATGTTTATATATCTTTTGTCACATTTTTAAGTAGCTTGATATTTAGATTTGGTATTTCAAATGTTTTGTGTTATTTTTGGTTCAAATACTTTTCATATTACATGTTATTTTTTTGTAGATTTTGGGAGAAAACAAAGTTTAAATCACAATCCTACTAACTAAAAGCAGAAGTTTAAAGCTTTTGAGGTCATCCACCTAAGCAAAAAGTAGAGCTCTATAATGGTGCCACGTCAGATAGATTAAGATAAACAAATTCTAACCACTTAAAGCCACATTATCATTGCCTCGTGTTCTCAAATTTGCAGGCCCAATTAACATTCATCAAACCTACAAATTGGACCACTAGGAAGAGCCCTATCTCACTAACAATGTAGACACTACCTTTTTATCTTCCATCAGTAACCTAATTTCTTTTACAATAACGAATGAGTTGCAGACGATTCATGTTTCCTATCTCATCAAACCTTGCCAACGTCAACACATCTTCTCCACCACTGTCCAATTATTGCATACCATTTATTTCAATCGTTACTCTCATGAGACCTTGCTCTGCTTATAAAGGTTATAAATACCAGACCCTTGATTACTCCACCACGGCCCTATCACCACCACCTCAGCTAGATCTCACAAAAGGTTTTAAACACAATCATGCCCTCTCAAGTTGCACTGGCATACTTCTCTATTTTTTTTTTAAATCGATATCTTAGTCTTTTTATGGGATTTTGGAATTGGCTACTGACCCTTTTGTTTGATAATGTTGTTTTTTTTTTTAGAAAAAGTTTGATAATGTTGTTTTGCTCTTTTGAAGGCGACTATCGAGATTTATGGTTTAAATGTGTTGATGGAGCAGTCGAATGCAGGTAGTCTGTGATCCAGGGAAGAGGAACATTTTAAATTGTTAAGCAAAGAGGAAAAGCGATCCAAGAAAATCGTTGTGGTTCGACTTAAGGTAAGACCATCGACCTTATTTCTCTAATCTTTCTTCAAATTCTGGGTTTATTCATTCTCTTTCACGAAGATTCTGTCTTTGCGTCTTTAGATCATGATAAGCTAGAAAAGAGGCCTTCTTTGGGCAACAATTACAGGTGCCATGTACTTTCACTCATCCATGTTGAGTTGTTGATTCAGCATATATTGAACGCTGTTTTTTGCAGATTACTTAGTGTCTTTTTTTTTTGGGCAACAAGAAACTTCATTAACCTTACTCAAACGATTCGGTTACAAACGGCATAAAAGCCTTCATGAAACGAAAATTACAACAAGAAAAGATAGATTCATGGCATAATCCATGTAGTTTGAGAACTATAGAGCCAAAGTAATTGGCTCGTACCAAATGAAAGGATTCAGATCCTACCGAAATTGTCCTTTTAACTTCTTTTATAGCCACTCGGGCTTCACTTCGAGTTACCATTAAAACATAGTTTCTGGATTTATACTCATGATCTAGAATCCGCAAATTGGTTCTAGTCGCAATTCCTACTGCTAGTGATGTTCCGGTATAGTCAAATACACTCAAATCTTCTCCTAGACTACCAACAGGTTTAAATTCCACTACATTAATCTTAAGTTCATGGGCCAAATCGAGGCCCAATAAACCAAATCCAAAGAGTGAAAGACTTACGGAAGAAGATCGGAACTTGGGATCCAGGTTCGTCGGAAAGCTTGACGTCGTTTTGGACCACCACCGTGGTTGTGGGGGATGAACGACCAGCTGGGACCCAGACGAAGGAGGCTTGGATAAACCAATAGTCATTCCTTGGAGCGTCTGGCATGGAGATGAGTTAAGTCGGTGGTTAAGGACGAGATCGCGGTGGTGGTGAATCGGTGATGCAGAGATCGGAGAGACCGAGATCAGATCCGGTGGATCCGGCGGTTTTGGTGGAGGGTTCAGATAGCTTGGAGACGTCGATCCAGAGGTGAGATCCACCATCGTCGTTGCTCCAGAGGCTCCATTCGTGAAGGGCTTCTTCACCACCGGCTCCAGAGATGCGCGATTTGCCAAGACAAAGATCGAAAGCCGACTCGAGTCTTCACGCGGTCTCTTGGTCTCACCGGAGATATCCAAGCGGCGGAGAGATGATAGCACGGTGGACTTCGTGGGAGAGGACATGCATATAGGCGATAAGCCAGCGGCGTAGATCAGCAAACGGCGGTGGAGATCCATGCTTGACGGCGGTTGAGGACTGCCTCGGGCCTCGTGCCCGAGAGAGAATTAGGGCGACGCGCGTGTATGCAGATTACTTAGTGTCTTAGGTCCATATTATTAAACCATTTGTTTTTCTTTATTTTTATTTTTTTGAAAATATTATTTTTCTTTATTGCTGGTTTGATTGTTTGTGACGCAAGCAATAAAAAGGACACACAGAGACTCGAGTTCCCAAGATCAACGTTTATCTTTGTACGTCTCGGTGAGCTTAACACCCGCTCACTTGAGTATATTGAGAAGCAGATTACAAGAGATCACACGTCTCTCACCAACAAAGATCTTAAGAACAAGAAGTTGAAACCCTTCGGCCTATTACATCAAGACAAAACCATCAATCACCAAAACGACAATCCAGACTCGGTTTCGTTTTCCCTAAGTGAGTACTTCTCTTGCCACAAAATAGAAACTCTCTGATTTCTGTATGTTTTGTCATAGTTTCCAAAGATTTTTAACTGTTATGGACTTATGGTTATATTTACAAAAGGTAATACTATTATGTAATATCACTTCCAATTGCAGATTGTAATTAATTTTAATATCAAACATCATTAATATTATGCTAACAATGATCATGGTTACATGAATGTTAATTGCTAAATTTCACAAGCAAGACAAGGACTTCCTTGATGAAAGATGTGAGGACATAGATGGTTTAAAGAAGTGGGTTTTGAAAACAAACATTGCTTTGATGCTTTGAGTCCAAACCATAAAGTGTCTACATCGTTTTTCCAGAATAAAAGCAAGAAAAGCTAATTACAAGAATTTGGTTTCGACCTGATAATAACAAAATAGATGCTCTAGCATAGACATAAAACTTTGAAACAGAGACTGAAGAAGAATAATTCAGAAGCTGGAAAATTCATTGAAATGCTACCTTAGAATATGAGAGAAGTATATATTCTTGATGTGCAAGAAGAGGCAACATAAAGCAGAAAGAAAATGGGTAGAGGAACGCACCTCTTACTGTTGACATGTTTAGGCAATTAGGCCTCGAAGACTTTTAAGACGTACCAAAATGCGTATATTAGATCTTAAACAACAAGAAAATAAATTGCATATAATAAAAATGCATAGAGCATAGCTATAATTGTATTGGAAAATGAAACAAAATATTATCAAAGATCATCGAGAGATTAGCTATCAAATTCAAACTTTTTCATATTGTAACAATGAAACCTCTCGATAGGTCACATATTCCAATTTGAATAGTTCTTTGAACTAATCAAAAAAATTACACTTTAAATGCTTAAGATGATAAAATGGTGAAGAGTTTAAACAGAGTAATGAATGAACAAAACATAAAAACAAACTACACCAAAATCTCAATCGAAACTAACTTATAAATCCTGACCATACCTAAAAAGTTAAAACGACGCTCTTTATAACTAAACTTAAGGATACATCATTTACCTACTACCTTATATTTCTCTTTGGGGTTAAATAGTTCCTTATATTTAAGATCAATACAATTCACGATTATAACTCAAATAAGATACTGTTTTGATAATGCAACAAAATGACACAAAAGTTTCATACATATTTTAAGTGGTTCATTAATAGTTTGGACCCTATTTTCTTTCAATAGTTATAAATTTTTCATTCCAATTTATCAATTAACAATTACAATTATTGTTTTCTCTAAAATATTAATAAATTAAATATTTTGTCAGGGAAAAAAAGAATATGCATAAACATATAAAAAAATTATATCAAATTTATTTAAAATAATTGATCAGCTAAAGAATACTATATATTATGTCACCAAAAAGTAAACTGTTCAAACAAGTTAAAATTCAAAACTAAAACAGATTAACATCATTAATTATATATGTTTATATTGAATAAAAATATAATTGTTTTCAAATATATGAAATCACAAAACTAACATTACTATCTTCATGAATCAAAATAGCAAGCAAACTTATAACTAACAAACCCGGACATAGTCCGGGATATCCTCTAGTTGAAACTAAAACAACAAGAACAACCCGAACATGTACCCGAAAAGATATGAACTTGTATCCGACCCAAAACTTTAAAGACACATGTATGGGCATAAAAAATTTAAATCCGATAGAACCTGTGCTTGATAGGACCCGACCCGAATCCGACCCGAATATTCATTTGCTCAGGACTACATCTAACGTTATAAAAAAATAGTTAGTTTTAAACACCATACTTTTTAAGTTTTAACATCACATCAATTCTCTTTTCTCTACCTAATAATTTAACATTCACTCTATTTTTACATTCCACAGTGGTTTTCTAAATAAAAAATAATGTTTTGAATAATTTATTTTGCAAAGTTATAATGAAAAAACATTTTTTTTGTTGTGTTCATATTAAACAAAACAAGTCTTTATTTATAGATTACATAAAATACTTAATTTTGATATAGTTTATTTTATAAAAAAAATTATTATAAATAATTGACCTCAAATAATTATAATAAAATAAAAAATATGAAAAAGCTAAACATCGAATTAAAATACATCGAATCAGAATCATAATTAATTTGTTAGCTTTTTGTATTAGATGTGAATTGGAAGAAACAACAACTGATTTTGATGTGTGTTTTTTTTTCAACCAAACTATTACTTAAAAATGTCATCATAATTGGCAATTTTGATGTGTTTATAAAATGTTAAATAAAATATTAAATTGTATAAAAAGCTATTTTCTGAAGAAACCCCAATTTGAATCCGATTTTTTTCCTAAGAATCACTAGGTTCGGATTGGGCATCAGATCCACACCTACCACGATTCCGAGCAAATCAAAATCCAATCTAACAAAAAAAGGTTTGCAACAAATAAACCTTCCAAATGACTAGAATTTATGAGTTAGCCTTTCAAGTCATTTAAATGCAGGTTAATCTCCCAAGTAAGAATGAACCCGTAATATAGCCCTCGACCGCGTACAGATTTTTTCAATATGTATATAAGCAATTAAAACTACGTGGCTTTGTGTATTTTAAAGAAACCAAAATTATAGATAATGAAAATTCGAACCCATGACTTAAAAAATAACACCAAACACATTGCCAATTGTGCCAACGCAGATTTAACAATATTACAAACATATATATATATATATATATATATATTTATAAACCTATTATTTTTTGAATGAATGTATAATTTATTCAATCAACTTTGGTACAATGAATCCAAGAGTTAAGAGGAGAGTCTAGACAAGATTCACACTTCCATTACGTCCGTGGAGGAATGATCTCCGGGCTGGCGTGTTGAGTTGATTCGATTTGTGACATTCTTTTCAATGAGCTTTGCTAGAGTGGCTGACGGTTGCGCGATGGCTCCATGCCGACACTAATTTTGTTCTCGCCAAATATGGTAGATGGCGGATTGAAAAGCATAACGCAGAAGAAACAATACGTTCTTATGTCGAGATGTTGTGAGAAGTATCACAATTTGTTCCCAAACAAAAGTGTAATCTGATTCAAGAAGCTTCAGTAAGATGATCCGCCAAACCTCTTTAGAATAGGGGTATTCGAAGAAAAGATGATTACTCGTCTCTTCCGAATGTCAACAAAGAATACACTCGCCATTGTGAATTAGATCCAACAGCGCATTCTAGCTCCTGTTGTCAACTATTAACCCAATAGAGTTTGTATACCAAATGAATTCCAATTTTGCTTTTCAAAGCTTTTATGAACTAATATTATCACTTAAACATGTACACAATATATATATATATATAATAAAAATTATCGATAGTTTCTCAATGGAACAACTTACTTTCGTCGAATATTTCTTGTAAATTTTGCATGACAATTTTTCAAGTTGTAAAAATGTTGCAAATTGGTAAGGAAAAATTGTAACAAACAATATTATTGTAATTTTGTAATGAATTTGTAATACAATTGTGACATATATTAATCATCGTAAATATATTGCAAATTTTCTTGCAAATTTTTAACAAAATCCAATATCGCAAAAATTATGTGGCAATATCCCTTTTTCTTGTAGTGATTAGATCTCTCCTCCAATGGAATAACCCATCGATCGTCTCTCCACCGCAACAACACCATCAACCACCACTTCCTCCACTGTAATAGCCTCAACCACAATCGTTATGGTCCTCACTAGGCATCAATCAAAGCTGCGACAACTCTCTTCCGACGAAAGAATCCATCTCTGTAATTTAAAACTCGTTTTCATCTTGAAACCGGAAATCTCGACCGTGTTTTTGTTTTTCATCTCCGAATTTGCTCAGAAATTAATCAATTGTGATTACCTCAAGGCGAATAATATTTAAAGTGTTGAAATGTATTTGAGATTCTCTCTTTGTTAGATCGTCTTCTTGTTTTCATACGCTTCATGGATCCCAAAATTCACACTTAAGTATTTTGATAAATAAAAAAGGAGAATTGGGGTATAAATCTTCGTGATGAACATAAGATAAATAATATTGAATTTGATGAAATGAATTTATTTTAATATGATCGAATGATCGAAACTAATACAAGAATATCTCAAAAAGGATGTAAAATTATAACATAACGTCAACTTGATGAAAAAGTAGTGCATAGTGATTTGTGTAGAGAATATTGGCTAAAAAACCAGAATACCTAAAAATGAAGTTGAAGACTGCCATTTATACTTCTCCATCGTCCTCAACTACTCCTTGTTTCACGGAGCACACTCCTTTATTTGCAGAGCACATTTTGCCACGATCTCAGATTTGGCTCTAGCTCCAAGATTCTTGTTTGACTGATTCAACTCGATGTTATCGACCACCTTGATGTCATTAAGCTCCAGCTCGTATATTACAGTGGACTTCTCTTATTGGACGGTCGGAAGCTCGCAAATAGGCATTGAGTGAGTGATATCTTGTTAAATAATTGGGCTTTCGAGTAGGTCGGGTTTGATGTCAAAACCAGCTTCAACACGTTTTATGCATATACCAACGTTTTCTCACTATATTTGCCTCTTAATCGATTATTACCAAATAAAGATTTTCATGGATTGCTTAAAAAACAACCGAGTCGCCGATTATCGATTTCTCAGATGAAATTCATGTTTTATGATTTTGATCTCTCCTTAAAGTCGATTTTGAAATCCAAAGCAAAAAGTTGTAGTTTTAACATGGAAATGGAGAAGAAGTGAAGCTTTTAGAGAGGTACAAAAATGGTGATTTCATTTTCTTCTAAGAAAAAGTGATGTGATCATGGATAGCCTAAATGGATATGTGATCCATTTGCACTTTTTTTCCCTTGTCTTCGGTTTTTTCCATAGGGTTTTCCGGAGAAAAGTTTTTACTGAGGCTTATGGCTCACATACTTCATTTTTCCATTTGTTGATCATGATCAAGGTCCAACAACATCAAAAACATGGCCCTTGAAGTGGAAGAGACAATTTTCAAATTCAAACTTTATCTTTAGTTATATTGTATTTTCGGGGTGCTTGTTTTCGAGGTGTTCTCGTAAACACACCCTTCTTTTATTTCTTCTCTTCTTCTTTCTCTTTATATTTTTGATGTAAGAACTTATCTACATCTTTTTATCAAAAACATTTTTTTAAGTTAGATCATGGTAAATCAAAGGTTCTCTCATATCCTTTGTGCGACCATTCGATTTACCGTGAATCTAAGGCCTTCCGCATCCTTAATGTGATCATTCAATCCACAACTCCTATCAGTGACTTTTATCACTCGTTGCAGCCTTGTAATGACCCTCGCTTAGGGCTAAGCCGCGCCTCGGCAAATAGGTGTAGCGATGGTCGGATTAGTCTGTTAAGTTTTTGGACAAAACCTAGTTAAGCACCTCGGTGACTAAGCTAGGTGCATGCCTTGTTGGTTAGTCACCAGCGTTACCTTCGTCCGAAGAAACGTCAGTTACCCTCGGACGAAGAAACGTCAGTTACCCTCAGACAAAGAAACGTTAGTTACCTTCAGACAAAGAAACGTCAGTTATTCACAGACGAAGAAACGTCTAAGCTGATAAGGATTGTCCAAGCATGACAAATCCTGTAAGCACGAAGTGTCGCGACCATGTGGGACGAGTCAACTGAAGCACGACAAAGCGAAAGCACGACAAATCCGCAAGCACGACAAATTGGAAGCAAGACAAACTCGAAAGCACGAGGTGTCACGACCATGTGCAACGAGTCATCGGTAAGCACGACAAATCCGAACCACGACAAATCCGCAAGCACGACAAAGCTGGGCTGACTCAGCTCTCTGCCTGCCTGCTTGCTTAGGTTTATATATAGGAAGCAAGCAACTCCCATTTCTTCATCGAAACCACTTCAAACCTCTGTTAAAATCGGTCTAGAAAACCCGAGTCTTGGTCCACGTTTTTATCCACTCTTTTCTATTATCTTAGACCATCGAGTGGAAGCAAGATTAGTCGATAATCTAGCCTAAGCTCTGGCCGTTTTTAGAGAAGGAAGATCTGGTCTAGATCATTAGTCAAATCCAAGTTCTAACCGTTCATAAAGTAAATGTGAGTCTTGGTTATGTTTGTCGTGTGTTAGATGAGTAGAACACACGTGCTTGTTTATTTCTATGTTTGTAATCGTAGAGGTTCATGCTAGGATTTTAGTTTAAGTGTTTTAATTAATTGTTATGCATGATGTTTGATTGTGTGATTGAGTGCTGCATAATTCATGTGATGATTGTGTGTGTAGTTGCTACTAACCTTTGTGGATGCAGGGTTTCAAATTAAACTTGATTCGCATATATGATTTGTATTATATATGCGGGTTATTGTAATTTTTGTGTTGTTTCTGATTAACGTTGCAAGTGATAAAGAGGATCATGTAACGTTCTAACTTTCTAACATTAGTAGAGAGCGGTTGACACTTCCATGTACCGGGAGTCACGGAGAGACGGGATTGCAGCCTTGGGCCGTGGCTGACCGATGTAATCCACAGAGAGACGGGATTGCAGCCTTGGGCCGTGGTATCACACTAGTCGGATCACTGGTCTTTTAGCCTTGGTGGTTGAGGCCGAGTGAGGTAAAAAGGACAATGGAAGGAAGTTGTCAACTGGCTTTATAGGTTTTTTTGTGTTAACTTGTTACTTTAAAAAAGGATTGCGGTAAGAGGTCCTCTCAGTGTGTTATGCTTTAATCATCGTTTCCGCATGTGCATTCTCTTATTATTGTGTGATTGCTTCTTGATTGTTATTTTAGGTTTGGGTTGGGAATATTTATTTGCATGTTACGGGAGCATTGGCTCACTGTGTAATTAGTACTCATGACTCCAATTTGTTTTGCAGGTAAGCCTTTAGAAGGAACCACTAGCGGGTGTGCGGAACGATAGGACCACCGGAAGTAGGTTTTTGATGTCTTTTGTAAATCTATGTTTTTGATATGTTTTTATGACTCTTTTGGGCTCTAGGCCTTGGCAAAAGTTAAACCTTGTATAATTGTTGCAAATAAATAAAAGTATGTTTTTAAGAAATTTTGGGTGTTAATCTGATATTAGTCTCGTCCGGACTAACACAACTCTTGGTCATGGAACGGGTTGCAAAGCCTTAGGTAATGGTCAAGAGGTAAAGGTACCTTAGACGGTCGATTCGGGAAGCTGGATCCGTTCTAGTAACCTTTATCGGCCGGTCAATGGGTATCTACCGTGGCGTTCGTAATCAATGTTGATCGGGGACGTTACACCTATCCCTTGTACTCCATAACTTCAGAGTGTCAAAATTGGGACGTGATTCCTCACTGGAATCTCATCAGAAAGCCATTCTTTCTAAATACGTTTATATATAAACATATTTTTAATATAACTAAATTTTGCGCTAGTACAATCGGTAATGTGCATGGGACTATTCTCGCAAGTAATGGATTTGAATCTCCATTATGTATAATCTTGGTTTTTTATCATATACTCACGTCGTTCTCTTATGATTGATGTTTTAAGAAAAAAAATTGGTTTTAAAAGATTAGTCTTTTTCCTTTTCTATGCAATTTTAATGAAAACATAATGCAGAATTGTTCATTCCAAGACATATTAATTCATTTTATCAAATTATTATTGGCCAAAACTTATGAAAAATTGTTTAATGCAAAAAATAAGAAATTTATAACTATGTATGTATGTGTTTTTTTAATATGTTTAAAAAAACTAAAACATCAAATAAAAATGAACTGAGGGAGTATAAAGCATGTAGATTTGATTACATCTACACGGTTATATACAAATTGAAAAATTTATACGCGACCAAATATTATACTGCGAGTTGACTTTTAATTATGGGTTCACCAATATTAAAATGACTTGAAAAGCCAACTCGTAAACCATAATAACCACTTGAATGTTTTTTTGTTGGACTAACATTCTTATATTACTGTTAAAATACGGTTCCAACAATTCGAAGTAACCAGGAACTCGATGCCAAAGAGTCTAGACTTAAACTTAAAGCAATTTTAAGTCGTCACCCTATCTCCTAAGCTTTCACCAGTGTAACGTCCCTGATCCGCGATAAGCTCGCGGAGATTGGACCATGGTCGGAAATGGGGCAAGGCTTCGGGGAAAATCTTAAGGAAGTTCGGCCAATGGTCCAAGAAAGGACTAAGTCTAGTTTTTGGGAGGACTTAGTCGTAATAAGGAAGAAATGAGCTGGAATAGCGAGCTGGGTCAGCTGGAGTAGTTGTCGGGAAGCTGGACTAGCTGCCGGGAAGCTCAACTCAGCTGGACCAGCTGCCGGGAAGCTCAACCTAGCTGAAAGGAGTGTTCGACAGCTGAGTTAGCTAATTGGTTGATTGAACGGTTATGGGCAGTTGAGCGGTTAAGGGCAGTTGAGCGGTTAAGGCCGAAAGGTTTCAAAGATCAACTCACACCCATTCGCTGGTTTTGGTCGAACGGTTGCCTTAGGGTAACTACCATTCAATCATCGCCTATAAAAGAAGGCCTTGGGGTCAGTTTTTGAGGATCACGCATACAAGGGAAATTCCCTGAAAACTCTAAGGAAAGAACTCGAAAGAGAGAAACACCGAGAAAAACACGGAAAGAAACACCGAGAGAATTATCAAGGCAGAAGGTTTACCGAGAAAGCTTACAAAGACTAAGGATCGGCGGTCATTCGGGAGAGATCTCACCGGGATACCTAGTCGCTAGACGAGGAGACGCGGTAAAGCGCCCTTTCGGTACGCGTCCCTTAGGTTGGTGCGGATCTTTGGCTTGATGTTCGGAGTAGAGACCACCAGTGATTCGGGGAAGTCTCGCTCGGGCAAGGGCTCTCTTAGGATAGACTCGATGATATCTTAGATCGGCTTAGTCTTGGTCGGATTCGGACTTAGGCTGGAGGATGATCCGTGGTAAGGCGAGTTGCTTGGGGATCTTAACGGATTCGGTTACTCGACCCAACCAGATGCGGTGACTCGACCCAACCGGATGCGGTGAACCTCGGCGCCAAGTCTCGGAATCATCTAAGTCATTAGACCGCATGATATAGGCATCTCGGCATATGCATTGATCTGAATGCTTAAGCGAGCGATGGGTTACTTATGTTCCTCTGATTTTCAGGAAACGATGGTGATCGTGGAAAGGATCATACTTAGTCGCGTGAAGACTCGTGGCCGGATCGATGGGTGGTGATATCGGATAGAATATGATCGATTACTTGTAATAGCATAATGCAAACTTAACTTGTATCGAATCCTTGATTATTGCTTAATAAAGATCCGGTTTTATCCTAGCTTTGACTCTATCTATTGTCGTATTTTTACGAAGGAATCATAGAACGAACCTCGAAAATAGATTGTTTAAGGAATGAGCCCTAAAATGAATGAAGTGGCTCGGAATCACCTAGTGATTCGAGTGGGAACGTCCATCGCGGACTTAGTGTCCGAGTTGGAGTGTTTGAAGTTGGTATCAGAGCATGCTTACTCCTATGACGGTTATATGTCGGATTAGGGAACACCACTCATCTGCCACCGAGTCTCACGCGGAGTTTAGGCTTGTTTTACCCAATATCGGAGTATGATAGTTAGTATGATGAACTAACTTATCGGTTTTGTTGGACAGATGACAAAGGAAATAATCATGAGAAAGAAGAAGGAAAAGGGCATTGCCCGGACTGATGATGCAAACCCATCCGGACCTGTGGATGGGAAGGACGCAACCGAGACTCATGTTCCAATCGCAGAAATTGGAAAAATGCACGAGTTACAATTTCCTTAGAACGATGAAGTTGAATCTTCGGCTAAGACTCGTCCATTAAGCGAAAAAAGGAACAAGGTTCCCACCATGGCGGAGATGTGGAAAACGCTTCAAGATATGATGGAGCAGATGAAATCCATGACGGATATCATGAAGGCGACCGAGGAACCCGTGGTAGTACAAACCGCGATCCCAATTGGGACAACTTCGGTAGTGCCACCTGTAATACCCACCGCGATCCCAATCGGGACAACTCCGGTAGTGACAATTTCGGAAGCCGTGGAGTTAAGGTCTCCGGACCCAAGGAAAAGCCGCCGCAAGGTGGATTACTTAAGCGTGTTAGAGCATGTCTCAAAGCTCGGAACTCGGAGCTTTAAGGGCAGTGCATATCCGATAGAGGCGGATGAGTAGAGGGGCAGGCTGGAAAGAAATTTCAGTTCCACTTGATGCCCGGATGACTACAAGAAAGATATCGCGATTCACTTCTTGGAAGGTGACGCGCATAATTGGTGGATTGCGGTAGAGAAACGTATGGGTGATCGTGTTGTCACCTTTGCGGATTTCAAAGCCAAATTCAACAAGAAGTTCTTCCCAACGGAAGCCTGGGACAAGTTATAGGCTGATTTCCTCGACTTAACCCAAGGGACCGATCGGTCTGCGGATATGAAGAGGAATTCAATCGCCTAAGGCGATACATGGGCAGGGAACTCGAAGACGAGTCGGTGCAAGTCCGCCGTTTCATTCGGGGCTTAAGGGTTGAACTCCGGACTCTCTGCAAGGTCCGCACCTTTGGCTATGTGTCCGAGCTAGTGGAGCGGGCTGCCTTGCTGGAGGCAAGTCTTGCGGAGGAAAACCAGGATAAGCTTGAGAAGAATCGGTCCCGCTCAGGCGGAGACAAGTCCACGGATAGGAAACGAAAGTATGATCAAATGGATGATGGAAAGTCATCGGGAAGTCGCCGCCAATGCGGGACTTGTGGAAGAAGGCACGGTGGTGAGTGCTGGAAGACAAGTGGTGCTTGTGCTAGATGCGGCAGTAAGGAACATAAGGTCCAAAACTGTCCGCGGCCGGACCAAGGGTCCGCAAGGGCGACAGGCTCCGGTGAAAGAACTTGCTACTACTGTGGAAAATTCGGGCATTTCAAAACAGATTGTCCGCAACTTCAAGTAGAAAGACAAGCGGGACTTAAGGAAAACCGCAGAGGCAATGAGTCGCAAGCCAAAAGGCAGACTGTAACCCCGCGAGTGTATGAGTTATCGAAGGAAGCTGGCGAGGCCGACAACTTCAACGCGATCACTGGTATGTGTCTTACCTAATCTGATCGAATTCAGCATGTAGGCAGCATGCATGAACAAGTAGGTACTTAGCATTCTAGGTGAATGTATAGGGATCTTAGACATTGGTGGTGTAGCGACCCACACAATGTTCGATACCGGGGCATCACATTTTTTTTCCCTCGCGATGATCGGTAAAGGAATGTGCCAAATGGAACTAGGAAGTGGCTGCGGCATCGCGAATGCCGCAGGCGGACAGATCATGTACTCCTTAGGCATGGTCCGAGACATTCCAGTGGAAATAGCGGGCCAAAGTATGATCGCCGATCTAGTCGTTGTCCCACTTAAGCATCATGATGTAATTTTGGGCATGGACTGGCTTGGCAAATACAAGGCCACCATGGATTGTCATCGAGGCCGAGTGCGGTTTGAAAGGGAAGGTGCAAAGGTCGAGTTCCAAGGAATAAGATCGACTCCGGGGAGTTTAGTGGTCTCGGCAATCCATGCCGGATGGATGCTAGAGAAAGGATGCAAAGCATACCTAGCCACTATCTCGGTAACGGAAGTCGGGCAGGATGCGGAGTTAAAGGATATTCCGGTGATAAAGGATTTTGCGGATGTGTTCGAGTCCTTGAAAGGCTTACCACCTGATAGGTCCGACCCATTCACGATTAAATTTGAACCAGGAACGACTCCTCTCTCCAAAGCACTTTATCGGATGGCTCCGGCGGAAATGACTGAGTTAAAGAAACAACTTGAAGAGTTGTTGAATAAAGGATTCATCAGGCCGAGTAGCTCGCCGTGGGGCGCACCGGTTCTGTTTGTAAAGAAAAATGATAGAAGCTTCAGGCTTTGCATCGACTACCGGGTATTGAATCGGGTTACGGTGAAGAACAAGTACCCGCTACCCCGGATAGATGAGTTGCTAGATCAACTTAAGGGAGCAACATGGTTCTCGAAGGTGGATTTGGCCTCATGTTACCACCAAATTCCCATTGATACGGTGGATTTTCGGAAAACGGCATTCCGGATTAGATATGGCCACTACGAGTTTGTGGTAATGCCGTTTGGGTTAACCAATGTCCCGGCAACATTCATGAAGATGATGAATGAGATATTCCGCGATTGTTTGGATGAGTTTGTGATAATCTTTATCGATGACATACTCATCTATTCAAAGGATCAGAAAACGCATCAAGGTCACTTGAGAAAAGTGATGGAACGATTAAGAGAAAAGACACTCTACGCAAAGCTAAGCAAGTGTAGCTTTTGGCAACGGAGTATTGGGTTCCTTGGACACATTGTGTCGGAACAAGGGGTCTCGGTGGATCCAGAAAAGATCTGAGCCATCAAGGAATGGCCAAGACCAAGAAACGCCACAGAAATCCGAAGTTTCCTTGGGTTAGTTGGGTATTATCAAAAATTCGTAAATGGTTTCGCGAGTTTGGCCCAAGCAATGACTCGGTTAACAGGGAAAGATGTGAAGTTTACTTGGACGGAGGAGTGAGAGAAAAGCTTCTCCGGGTTAAAAAGTATGCTGACGAGTGCACCGGTGCTAGCTTTACCAGAAAATGACGAGCCCTATACAGTGTATACAGATGCATTGATTTCGGGGCTAGGGTGTGTTCTGATGCAAAAATGCAAGGTAATCGCCTACGCTTCAAGGCAATTGCGAAAACACGAATGGAATTATCCGACCCATGATTTGGAAATGGCGGCGGTGGTATTTGCACTAAAGATTTGGCGTTCATACTTGTATGAAGCTAAGGTGCAAATCTTCACCGATCATAAGAGTTTGAAGTACATCTTCACTCAGCCGGAATTGAATCTTAGGCAACGGAGGTGGATGAAACTTGTCGCGGATTATGACTTGAACATCGCCTACCTTGCGGGGAAGGCTAATCTAGTTGCGGATGCTTTGAGTAGGAAGCGGTCGGTGGTTGCAGCGAGGAAAAACTGTGAAATGTTGGTGAACATGATCGGATCATTGCATCTTAATGCTTTGTCCTTTGAGGTGGAGCCGTTAGATTTGGGAGCGGCAGACCAAGCGGATCTGTTGACGCGGATCCGGATTGCCCAAGAGAAGGATGAGAATCTGATTAAGGTGGTGCAAAACGATTAGACCGAGTACCAAACCTTGAACAATGGGACAATTGTGGTTAATGGTCGAGTTAGTGTGCCAAACGACAAGGGGCTAAAGGAGGAAATACTTAAGGAAACGCATCAATCTTAAGGAAACGCATCAGTCTTACCAAGATGTACCGGGACATGAAGCGGTATTATCATTTGGTTGGAATGAAGAAAGATGTAGCCGAGTATGTCTCTAAGTGCCCAACGTGTCAATTGGTTAAGGCGGAGCATCAAGTTCCGAGTGGACTTTTGCAAAGCTTACCTATTCCCGAATGGAAATGTGACTATGTCACGATGGACTTCGTGACGGGACTACCTAGAACTCGCAACAAGAAGGATGCGGTTTGGGTAGTGGTGGATCGGTTGACAAAGACGGCTCACTTTGTCGCGATCAAGAAAACTGATGGAGCCGATGACATCGCGGCCAAGTACATTAGTGAGATTGTCCGGTTACATGGTGTTCCGACAAGTATAGTCTCGGATTGGGATTCGCGGTTTACGTCTCATTTCTAGAAGGCTTCCAAAAAGCCTTGGGAACCAGGTTCAAAATGAGCACCGCGTACCACCCGCAGACAGACGGGCAGTCGGAGCGAACGATCTAGATTTTGGAGGATATGTTACCAAGCTAGTATCGGGATGTCGCCTTATGAAGCATTGTGTGGACGTCCGTGTCGCACACCGCTATGTTGGACCCAAGTGGGAGAACGCAATGTGATCGGGCCGGAGATTGTCGAAGAAACCACGGAAATGATCAAACTTCTAAGGATAAAAATGAAGAAAGCCCAGGATAGGCAGAAAAGCTACGCAAACAAGCGTCGAAAAGACATTGATTTTGCGGTGGGCGATCTAGTCACCTGAAAACAATAACGTTTAAGGGAAGGGCTAGAACATCGAAGACGGGAAAACTTGATCCAAGGTACCTCAGGCCATTCACGATCCTCGAGAAAATTGGGGCAGTCGCTTACAAGTTGGACTTGTCGGAATCAATGAAGGCATTCCATAATGTCTTCCATGTTTCGCAACTAAGGAAATGTTTGGCAGAAAAAGACGTGGTGGTTCAAAGAGTGCCTGCGGAACTCAAGGAAAACCTTACCATCGAAGCGTTACCGGTTCGAATTATTGACAAAATGGATAAATGAACAAGAAGGAAAGTGATTCCAATGATAAAAGTTGTATGGGATTGCAACGAAACCGAGGATGCTTCATGGGAAACAAAGGCAAGGATGAAAGCTGATTTTTCTAAGTGGTTTGGAGAACAAAACCTTGGGCCGGATTCAAGGACGAATCCCCTTCAGGTGGGGGAGACTTGTAACGTCCCCGATCCGTGATAAGCTCGCTGAGATTGGACCATGGTCGGAAATGGGGCAAGGCTTCGGGGAAAATCTTAAGGAAGATTGGCCAATGATCCACGAAAGGACTAAGTCTAGTTTTTGGGAGGACTTAGTCGGAATAAGGAAGAAATGAGCTGGAATAGCGAGTTGGGTCAGCTGGAGTAGTTGCCGGGAAGCTGGACTAGCTGCCGGGAAGCTCAACTCAGCTAGACCAGCTGCCGGGAAGCTCAACCTAGCTGAAAGGAGTGTTCGACAGCTGAGTTAGCTAACTGGTTGATTGAACGGTTATGGGCAGTTGAGCGGCTAAGGGCAGTTGAGCGGTTAAGGCCGAAAGGTTTCAAAGATCCACTCACAACCATTCGCTGGTTTTGGCCGAACGGTTGCCTTAGGGTAACTACCATTCAATCATCGCCTATAAAAGAGGGCCTTGGGGTCAGTCTTTGAGGATCACACATACAAGGGAGATTCCCAGAAAACTCTAAGGAAAGAACTCGAAAGAGAAAAACACCGAGAGAAACACCAAGAGAATCATCAAGGCAGAAGGTTTACCGAGAAAGCTTACAAAGACTAAGGATCGGCGATCATTCGGGAGAGATCTCACCGGGATACCTAGTCGCTAGAAGAGGAGACGCGGTAAAGCGCCCCTTCGGTACGCGTCGCTAAGGTTGGTGCGGATCTTTGGCTTGATGTTCGGAGTAGAGACCACCGGTGATTCGGGGAAGTCTCGCTCGGGCAAGGACTTAGGCTGGAGGATGATCCGTGGTAAGGCGAGTTGCTTAGGGATCTTAACGGATTCGGTGACTCGACCCAACCGGATGCGGTGAACCTCGGCGCCAAGTCTCAAAATCTTCTAAGTCATTAGACCGCATGATATAGGCATCTCGGCATATGCATTGATCTGATTGCTTAAGCGAGCGATGGGTTACTTATGTTCCTTTGATTTTCAGGAAACGATGGCGATCGTGGAAAGGATCATACTTAGTCGCGTGAAAACTCGTGGCCGGATCGATGGGTGGTGTTATCGGATAGAATATGATCGATTACTTGTAATAGTATAATGCAAACTTAACTTGTATCGAATCCTTGATTATTGCTTAATAAAGATCCGGTTTTATCCTAGCTTTGACTATATCTATTGTCGTATTTTTACGAAGGAATCATAGAACGAACCTCGAAAATGGATTGTTTAAGGAATGGACCCTAAAATGAATCAAGTGGCTCGGAATCACCTAGCGATTCAAGTGGGAACGTCCATCGCGGGCTTAGTGTCCGAGTTGGGGTGTTTCAACCAGCGTCTAGTGGCTTGTACAACACCAGCGCCGGTTAGCCCCTCTCCTGTCTCTTTTTTTAGCTTTGTTGATTTGCTTATGTTGAAACTTTTATCGTTGGTGGTGCTTTCGATCTGGATTTTCGTTTTCTCGCGAGGTTAAGTTGTAGGAGAAGATATGGGAGCCGGATATTAAGGTCAACTGAGTTTCTAGGCCACTAACTCCTCATATCACATCTTACCGCCACTTTCCAATCTCCATATATGAAATTCTTTTGGTTTGTGAGATGCGACGGTAATGCCGGCGGTGGTGTTTAGTCTCTGTCGGTTGTTTGCTCTGGTGTCTCCTCTATGTTTTGACCTTGCATAGAATAGACTCTCTTTATGGGTTGGATTCTTCTTATTCATAGCATCAAAAGAGGTGATCCCACACTTGGCTTATCGTTGTTTTTTACTTCTTTTTAATGGAGGTACCCGTAGTATTTCACCTGACTCTTTCATTATTCATGGAGGCTTATAATCAGCTTTTGAAGCTTTGGTTTTAATTTGAGAGGTCTTATTCTACTATATGAGGTCTATGTTATCACTCAATCATCCGTCATGGAATCCTTGTTTCGGTAATTTGGTTTCAAAGGCTGGTCAATCAAAGAAAAAGATTTATCTAAATTAAGAGAATTGTTGTCGTATTATCGTAAAAGATATTGGAACTTTGGTTGCTATTATGGATTCGGGAACACCTAATTGTCTACGACTCAAAACAATACATAATATTCTCCATTTTGAATCTGCTAAATTTCATTGATTACTGGAGCATTGTTTTTGTACCCTCCCCTGACAATCTTTGCGCCGAGGCTATCATTTTTAGTGTCACGAAGGAGCTTACATATCTTTCATATGTTGCTCGTGAAGGGCCTTTGTGAGTTCATGCTCTTACGGAGGCAGAGTTCGCCAACAGACATGAGAGCATATGAAAACCAATCGAAGAGCTCAGGATGATAGTGATTTTCATCTTAAGGTGTTGGGAATTTCATAAGTTCCAAACCTGAAACTTTGTTTTTTGTTTATATCACACCTACTGGTGTTTTATTTGAATCTTTGTAATCGTTTCATACCAACTAGGATAGTATCCGCGTTATACACGGAATAAAATATTTATCAAGTACAACTAATATAGTTTTAGTATAGATTTATTATACGGAATTTAAGATCAACTTTACATATTTAAATTTGTGATTATATTTTATAAAATTTATTCCATCTTGTAAAACAGTTGAAACCAACATAACATGTTTTTCAAATATACAGGTAAATGACTCAAAGATAGATAATATAGAAGATTGCATATATAACCAAAAACCTATCGCCAATTTCCGATCTTATTTATTAATGATTATTTTAATTGATGTAGAGTAAATCATAATTCTTCGTTCGAAAGCTATTTAATCAATTTCTATTTTGTAGTGTAATTAAATTATTAAATTCGTATTAATTAAAAGTATGTTTAGATATCGAGATTATGTTATTGTGGTGTGTTTGGATATAAATATAGTAGTAGCCTAGTAGGTAATAAAAGAGTAATAAATTAAATAAAAAAACTAAAAAAAGAAGAAGAATGAAAGCTTGACTTAAAAGTATGTTTGGATATTGTAGTGTGTTTGGATGAGAATATAGTAGTAAGTAATAATAGAGTAATTAATTAGATCAAAAAAGAGAAAAAAAAAAAGAGTTTGACACATAAGCTCAAAATGTTTCTCCTTTAATATATAGAAGATTTTTGGTTTAGTAAAATTGTTATCCAGTGTTAAAAAAAAACTTAAAGCAATATTAAAATACAAGACATGAGAAATATAAGATAAAATGTGACAATCATTTACCTATCTTTCTAGTAAAATAGAGGGAATGTCGAAGAATGATATTTTTAAAACCGGATTGAGCCGGCAAATACCTAAAAACTAGCTATAAAATCGAACCATATTAAACCGGGTTTAGTTGGAAAAGTGAGATTTTCTATAATTATGCTTCTTTGAAAAAGTTATAATAAATGTGATTTGTAAAACTAGTAATGTTTATACTTCTATTTTTATGGACAACAATAATAATTTGTTTTTATATACACATTTAAACTAACGTTTGTTATTGCTTTTAAATTTAAACTGTTAAAGGTTTTTTTTCTTCATTCATTATAGTTATGTATTTTTAACACTATATTTTTATTATTATTCTATTATAAATTATGAGAACTGTTACATCGATGATTATATAATAGACATGTTTTTTGTCCTGATCCACGCCAGATGATTTTACATGTCTCATGCTGAAGATTTCTTTCAAGTTTATCTCCATTAATATGCAAATATAATAATATATCGCATCTTCTGGATTCAAGTCTCATATTTCATAATGTATAAACTTTAATCTACTTTTGATCAACTATTGGGACAAGAAAACTTCTACTCATTTTAATTATGATTAATTAGGTAAGTAGCAAAGTTTTGAATTATAATTAGTATACTAACCATTTCATAAATTTAATTTGCAAACTAACCAATGCATTGTTGGTTTTATGGTTTTAACCTGCATGCACACGTGCACCTAGAAGAACCATATTATCTTATTATATAGTTTAATATGTTGTACTATGTGAGCAAACAAAATAGTATAGCTATTATTTGTATAACATAACTAGTTACATAGTATAGACTAATGCAAAACGGATCTGAAGTAAACAACCTATATATTTCATCTTAATAAACCATAAACTTTAAATATAAAATAGTTAATTTAAATCTTAAATATAAAATAGTTACTTTCAAATCCAAAATTTTAAATTATAGACCTTAAAAAAATTATGGGAGAATTTCAAAATTAGATTTAAAAAAGATTTTGATCATAGCTAATCCTAAACCCTAAAAACTAAATCCTAACATAACATATTTAACCCAAACATAATTGATATTTTAAATAAATGATATTATATTAGTGTTACACTCAGCTTTATTATACAGCTTTATTTGTACAATTATTTTGTACAGCTTTACACTATGCTAAATCTTACCGCTTCAGCTTACAACTAAAAAACTTGTAAAGCTTTTGGTTACCAATCGGATCCACAAATTCTAAAATCTAGTTCATCACTGCCGTTCACCACCGTTATCACCGCCACGACTACTGTCAGTCTATCACCGACGTCGCTGCCATGACCTCTATCATCACAATTGATTTCTGTTCACGGTAAATCCTTAATTTCCGTGCATGAATCTCAATTGTTTTTATTTTGTTCATATTTAGGAGCTTGAGATTCATCAATGGCGGATTTTTAATCAAAGTACAATATGTAGCAATCTATAGCTTTTTCGAAAGCTCTTGACAACTAGATTTTAAATGATAAGAACTTTAAATCGTATTTTCTATTAAGTTTAACGGAATTTCACCGAGCAGTTTTGGTCCCAAACTTTAAAATGAAATTCCTAGAATTCTAGAATGAATCTTAAAAAATCGAGACTAATCTAATCTTATGAGACGAAACTTAAGAAAACACAATAGTTTATTTTAAATACTGAGCATATATGATTTTCGGGTTTAAAATCCTTATCGAGAGGGATTCAATTCGAATTTCAGAATTTTTCATCTTTAGTTTATAAATGTGCATGTTAGAATGATGCTAAAAAGTTTCTTCAGCTCAGTTGCTTAAGTGTGCGCTAGGTTGTCTTTGAGATGGTGAGTTCAAGTCTTAATGGACAATAGGAGTAAACTCGCAAACCCTAGCTACTTGGAAGTTCTTTTTGCAGAAAACCCTACCCTAAATTTTAAAACTAAACTTTAAACTAAAATAGTTAACCCAAATCAAAATATTAAAATTAAAAATATTTGAAAAAAATACAGTTTAAACAAATAATATGGGAAAAAAAGAAGAAAAATAATATAAAGCAAAAAAATGAGGGTTTGAAATTATATACTAAACCTTAAACCCTAAAACTAAAATAGTTAACCCAGAATCAAAAATTATAAACTTTTTAAAATAATCCTAAATCTTAAACGCATTATGTACTATTCTATACTATGTAGAAGTAAATAGAATATAATGCATTATCAAAAGGGCAAAAATGTCAATAATACATATTATACATCTAATTTGAAAATAAATAGTATTTTTGGATGTTGAATCAATTATAAAAAAAATTGTGTTGTATCCCCTAATTTCCCTAATGATATTCGAGTTGTTATAATTGTTGAAATGTTTGGAGCAAAACATTTATTTGATATTTAGAAACTATATATATTCACATCAATAGAGAAAGAAACATGAAAGTTATTTTTTTTCAACTTAACTATTAATAAAATAATACCAACCGAATTGGAAATCCAAGTCGGTAGAGTATTACTTACATAAAAAAAATTAAAGCTCTACTGAAAATAAATGTTTATACCACCCGAGTTGGAACATAAAAGTGATTATATTTTTGTTTTTAAAAATCATTAAATTTGGTCGAATCCGGTCTGATAACATCGCCCCTCCGGTTCTAAAAACGTTGGCGAAGAGGATGGCAAACTTTCGGGACCCATCGCTATAGCCACGTGACCACGATTCCTCCGCCAGCTCGCACTGTCCCTCCTTGTGGGGCTCCTTCCCCTAAAGTCTTCCTTTGCTTTCTTTTTATTTTGCACACTAAAATAATACTGTATGACTTTTTTGCTTTAAACGATTTTTCTGTGTGTTTTATTCATTAATTTTTATGGTTTGTATCAACTAGTGGATTAAGTAACGTTGTCAAAAAAAAAAAGTAACATTGTCAAAGTTTTATCAAAGTCTATTAAAGATTGTAATTTTTTTGTTTTTGTTATTTTTGTTGTCAAAAATACTTTAATATAGGTAATGCTTATGTAATACCCCAACGTTTTATATAATAATAATATTTAAAGTTTAGCAAAATTTGTTTCATCTAACATTTAATTATCACTAGCACTGTTGAACGATCGTGATCACTTAACCTGGTTATCCCTTGTCAATATATATATATAAACAATTTAGATTGGATTTTAAACTATAATATAAAGAGTATAAAGAATTGCCCTATATTGTAAACTGGTTTTTCATGCCAACCCCAGTGTTTGGCAATGTCTAGATAATAATATATAATACCAAACCGACTATGAACAATTTAGATCGGATAAAACCTTGTAACCGATGCGCTGGTCAAATAGATTATTATTATAGATATATTAATTAAGAAGATATAAGTGTAAAACATAAGATAATTTTTAAGAAATGCCATTTTTGATATGCTACTTTCCAAAAATCATCTAAAAAATACCATCATTTAACTATTATTTTTCAAAAATACTATTAATATTATATTATTTATTCAAAATATCATTTATGTTTGGATTAACTATATTATATTATGATGTAGTTTTTAGGATTAGACTTTGTTAAGGTCAAAAACATTTTTTAAAGTTTAAGAGAACTGTTCATTTTTCGTTTGAAACTGATGAAATTGTTTTAAATTATAATTTTAATTAATTTAATGACAAAAAAATTCATATTTTTGTTATTGTCTCAATATTTTCGAGCTGTTATTCCTAGGAAACATAACTTTTAATTATTTGGATTGGATCCGAATAGCTTACGGTATCCGGATTCACCACAATCATATGAGTTTAATATACTCACTGTTAGACTTATCTCTATACGCTTTTCCAGGTTCCACTACCTTGTTTCATTAGAGGTTTTTAAGTCGATTATTGAGTCTTACGTTTAATATACCTAAGGTTATGATTCGCCGGTCCATTAAAATCGAGGATTATCCATTCTACCACTTTAAAATGAAGTGTTTTTGGCGAAATTCATATCATCATGCAAATAAGTGGAAACAAAAAAAATCATGCTTAAATTTTTAAAAAATCATCAGGTTCAGTAATTTTGGTTTTTTTAAAAAAAAATTACATAGTAATGTGATTCTTTTTTGGTTTTCGTGAATTCAAATAAGTTTGAGAGAACCTATAATCTCAAACGTATTGGATTTACACACAAAATGTTTACATCTATATCAAGTATCATGCAAACTATATTTTGTAAGATGTTATATGGGAGATGTACCATTTAATATTTTGTTATTTCTAATTTTTTTGAGTCATTTAAAACAAAAATCAATCTAGTGTTAAACGAAGAAGAAAGGTTGGTAGTTGTAAGCAAAGCGTACAAATACAAGGAAGACAAACTCAGTACTTGGAGTTTAGGTGACGACATAATTGCCCTTTTTATGCGCAGAAATCTAACTCCAAACCAAACCCTAAAACTCTGGTGGCAGAATCAATTAGTATGTAAAGAGAGAGTTAAATACAAGGCACTAGTAAAGGAGCTAGAGGCACATGCAATAAAGTAAAGCAGATTACAATTGTGTGAGAGAAAGAAAGCGAGGGGTTAAACGGGAAAGAGTGAAAGTAAAGTGACGTATTGTTGTCTGCGATAGAGAGTAGGAGTGAAGGCTAAGGGAAATGGCAAATCGCTAAAGAGGGTCATTGTCGTTGCAGTTAAGCTCTCTCGCCAAACTTTTTTTTATCTTTCTAAAATTCCATTTTTACCCTTCCTTTCCCTCTCTCTCTCTCTCTCTCCATCAAAACATACCACATTTGTCTGCAACTCACCCCTTTCCTCTTCTTGCTTCACTGTCTCTGTCTGGATTCTTCTTAACTCTAAAGGAGAGAGAGTTAATTCCAGATCACTCATCCTCTTCTTCCAAATGGAATCCGCGCCGCCGGATGATTGTTCCGTTAAGGTCGCTGTCCACATCAGACCACTCATCGGCGACGAACGCCTTCAGGGTTGTAAAGATTGTGTCACTGTCGTCCCCGGCAAACCGCAGGTACAGTTTTTTATCAGCTTCTACAATGTCTGGACTTGGCAAGACCTCCTTTTACTTTTTGTCAACTGATGAGATTCTGTATGTCTGAGATCTAGATCTTGCCACCTTTTGATTCTATCAAGTTTCTCTTTCGCGTATGCATGTTTGGTTCTGTTTTCAAGTCAATTTTAGAATTCTATTATTTCCTCAATTAATTTACTCACGAGATGGAATTGTCTTGTTGCTTTATTGGCAACCTTACCATAAGAAGATGCCTTGAAATGTGCTTCTTTTAACACGATGCAGGTACAGATTGGATCATATTCTTTTACTTTCGACCATGTCTATGGGAGCTCCGGTTCTTCCTCTTCTCATATGTTTGAAGAATGCGCTGCCCCGCTCGTTGATGGCTTATTTCAAGGCTACAATGCTACCGTCCTTGCTTATGGGCAGGTAATCATTAATAGCATCATTGCTCTTTCCCAAACCTTTCTTTCTTTGGCCTTTGACTTTGTTTGTTAAACGCAGACTGGTTCTGGTAAAACGTACACAATGGGTACTGGATGCGGAGACAACAGCCACACCGGAATCGTCCCTCAAGTTATGAACGCTCTTTTTAGCAAGATTGAGACTCTCAAGGACCAGACTGAGTTTCAGATCCACGTTTCTTTTATTGAGGTTTTAATCAACCTTTTTTTTCTTCTCAACTCACAGCTTTCTTTCTAACCTGCCATTAACCATTTAACTTGCTAGATTCATAAAGAAGAGGTCCAAGATTTGCTGGATCCTTGCACGATCAACAAATCAGACAATGGTCACCTAGGCAAGGTAGCACATGTTCCTGGAAAGCCACCGATACAGATCCGAGAAACATCCAATGGTGTTATCACATTAGCAGGATCTACAGAAGTCAGCGTCAGTTCTCTGAAAGAGATGGCTGCTTGCCTTGATCAAGGGTCTGTCTGCAGGGCTACCGGTAGTACTAACATGAACAATCAGTCCAGGTGACCTTTGTTATCATGTTTTTTTTACCCCTAACAGGACATTGCAGTCAACAACTTAAATGGGTCATTAAGGTCTCTTTTTCTTCTATCTCGTGCAGTCGCTCACATGCCATTTTCACAATCACGGTGGAGCAAATGCGCAAAATCAATACAGATTCTCCTGAAAATGGTCCTTACAGTGGGAGCTTGAAAGAAGAATATCTTTGTGCCAAGTTGCACCTCGTAGACCTTGCTGGTTCTGAACGAGCCAAAAGAACTGGTTCCGACGGTTTGAGATTTAAGGAAGGTAGGTGTTCTTCTGTTTTAAACCAGTAAAAGCCTTTTGATCATGGTGCTGTAATGGAAGTTGATTCTTTTCACCAGGAGTTCACATAAATAAAGGTCTTCTGGCGCTTGGTAATGTCATTAGTGCTCTCGGAGATGAGAAAAAGCGTAAAGACGGTGCCCATGTTCCTTACAGAGACAGTAAACTTACACGGCTTTTGCAGGTATATTTGTTTTCAAATTTCTTCTTATCACATTGTTCACTGCTTGCTCCTTTTTCAAAAAATTTGCATGTTAATTTCGTAGGATTCCCTTGGGGGCAACAGCAGGACTGTGATGATAGGTAGCAAACCTGGAGCTTTTCTCATTTATGTTAATTTTCTTCTTTCTAAGAAAATTTTGCTTTAAGCCCTTTCCATTCTGATTAATGCTCATTTCTCTATGCTTGTTATTTGGGTTCCAGCTTGCATCAGTCCTGCAGATATTAATGCCGAGGAAACACTTAACACTTTGAAATATGCAAACCGTGCTCGAAACATCCGAAATAAACCTGTTGTAAGCTATTCAGATATGTCAATCGAAGAAACTAATTATTAAGTTAAAGTAGATAACTCTAATTTTCTTTTCTATTGTTTGTACTTTTTATAAAAAAAAATTCGAACAGGTTAACAGAGATCCAGTTTCCAGTGAGATGCTAAAAATGCGTCAACAGCTAGAATACTTGCAGGCAGAGCTCTCTGCACGGAGTGGAGGATCCTCATGTGCAGAAGTTCAGGTATGTTGACTATTGTGTCTTGTTTTGCTTGGGAAATTAAGAAAGTATTGTTGTATTCCGGCATTTTTCCAGGAGTATAGAGGTTAAGAGTGGGTGTGATGATGTAGGTGCTTAAGGAAAGGATTGCTTGGCTTGAAACTACTAATGAAGATCTTTGCCGCGAACTTCATGAGTACCGCAGCAGATATCCTGGTGTTGAGCATTCTGAAAAAGACTTTAAAGACATACAAGCTGTAATCTTCTAACTGATACTTATATATATTTGTGTGTGGTTACCATGTCTGCGTTAGTCTGTGCCTCACATACTGAGTGGACAATAGGTATATTGTTATGAAATGATGAATTATTTGGTTGCAGGATGAAGTAGTTGGTTCTGTCAGACCTGATGGGCTCAAAAGGAGCTTGCACAGTATAGAGTCCTCCACATATCCCATGACTGAAGCCACAATAGGTATATATAAGAAGTTCCTATAGACTCTAAAGAGTTCAGAAACTGAAAGACAATATGTTATTCACGACTTTTCATTCTATGCAGGTGATTCAAGGGAAATAGACGAAGTGGCAAAGGAGTGGGAGCACAAGCTCTTGCAAAATAGTATGGACAAAGAGTTGCATGAACTCAACCGCCGTCTAGAAGAAAAAGAGGTCTCTTTTACTTGTTATTTATGCAGTAGAATTTCCTGGCATACAGAGGTTTATTCTTGTCCATAACTGCCTAATCCATGTATGAAAACAGTCTGAAATGAAGCTTTTTGACGGTTATGATACGACTGCCCTTAAGCAACATTTTGGAAAGAAAATTGCAGAGGTGGAGGATGAAAAGAGATCTGTTCAGGTTGAGAATATTTTCCATTGGTGATCATGTTTCATTTTGAAAGTTTCATTCCAATAATACGAGTTGCTGAACTGTTGTTTTCTTTCTTTCAGGAAGAGAGAAATCGTTTGTTGGCCGAAATTGAGAACCTTGCTTCTGATGGTCAAGCCCAGAAGTTGCAAGATGTGCATGTTCAGAATTTAAAATCGCTTGAAGCACAGATTCTAGACCTTAAGAAAAAGCAAGAGAATCAGGTTCAGCTACTGAAGCAGAAACAAAAGAGTGATGACGCGGCTCGGAGGTTACAGGATGAAATCCAATCCATCAAGGCACAAAAGGTGTTAATATGACACCTTTTTGAAAAAGGCTTTAGAAATGCTCTATCGCATCCATAAATATTTTTAAGGCATGCGTATAGGCTCGTGTAAAATTTTCTCTTTGGAAGTGCATTTGTTTGATTTTTTCCTTGGCTTTGTAGGTTCAGCTGCAGCACAGAATGAAACAAGAAGCAGAACAGTTTCGACAGTGGAAAGCCTCCAGGGAGAAGGAACTTTTGCAGGTACCTTTGTGTTATCCTTTTAACTTAAGACACTGCGTTGATATTTTCTTCCACAATAAGTCTTCTTTCACAATATCTTAGATTCTAACTGTACCTTTAAACTAAAATTTCGCTGCCCAACAGTTACGGAAAGAAGGGAGGAAGAGCGAGTATGAAAGGCACAAGCTACAAGCCTTAAACCAGCGCCAGAAAATGGTAAGCACAAGATTAGTACCATGTAGTTTAGGAAACTCGGACCTTGAGTAGTTTCCATGATCTCTAAAAGACCGGAAAAAAAGGAAAAGAAGATTCAGCTGTGAACTAATTAAAATTTGCACTCAGGTTCTTCAGAGGAAGACAGAAGAGGCTGCAATGGCTACCAAGAGGTTGAAGGAGTTGTTGGAAGCTCGCAAATCTTCTTCTCGTGAACACTCAGGTATGATTAATAATGTTTTTGTGTTTAGATAGTTGGTGTACCATGGTTTAAACAATGCTAAAATACTTGAACACATATATGGAATCATGTTGCTGAGGACTAGCTGATTGTTGTCAATACGATTTCAAAAACAAATGTGGGAAATTGTATGTAAAGTTGGGCCCTGCACGAATAAGATGGTGATTCTTTAGTGCTGTTAAGATTCTAAATAAAACACTATTTATGCAGCTGGAACAAATGGCTTTGGAACAAATGGCCAGGTGCGGATTGACCATGGTCCCTTTTGTCTTCATCCTGTGTAGTTTGTATTATTGGGATTCTTGGGAAAGCTAATTTAATTCATACTCTTTTAGACCAACGAGAAGTCGCTGCAGCGTTGGCTTGATCATGAGTTGGAAGTCATGGTGAATGTGCATGAAGTACGTCATGAGTACGAGAAGCAAAGCCACGTGTACGTCACAAATGCATTTGACGTTTGCCATGATTTATCATCAGAAATGTAGTTAAACGATTTGGTGGTTACGGTTTATGTATTTAATGTTAATTTTAGACGAGCTGCTTTGGCGGAAGAGTTGGCTGTGTTAAGACAAGTTGATGAATTTGCAGTGAAAGGATTAAGTCCTCCAAGAGGAAAGAATGGTTTTGCTAGGTATTTTTTTTTCATGTTTTTTTATCTTCTAGTTTTCCCCCAGTCCTTATTTACAACTTTTCTTTCAGGGCATCATCGTTGTCACCTAATGCAAGGATGGCCAGAATATCTTCGCTCGAGAACATGCTCGGTATATCATCCAATTCTCTAGTAGCGATGGCGTCACAACTTTCTGAGGCAGAAGAACGAGAGCGTGCCTTTACAAACCGTGGCCGTTGGAACCAGCTACGATCAATGGGAGAGGCGAAGAATTTGCTTCAATATATGTTCAGCTCTCTTGCAGAAATAAGGTGCCTAGAGTTTCCAAGTGATACACCCCCAGCATTTGAGAAAATCTATTTCAGCAGTAGTTAGTCTCCAGTCCAGAGTTTTCATGTCTTTTTCTTTCCTTATGCACATGCAGGTGCCAGTTGTGGGAGAAGGATGTAGAAATGAAAGAAATGAAAGATCAGTTCAAAGAAATTGTTGGCCTGCTGAGGCAGAGTGAGTTGAGAAGGAAAGAAGCAGAAAAGGAGCTAAAATTAAGGGAGCAAGCAGTTGCAACTTCCTTACCTTCATCTCCACTGGTAAGATAGTGCCACCTTTCCTATTTCATCCATATGTCAGAGTAGGTCAGTTATGATTAGGGGAACTACGCATGAAACAGAATATGTTGGTACAGGGAACCCCACCTAGTTCGGCTAAACATTTAACTCAAGACCTGAGCTCTCCAATGACTGTGCCAGCGCCGAAACAGCTCAAATTTAGCCCAGGAATTGCTAACGGAAAACTGAGAGAATCAGCTGCGTTTCTTGATACAAAAAAGAAGGTGAAATTCATTTTGTTCCTCTTAATTTTTGCTCTGCTTCCTTAGAATTACGTTAGCACAGAAAAACTGGAAATACAAGCATCTCACATCTAAAGAGTAATATGTGCTTTTTTATGGGTGCAGATGGTACCGATGGGACAAGCATCGATGAGAAAATTATCAGCCGGAGGAAAACTGGGTGGTAAACTTTGGAGGTGGAAGAGAAGTCATCACCAGTGGATCGTTCAATTCAAATGGAAGTGGCAAAAGCCATGGAGACTCTCTGAGTGGATTAGGCATAGTGACGAAACACTCCTCAAAGCAAAACCTCGGCATAAGGCTCTGCCTAATTAGATCAAGTTTCTTGCAACTGGATATATAGTTTTTTTAAGAGAATCTTTTGGTGTTGATGCTCTTTCTACCTGTGACTATGAGGCTTTGATGGAAAGGATCATATAGTGGGTGCAGGTAATCAATCCTTCCTAGATGTTTTTTTTTCTAAACTTCCTTCCTAGATGTTTAAGAGAGGATATCATTGTCTCTTCTAACAAGATCAATCCATGTGCGAGCAGAGACTGAACTTGCTGCCATGTTTGATTTGGGAGGATAACTCCAAGGTTGTGTGAGATTGGGAACCTCTTTATCGTGCGGTGTAAGGAGAACCATCCCGATCGCGTGCTGTAGCTAACAGATAGCAGACAGCTTGTAGGAGCTAGTTTGTTGTTTTTATGTTGATAGTATTGACATCTTATACATGATTAAAGAAGATCATGGAGGAAAGAGACCTCATTGTTCAAGTTGCAGATATTTGTATGGAGAAGTTACCAGTTTGTACATGATTTTATTATATGTATTTAGTGTTCAAGTTGACGAACACTAGGGGAAGTAAGAGCATTTTCCTTAAAACTCCCCAGAGTAACCAACCGATAAAGATATCATGATTTTGTTTATAAAAATGATCTTTTGTTTTCATAAATTTTTTTTGAACAAACATTAAATACCCTTTTGCTCTTGTCCACTTTCTCTCGATCTAAACCCTTGAACCTATGCAAATGAAAGCCATATCCACGTCAGATCTTCTTCGAAAATCCTTGTTAGATTCTGTATCTGTGTTTTTGCCCTCATCATTCCGAAATTTTGCTTTCCCTACCTTCTGAAGTGGGACAGAATTCAGCATAAAAAACTAGACAGAAAGGAACACCAAAATGTTTGGATAACCATGATTACAAGTCTTGGATGTGAAGGTTAGAGACAAATTTATGTGCTAAATATCTCCCATTGCATCTAAACATTAACATGCAACACCAAATATTACAACAGAAACAATATGCTGCAGTTTTTCATGTCATGGCCAACAAAATAGCATCCTTGTTTCACATATTGCTACACCAGTACGCATAGTGTTCATCTCTCCTGTGGACGCTCACCAGACCACCGCATTGCAGACAGATAAAGCTGCTTCCATCGGCAAAGGCATCAAGCATGATCTGTGACCTCCCGCTTTTTTTCAGAATAGATATGCCATGAGCATCTGCTGTAACTGTATCTTTGGTCCCAAATACGTCTGTTGATCTTGGCTCATGCCCAAGAGGCTGTGCTTCCGTAATGGCACACTCTGCAAATATAGAAGCCAGCTGGTCCATACTAGCTGTTTCTTGGATTCTACGCTTGTAGAGTTCACGGGTACGGTTAAGTATCTGAAGTACTGCCTCATCTCCTCCTTGGGTTCTCATTGCCATCACTACCTGTTCTCTCGAAGATAAGACTCAGGAAAGGGAAAATATAAAGAAAACGGTGACTATATGCATAAACAACACAAGTGATCGGTCTTGCCATTATAGAAGTCCCACGACTAGAGGAGATCAATCAAATCAGGTGCCCAAGATTTGAAATCCAACACATGGCAAACACTCACAGCCAAAATACCATTTCAACAAGGATAGATTAGCATTTTAAAAGTGTAGAAGAAGAAGGAAAAAAAGTAGCATAATCAGAACTAGCCATATAATTCCAAATGGACCACTAATACAGACCGCATGTCCAAAACAAAACAAAAAAGGTTCTTGTCACATAATCTTATCATAAGATAGCTGATGGATGAATGCGAGGTGATAGGATTCTTTAGTTACTTCACTATAGAAGGGGATGCTGCTGTATCTGTTGGCAAGTAGATGGAATGCAAAATGGATTCGAACTTTACAATTCCTAGTTAAAGTGGTAACGAATGACCATAGGGATATCAGGAAGCAGCTAAGAAGCCAATCCGTCCTTCTCCTAGGCAAAACACAACACAGTTTGGTATTTAATCTACCTGTAGAGCCAAACCTAACTAAATATTCAAGAGAAGAATTAACGAATCCTACTACTCAAAGTTTAAAGGATGGAAACAATCCCAAGGTAAAGGGAGAAGAGATCGAAATACCGCTTGAAGAGCTTGTGAAGGTTGTCCTTGATCGACGAGCCTTCGAGCGGCGGAGAGGAAATCCCTAGCGGCGCCGGCCTTGTCACCGGAGTCGGTGTCCATCATCTCCGTGTCGTTCATGGTGGCGTAATGCATTTGCAAATGGGAAGAATTAGAGATAAAAACACCTTGGTACCATACCATCAATTCAAATTAGGGCAATTTTACAAATCCCAAAGGTATTTTGGACCATCGGACTACTACTGGGTCGACCCCAATTAATAAAACGTTTAAGAGAGATTGGCTATATAACATGTACCCATAAAATATTTAAAACTAAGTGACCAGAACTAGAGATTTAAAACCAATTTTTTTTTTTTTTTTGATAGTATAAATCTATTTGTATGACCTGCATCGTGGAGAGAGAATTGGAGTGCCAGACGTTTGAAACGGACTGCTCCGACCTAGTGGAAGTCGTCAATCACCCAGAGGAGTGGCCGGCATTTTCGATTTTTTCAGTCAAGCTCAAGCGCTTACAAGATCGTCTACCCAACTTCTGCATATCCCACATCCCTCGCACTATTAATCTGAAGGCGGACTGCCTAGCACGTTCAGCCAGAGCACGAGATTTTAATTTTTCTTATGTAAGCAATGCTATTCCAACTTGGATCCCAAGATTGGATGGGATTTTCTGATTAATAGTTAGGTTGAAAAAAAAAAAATCTATTTGTATATTTATTGGATACGTATTTACTATCCTTTATTATATAATTTGATACTATAAATTATACTTCGTTATAAACAATACTTTTATCTTAGAGTTTTGAAACAAATTATTTCAAATAGATTTTTCACTCTTTTTTACCTCCAAAATTTTCTACCATTTTTTTTTATATAACTAGTAGGAGTTCGGGCCTGAGCGTTAATCTCCCCCAAGGCCAGAGACCAGCATTTGCTAATACCTTATAACATGACGTAAAGCATCCCTCCCACCGTGGTTTGAAATAAGAGCACAACAAGACCAACCTCTGCGCTTAACCACTAGCCCACGACATCCGGTGGTAATCTCATTAATTTTTATGCAATAATATTTCTAAAACTTTTATGGGACAAAAAGAAAATTAGATATTTTTGAATGAAAAAGAAAATATAAAATATTGATTAAAATTTCTTTTAATTATTTATGAAAAAATTATAAATCTAATTTTAGAAAATTTTGTGAAAGATATTGTTATTATTCAAAATTGTTATTGAGTTATAATAAAGAGAAATAAATAAAAAGAACGTGGGAAAGTAAAAATTAATAAAGGTATATTACTTAATTAATAGATTAGTAAGTGGGTTAAATAGAATTAATGAGCTAATTATAAAAAAATTGAAATTCTTTTGCCATTTCACATTAAAACATTGCCATGTCACAATTTTTTTTTGGAGAGTGAATATAGTGAGAACACATAAGTTTTTTTCAAGAATCAGCTCCCTAATAATATTTAGGGGATAGCTAAAATAAATTAACAAGATTTTTAAAATTATTTTGAAAACAGTTTCTCTATATTACTTTTAAGAACATTAATTGTTTACTTTAATAACATTTCAATAATAGAAATAACTATTCAAAAAAAATTAAAATTATATTATTATATTAAATCATTTATATTTAATTAGAAAAAATCAATTTTTTCTAAATATAACTGAAAAAGAAAATAAAACCAAAACATTCTTGAGTAATTGAATCTTCTAATCTGCCATATTTTTTGGCAAATTCTATTTTGGTAAAATCTACTAAAGTTTCCAACTTAATAGTATACTAGAATTTGAATATGCTATTAGACTAGGGCAAAATACTCGGACCCGAATACCCGAACATGTACCCGACCAAAAAACCCCGAACCTGTATCCGATGCGAAATCTTATAGGTAAGTATGGGTACAAAAATTCTAGACTCGAAAGAACTTGTATCCGATAGGATCCGACCCGAACCCGAACATGTACTCGTATGTATATGCCTAAATATCTTTTGTCACATTTTTAAGTAGTTTGAAGTTTAGATTTAGATATTTTATCACATTTTCAAGTAGTTAGAATTTTTAGATTTGATATTTCAATATTTGTGTGTTGTTGTTGCTTCAAATATATTCATATTACATGTTAGTTTTTTTATATAGATTTCCGAAAAAAATAGTCTAAAGTACAATTGAACTTGAAAGAACGTAGACTAGATCCGAACATGTACCCAAATGGACCGAACCTGTACCGAATGAACCCGAACTTGTACCCGACTCGAAACCGAACAAGTTCCATTATGAGTACATAAATTCTAGACCCGACATAACCTGTACCTGAATGAACCCGATCCAAACCCGACCCGAATACCCATTTGCCCAGCCCAATATGCTCTTCTGCCATTTTTTTCCAGGCTATACATAGTTAGTGGCAGACTTTGCGTAGTTAGTAGCAGACGTAGACTCTGCGAAAATCTTCCAATTTAATGGTAGACTTAAATTTGAATCTGCTAGTCTGCCATTTTTTTGACAGACTCTACGTAGTTTGTGACAGACTTTACAAAATTTTGATAGACTTTACGAAAGTCTTCCAACTTAATAGTATACTAGAATTTAAATTTGTTAGTCTTCTATTTTTGGTAATTTTTGCATAGTTAGTGGAAAATTCTGAGAAATTTGAGTAGAATTTACAAAATTGTGGTAGACACTGCGAAAGTCATCCAACTTAATGGTAGTTTTGAGTCTTAATCTGTTAATTTACCTTTTATTTTGTAGACTATGTGTAGTTAGTTGCAGACTTTATAAAGTTTTGGTAGATTCTACAAATGTCTTCCAACTTAATAGTATACTAGAATTTGAATATGTTAGTCTACCATTTTCTTTGGCAGACTTTGTGTAGTTAGTGGCAAACTCTGTAAAATTTTGGATTATAGTTTTTCTTCTATTCTAAAATATTCAATTTTAAACATAGCATATCATGTGCAGATCATGCAGAGTAATGAGGTCATTAGACTCGTAGCTAAACCAGAGAAGTTGTGGTCCATGTATTAGTTTGTGTTGCACTGACCAGAATCAACATGGTTACTATAGGACTCGACAAATTATCCGTTAGATTTACTCTGAATCAAGATTTGCTCCAATTAGATCTGAAAAATTGAATATTCGGTATAAAACAAGGCATATCAAATAGTAAAATCAAGTATCCGTCTAAACCGAAGCAAATCACAAATACAAATTGTAAAAATCTGAATATCCGCTCTAATTCGTAGATTATTTATATATATATATATATATATATATTTTTTATGCGTACAATATGATAGATTTATAAGTTACAAAACAAGGCATATCAAATAGTAAAATCAAGTATCCGTCTAAACCAAAGCAAATCACAAATACCAGTAATAAAAATCTGAATATCCGCTCTGATTCATAGATTATTTATATATATATTTATATGCGTACAATATGATAGATTTATATCTTATATATTTGCATTTTTAAACTTTTAAGTACATTTAAAAACAAATTTTAGTAACAATAGGAGGATATAAGCTTCTTTTTTTTAAACTCTGGATTTTTTTATTACAAATTAGGAAACTATTACATCGACGATTCTACAACGAGCATGCATTCCGACTTGATCCACGCCACGCTAGACGGTTTTACTCTGCTCCAAGCTAGATCTCCTGCAAGTTTGTCTTCATTAATCTGCAAATATAATAAATCGCATCTTCTCGGATTCGAACCCCATACCTCTTGGTGTAGAAGCTTTAAAGCCCTTGGTCAACCACTGGGCCAAAGGAGCTTCTAGTAAGTTATTTACTTAAAAATATTATTTTTCTTTTTTAAAACATATATTTCATTTTTCACCGGTTTAGTCTTCTACTTGTTATATTTTTATAATTGCAAGGAGTAAATTTTATGTAATCTAATATATTTATATTCAAGTTAGTTTAAATATTATATTAAAATAAATTATTTAAAAAATATAGTGTTTTAATTTTATTTATTTTTGTTTAGAATGGATATCCCATATACTTACGGATATCCAGAAAAAATCAGGATATCCGCAGTCTAGGATATCCAAAATTTTCCGAAGTAAATCAAATCGAAAAGTTAAATATCTGGGAAAAACAAAATGGATCACAAATATTGTATTTTCCGAAATATCCGCTCCGTACCCAGTCCTAGTCACTACCAACCCAATGCTCTTTTTCATTTCTTGTGTTAAGTTGCATCACAACAACACCAAAATCGATCTTATGGTGTTATCTAATCTTTAAGAAAAGATGGCAATTACATGATATTGTTGGCCTGTTTGTTTGTCTGCCGCATGCGGTAACGGTTAAAATCTGCCACCAAACGTTGTGATTGTTGTTCATTTGATAGTCGCAATGTCCGGTCGCAGCACCTGATCGCAACAATTATCATGTTCGTTTGCTTACCGTAAAAAGCTTCGTCATACGGTCAATTGTTGCATCTTGCGTTATAAATTTTTGAACACTGTAAAAATTTAGCATCGCAGCTTACAATGTTAACACCACACCTCTCCGACGAGACCTTGGAGGATTAATGAATTATGGACATCAAGGTTTTATTGTTAATCAAAGGTGTATATTTTGAAAGAACTTGTGCTGCTCGAACTCGAAACAGGCGAATTATGAACAAGCAAATTATGATGGATCACAACCATCTAAAGTTTATAGAAGAAGAATCATTCAGCTTGAAGAAGAATCAGATGTTGATGACATTGATGAGACTGAAAAATCCCTTGATTTGAGAAAGAGAAAGCAGTTTGAGGCTGCGTTCGATGAGGTTGCAAACTCATTTGATCCGAGAAAGAGAAAGCAATTTGAAGCTGCATTTGATGAGGATGAGGCTGGAAACTCATCTAATCAGAGAAAGAGAAAGCAGTTTGCAACTTCATTTGATGAGGCTAGAAAACCATCTGACCCGAGGAAGAAAAGGCAGGTTCAGAGTGCACGTGATAAGGCTAGAAACTTTTTTGATCTGAGGAAGAAAAAGCAGGTTGAAAGTGAAGTTAATAAGGCTGGAAACTCATCTGATCAGAGGAATTTGAGGAAGAAAAAGCAGGTTGAAAGTGAAGTTAATAAGGCCGGAACCTCATCATATTTTAGGAAGAAAAAGCAGGCTGAGAGTGCATTTAATAAAGCTGGAACCTCATCTGATCCGAGAAAGGGAACGCAACCAACTCAGGCGAGTAAGAAAAACAAAAAGAATAATGAGGTTAAAGACGATGATGGCAAAAACCCGGAACCGAAAAAAAAAAAAAGAAGCGATACTCAGATGTGTGGGATAGTTTTGTAGTGATTACTAAGAAAAATGGCAAAGAAAAAGCACAGTGCATACATTGCAAGACGGAATATAAGCATGACTCTCACAAGAACGGTACGAACTGCTTACGACGGCATCGTAAGAGATGCAATCTTACCATTAGGAATGAAGATGTTGGTCAAATGTTGATCAATGGAGAGGCGAAACTACAAGCACGAAAAATTGATCACCTTGTTTTCCGTGAGATGGTAGCTAAGACTATTATTCAGCATGATCTCCCATTTGCTTATGTTGAATATGAAAGAGTAAGATCAGTTTGGAAATACTTGAATGCTGATGTGAAATTTATCAGCCGCAACACAGCTGCAGCAGATGTTTACAGGTTTTACGAGAATGAGACGGAAAGCCTGAAGAGAGAATTAGCTCATCTTCCTGGTCGGATTAGCTTCACCTCTGATTTGTGGTCGGCAGTTACTCATGAGAGCTACATGTGTTTGACAGCACATTACATTGATAGAAACTGGAAATTGAACAACAAAATTCTTGCATTTTGTGCTCTACCGCCTCCACATACAGGTATGCACTTAGCAATGCAACTTCTAGAGTCATGAAAAGAATGGGGAATTGATAAAAAAGTGTTTTCAATCACATTAGACAATGCCACTAACAATGATTCAATGCAAGACATTTTGAAGTCTCAGCTTTTGTTGCGAAATGATTTACTGTGTGGAGGAGAGTTTTTTCATGTTAGGTGTTCAGCTTATATCCTTAACCTCATTGTTCAAGATGGCCTCAAAGTTATTGGTGATTCATTGCATGCATAAGATCAGGGAGAGTATCAAGTATGTTCAAGCCTCTAAATCTCGTGAGATACTCTTTGCAAAATGTGTGGAATCTGTTGGTATTCAAGTAAAGGCTGGTCTGCTTTTGGATGTGTCGACACGGTGGAATTCAACATATACTATGCTTGATAGGGCTATCAAGTACCGAGCAGCTTTCAGTAACCTCAAAGTCATTGATGGAAAAAATTACAAGTTTTTTCCAAGTGAAGAAGAATGGATACGAGTGCAAGCAATGTGTGATTTCTTGGAGCCGTTTGATGCTATCAGTCGTCTCATATCAGGCTCAACATATCCTACTTCCAACCTATATTTCATGCAGGTTTGGAAGATCCAAAATTGGCTCACCGTGAATGAAACAAGTAGAGATGACATTGTGAGGGCAATGATTAAGCCAATGCAAGAGAAGTTTCAAAAATAATGGGAAGAAGTTAGTGACATCTTTGCAATGGCAACTGTTTTTGATCCACGTTTGAAGCTAACGCTTGTCGAATATTGCTTTGGAAATCTTGACCCAACTTCTGTTAAAAGCAAGATGGAACATCTGAATGCGAAGTTGAAAACTTTGTTTGAAGCATATGATAGCAACGAGAAGCCGACATCTTCTTCTGCGGAAACACGTGAATTTGTTCGTAAAAAAAGTGATGATGTAGAACAAAGAGGAACTTTCACAAATTACAATGTGAGTTTGTTTCTTACCACTTTATGATTTTTAACTATTGTCATTAATACGAGTTAGAGACTTTAGGACTTTATAATGCAATTCATACAGAAAAAACGAGCAAAGTCGTATCAATCATTCTCTTTTAAGTTGTTTTGTACTAAAAATGGTTGTTAGTAGTGAATAGAAGTATTCATTGACTTGTATTTGGGTGAGTGTGATATTCTGAATTTGCTCTATAGTCTACTAGTTTTGTTTTTGAATTTGCAGGATTTTTTGCCTTCCGCAAAACAAAAGTTGCCGTTAGTAAGAAGTCTACATTGGAGATTTATCTTGAAGAACCGCCACTTGACATGATGATGTTTGAGAGTTTGGATATCCTGAAATATTGGAAAGACAACTCTGAACGGTATGGTCAATTGGCTTTTATGGCTTGTGATCTTCTTAGCATACCTATCACAACCATAGCTTCCGAATCCTCTTTTAGCATTGGAGCTCGAGTTTTGAACAAGTACCGAAGCCGTCTTCTTCCCAAAAACGTTCAAACTTTGATATGTAGTCGTAATTGGCTAAGAGGATTTGAAAGATATGAAAACGGTAAAGATATAACTATTCTAAACTTTTACATTATCTTTGATCGTAGTCTATGAATTATTGTGTTAACTAACTTATTATATATCACATATGTAGAAGAGGATGAAAAATTTGATGGTGAAGATGAGGCATTGCCATCTTTCCAATCCATTGTTGATGAAGAAGTTGCTGACGACGATGAAGGCGATGACGAAGATGACGAAGTCGACGATGATGATGAAGTCGAAGACAAAGGTGATGATGGGGATGATTACGAAGATGAGAGTTCATGAAAAATTATGTTTTGGTTCGTTTTTAATGCTTTTTGGATATGAATTTAAATGATCATTTTGGATTTTTAGAAAAAATTGAAGTCGTTGAGTTTCATTTTCGAATTAAAAATTATGGTTTCGTTTGGACTAAATGACTTTAAATGTGATAAATTGATGTGTTATCGTTGTTTTGGTTTGAATTAGATTACATTGTATAAGAAACATACCAAAGACAAAATTATTTGTAATACTACGACAAAATCTTCTCAGGTCGAGTACTTTGACAATATAAAGTCGTATTTTTTATATTAAAATTACGGGTATACAAATATAAGACAAATGAAAGTGTGTTGTTCTCTTGATAACCGAACAAACACGAAGATTAGAATCGCCACATGTTACGTCGATTTTTTATGAATAAGACCCGCGGACTGGCCCGCTTACCCGCTAAATTATGCGGGCCGGGCTTGGACATACTTTAAGAACCCGCAACCCGCGGCGGGCTAGCCCGCGTGGATTAAAAAAAATTGAGACCGCTATGGGTTGGGCTACTTGGACGCGGGCCATCCCGTCTGACATCTCTAGAAACAGCTGATGTGGTTAGGTCATAGCTGCATGGTTTCCCTTGGCTAGACAAAGATAAATTAAAAGATTTGGCTAGAACATTCTTAGTCTTAATTTGGGAAATTGCTCGGTAACCTGGGTTGGGAATCCAATATTGGTGGGCCGTGCTCAAGTTTTCCTCTAGGCAGGGACATAGAAATAGGGAAACATGCAAGAAAGGTAGCTAACAGTACAAGACTCCTAGCAGCAAGGGCTTTAATACCCATGGAGTTGGGCCCTTAGAGCAAACTAGTATTGAAGTTGCACAAACAAATAAAAAACTCAGGAGACACATCATAACATTTATGGAATTTTTAATGTTGATTCAATATATGGTTTTATATGGTTATTTGACAAATTCACTGTTACACGGAGAAATATCAGGTCCTTGATCTTGTACCACTTCAGGAGAAAGGCTCGGACCCATAAGGCTTGAAAGCCTTTTATGCTGATCCAATGATGAAGTGGCCTCCTTGGATCCAGAGCTTCTAGAAGAGTCGATGAATAAGCCACGTCATAGAGGAGAGCACATGGTCGACACATCACGTGCTAGAGGATCCTCTCTTCTATATAGATAGTGCATCCGTTAGAGTATTATCTTATCAAGTTTGTTGATCATTTTGGTTGTAGAGAGAGAGAGAGTTGTGATAGCTCTTCTCTGTTATCTTTGTAATTCTTGGATCTTATGGAATAAAGGGTATTATTCTTGAGGATTTGACAAGGTTTACAAAGGTTTGGGATACTTAATCGTATCAACCTGGTATCAGTAGCCTCTTTTCGATTCTTACATCATGCGTTCTATAGCTAGAATTCCGATGAAACCTCCAGTTTTTAACGGCAAGCATGTGGAGAGCTGGATCTTAGGCGTTGAACAATACTTCGAGGGTGCGGATTTTTCTCAAACCCAGAAGTTGTAGGTGGTCCGTCACTACTTCGACGACAAGGCGCTGGAGTGGTATCGTTGAGAACGGGATCGAAATCCATTCATCAGCTGGGATCAGATGAAACACCGAGAGCGTACATAATTTGGGACTAACGAAAGATCGTTGAAAAGTCACGATCCGATTGTGATGCAGAACCACCAGAAGAGTCTATCGGAGGTGATGAAAGACTTACAGAAGGATATGGAGGAGGTGAAGAAGCAGTTGCACAAGAGAATGATGAGCGAGATTGCTCGCTTGAAACAACTTATAGACGAGGGAACAACGACTGCTGAGACAAGGCTTTCTTATGCATCGATGATCGGGACCCAACATCGGCGGAAACGACCAGAGAGGAAGAAAACGCTAGAAGAAGAGACGTTGGCTTCTGCAGGCTCAGACTCGAATCACCATCCGACTGTGGAGTCAAATCCACCGGAGAAGATATCGGAGGAGAAGACTGACAGGATCGCGATTCCTTTGTTTGTATCGGATCCGGTAATAGCTATGGTGGTTTGTGAGAAAATAGCAACTAAAGCAGCTGAAGAAGATGGGATGGACTCTTGTGAAAATCAGGGAAATCTGTTCCAGGAAGAGGATTTAGGCAAGAAAACTGAAGGTAAATTGACGGAAGAAGAGTTTCTTGGGCTTCATGACACGAAGGAAAAGGACGTGCATCAGCAAGAGGAAGAAAACCAAAGAGAGGCTGCGATGGACAAGTATGTCTTCCAAGTGCTCGATAAAATGCATCTGAGAGGAAAAACAGCAAAGAAGAAAGGTGAGAAGAGGATGTTTACCAAGTCTAGGGGTTGGAAATACAAACTTGAGAAGGATAAATCACAAACTCTCAAAATTAAGAGGCAGCATATGAAAAAAACACAGAGACAGAGTTTATGGATTGGGACGACGGAGGAATCATCGGGAAAGATGGTGAGTGGAGTGAGCAAAAGAAGTTGGGTGGGTCAACCTCAATCTATGGGCTCAATTTCCCATTTGGTGCAACATAATGAGTGTGGGCCTATTTCTAGCAGGCCCATGAACACAATTTCCCTTGTGAAAGACACGACAAAGTTTTGTGGTATCGACAACCAGAGACATGGTTTTCAAAATCCTCTGCCTCTTCGATTCAGGCGGGTCAGGGCGACTAAAATCGTGAAATGGAAGGTCTTAGGACTTAACTACAGCGGCGGTGAGAAGCTTCACGGCCACCACAGGAGTCTAACGAAGCAACTTAGTGTGTTAGGCGTACAAGAGGATAAAAGTGATAATCAATGGTTGCAGGTCATGAGGATTAACTCAGTGGTGGTGATGATAGAAAGCTACGCAACGCACACCTACAATTGCGAGAAGACGCGTCTGGATTTGTCTATTGTCACGACCAATGGACGTGTGGTCCTCACTGGTACACAGGTTACAACAAAAGGTATGCAAGATGGTATGGTTGTTGAGCTCTTGATGGAAAGTTTCTCGGTGATCAGAGGTCTTCTCCCATTGAGACTAGGAGGTATTGATGACATTCACGAAACATACCAAGTTTTGAAGCATCTTAAGGATAATCAACACATGTACATTGAAGTGGCATTCAGTGATAATAAGCAGGTTGTCTTTCAACCAAATTCTGGTTATCAGCGTCAATATCCAAGAAATATCATCAAGGCAGAGAATGAGGAAGAGATCTTCATCAAATGGAAATATCAATCTCCGCTTTGCAACCTTGAGGACAAGGTTATTTTCAAAAGTTGGGGTAATGATACGTATGAAGCTAGGAAAGGTATAGTGCTTCCTAAGTATCCAGAGAAAGAAGCTACGGGAATGGAAGCCTCAGCAAAACAGAAACACGCAGTCCCTTTCAGTTCTATTCCTTCGATCTTACTCACACAAGAATGGATTACTATGAGTTTCTTAAGTATTAGTTTGGTGGGTGATATTGTGATACTTGGACTTGAGTGGCTGGAAACTTTGCAAAGAGTGCAGGGGATGCTAGTGGCAGATGGAGGTATGCAAACAGAGGAGGCTCGTGGTATTGTCCATCCACCAGCAGACCCATCTACTTTAGTCGATGCGTTTCATCACAGGTTTGGAGAGTATCAACTCATGGTTCTCTTGGAGCTGAGCACAGAAATCGTCATAGCTTTTATTCCACCTCAACTTAGGGAAGATGGAGTTCTCGAGGTAACAACAACCGAAGCAGTGGGCTATTCGTATGAATCCAAACAGTTTCTTACCCACGACCTTGAGGACAAGGTCGATTTTAAAGGGACCGGTATTGTTACACGGAGAAATATCAGGTCCGTGATCTTGTACCACTTCAGGAGAAAGGCTCGGACCCATAAGGCTTTGGCCTCCTTGGATCCAGAGCTTCTAGAAGAGTCGATGAATAAGCCACGTCATAGAGGAGAGCACATGGTCGACACATCACGTGCTAGAGGATCCTCTCTTCTATATAGATAGTGCATCCGTTAGAGTATTATCTTATCAAGTTTGTTGATCATTTTGGTTGTAGAGAGAGAGAGTTGTGATAGCTCTTCTTGGGGATTTGACAAGGTTTACAAAGGTTTGGGATACTTAATCGTATCATTCACTCTAACAAGATACTTCCAAAAATGTTAACAGAACACTGTACAAAGCTTTTAAACCAAGAAGAGTGTAAAAGGTAAGCGAAAAGAGAAATAAGAAAGCTACTAAAGTCACCTTCGCAAATGGAGATGAAACGAAAGCAAAAGATCTCTTATGGCTTTTGACGAACTAAAGCCTAGTCTTCATCCTCAGTCTCCTCGTCGTCATCGTCTTCGTTATTTTCTCCAAACCTCCAGCCATCATCCACATTCTCTCTATCTTCCTCTGTCTCCTCACTATCTTCTTCTCTTTCTCCTTCTCCAAACGATTCTTTTGCTTGCCATTGTCTTTGGGCACTCCTTACCTTGGCCGGCGAAGAGGTTGAACCTTTCTTTCCAGCTTTGGCTGGTGGTGTTTTCGTGTTTGGCTTAGCTCTGCTCAGTTGTTTGTGTGTCTGGCTTTTCCCGTTACTAGCATGCTTCCTGTAAACATCTTGGTCACTCCCTTCATCTAAAACATTCCTGTCATTGCTGTTGTGCTTGTTTGGTGTAGGGTTCTCAGCGTTCTCTTCCAGTAAATGCCCTGGATGTTCTCTCTTCAGGTGGAGTTTAAGCTTGTACTCATGTATGTAAGCTTTCTCACACCCTTCGTAAGGGCATGCGTATGGACGATCCGAAGAGGCTGAGCCATAAACTGCTGCAGGTGTTTTGACAGTCCTTGTTACTTTCTCAGCGGGTGGAGTATATTTGGGCGTCTCCCCGGCAACGTTCTGTAGTCAAATTGAGAGAGAGAACTTCTAAGATACTTTCAAAGATGGACAAATGAGAGTGTAAAAAAGAAAGAATATATGCATTCATTCCCCTATGCATCCTAAAGCACAATCTGAATATTAACCAGCGGATTACAGCAGAATCATTGGGTAGCAAAAACTGTTAGTTTCTGCAAATTTCAACATATTATAGAGTTTGGATACTGCAATAGAAAATTTTAGCATGCAGCATCAAATCAATTAGAATTCTTTTCCCCAACATAAGAAAGTTAGTATAGCTCAGTAAAACGAGTACATTCAGATGCATAAACAATTTTAGCTATGGCCAACGCTAGCTAAGAACCCAAGGGTTAAAACATAAAAATGGTGCAAACTTATACCACAAAGCAACACAATATTCCCTGAACTCCAATAGATCTCGACTAAGGAAGACTCTTTCTTAGCAAAAGAAAAATGTGCTTCAAGAAATATTGAATGAGTAATGATACCTTTTCATGGTAGGCAGCAACGTGGTTCTTTAGCTTGTATTCATGAGCATATCTCTTTCCACACCCGCTATATGGACAGATGTGATAATTTTCTTGAGAATGAGTCTTCATGTGAGATCTGAGGTTAAAATCTAAGGAGAATGCCTGCAACCAGAATATACAGGTGCTTTGGTTACAGCATGAGAAAGAATTTTAAAGTTACTCGACCAGGTAACATGTAATTCCTTGCCTACTTGTATATGCCCATGACTTAAGGCTACTGAGAATAGTATAATTGATCACCTTGCCACAACCTTCATGAGGGCAGACAAAATCCCTTGCCCCAGTATGAATGAGAAAGTGTCTCTTCAACTTTGAACTATCCAGAAATTTCTGTCCCGGAAAACAGAAGAAGAATTCAATACAGAAGAAGTATCCAGAGAACCATGAAGTGAATGTTAAGCATCATCTTAAGTCAGCAAAGTGAGGTTATTATACCTTTCTGCATCCTTCGTAGTGGCAAACATACTGCCTCTCTCCATGGATGTGGGAATGCTTTCTCAAGGCACTGGCATCAAAGAAAGTCTTGCCACATCCCTCGTAACTGCAGAGAAACAAAACCTCCGTAGTAGGTTCTGGCTCAGGCTCTGGAACATCGGGGTCTTTCTCTTTTTCTTTCATTCTCTTCAAGGTCTCCTCTGTACCAACAAAAAACTTTGCATAAATCACCAAATGAGACTAGCACGTACGTATACAACAATAAGTGAAAAGGGACATTGGATAAAGTATCAGGCAGAGGAAATGGAAATGGAAGCATCCAACCTCACCTGTGACCCATTTGCGAAGATAGCACTTGCCACCTGTAGCAACAGTATCTTGTGGTACCCTGGAGAAAGGAGAAGAGAAACATGTCATTGTGCAATTGTTCAATGCAACAATGACATAATTTTTGTTTTAAAAAGAGCATACATAGAGTAAATGCATAAACAATTCATTGTATGTGTTCTGAATGGCCCATGAGTAAGGTAATTTAAGGTTCATCAACTGAATACGAGTCCTTCCACACATCTGAATCTGAATCTAATGTGGTAGATTATACGCACTAGTCAGAATTACGCACTTAGCGAAAAAAGCACCAGTAGATTAAACATAACTAATGCAAGAAAACCCATCAGCGCCCAGTAAAATCCTAATCTATTCCAGTTGAAATTGACAAGCTTCAAGGCAAAGAAATCACATTACCACTCCTTGATCCACTTAATAGCAGGAGCCTTGGATTTAAGGATGGGGCGTCGCTCGAACGGATTATGATATGGATAGTTGTGATGCTCCATTCCCCGGAAGCTGATTGCTTTCTAATTCGCAGTACGAAGAATTCCGAATTTGGGGGCGAAATTTAGGGTTACACTCTGTTTGGGGGAAAGCAATACTTTGATTATTGAATCTCCCCGGTTCGATTGCAACTGTGTTTATATTGGTTATGCTCGTGATTAGAACCGACTTAAAGGACTGATTGGGAATTCACTTTTGTTCTAGGCTTCTCGGCTCTAAAACTACTTTAGATATTTGAATAAAAACAAAACAAAAATTTAATTTGTTGGATAATTAAAACTAAAAATGGAACCAAAATCTTTATTGGAGCTAGGGATATGGTTTTTGGTATGGAATTGGTTTGGTTGTTTGTTCCTTGTAGGTGGGACTGATCGAGTTTGGTTATAGGCTTTTTTTGTTATGGTGAGGAAATTTCTTTTTCGTCCGACTAGGTATGTTATCAAGTTCATGTGAATATTTCAAATGGGAAACAGAATATAAGAACCTATGTGGGTTTTGGATCTTGATATCAATCCAGTATGTGTAGTTTAAGAGTTAGCTGTCATCATCACAAAGACTACGAAACAATCCGACCTCAAACAGCAATTTACGTTACTACATAAGCGAATCAACATCTCGCAATAGAAACATATGACAGGCCAAGAGTCTGGACAACCCCGAACAGCCTAATTGTAACAAAGACTAATCTCTTTTTGAAGCCTGCAAGACCAGTACTTAATTTGGGACATTTTATGCCTTTTCCTTCAGTTGGCTTTCTTCTCCTTTGCTGCAGTGGGCTTGCCATACAAAATAATCTGACTCAGGATGGTTCCGTTGGTGAAGACTCCAAGAGCAAAACCCATAAGAACTATGGAAAGGTTGAGGAAAAAGATATGATTGTAATATGTACGTAGGATTAAAGACAGGAAGACAAAAAATTTAGCGGAGAAGGATACTGCTAAGTGGAGCATTTTCCTGGATGCTGGTGAAAACTCTCACTGCAAAGAAAACAAACAAATATTGTGAGATGAGAAATTTGACAGACCCCACGGAAAATAGAAGAGGCATCCAACAAAGGGAGCCCTCTTACCTATGGACCCGCTGAAATTCATAAAGAACGTTAAGAAACTAAGTTCTCCCGTGCTTTTGTTCTGTCAAGAGAGAGAATGAGGTGAGTCATACAATAACATTGACTAAATGGTTCTGGAAGTATATATATGCAAGGAATGTCTAGAAATATGTATGTTCATAACTCGAAAACAGCTTTGTCCTTTGCAATTCAAGACACAAAACCAAAAGGGAAAATCATCCAGCAAAGGTAATCTATCTATAAAATAGATGAAAAGAAGATGTGGGTAAGCATTGGAAGCTCAAAAAACAAAGACCTAGTCCAACAAGAAATCACTAATAAGGGCAAATGACTAGTATTCGAGTACAGACTCACTTTGAAGTTCTTCCATATCTGAGGGAGTCTTGCAAACAGAAATATTGCATGCTGTGAAGCCTACATCACAGATTACCATTAGACAAACAGAAACTACCTGATTGTATAGATACACAAAGAGAGCTTGAGAGTAGGAATTCCTCCTTACATAAAGAGCCTCAAAAAGCGCAGGATTGATCTGTCCCGCAAGCACAGTTGGTGCTACAGCACAATATCTGCATCAAGCTTTATATTAAGAAAACACAAACCCAAACCCAACAGAGATCAAAGCTAAGAAATTCATAATACTGTAAGGATACAGGAGTGCCCTGGCCCAAGTTGTTACAGGGACTGGTTGGGAAAAGTAATAGATACAAGCAACCAAGATTAAAGCTGCGGAGAGATGAGAGGATGTTAGAAAGTGTAACAATTGTTGACCTAGATAACAAGATTCTATAAAATTCGTGCACCTTGGATCAAGAGGAAAGCCATTTCACCAAAAGCCGAAAAGGGAAGGCCTTTGTGCAGACAATAGGCAAGGGAGATTGTATAGCCAACCACCTCGAGCTCAAATGCAACAATACTTAGGCCTCTTACACTCTTGTGTTGCACGATTCTCATGATCTGGAGTAGATGAATGAGTCAAATCGGGAGGTAGGATGAGAAACAAGAGAAGAAGTGATTGATACCTGAGGAAGCTTGACGGTGATCGAAGCAGCGACGAGGCAGTAACCGAGCAGCTTGGAAATGAGTGGAAGAAGGCAATCTTTCGCCGGGAACTCACCGCTCCGGAGAGATCCGATCGCACAGCTCACATCAATCCCTAGGTAATCCATTGTCTTGGAATTCTCTCACAACTTTGGTGCTCCGAAACCTTTTTGGGTTACAATACGGCCCCATTCACTCTTCTCACAACCTTTTAGGGCCACAATACGGCCCATTAACTCTTGCCAAACCATGGAACCATTTCCTGGCCATCTACTAACAATTATTAATATCCTCACTATCTGTTTTGGTAGCAAGTTTCCACAGAAATATCTTGTCGCAATTTTAATCGAATTAGCAACAATTTATTGAAGCATATTTGTTACAAATAAAATGAGGTAATTTGTTACAAAATACCCAAAAAATGGTGAAGACAAAAATCTACTAAATGTAAAAGATTTCGTTGCCAATTACTACAATCGCCTCCCAAAGTTTCGAATCTAATATGCTACAAACTGTTCAACTAAGGGCAAATTAATTTTTATATAACTATATATACATGAATAATAGTGGGGTTGTAACAAGTGGTTTATTGTATGAATATTATAATATATAATAAAATTAATACAATTATATATAAAAACTATAAAACAATAATAAAAATGAAAGTAAATATAAAATATATACATATCATTAAACATAGAGAATCATTACACACATCCAAATTTCTAAACACCTTGTCACCTATTCTGTTTCATTTGAAAAATGATGAACTAACTTGTTAAGACTTCAAAAGCCATAAATATGAAAAAACTATATTTTGGCACAACACGGTATTAATAAAATTCGAAAAATAGTAAAATACATACTACGTACTGTAAAATATAGAGTATATCAACTATCTCATATTTAAGATTGTGCTTGTCTTCAAGAAAACCAAAATATCTAGTATCAGAAAAGATGTTTGCAAATACGAAAACTTATATATCTTTGGGATCACATCCTTGAAATCTCAACGTGCAATCCACATATAGACATACAATTAGAATTTAATGTAACCAGTTACATAAAATAATGACAACATAAAACACTATGGTTTAATTACGTTATTCCTTCAAGAATTGGGTCTTGGGCTTATACTTTTAATGGACCGAAAATTAGGATATAGAAGATCCATATGTATGTCCAACGACCAGGCTTTCGAATCTCATCATAGTACTCCAGTAGGTTTTACCATTTTATGCATCTATAATGGCTGAAAAATTGTGTCGTTGCATGAAGTGAAACAATGAGTGCATGAGAGCTAAAGGAGGAAAGCTAGGAAATAAATTGTTTTATACGTTGTGAATAATGGAAGTGAAAAAGTTTGTTAACATCACATATACGTTGTGTATTTTTTGGAGAACCTAAATAGTTAAAATGTTATATACTTCATGTATTTTAAGGTTTTTTCATTAATAAACTAACATGGTGTTAACAAATTAAACTTCGTTTTACGGTTTCCGTTAAACGCTTAAACACCTTTAAAATTGTAGTGTCAAACTTTCATATTTTGAATGTATGTGTATTCATAAAACACTTTTTAATATAGTATTATGTAATTTTTGGGGAATCTAAATAGTTCGTATATATTTTTTTTTTAGCAAATGTTATATATTTAAAGCAGTTGTAAGGTTGCTTTCCTTTGTTTTACACATAACAATTGCAAACCAAGGTTGGATATCCTCCATAGAGAGTTGTCAATCACATTATTTTAGACTATGCAAGCAGATCCCTAAACAAGAAATTCTAATTCTGGAATCCTCGAGCAAGTACTCAAGGCTTTTGAATCCACAACCCATAAATCGAGAAGAAACAAGGATTACGGATTACCTGAGTAGCCCTTTTTTCTACCTTCCAACTTGTATTTGTTATCATCAAATTCTCCATTTTTATTATATTCATCCAATTGCAATACGAATAGCAAGTATTTACGCTCAACATTGATCGTGTTTAAAGTCGAATGTCTTTCAAAAACCATCGAGTCTCGATAAAAAAGAAATAACTAGGCCCGGACAAAATTCATTTTCTGAGGCAACATTACACAACATTTGGATTCATCAATAGTTAAAACACAAAAAAAGGACGTAAACTGTTTGCTTCTTCACTCTCAACATCTCTATCGGTCCTCCTAATTATAATAAGAGAGAAACCCTCAACAGACAAACACAAAATTGGCCATCTTCTTCAGAAAGTGGTCATTTTCTTCACTTTAAGTCCCGAAAATATGTCTGTCCACTGGTTGAGTATCCAAACTCTTGACAACATCCATCCATGGTTTCTCTATCACGATGATTGAATTTGTAGAAAGGTGACCCACAAATAAAACTGGGTGCTTCGAGGGTAAGATTTCAAAGTTCTTTCTCTCATTACTCTTACTCTTCAACTGATACTCATCCAACCGACGTTTCCGGGTTATACCCTTTCCTAATTTCAAGCCCATGTTGACAAGTTTACCTTCTAGCGTTTTAGACAGACTGGCGTTGGGTAGATCATTTTCTTCATCTTCTTCCACAGGTTTCCCAAAGTCGATCAAACACTTTGCCCTGCTATGCAGAAAAAACATACAGGTGTTACAATTGAAAGGGTTTACTTATAGATGTAGATTGCATATGCCTACTAATGATACCAGTACCTTGAACTGTAAACTATGACAGACGATGAATCTGGTGACAGGGAGAATGAGAGTCCAATGACCTCACCAGGAAACTCTTGGTACCTCTTCGGCAGAACAGAAGTGTGTAGCAACGACCACTTGCCCAGCTGTCTAGCCTCCACATCAAAAGCAAACACCTGGTTCGAAGAGGTTGAGATCACAAGCACATTGTTGTCAAAGGGATGAAAACCCGCAGCTGCAACTGATGCACCGTCAAGCCTTGATATGAACCAGTGTTGCCTGTCAGTTAAAGCCAATATCAAAATTAAAAATCAATAAAAAAGTTAAAGCAGCTGGTTTGAAGCATGGAGGCTCTAGTCATAACTCCATCTGCTTGAGCTTAATAAATAAATCCCACCTTTGTGTTTCAAGGTTGAATACATAGATGTCCCCAAAGCAATTGATGGCAGCTAGCCATTGACCATCTGAGCTAGTATACAATTTTGTTATGGGAGGCTCCCTAGGCAGTGATTCACATTCATGCCCCTCCCGGCATGGTGTGAATGCATATACTAGCTCCATACTAGTAATGTCAATAGTCTGCCAAAAAAATATGATTCAGAAGTTAGGGTGAATTAAAAGAACACAAATCTTTTGAACAAGTGGATTCCTTATTCATAACACAATTCCGGGACGTACATATATCTTTCTATCATGCCCTGCTGTTATCAGCCGAGAGCAGTCCGAACTGAAAACCATGGAATGCGCAAATGGAAGTTCGGGAAGCCTCTTTCTACTAACGCTCCATGGACTCTTTGAAAACTCACTTCTCCTCAACTCAAACAGACTGGGGCCAATTTGGTCAGAATATGCAAAAAGTGATCCTGTGTTAGAAATTGCACTGCATATGATCTTCCTGGCATTTCTACTTTTGACACAAACCAATGGCTTGGTTGAGGCACGTCCACTAGAATCATTGCTTATGTGAAGTCGAAGAATATCTAAAGTACAAATACCCTGAACCAGAAGAAGAGAAGTCTGATTGAACACAGAATTATGTACCATTTGCATTGGTACTCTCTGAGGCGCAGGACATATATCATGTGGGGAGAACTTAGTAAATTCCTGAATTGAATATGCAAAAAGCTTCGCATCATCACCAGCAGAAATGAGCATTGGAACACCCAACTGAGCCCATTTATGGTAAGTAAAGTTAACCCGCTTCTCTTTTCTACGATGTTTACGACTTGTTCCATATACACTTTTATCTGACACTTTATCATCGTGAAAGGGATCTGCAGAAATTTGGGGATTAATAATAATACAATAACTATAAGACAAAGCAGCTTCTAGATGTATAGCTATATAATCCCAGAAAAGGGAATTTGATTGCAAAGCATATTTAACAAGAAATCTTCAAATTTTGAACTGTAACACAACAAGTCTCTAACCTTCTCGACTAATTGGTATAGCAACAGTAAGAGCTCTTATGTCATGCGTGTGAGCCTTTACATAACCAATATAATCCCATTTCTGAGTCTTCATATCTTGAGAACCATGTGTACCAGCAGAGAGCTTATAGAGAATAACCTACAGATAGAATTATCAGGAAATTAGAATGGTGACACCGGTGTTACAATATGAGAAACATAGTAAAACATTTCAGAAAAGTAATTTCTCATTTGCTGAACTTTCACAGTTGGCCAAGGTATCTGTTTCTAGTTTCATCATAGATCCCATTTCTTGTCAGAGGGAAGAATTTGAATCAACAAAAGGAATTTACATCAGAGGAAACAGATCTTCACAATTACCTTGATAATATGATACATAGAAAACCATTTCTAAAATCTTGGTTAGATTTACTTTATAACAGTTACTGCATTCTTGTAAAAAACCATTCACCTGTCCATCAGCACCAGCAGAAAATACTCTATTATGGCTGGGGGATACTGCAAGAGAATTGACATCACCTTTGTGATTCGAGTGCGTCTCCAAAAGGGTTCCATGTTGACTATCCCAAAATTGGACAGTACCTGCACTATCTCCACTGACAAGAACTGCGCACCTAAAATAAGCATGTAAATCATCAGTAAGACAAAAAAAGCAGACACAGAGTTAAAGCTGCACATTATTATCCTGTGTACCTCAAAGAAAGAAGTGACCAAACACAGATCTCAGACCTAGTTCCCAGACCTCCAAGACCAACTGTAATTCGGTACACCTCATGAAAGAAGTTAGCGTCCCAGCATCTGATCAGCCTACAAATGAAATTGTCAGGATGGAAGAAAAAGTTAATCAGAAAAACAGATTAACATTGGAATGTCGTCTATGTTTACTATATTGCAAACTCACCCATCACTGCTACCCGAAAAGATTCTCTGTGCGTCTGGACTCCATGTCACACTTAAGGCACGTCCTGGGAAGATAATTTTCAAGGTAAGTCTTAGTAAACAAAAGGACTGAAGACTGATTATATTTTCAGAGGGGTGTAGATGTCTTACCACTGACCCTAGGCAATGTTCTATAGTATGTTAACTTGTTGGAGTCAGAGATGCGGTACAGTCGCACACAACCATCATCACAGGCAGCTGCAAGAAGCCTATCTGCTGCCTCTTCTGATTGTTCATGAAAGTCTTCCGAGTCAGAATCATACTCACTCCCACTTTCTTCCTCAGCATCCAATTTCTCCAACCGCTGAGCTTTACCTGTTGCATCGATGGAGGGAACAATAGTGGGAGCCACAGCCATTTGCCAGATTGAGATTCCAATTGACTCGAGCACAATCTGCAATCAATACATAACAAAGAGTGGATACAAATATAGGAGTGTGACGATCTAAACAATAAAATTCGATAACATTTAGAGAAAATGAAGCAAATGAGAGATTCAAAAAGAAACGAAAAATTCACCTTCTGCTTCAAGTCAAAAAGATCCCACTCAGAAATAGTGCCATCTATGCTGGAAGAAAAAAGCCGACCAGAAGGCAGGCCATTAGAACCAGCACGGCACCACGCAAGGGAGGAGATTCTGGAATTTGGATCTCCATGAATGGTCTACTCAAAAATGGTCGAAACCCCCATGCACCAAATCCGAAAGGAAACGGTTAATAAACCAAAAACACAAATCAACTCGACGAATCCAATGGACTCGGAAAAGCGCTAATCGAAAGAGAAGAACAAGGTTCCAAAGGAAACCGTACGAGTTGACAGTGCCATCCGACGGCGCCGGGGGAAACGAGCCAGATCTCAAGAGAACCGTCCTCGCGAGCCGCCGCGACCTGAGAGTTGTCGACGCTGTTAGCTAGGGCGACCACCGGAGATGGCTTCCAATCAACGGAGCTGCACCGGTACTCAAGCATGACTCTGGACGGAGGGAGTCTGAGAGATGAGACACGAGGAGGCGAATCGTCTAGGTTTTTCGGGGTTTTACCTAATGCCCTTAAGGGGGCGGCAATTTAAATGGATTCGGGCCAACCCGACCCAAACCTCCATTCTATTAATTTTTTTTTTTTGTCGTCCTCCTGTACATTAATTATTTAAGAGTCTTTTAAAATTGTTTATCATTTTCAAAAACATCTTCTTTGTATAAAATGAGAAGAAATTTTGTGCTCTAATGCATGTCACCTGAGCAAAGATTTCTAAATTTTTTATAGCCAATGAAAATACCATGTCACAATAATTCATTACATGCACTATTTTCGTTTTCTTAATGTAATAAAACCAACAAATGAGCTCAATGGCAGTCCAAGAGCATCTAAATTTGTCAGCTCATCGTAATAATTTCCTCTTTTAAAAACCAAAACATAACAAATTAAAATGAAATTTCAAACCAAGAAGATATAATTCTCGTTTAGGATAAAAAATGTTACTAATGAAAGCTCAAAACTAGCCCATTACCAACTCCAAAACGCCTCTTCTCTTCACACGCCTATTCTCTTTTCTCTTTGCGACCAAAAGCTTCAATGAAGATATCGATTACACATCCCTAATTCAAGACCTCCAAAATTCTCAGTCACCGTTACCAACAATCAAACCCATAAACACAATTCACCTCCTTCTTAATTATTTCTGTTCCGAGCCTTCAATTCACACTTCTATCTCCCCTAACGCTTAAAGCAACGACCCTTTATGGTCCATCATCACCATTGCCAATCGATACTATATATATATAACTGAAATCCTCAAACCTTCAAGTGAGTATGATGCTATGCAATTGTCAATTACTGTTTTTTCACATGATTTTTGTTGCTTTATGGAATCTTAGTGTTCACTTCTCTTTATCGTAGTTGTACTAATGTGGAGTTTTCCTTTGTTTTTTTGTTGCAGTAACGCATGTCCCCGAGTTTGTTGCCCAATTGCAAATCTTTGAGCTGCTTGACAACGTATGCACATGTTTCTTCTATAATGTTGCTTTCAGTATATACATACTGAATATTCTTGCTCTCTTATCTGTACAGCTTCTCATGTAGGCTATCTTTACAACTGGTTACAAGACTATTCTGCACATTCATGCGGTGGTTGAGGAATGTGAGATAATCCAATTGATAAGGCAAATTGATCAGAAGACAAGGAAACCCATGAAAAAGAAAATCATGTTTGTGAAGAATGGTGCTATTGTTACTTGCCGTATATGGTTCCTTCTCATTCCTTTTTTTCTTTATTTCTGAAATTTTTTATTCACAGCCATAGGTTACACAACCTGTTATGGTTTAAGCTTTTATTCTAATCAAAGAAAAGCTAAATTACTACTTCGTTTGGAATTTTGGTACAATAGTTTGATGTTCCGCAAGTTTGTTGTTAAGTGTTATTGATCCTAATCTTTTTTGCTATCTCTTGATATATCTCTGCAGGTTACAAATTCAATTTGTATTGAAAAGTTCACGGATTTCCCGCAGCTTGGAAGGTTGACTCTACGAACTGAAGGTAATTCTAACTGACCTCTCACATCCCCAAGGTACTATCATTCAAGCTTTCATTGGTCGCAACCGTATGGCTTGCGTCAATGCCCTTCTCCAGCCTAATCACATGTACAGGGTCACCAACCTCTACGCTACCAACAAGAAAGTCATGTTCATGGTTACAGAACATAGCTTCACCGACCTTACTACCATGACTGAAATCAACCAAGCAGCCTTCTCTATAGACGCTCAGAGATTCATGTTCCATTCATTCGCAGAATTTGAGACACATGCAGACAAAAGAGGAGATCTTTATGGTTAGTTCATCAACTGTGAATACAAAAAAAAAAAGACTTAGCCACCACGTATGACTAGGTGGAACCAAGTTTTACTTTGCATTTTCCATTTCAATTTCTCTGTTATCTTACAAGATCTCATCTTAAGCCTACTTTGTAATTGAATTTCGACAAAGTTTTAATCAATTACAATACAGTTTTAATCGATTACAATAATTTATCCTTGCCAAAGTATTTCTACACTGAGAGTTGCTATCCGTGAAGAAGAAAATGATGAATGCATAATCTATTTAAAACCACTCAAAGAAAAATAAGATTTCATCGACCTAACATACAATCACAAGTGCCACCATCAATTCATTGTAGAATGGATCCAAATCAAGACAAGTTAACTAATCTTTCAACTGTATCTTCCAATATAGTAACTACACTATGCTTTCCTTTCTATAGAGTAAGGCTATAGTATAAGTTGAGCGAAGGTTAAAAGTTACTTCACTGCAGGTTAATAACATTGATGCAGATCATTACCTCAGCCATTTTTGTGACAAATAAAATGACACCAAACCTAGAAACTTCATTAAGGAAGAAGATTAAACAGAGAATAGAGAAACTAACAACACTAAATCGCTGGGAATATACGCATTACAAACATTCAAACCACATCCTCAATCTTTCTTATTGTTCGAATCTGAATCACTTGCCTTATAAATTCAATTACAAGAACACCCAAACAAACACAAAATTCACAGTGGAAAGAAATTATCAAGACTGAATATAAAAAGTTACAATAGAATGTTACCCTACACCTATTTTTACCTGATTGAAATCACACTGATAGAGAAATAAACAATATAACACTCATAGGAGATTATGAGTACAACTTCAATATTATATCTATACTATTTACCTTACGATGTGCCAAATCCCTTATATAAATATCCAACTCGATTTTAAACATGAGCACTGGGAAACCCCAATTATGAATCCAGGAAAGGAAGATCCTAATACAAGCATGTCAAAGTTTTCAACCCAAATCTCTATCTTGCTTTATTTGTATTACACCTTTTAGTATACCTAACCTCTTTTGATTCAACACACAAAATTTATATTTCTGACGTAGATGTATTGTTGTATACGATCACTGAAGTTAAGAGCTTCATGACTTAAACACCAAAAGACAAAAGACATGGCGAATAGAGCACGGATGTTTAGATTTGAATCAATCCAATGTAAAATGGATGTAACAGAAACTAAACATCATCAAAATATAAACTTGGAAAATACTATAACCAATCCATCCAAACCTAAATATAAGTGATTTAATGAAGAGCAAATACACGTAGGACAAACTATATACTAAAATATAAAATTATTCCTATATACATCGTTCAAAACAAAATAAAACCAATTCTCAACTACCACAAACTGGTGAAATCAGATTTAAAATACAAATTATACTAAGAAAACCAAACTAATATTTAAAATACAATTTTAAAAGAAATTAACAAAATCAAAATATTAAGAAAGTGAAACCATAAAACAAAATCTACAAAGTAACATACATCAAAATATATCACTATGTTCTTTGCTTATGTATGTTACTTTGTTTCTTTTTCTTTTGTTAATGTACGTGGTTTCTTTTGTCAATGTGGATCTACGTGAAACAGTTCCATCTATCAAAATAAAGGGATTTTGACGATTTATCTATAAGACATTGCAGACTAAAACATTCCAAAGAAACGATACTATGACAAACAAACTTACATCTCTACATACTTTTCTTTTTTTCCTTTTTCCTTTTGGATGATACATATTGTTCTTTTTCAAAGAAAGAAAATTATTTAAATTTTCTGTCCAAATGGTGGAGGTATAAGAATGATCTTTCCACATTTTCTCCCACATTATTAATTTAGAAACAAAAAAAAAGTGTAGAATAGAACACAAAATGTTGAGCCATGAGCACGGGGAAACCCCAATTATGGGGGTATTGATTTCATATTTTTACGTAATAAAAAAAGGTATAGTGCAACACAATTTAATATGAAATTTCCATGAATAGAATATGTTACCAAATGAAAAGCCACTTAGACCAAATATGTGTCGTGTTGAAATAAGACTGCAAAATTTACCTAACGAGCTGAAAATGAAAGGAGATGAGATCGAAACTCTCATGAAGAAGATCAACAACATCGGAGTTAAGCTACGATTATTGAACCATAAACTAAGAGTAACCGTACATGTACCAACAAAAAAAGAAGAAGCTAAGCACTTAGAAGAATAAGCATAACATTAAAAACTCTCATGATAATACAAAAGAGTTAACGAGATATGATCAAAGAGATATGAGAGAAAGTGAACATAACATTAGAAGGATTTCAATCCGTTCCGGAAAAAGTCATGGAGAAGCAAGGGAAGTACGAGAAAACAATAATGGAGCCTTCGAAGATAAACGACGAATTTGGTGGTCGAGAGGAATCACGAGAAAGAGAAATGAAGAAAGAGATAGAGAACAAAGAGGAAGAAATAAGGAAGCTTTGACATAAAGTAAGAGGAGATGTAAAAAAGAAGGAGATTATGAAATAGACTATGATGAGACTTGGTGAAGAGAAAAGAGAACTAATAACGCAATTATATGTTTGAATCTGATCACCATAGAAGTCGTCGTGAGTATCTTGAATAGATTTTGTCAAAAACCATCGTGACACGAGGCGAAAGACTTAAACGAGAAAGCCTTACTGAAGCAATATTATATGAAAACATCACACAAAAAATCTCAAATTTGAAAACATAAAATCTAAAGATATTAAGTTATTAACCACAAAACCCGCACGTAGTGCGGGAGAAGCCCCTAGTTTTCTATATATAAAAAGACATTTTCTCTCTTCTCATGAAGACACATCATCATCCACATGTCATCATTTAGTTGGGTTTCATTTACATAATAAATCAAATATTTAAAAATTCGTTTTAAATAAGATGTGGTATTTTAAAAACTATAAATAAATATATATTTATTATTGTGTTATTAATAGTGGAAGATGAAAAGTCTATTTTAAAATATTATTTCAAAAATAAAAAGTCTATATAATCAAAGAAGAAATATAAGTGAAAAAGAAATATATCCACTGAAGACAAACAAAAAGAAAAAGAAAAAGTAATTATTAAAAAAAAAATATATATAAGAAGAATATAAAAAAAGGCGAACAATGATAAATAATCATGCTAATGAAAGAATTGAAAATCAAATCAACATTTGTATGCTCATAATTTTAACCGGTTATTTAGATAAAATGATTAATTTAGTATTAAATTTACGTACATAATAAAATTTCAAATAAACATATTTATTTTTAATAATAACCATCAATATTAAATAGCAAAGAACCATGCACGTCTTAGATTTATATGGTATGATAAAAAAAAAAAGAGAAATGGAATGAGCTCAAGAGTCAATAAGTTAAATTGTTTAGCTGATTTTTAATAATCGTTTTCAACTAACATAAATAATTTTTAAAATCAAAAGGAAAAAAACATTGTGGAGATAATTTTGATTACTACAATTCCAAGATCAGCTTTGGAATTGTCGTTTGAATATCTGAAACTAATTTGCATGGTTGAATTGTGGAAATAAATCATAAACATGATCCCAGAAAGAAGCGTGATAATATTGTCTAACCATAAAAATATCATACAAACGGTAATAACTTTAGACTTATATACCGCATTCACAATCATATGTAAAACATGTGAATGACTAAAAAAATGTTTAATATTGTGTTTTATCTTACGAATAAATAGAAACACAAATAAGAAAATGTATTTATAAACAATATAAACAGGTTAAAAATGATGAAATGAATTTTTTCTTTTCTTTTTAAAACCTCATTACAATTCACAGTCACATTTGTTTGATAAAAGTCAAATGAGGAATATTAAAAGAAAGTTCATGTATATAAAGAAAATTAATAATCTGATAAAAGTCATACACTCACATTTGTTTCCACGATAACTAATGATAATATAGAATGATCCCAATAATTTCTTTACACTAAGTTAAATACTTTAATTACATCACCAAAGTAAAACTATATGTAAAGAACCGGCAAATTTATATTTTATGAATTATAAACCGAATTCTAACTAAACCTACCTACAACCAAACCAAACAAAACTAACTTTAGTAAACTATCGATGTCAGTGTCATGAAGGAGCTTCCATATCAGTCGTATGTTGCTAATGAAAGGCCCTCATGACTTCATGCTCTTATGGAGGCATAATCCGCCAATGGACATGAGAGCACATGATAACCAATAGAAGAATTCAGGATGATGGTGATTCCCATCTTAAGGTGGGATTTTTGTAAGTCCCAAAGCTGAAGCTTTGTGTTTCGTTTATATCACATGTACTGGTGTTCTATTTGAATCTTTCTAATCTTTTCATACCGGGTTTTGGTTTAATAAAACTATCATCCAACATTTAAAATAAACCAAATAAGCTACAAAAAATATTCAATATAAACAATTTATAGATAAACTTAAAAACACCTAGCTTTATTATAAAACTAGGTAAAGGACCCGTATATATGCGGGTTTAAGAAAAATATTTTACAACCCGTGAAAAATCAAATACGAAAAAAATCACTCATGAAAATAAACAAATTCAAATTTTTTAATATTAAATAAATTTAACACTTACATTTTTATCTTGTTTTTTTTAATCATCTAAATTTATAAATTATTACAAATTATGAAAACAATTACACGGACGGTTATACAGCGGACAATTTTAACCTTGATATGTGGAACTAGTCTAAACGGTTCTCTTTGCACCACGTCGAAAATCTCCGGTAAATTTTGCCCCCATCAATTTGTATCCTCCATGACTCGAACTCCATAGTTGTAGTTGTAAGTGTAGAAGCATTAATGAACCCTTTTGTCTATCCGCTACTCGGTTTCCACAAATTAGTAGAGCGGGGAATCAAAATGCCAAACGTTGGTAAAATTCCTTGCACACAAAAAAAAAGTCGAACAATCCGAAAACATAAAAAGCCATAAGAAAACTAGAAAACAATAGCAATACTACAAAAAGAGTCAGACATTACGAAAGAGTAGATAAGATCAGCCCAAAAAAACCACAAAATTAAGCTAATCATTTCAACTAAAGCCGATAAACATACGATAAATAAAACCCAAATGTTTTTTAAGAAGATTTAAAAATCAGAGAAGTGGCCTTATGCAAAAGCATGGTCTTGATCCGCGCATTTTCCACCACATACTTGTCGTGCCAGAGCTTGTACGCTTCCTCAAGTTCTTTCTTATCCTCCATCGACACCGAGCTCCATCTTTGTTTCACATAATCTTCGTCAAGACCAAGACTCACAATGAATGGAACAAAAAAAGAGGCTTCAAACCAGTCACGTTTTACTCCCATATCACCTCGAGCACGAACCAACACATCTTCCTCTACGGGTTTCGAAGACTGGACCTTCTTCTTCTCACTTTTCCTAGATTTCCCAATGTTAGACTTGAGAAGAGAATTCGTAGACTCATAAAGGAAACCACCGGGTCCCCAGATTTGCTCTGCTAATCCCATAGATTTTATATCATTAACCTTATCCCCTTTGTATTTTTTGTTCTGATATTTTATCTTCAATGCGCTCATCTTTTTCACGAACTGGCTGTTACTAGGAACAAAGCTGAAATCATTCCTAACGGAATCAAAAAAGCCGGTCAGGTTGTGGTTCTTACCATTCAACTTAATCATAGAATCGAGGAGTGTGATTTCATCATTTTCTGTCCACACTCTCTGAGGATTCGGCTTCTTCGCATCATCTGCGGTAATAATATCAACATCTCCGGACTCATTCCTGGCCCGTTTCATCGGGGACGATGTCTCCGGACTCATTCCTGGCCGCTTTGACGCGGATTTAGAAGCAGCAACAAGAACCCCCTTGTTCTTGGTAGTGATAGCAACAGGTTTCTTCGATGGAGTTTCCTCCGATAAAGACACAGCAGGTTTCACCACCGGAGTATTGACCTTACGAACCTCCTTGATCTTAGGCTTCCCAGAGAAGTTGTCTGGAACAGGCTTCTGCATGTCATCCTCTGATTCCGAGCCCTCCTCTGATTCCGACTCAGAACCAGACTTCTGCATGTCTTCCTCCGAAGAACTCTCCACTTCTTCGTGGTCGCTTGAGATTTGCATCTCTGGATCTTCGATCTTCTTCTTCTTTGCCATATTTTGAGTGTGCGATTGATAAAGCTCGAACAAAATATTGAGCAGAGATCAAAGAGAATTGAGAGAGAAAGAAAGTTAGGGATTTAGATCCTCTTTTGATACCTTCTACAATAAAACATTCTAATGAAGGAGAATATAAAGGTGGACGGTTCGTAAAAAGGTTTTCTTTTGAAATGCAAATTAAATTGAGATATTGGGAGGAGTGATTACAGCTATGATAAGTTCGAATAATAATTATTGTTTTCTCTGTTGTAGTTTATATTTGGAAATTATGCCTCTTATTAGTTAAAAATAATAAGAGTAATAATTATTCGATTATAACCTACCAGCAGTAGAAATCATTTTTATGATCGTTAAAATAATAATATTAATAATTGTTTAATACTAGTAAAGTATTTTATAAAATATAAGTGAATTTTAGACTACAAAATAATATGTAAGCATGTTATAATTAAAAACGCATGATTCATGATTATGTCTTATTGCTAGTACATATTTTTGGATAAACATAACTTCTTTGAGCCATACACGGTAAAGATGGATTAACAACTCTGCATGGAATGGTCATTAATTTTGTCTCGGAAATCAAAGCTTCCAATCGCTGTATTCGGTGTTGGAAACATGCAATTTCGAGACATGATCATATATGCGCATGACAAGAGACTTTTTGTTTTTGAAACTCAATCGTCTACTAGACATAAATGAACGTGCTAGTAATAATCAAAAATCCAACCAATAAAAACTTACCCGGTTTCCAAAAAGTTATTGTCAGTCAGCTTAATCTTATCAGTGGGTTAAGTTTAATCAGAAAAACAGATTAACATTGGAATGTCGCGTAGGCACGTAAACATATGTCTTTCTTGAAATATTACAAACTCACCCGTCACTGCTACCCGAAAAGATTCTCTGTGCGTCTGGACTCCATGTCACACTTAAGGCACGTTCCTGGGAAGATAATTTTCAAGGTAAGTCATAGTAAAGTCCTTTACTAAGTAAACAAAAGGACTGAAGACTGATTATATTTTCAGAGGGGTGTAGATGTCTTACCACTGACCCTAGGCAATGTTCTATAGTATGTTAACTTGTTGGAGTCAGAGATGCGGTACAGTCGCACGCAACCATCATCACAGGTGAAGTTGGGTAGACGGTGTTTCGGGTTGACCCAGGTACACTTAGCCTTTTCCATAAACACTTATTTCTCTTATTTTTCTATAAACCTTAAACTTTTTGCTTCATCTCTTTATCTTTTGTGTAAACACTAAACCTAGTGTTTTCTTAAGTGATTTGAGGTGAAAGACTTCACTTTTTATGTTTATTTCAAGATTTTTTATTTATTTCTTTAAGTCTTTTCGTTATGCATCTTAATCTTTATGTTTTAGTTATTCATCTTTGTTGAATTTGTTGACTTTTGCATGGACTTTTGTTGACTTTATTTGTCTTTCTTTAAATTGCAATTTAATCGTGTTCTACCTTTATTTATGTTTTGCTTTGTTTCATTTTAGTGTTTTGCTTTGTTTAGTTATTGCATTTTACTTATTGCATCTTGTCATATTGTCATTGACATTGTGAAAAAAAACAAAATCGAACTTATCACTTGATTTCACCTAGCTTCATAAGTTTCTTGCATTCCAATTGTTTGAGCATCAAGTCCTTGTGGAAGAATGACCCTTGATTACTACATAGATGTTACCATAAATTTGTGGTTAGTTGATTGAGGAATTTAAAACTAATAGCATCATTTGCATTTGATCATTTGGTGTGCATCAAATATTTAGGAGTTATTCTCTAAAAAGTAAAGATTTTCTCCTTTTACTGACTTGGTGATCGATCTGTCATCTATGTGAACGGTGAATCGCCTTGAAAAATTGAATATGAGAGAAAACAGTGAGTTGGTGATCGATCGGTTACTTCCTATGATCGATCGGTTACCTCCTTTGATCGATCAGTCACCTGAGTAATGTTTGCGCAATCTGACTTTGGTAAATTGCGAATATCTGAAGATCTAACTATTGGAATTCCATGATCAAATATGTTATTTGAAGCTAAGATCCTCCTCTTTCACATCTAAAAATTTGAGCTTGATCCAACGGTGATAAAATTTTCATTTGATGTGTAAAAACTGACGGTCATAATTGTCCTTTTTCAAAAATGCCTTTTTCCCTCATTGAAAATGCTCTAAAACACTAAAAGTAGCAATTAAATGCGAAACCAATTGTTTATCTAGTTAATGAATATAAAATACATATTAAAAAGTTGTAAAGCATGATGTATATTAACTCTTCCAAACTTAAATTTTTGTTTGTTTTCAAACAAACATGAGTAAAAATTTAGAAAAAGAGGTTTGAAAATCGCGGGAACTCACATATTCTTGGGTACATAGCCTTCGTTTTTTTGACCTTTTACCTACATGCAAACAAGGTTACCCTAGTATTCGCTCGTCTCAACCATCATAGGTTTAATCCTTCAAATCGTAACTTGCAAATAAGTCAATTCATATCCTCCAACTTTCCAATAAATGATCAAAATAATGGTGGAATCTCCAAAGGATGTTTAGCTTGATAAACGGCTAGATATTACAGGGCTTTTTGGTGTTTAGTGGAGTTAAGAGTGTTAAGGGTTAGCATACGCTTTTTGTGGATGCCGACTTATGCAAAACCGTAAGAGAGAACAATCCAGTTGATGCCCATATCATTCTTTGAGATTTTTGCTTACTGGTATATGTCATATTTTACAATTTTTTACTATATATTTTATTAGTTTTTATTTATATTTAAGTGTTAGAGATAAAAATATACTTTTAGTGTTTTTTGTTGGTTTAATCATAATTAGGAAACTGTAGCATTTTGGTCCTAAAATGGAGGAATAAAGCATTTTCAAGAATAGACATATTCTGAACGTCAAATTTCTATGTCCATAAGACAAGACCGCACTGCTGGATCAAGCCCAAATTTTGACACGAGATAGAAGAGGGTCTTATTCACTTTGTATATTATAACTCCAAAATCCATCAGACGGATCTCAAGATATCATAAGATTACAAAAAATAGCCAGATTTCCAAATATTCGAAGAATATCCTAAATCTTTTGGGATATACCTACAACAACTTCTCCACCTATTTATACACAAGGAGCAGCCACAAAAATCACCACCATAACTATCACAAAAGCCAGTTACAAAGACCTCAAAAAGCTTAAAGGCAAACACTTTATTTTTTAAACACTTGTTCTTTTGATTTCGGTTTGTAAGGAGAGGAGAATCTCATCACTTGTCATCTTTGAGAAGTTTTTTAAAACCTATCTTACTGCTTTTATAAGAATGATTTGTTCATCTCAACTATGATTGAGTAGTCTCTTGTTGGGTTCTAAGGGGCTAAATTTAAGGGGGTTTTATTGTTCAGTAGATAGGATTGTAATCCATGGTGATTCTTTGACTTGCTTAGGGAATTCTCTCACTTGGATTTATGCATATTGCATGTTTTAGGATTAATTACCTTAAAATTGATCTTAGATTATTCATGACCCTAACTGCTTCCTTGATGTTATTTGAACTGATATATTAGCGAATTCAAAACTTTTAACTGTGATTGTTGTTTGCTTGGATCAAATGGACAACTAAATATGATCATTTAAATTCTTATTACTTGTGTCATGATCCATGATAAATGATCTTTGGTGCTTTGATAACATAGGAAGTGTAGTTGGGATAGTATGCATATTTCACCATCATGTTCATGTTTAGAGAATATCTTGACCTAGTTTATCATGAATAATTCGAACCATAATCCCTGAGAATCCCTGAAAACCCAACGTTTTATTTTTATTGTTTACAACCGTATTTGTTTCACGATTTCGGTTTGCAAAACACAAACCAAAAATCCATATTTTATCTTAGCTTAATTCGATTCTCAAAAGTTTTAGTGCCCTTTTGGTCCATAGTGGATTCGACCTTTAAGTACTGCATTGATCGATGTGCACTTGCAACTTAGTCTTTGTAGAGGTAAAACTTTTACACCGTTCAAGTTTTTGGCGCCGTTGCCGAGGACTGAAAGCGCTGCCTTAGGTTTAGGAAAAGAGTTTAGTCTAGGATTTTCGTTTTTGCTTTTTAACATTTTTGTTTATGGTTGAGTTTTAGGTACTTTACTTGGACCAATGAGCTTTGATATTTGGGGAAACACAAATAGAGATGAGATGGCACAAATCATGATGAGAGCTTAAGCAAACGAGCATGGGTTTTCAAATCCAACTATTTGCCCGAACAAACTTAATGGAGATTCTAGGAGTCTTACTATGAAAGACTAAACCTAGTGTTTTCTTGAGTGATTTGAGGTGAAAAGACTTCACTTTTTGCCTCATTTCTTTATCTTTTGTGTAAACACTAAACCTAGTGTTTTCTTGAGTGATTTGAGGTGAAAAGACTTCACTTTTTAAGTTTCTTTAAAGATTTCTTGTTTATTTCTCTAAGTCTTTTCGTTATACATCTTAATCTTTATGTTTTAGTTATTCATCTGCGTTGAATTTGTTGACTTTTGCATTGACTTTTGTTGCCTTTAGTTGACTTTCTTTAAATTGCATTTTAATCATGTTGTACCTTTATTTATGCTTTGTTTTGTTTCATTTTAGTGTTTTGCATTGTTTAGTTATTGCATTTTACTCATTGCATCTTTTCATATTGTCATTTACATTGTGTAAAAACCGAAATCGAACTTATCACTTGATTTCACCTAGCTTCATAAGTTTCTTACATTCCAATTGTTTGAGCATCAAGTCCTTGTGGAAGAATGACCCTTGATTACTACATAGATGTTACCACACACTTGTGGTTAGTTGATTAAGGAATTTAAAACTAATAGCATCATTTGCATTTGATCATTTGGTGTGCATCAAATATCTAGGAGTTATTCTCTAAAAAGTAAAGATTTTCTCCTTTTACTAACTTGGTGATCGATCTCTCATCTCTGTGAACGGTGAATCACCTTGAAAAATTGAACCTGAGAGAAAACAGTGAGTTGGTGATCGATCGGTTACTTCTATGATCGATCAGTTACCTCCTTTGATCGATTAGTCACCTGAGTGATGTTCTGCACAACTTTATATTCGAGATTGCGCGATCTGGCTTTGGTAAAATGCGAATATCTGGAGATCTAACTATTGGAATTCCATGATCAAATATGTTATTTGAATCTAAGATCCTCCTCTTTCACATCTAAAAATTTGAGCTTGATCCAACAGTTATACGATTTTCATTTGATGCATAACATCTGACTGTCAGAATTGTCCTTTATCAAAATTTCCTTTTTTCCCTCATTTTGGCTGAAAATGCTCCAAAACACTAAAAATAGCAATTAAATGCGAAAACCAATTGTTTCTCTAGTTAATGAATATAAAATACATAGTAAAAAGTGGTAAAGTATGACGTATATTAACTCTTCCAAACTTAAATTTTTGTTTGTTTTCAAACAAACATGAGTAAAAATTTAGAAAAAGAGGTTTGAAAATCGCGGTAACTCACATATTCTTGGGTACATAGCCTTCGTTTGTTTGACCTTTTACCTACATGCAAACAAGGTTACCCTAGTATTCACTCATCTCAACCATCATAGGTTTAATCCTTCAAATCGTAGCTTGCAAAGAAGTCAATTCATATTCTCCAACTTTCCCATAAATGGTGGAATCTCCAAAGGATGTTTAGCTTGATAACCGACTAGATATTAAAGGGCTTTTTGGTGTTTAGTGGAGTTAAGAATGTTAAGGGTTACCAGACGCTTTTTGTGGATACCGACTTATGAAAAACCGTAAAAGAGAACATTCCAGTTGATGCCCATATCATTGCTTGGGATTGTTGCTGACTGGTATATGTCATATTTTACCATTTTTTACTATATATTTTATTAGTTTTTATTTATATTTTATTAAGTGTTAGAGATAAAAATATACAAGTGTTTTTGGTTGGTTTAATCATAATTATGAAACTGTAGCATTTTGGCCCTAAAAGGGAGGAATAAAGCGTTTTCAAGAATTGACATATTCTGAACGTCAAAATTCTCGGTCCATAAGACAAGACCGCATAGCTGGATCAAGCCCAAATTTTGACACGAGATAGAAGAGGGTCTTATTCACTTTGCATATCAGAACTCCAAAATCCATCAGACGGATCTCAAGATATCATAAGATTACAAAAAATAGCCAAATTTCCAAATATTCGAAGAATATCCAAAATCTTTTGGGATATACCTACGATAACTTCTCCACCTATTTATACAGAAGGAGCAGCCACAAAAATCACCACCACAACTATCACAACAGCCAGTTACAAAGTTCTTAAAAAGTTAAAGGCAAGTACTTTATATCCTAAACACTTGTTCTTTTGATTTCGGTTTGTAAGGAGAGGAGAATCTCATCACTTGTCATCTTTGAGAAGTTTTTTAAAACCTATCTTACTGCTTTTATAAGAATGATTTGTTCATCTCAACTATGATTGAGTTGTCTCTTGTTGGGTTCTAAGGGGCTAAATTTAAGGGGGATTTTATTGTTTAGTAGATAGGATTGTAATCCATGGTGATTCTTTGACTTGCTTAGAGAATTCTCTCACTTAGATTTATGCATATTGCATGTTTTAGGATTAATTACCTTAAAATTGATCTTAGATCATTCATGACGGTTACTGCTTCCTTGATGTTATTTGAACTGATATATTAGCGAATTTGAAACTTTTAACTGTGATTGTTGTTTGCTTGTATCAAATGGACAACTAAACATGATCATTTAAATTCTTATTACTTGTGTCATGATCCATGATAAATGATCTTTGGTGCTTTAATAACATAGGAAGTATATTTGGGATAGTATGCATATTTCACCATCGTGTTCATGTTTAGAGAATATCTTGACCTAGTTTGTCATGAATAATTCGAACCATAATCCCTGAGAATCTATGAAAATCCAACGTTTTATTTTTATTGTTTACAACCGCATTTGTTTCACGATTTCGATTTGCAAAACACAAACCAAAAACCCCATATTTTATCTTAGCTTAATTCGATTCTCAAAAGCTTTAGTGCCCTTTTGGTCCGTAGTGGATTCGACCTTTAAGTATTGCATTGATCGATGTGCATTTGCATCTTAGTCTTTGTAGAGGTAAAACTTTTACACCGTTCAAGTTTTTGGCGCCATTGCCGAGGACTGAAAGCGCTGCCTTTAGGTTTAAGAAAAGAGTTTAGTCTAAGATTTTCGTTTTTGATTTTTAAATTTTGTTTTATGGTTGAGTTTTAGGTACTTTACTTGGACCAATGAGCTTTGATATTTGGGGAAACATAAGTAGAGATGAGATGGCACAAATCATGATGAGAGCTGAAGCAAACGAGCATGGGTTTTCAAATCCAACTATTTGCCCGAACAAACTTAATGGAGATTCTAGGAGTCTTACTAAAACGACCCGACCCGTTTTTTTTTTTTACAATTAATCCTTAGACTCAGGTTAACGTTCCCATAAACGCTAACCATGAACGTCTAAGCAAAACACAAGCAACAACCAACAGATAACAGTAAACCAAAACAAATTCCATTAAATAATCAAACCAGTTCAACAAGTTCCAAACATTCCAGCAACCTAAACTGCAGTTCTAAAACAATAACGGAAACAACACACAACACAACAATCACACTTTGTTGTTGTGATTCCACGATCACACTTTGCCTTTACCTGCATCACATGGGAAAAAGAGATGCGTGAGTATTATCATAAATACCAAGTGAGAGGGTTATCCCATCAACGATTGCGCACACAGGCACGATGGACCGCTCAGGCAAACAAACATACACACAACATACAAACAACAATGGCTCAACTCAGCCAATCAGACAGCTGTCGATCGACACTACCTCTAGGTGTCGATCGACACCCTCTGAACTGGCTGTCGTTCGACACACCTCATGTGTGTCGTTCGACACACCTCATGTGTGTCGTTCGACAGCCTTCGTACTGGTCTGTCGTTCGATACACCTCGTGTGTGTCGTTCGACAGGCTCCTGGCAGAATCTTGGGAACCGATCTAATCCTCTCAGATCGATTCCTCCTCTGCGCCAGCACGAAAACCTGCACAAAACAATAATCACAACACCACAACAAACACACCAAGCCACATTTCGATCACCACAATATCAAACAACGCATACAAATCTATCACCAAGAATCTCTAACGATCCATCGACCCAGAAGCCATTGTCACGCACTCACCTTGGATTTTCGGATGAAAAACGATGGAAAACGAGACAACTACGAGATCAAACTTGATCACCAGTAGGAACCACGAAAATCCACTCTCCAATCGCAAGAATCGACCTCTTTTCACAAGGAACTCTCAAACCCTAACCACAACACTTTGGGAACGATATAACTCTATTTTGCTGCTGTTTTGCACACAAAACACGGCCAAAACAGATTATATACGAAGCCCTAGGGTTTATATACCGACCCAATCCAACCGAACAATTAACAATCGAACCAGAAAACCGACCAATTAATCCCTGTCGATCTACATACACCACGTGTGTCGATCGACAGCCCCTCATAGCCTTGTCGATCGACATACACCACGTGTGTCGATCAACAACAACTCGCACAAACCGGTCTTAAGCCCCAAAACACCGCCTGGCGATCGAAACAACACACTAGTGTCGATCGACACACCCTCCAATTTCCTCAAAATTGGTTCACGGGTGTCACAGTTCTCCCCCACCAAAACTGGATTCGTCCTCAAATCCTTAAACACAACCCACATGGCTAACCACCTGGCCAACCTGCCTGTAACACCGGAGACTACATCTCCCAGACTCTCTCGAGGCTCACATCCGTCCTATGCATATAGACCCGTTTCAGACATTGGTCGCTCATAGCGCATAACCACACCCTCTAACTCTCGGGATCGTCACCCCTCCAGCTCTCGATGTCTCGTATCAACCCACCTCAGTCCGCGCAGTCCTGACGGTGTTTGATACCAACTATCTCCATACCCCTCAAACCTTCAGAACACACAGTCCATCAAATTCTCGGTATGCAGGGAACCCACACATCCCCTGGAGAGACACAACTCTCAAAAATCAGCCAGAGATCACAATCTCCAAAACTATCTCCATACCCTCACGTCTCCAGTCCGCGTAGTCCTAGCGAACAATCGGTATGGAAGAAATCCACGATTCCCTGGAGAGAAACATCTCTCAGAGATCTGCCAGAGATCAACATCTCCAAGAAAGAACCACAGTCTCTCTCTGAGCTATGCGAGGATCAACATCCCCGAACGAAATCAATTATAGACGTCTATAATGCACCTCTGACCGGAACTACCTCTCAACATGATACTCCCAACCCGGAATACCATCACAACCATGATCATCACAGATCATCTCGACCATCCATCACACCAGATGTCCCTACAGAGTCTCTGCGGAACTAGACAGTTCTAAACACTGTAAAACTTCTATTCCGAGACTCTCTCACATACCAACACACAAATTCGTTAGAGTTCCACCGAAATTGGCAAGTTCTGTTCACAATAAAACTTCCATCTCGAGGTTCTCTAACCACAACACATGACTATCAAGTCAAAAACATAAGAATACTCATCTTATTAAACTGGAAAAATGTCATAATCATTACAACTCAAATGAAAATACACAATCCACAACCACACACCTCACCACACACGGTGACTACAACTCAAAACCGAAACTAAAAACCACAAAGAAAAAAGAATTCACTTTTCGGCTTGCTTCTCAAACCACTTCATGGACTTCGTTTTCATCTTCGCCCTTTAGTTCCCAAGTTTCCTCCTAAACACCGTCACAGTTCCACAAGAATCTCAACAACGGCACCCTTTTCCGGCGCAAGATCTTGACACTTCTCTCAAGGATCCTCACCGGCCTCAACGCAACAGCCAAAGGCTGAAGATCTACAGGAATCCTCACCACTACCTCCCAATACCCATGTAGATACTTCCTAAGCTTCGACACATGGAACACTCAAGAAAGTTCTGCATGATCTGAGGTAGCTCCAAACGATAAGCAACTGGTCCCACTCACTCCACCACCCAGAACGAATCCATAAACCACCGACTAAGCTTAGCCTCTCCATTGATCTGCTATAACCCTGCAACATCTCCACTCTAAGATACGCTCTATCTCCCACCTTAAAATATAACTCATGTCTCCTCTCATCGGCACAACTCCTCGACCGATCAAGAGCCTCTTTCATGTCCAGTTCACAACACGGATCGTTTCTGTCATCTTCTGAACAAGATCTGCACCATATATGCTCCTCTCTCCCACTTGGGTCTAGTATAAAATGTGTGACATGGCCTCCCATACAAAACTCAAAAGGAGCCATACCACTACTGGCCTGAAAGCCCTCACAAACCCAGAAGTGCACCTTGGATCTCTGTCTGACACAAAACTCGCTAGCACTCCAAGCCACCGTACTAACTCACTCACATATTTCATATCCAGAACCTTTGTGCCCTCGGTTACCTTAATGGTTAAAAAATATGCTAATATAGACAAACGATCCGCATTCACTCAAATAACAACATGAGTCCAAGAAACCGGCAACCCTACCGCAATATCCAAGGAAAACATGCACCACTTCCCCTCTGGAATGGGTAAACAACCCCCACCAACTGGCAACTTATCGCAAGCTGTGACCTAGTTAGCCATATCCTTTTTCATCCCGACTCAGTGATAGTACCGTTTCCGATCCCTATGCCTCTTAGTCGCTTCTGAATGAATAGAGAAACACGCTCACATGAGCCACTCTCCGAAATCTCCTACCTCAAACCTCATCCTTAGGCAAACAGGCTCACGTGTGCCCTAAAATAGTTTCAATCGCCGAGACCTAATAACCAGAACCTGCAACCTTAGAAGAATCAAACCAACCTTGATCCTTCTCACGAGCTACTCGAAACCTGCTCAGAAGGTTTGCTTCATTAACTGTCTCCAGCCCCAACGGCCCTCGTGAGATAACGCTCCTCAGCCAAAGCATACAGCCTCCGACTAAGAGCATCCGCCTCTAGCTAAGTTCACCACGATGGTAAACTATAAACAGATCCCAATCTGCTACAACTCCACCCATCACTTCTGCCTCTTAAACCAAAGACCATCCAAAAAGAACCTACTCCTCTAACCGCTTGGTCATAGATTGAGCCATACTCGCATAGTCGTCACAAATCTCCTGCAATAACCTGCCAACCCGAGAAAACTCCTGATCCAAGAGGCATTCCCGGTCTAGGCCAAATCTCAGATAGATTGCATCTTAACTGGATCTACATAAACTCCATCTGCAAAAACAGTAAGACCTTGAAAACCCATTTTCCGCTGCCAGAAACTGCACTTGCTCAACCTAGCAAACAGCTTATGTTCCCGCAACTTTCCCAAAATTGCCCTCTCCTTGCTCATGACTTGTCAAGAAAGCCGTCTTCTTAACATCCACCTCATCCCTAGGAATATTGTGTTAACCGGATGCCAAGTCAACCTTGAAGAACCAAGTAGCCCCTCACAATTGATCCAACAACTAATCAATTCTCGGAAGAGGATACTTGTTCTTCACGGTGACTCGGTTAAGCCCTCGATAATCGATGCACAACCGGAAACTACCATCCTTCTTCTTCACACACATCACTGGTGCTCCCTACGGTGAAGTACTTGGTCAAAAGAATCCTTACTCAATTAATCATATAGCTGCCTCATTAGCTCTACCAACTCTGCTGGAGCCATCATGTAAGGTGCTTTAGATAACGGTGTCGTCCCAGGCTCTAACTCAATCGTGAAAGGATCCGACCGCGACGACGGTGATCCGTGCAACGACCGAAAGACATCCTCATAGTCCTGGACAACCCGAATATCCCTTACTGCAACCTCACCTATGGACTCCGCCAGCACAATAGTCTCCAAGTAAGCCTCGCAACCCCTCAGTCATAGCCTCAGCCTACACCCGATAGATCACGAGACTCTCAGAAGTCAGTTTCACTTCTGATAAACCAACCTTCCTCCACCACGCTCAAACACAACACGACCCCGGTGACAATCCAGATGAACTATGTACTGATCAAGCCAATCCATACCCATGATAACATCATACAGCTCTACTGGCCTGTTCACCAAGTCCCCTGGCACCAACTCACCAGCCCCTAGAATCTCCACTCCTCTCGCCGGGCCATGAGTAACTAGAAACTTCCCTCCAACAACCATAACCGGTCCAAACCACTCACCAGCGCCACTCCGCACCATGTCCTCCAACCTGGTCGAAGTCCTATGAAGAACCTCTTATCCTGGGCCTCCTCGCCCTCCATGCTCCTACCAGCATGAACTAGCATAAACCATGAGTCGATTAAACTCCAAATCATGCCCACGAACTGATCTCTCTCACATATCCAGTTCCCAAAACCTCGTCTCTAAACGATACGCAGCCTCTTGAGGAAAGAACTTGGCATCACACTCTGCCCAAAAGTCCGCCCAGGCCAACTCTGCCTGAACCCTTCTAGCTGCAACACACCACTCGCAAAGAATCCTATACCAATGCTCTGTACTTGTTCCCTTATCCGCAGATAAGACGGAACCCTACCAACAACCGCAGCCCTCAGCCGCACCTCTGCCACTCGTGGCATCACCGGAGCCTAACTAACACCGCACTCGGTAACCGCTCCCATAACTGCTGAAGACAATCCACCAGACGATCATCTCGACCTTGAGCCCCACCTGCGGGCGCACCCGCAGTACCAACCTCACGAGGACCCACACCGGCCCCCGGCAGCCAACCTTGGACCACACTATCCCCACCAGCCCTCACACTGGTGCTCACACTTGGCTGTACGCTGGCAGTCTCAATTGCGCTCAAGCCGTCTTGAAGCGTCTACGGATCACTCTCAGCCACCTGCGCAGCACTCGGAGCCGCACTCCCGGCAGACTCACTCACTAGTGCCTGCCACAACAACTACTGCAACAGATTTGTCAGACGATCAACTCGTCACCTGGACTCCTCTTGCGGGTGCACCCGAACAGCGAGCCAATCCAACACCAGCTCGAGTACCAGCCCTGGCCCCACATCCCTCACACTGGCTCTCACACGGGCACTCCCACTGACACTCATGCTAATACACAGACCCTCCTGATACGTCTATGGATCTGTCGCAGTCTAAAACGTGGAACCATGAGCCGCATCCCCAGCCGAGTCACTCACTGGTCCCCGACCACCATCCTGACCCCCACAGTCACCCCAGCCCCCACGGCCACCTCGCCCACCAAAGCCACATTCTCTAGTGCCTCAAGCCACACACTGAACTACCAAAGCACACGCTAAGCACTAAAGAACAAAACACAAAACAAACAACACTTACCGTGGAATCTCTTTGAAGGCTCGAAGGAAGATGATCTAGAACCCCCAAACCCACAGAATTGCCAATTTAACCAGATTAACAATCCTAGCAGTTCTAGCCCGTCCTAAAACCGTAAGGGCTCTGATACCAAACTGAAACGACCCGACCCGTTTTTTTTACAATTAATCCTTAGAATCAGGTTAACGTTCCCATAAACGCTAACCCTGAATGTCTAAGCAAAACACAAACAACAACCAACGGATAACAGTAAACCAAAACAAATTCTATTAAATAATCAAACCAGTTCAACAAGTTATAAACATTCCAACAACCTAAACGGCAGTTCTAAAACAATAACGGAAATAACACGAAATACGAGACCTAGATCATCTCCCTCTTCGTAGCCGTGATTCCACGATCACACTTTGTCTTTACCTGCATCACATGGGAAAAAGAGATGCGTGAGTATTACCATAAATACCCAGTGAGACGGTCATCCCATCTACGACTGCGCACTCAGGGACGATGGACCGCTCAGGCAAACAAACATACACACAGCACACAAACAACAACGGCTCAACTCAGCCAATCAGATAGTTGTCGATCGACACTACCTCTAGGTGTCGATCGGCACCCTCTGAACTGGCTGTCGTTCGACACACCTCATGTGTGTCATTCGACAGCCTCAGAACTGGCTGTCGTTCAATAGCCTTTGTACTGGTGTATCGTTCGACACACCTCGTGTGTGTCGTTCGACAGGCCTTTGGCAGAATCTTGGGAACCGATCATAATCCTCTCGGATCGATTCCTCCTCTGCGCCAGTACGAAAACCTACACAAAACAACAATCACAACACCATAACAAACATACCAAGCCACAATTCGATCACCACAATATCAAACAACGCATACAAACTTATCACCAAGAATCCCTAACGATCCATCGACCCAGAAGCCATGGTCAAGCACTCACTTTGGATTTTCGGATGGAAAACGATGGAAAACGAGACAACTACGAGATCATACTTGATCACCACTAGGATCCACAAAAATGCACTCTCTAATCACAAGAATCGACCTCTTTTCACAAGGAACTCTCGAACCCTAACCACAACACTTTGGGAACGATATAACTTTGTTTTGCTAATGTTTTGCTCACAAAACATGGTCAAAACAGATTATATACGAAGGCCTAGGGTTTTCCAAACTGACCTGGTCCAACCGAACGATTAACAATCGAACCAAAAAACTGACCAATTAAGCCCTTGTCGATCGACATACACCACGTGTGTCTATCGACGTACACCACGTGTGTCTATCGACAGCCCCTCATACCCCTGTCGATCGACATACACCACGTGTGTCGATCGACAGCACTCGCAAGAACCGGCCTTAAGCCCGAAAACACCGCCTGTCGATCGACATATCACACTAGTGTCGATCGACACACCCTCCAATTTCCTCAAAATTGGTTCACGGGTGTCACACTTTCTATGAAAGAGATGCTAGCTCAAGAGCAAGGATTCTCTAACCCATTTGCTCACTCACATGATTCTCGAAATGGCTTTCAATGGCCAACACCTACTCATCAACAAAAGAATTTCTAGCCGCACATCTCACCTTGCTAATTATGCAGTCAACCTCCACCAACAAAATGCCCTTATCGACTTTTAGACTCTAGAGTTAATGAGATAAATGCTGAAAGTGATACTAAAGATGAGGAAGAATGGCTTGTAATTAACGTGGAGCAAAATCAAGTTGAGGATAACAAGATTAGTAACAAGTTTGACAACTACATTGAATCTCCTGAACGGAGGATTGCAGAGCCAGAGAAGAGTATCGAGGAACTTAATTAATGCTCATGAAAATCCTTTGGAGATCCAAGAGGAATAAATTTCAGAATCCAAAGATCCACCAGAAGAGATCCATGGACCATAAGAAAAACGGAGCCATGATATTATTTCTGTTTGTGGTAATGAATTATTGAAAAATGCTTTGATGCAGGTAATCAAAAGGGACTTGTAATATATTCATCTACAACCATAAGCAATAAATCATATCACCTAGGAAGGAACAACGGAACAAAACCAAACCAAATCATTGAGGTAAAGTTTTCAAATTATGATGCTTTTAACATGAACAATGTGGTTTGTGTTTCTGTGAAGAGAGACAAGGAGACCTTCCATAAGGTGAAACACAAAAGGCCAATAAATGATCTTAAACCTCCATTCAAGGGACATAAGAAACCAAAGGCAAAGCATACACTGGAACAACATGCTTCAATTGGTGAAAGAGATGAATCTCTAAGGATTTTCAATGATGATCCATATCATACAACAAGAAGGAAACACCTTCCTTATGAACAAGGTAAATTCGAAATTTTCATCTTTGTTTTGCAGAAAAAGGAGAGCGCAAAAAGGAATTCACAATTTAATTAAAGTCTCTTGATCCTCATAAACAACAAGACAAGGATAACCAACAAAAAGAGCATGTTGGAAAAGATAAAGCCAGTGTCATATTTGATAGAGACCCTAACTTCACAATCAAAGGAAAATTTTCCTAAAAAGCTCATGGTTGATAAAAAAAAGCTCATAATCCAGCAGCAAGTAACAAAGATGGAGCTATTGAAGTGTTAAAAGATGAGGACAAGAACAACTTCAACATGAAGCATGAACCTCCTGATCCAACAACTTTAGTTGTAAAGTCTCTATTCCTTGGTAATCGAGCAAGTACCAAAGATGTTGATATTGAAGTGGTAAAAGAGGAGGACAAGAGCATGTTCGACAACAATTATGAACCTCCTGGTCAAGCTTTAAACAACATTCGTCCTAAAGCCTAGAAAAATGGCATTCATGTCGAGCTAAATGACTTTAAAGAGAAGCGCTTAGTGGGAGCAACCCACCGGTAAGTTTTCAAGCTCAAGTTTTAAATTTCTTTTATGTTTAACGTTTTTACTTAGTGTTTTAGGAAAAAAACAAAAATCAGTCCGAAACAACACAGACCGATCGGTCACCTATAGAAACGATCGATCACTATGTAAATCAGCAAACATAAGAATTCAGGGGCTCCATGACTGGTCGATCACATAACTATCTCCATAGAGCATCAAATATGGAGCAAAGGCTCAATTAGTATCACGAACCAATTCACCACTGTGCAAAATCAACATTCAGAGAATTCCAAAGATTTGTCAAACGATCGATCACCTCAATCAATCGATCGATCACTTGACCTTCATTAGAAAACTTCAAAGAGCCATGATCGATTGATCACTTCACTGAACGATCGATCACGAAACAAAACCAAGGTATGACACTTTCCAAAGGCCCAATGATCGATCGAACACCAACACCGACCGATCGATCTCTCATCAGACGTCATTAGGCTTTGATAAGCCAACGATCGATCGATCACCAACTCGACCGATCGATCACCGAACAAAAACCACTCCGAAATTTTTCCAGGGACTTCATGACCGATCTATCACCTCCCACAACCGATCAAACACTTACGAAGGTTTGTACTTCATCTCTTCCTAATTCATAAAAAAAAGAAATTTTTTTTCTCTATCTACTTTTATCCTTCATCTTATTTCCACCATTGTATATCAACATCAAGGTAACATCTTATCACTATTCTTCAATTTTTACCTTACGATTATGTCTTTGTCTAGCTTATTTTTTACACCGGGACGGTGCTATGTAAGTATGGCGGAGAGTTTCTCAATTACTAACGATGTTTGCTTTCTTTTGGTTTGCTTTTCTTGTATTTCAACTCATTTTCAAAAAAAAAAATTCAAAAAGGATTTTTCTGAAAACATTTTATTGAGTCAAAACTTGTTGGGAATGACGACTTTTCCTATAAAGAAATGCTTATTTATATGCGATTAATTGTCGTTGCGGCAAGACCTTTGGGAAGAATGTCTCAAAACCAAATGATAGATATGGTTCCTGATTATCACGGTTTGTGGGCATGATATGGATCGAATCCCGGCCTACTACACTTGATCTTCCATCTCACTATTTCTCCTTACTGATGTTATGCTTGTAAATGAATCAACATTCAGGACTTCTTATTCTTTTTTACCACTCTCTGTTGATCATGAATGGCCAACTCATTTTAGTTGGAACCCTACCTTTAAACCTTACCTCCTTTCAAACCTCACACATTTTTGTTTTTCATTGTCACATGTGCACGCATATGTGAAAACGTTGGAGAGATAGTGATGCAGCGATATATTTGGAATATTTCCAAATATCATTATTTTCTATTTTATTATTTAAATTTAGATTTATTATGTATTTTCTAGAATATTCTAAGGAATATTAGGGTTTTATGCTTTATTATAAATAGCCTTCTTAGGCCTCATATTGTAGTCAGTTATTGATGAATTATTAATCGAAAGATTTAAAGAGGTTTTGATAAACCACTGTGAAGAGTATTCACAAACCCTAAGAGCTTTTGCGAAAGCCCTGAGATGAGGACTCTCAAACCCTAGTTTCCGGGTATTCTCAGAATCAACGGATCTAGTTCTATCCCTAGAAGCTTCCGCTCCATCAGTTGGTATCAGAGTCACGTTCTTTGATTTCTTAATCAGAGAACAATTCTGGTGATCATGGTGAGTGCTAGTAACATCTATCCTTTCGTGGACGAAAGTCCTTTTGTCGAGAGAGAAGAGATCCATGAGATCTATAGAGAGATTCATGGTGATCCTATCTTTGATATCTATGAAGAAGATGTTAGGGTTTTTGACTTTGTCTTTCGAGAAGATGATTTCGAAAATCTGGCTCGTGCAAAATCCGGGCGAAATCGGATCTCTGCAAAATCAGGGTTGAATTCGTTCTGTGCGAAATTCGTGCAGTTTCAGGTTTCTGATAAATCCATGCATAATCAAGTTCGTGCAAAATTCGGGTGAAATCCGATTTCTGCAAATTTGGTGCTCACGAAGAATCCTTTGAAGAAGCTATATGAAGATTTGAAGAATTCATATTTGGTGTCAAGAAATCTATTGAAGATTCGAGGACGAATCTTTTTTGGTCGGGGGGAGCTGATGCAGCGTGCATACAAGATTCAAAGACGAATCTTTTCTTGGCCGGCGAGACCTGATGCAGCGATATATTTGGAATATTTCCAAATATAATTATTTCCTATTTTATTATTTAAATTTAGATTTATTATGTATTTTCTAGAATATTCTAAGGAATATTAGGGTTTTATGCTTTATTATAAATAGCCTTCTTAGGCCTCCTATTGTAGTCAGTTATTGATGAATTATTAATAGAAAGATTTAAAGAGGTTTTGATAAACCACTGTGAAGAGTATTCACAAACCCTAAGAGTTTTTGCGAAAGCCCTGAGAGGAGGACTCTCAAACCCTAGTTTCCGGGTATTCTCAGAATCAACGGATCTAGTTATATCCCTAGAAGCTTCCGCTCCATCAGATAGGGGGCCGACAAATTTTTCATCACTAGAGTGTGCAGATAAAGGTTATTTAGAGGAGTACATGGAGATTCACAAAGAGCTTGGCATTCTTTGGGATTCACACAACATTATGGTAATTATCGAGACTCCACATTCATAGATCATTTTGTAACACCCGCATCTCGGATTATGAATCCAGACCCAAGTGTTAGACAAAAATTGGTATCTTCATTACACTAAAATTTCTCGATTACATTGTTGGTAAATTACAACATATGGGTACTGGATTCACAACGCCTTGGGAAAGTCTTCCTCCATTGCCCGCTGCTCCCTCCTGCCTTGCCGTCCTATGGTCCGCCGGACCGGATGTCCTATCATGTGCACTGGTAAGGGGGTGAATATTGAATACCCAGTAAGACGGTCTACTCCGTCTCACCACCTAACACTACCTAGCTATTCTACCCCTTTACAACCTCCACATAGTACCCCTCGTACCATGAGTCGATTGTACTCCTAACCTTTACTATGGTGAACCCTAAGCCAACTCCTGGCTCCCTAAGCATTCTTACTGCGGTAAGTCCTAAGCCAGCCCCTTGGCTCCTTAGGCACTCGAACTCTTGGTAAGCATCTGCTTACCACTACTTTCACGGCCACCAAGGCTGCCTTTCAGCACATGGCAGTAACTATGCGGGGTGGCATCTAGAGATCATCGGCGCCCGACTCCCTCCTAGATGCATGCGGTTGGTACTAGGGATTATCAGCTCTATGACTGTCTCCTAGTACCATGCTCTAGTCAGCCCGTCGACTGACTCCTACCAGTTCTTCCAGCGAACAACTGAACGCTGGGTCTTCGTGCCCTCTTTCAGGCCAAACACAAACAAGACGGAACGCATGCCCATACATGCGCCCTATGCGGTATTTAAATTGGTGGCATTGTGAACCTACTATCCTACCCGTTTATTATGACCTAATCCACTAGACTCTCCTAAGGTTCACAATCAAGCTACCTATTCGAGTTTAATCCTAGTCCTTTATACCTTTACGTTCTCAAGTAATAGCCAAAGCATTTCAAATAATACCTTGCCCCGTATGGTCGGCCCCAGGTAAGCATGGCTATCCAAATACGTTACCCATGACACATCCATGGCCATACAGTGACCGTCCCTGCGGAAATACACACATAAAACTAACCGTTAATTATGGAAGACTCACGATCCAGCCTTGACCATCACTAGCCTAAGCGTTCCCGTGGCCTTGCCTCTAACCCTGGAGTCGTATGCGGCCGTACGAGTTTGCTAAGCTTCCCTAGCGCTTCTCTTGTTGGCTTACACCGTCTAGACTGTGTATCAGGTTGACTAAGGCGTGCCCGAACAACTATCGAGTTGCCTGATCACTACCTGTCTAGCATTCGGCATTCTCTAGTAGTCTGGTGAGTCCAACAAACAAGCGAACCATCGAGTATCATCACGGCCTTACAGCGGTAACTCTACCATAGCTCTATTTTGTGGTTTAATGATCGGTTAGTATCATACCTTTTAGTCTGTCACGCTAATCCTCACATTTGGCCCACCAGCTCCCTTTTCAGAGTATAGCCAGCCGATGCATGACTCTATCAAACTCCCTAAACTACATGTGGTGCGAGTCGGAGCTAGGCATGATCCTGCCATGACTAGCCTCCAGTCCGCCAAACAACGAGTCACTCTTGGGCCAGCTTATGCCGAGCCAAGTTTCCTCGAGATACAAGGTTGAGTCCCACGACCGGAGTTCCGAGGTCTGTGTACCCTCACCAAGATCCATTGTGATAGCCGAGTTACTTAGCAAGTTGTGGTAGCCTTGCCATGCTCCTCTACTTTCTCACCTACGAGTCCATAGCCAGATCGCCATGATCTGATCGGATGCTCTGCCACTTACGGTAAGCCAATCATGCTTTTGCTTACTGGGCGTGATTCCGAACCAAGGCCGTATCGATCACTATCGAGGCCGTACCAATCTGCGGCACTGCCCGTTAGCTTCCTCTCCGATCATCGGTGCCTTCACCGATGATTACTGGTTTGTTCATCGCGGACGAACAAGGTACCGATACACCGATGCCTACACTAGGCTTACCGGTGCCAGTCGGCGATCACATCGCGGACTACCCTTGCGGACTGCTCAGTTATCCCCGATAGCCAGTGGTAGATCGATCGTAGGCCTCCTCGAGGGCCTATCGACCCGTCCCCATGATCCGATCGTGAATACTACCTGATAGCCTCTCTTGGCCTGGTCGGATTGTCGAGTGTCCGTACTGATGATCGTCTCACCGATACGTCCATCGAGGCATGATCTGAGGCTCTCTCGTCCTGATCATCGATCAGCCCTCCTTTCCCACGTACCTCCCCGAGGCACGTTCCTCTAGGTTACCCGGGCCCTGTTGAGCGTCATCGTTCCCTCTCGAGGCGTCACCAGTACCCCTGCACTAATGCCCTGTTGAGGCGACTCCGATGCCCTCTCGAGGCGTCACTGAGGCCTATCGTCGGTACCCTGGCGTACTGTCATCGAGGCACCCCGAGGCCATACCGATGCCAGCCCTAGGTGTTACCGACCATGCCGGTCCATGTATGGATCCCCGATCCATCCATGGATGCTGCTACTACCGGCCCATGTACGGATCTTTTATCCGTACAGGACGTCTACTATTACACTACTACTACTAACCCTACTCATACTACTAAGACTACCAGATGAAAGCTATAAAAGAAAAGAATAGAAAGGGAGTATTATGTACGGATCGCGCCTTACCTTATACCGCTACTCCTTAGGGTGGGGTGCCGAGTTCCTTCTCGAGCTCCTCCTTTTCTCTTCCTCTTAAGCGTGTATCTTTGGCTCTAGAGAGAAGAGAAATATTTTGGTGTGTAAATAATGAGCTCCCTAACTCTCTATTTATACTATCCAAAAAAATTTAGGAGAATATTCACTTTCCTTATTTTTCTCCACCTCCTTACTATATGGGCCGAAAGCCCATTCTCTTTCCCTCTCCTCCACGTTTTTTTCCTTTTCTCCTTTTTGCCCTTACTTTTGCGTTACTGCCTAACAGGTCCTCCAATGTTTTCCTAATTTTACTAACGTCCTACCCTATACCCGACCCAACCTATATCTACCTTATCCTAACCTAGTACCTATAGGTGCCTTTGCGACCATCAATCTTCTGTTGAACCTCTGCTAGTTTTCTCCTAAGTACCTCGGGTTTCTTCCGCTAGGTTTTGGGATGTCACACATTTTCCCCTTTCATCAAAAAAAAAAAATCAGAAACAATAAGAGAATGGAAATGATTACATTTATGAGTCTCAAGTTCAATAAAATCTTAATGAATGGTATGAATGGGTGAGAAAGATGATGCTTTTAATATGAGATGAGGAGTTACTTACGAAGTACCTGGAGCATAATCTAAGTCTGGAGGAAGCTTGCGTAAATGATTGAAAAACTGTGAGCATCAACTGGACTGTTCTCACTTTGCTATTTTGCATAAAAGAAAAAAAATAAAGCCTTTTCAAGAAAAAACATATTCTAGATGTCAAATGTCTCGGCCCATAATAGGAGATCACCGTTGGATCAATCCCAAAGTTTGACACGAGATATAGGCGGATCTTATCTTCACTTTGCATATCAAAACACTCTAATCCATCACATAGATCTCAAGATATCATTATATTACAGAAAACATGCAGATTTCCAAATCTTCAAAGAATATCCTAAATCTTTTGGGATATACCTACTACAACTTCTCCACCTATTTATACACAAGGATCAGCCACGAAAATTACCACAACATCCATCACAATAGCCAGTTACAAAGCTAGTTACGAAGATCTCAAAAGGCTTAAAGGCAAACACTTTGTTTTCTGAACAGTTGTTCTTTTGATTTAAGATTATAAGGAGAATAAAATCTGATCACTTGTCATCTCTTGAGAAGTTTTGTTAAACCCAATCTTACTGCTTTTATAAGAATGATTTGTTTCATCTCAACTATGATTGAGTAGTCTCTTGTTGGATTCTAAGGGGCTAAATTCATGGTGATTCATTGACTTGTTTAGGGAATTCTCTCACTTAGATCTATGCATATTGCATGTTTTAGGATTAATTACCTTGAAACTGATCTTAGATCATTCATGATGCTAACTGCTTCCTTGATATTATTAAAATCGATATATTAGCGAATTCAAAACTTCTAACTGCGACAGTTGTTTGGAACCTGAACCCGAACCTGAACCCGAACCTGAACCTGAACATGTATCGTACAAGAACCTATATGGGTATGTTTTTAGTATACCCGATGGAACATGTACCCGTTAGGACCCGAACCTGTATCCGACCCGAAAACCTATATGCCCAGGCCTAATCTCAACCATCATAGGTTTAATCCTTCAAATCGTAGCTTGCAAAGAAGTCAATTCATATCCGCCAACTTTCCCATAAATGATCAAAATAATGGTGGAATCTCCAAAGGATGTTTAGCTTCATAAACGGCTAGATATTACAGGGCTTTTTGGTGTTTAGTGGAGTTATGAGTGTTGAGGGTTACCATACACTTTTTATGGAGGCCGACTTATGCAAAACCGTAAGAAAGAACAGTCCAGTTGATGCCCATATCATTCTTTGGGATTTTTGTTGACTGGTATATGTCATATTTTACCATTTTTTACTATATATTTTATTAGTTTTTATTTATATTTAACTAAGTGTTTGAGATAAATAAATATACTTTTAGTGTTTTTTGTTGGTTTAATCATAATTAGGAAACTGTAGCATTTTGGAGCGTTTTCAAGAATAGACATACTCTGAACGTTAAATTTCTCTGTCCATAAGACAAGACCGCACTGCTGGATCAAGCCCAAATTTTGATACGAGATAGAAGAGGGTCTTATTCACTTTGCATATCAGAACTCCAAAATCCATCAGACGGATCTCAAGATATCATAAGATTACAAAAAACAGCCAGATTTCTAAATATTCGAAGAATATCCTAAATCTTTTGGGATATACCTACGACAACTTCTCCACCTATTTATGCACAAGGAGCAGCCACAAAAATCACCACCACAACTATCACAAAAGCCAGTCACAAAGCCAATTAGAAAGATCTCAAAAAGCTTAAAGGCAAACACTTTATTTTTTAAACACTTATTTTTTATTTCGGTTTGTAAGGTGAGGAGAATCTCATCACTCGTCATCTCTTGAGAATTTTTTTAAAACCTATCTTATTGCTTTTATAAAAATGATTTTTTCATCTCAGCTATAATTGAGTAGTCTCTTGTTGGGTTCTTGTTGGAGTCTAAGGGGCTAAATTTAAGGGGGGTTTATTGTTCAGTAGATAGGATTGTAATCCATGGTGATTCCTTGACTTGCTTAGGGAATTCTCTCACTTGGATTTATGCATATTGCATGTTTTACAATTAATTACCTTAAAAATTGATCTTAGATCATTCTTGACGCTAACTGCTTCCTTGATGTTATTTGAACTGATATATTAGCGAATTCGAAACTTTTAACTGCGATTGTTGTTTGCTTGGGTCAAATGGACAACTAAACATGATCATTTAAATTCTTATTACTTGTGTCATGATCCATGATAAATGATCTTTGGTGCTTTGATAACATAGGAAGTATAGTTGCGATAGTATGCATATTTCACCATCGTGTTCATGTTTAGAGAATATCTTGACCTAGTTTGTCATGAATAATTCGAACCAAAATACCTGAGAATCTTTGAAAACCCAACGTTTTATTTTTATGGTATACAACCGCATTTGTTTCACGATTCGGTTTGCAAAACACAAACCAAAAACCCTATATTTTATCTTAGCTTAATTCGATTCTCAAAAACTTTAGTGCACTTTCGGTCCGTATTGGATTCGACCTTTAAGTACTGATCGATGTGCACTTGCATCTTAGTCTTTGTAGAGGTAAAACTTTTACACCGTTCAAGTTTTTGGCGCCGTTGCCGAGGACTGAAAGCGCTGCCTTTAGGTTTAAGAAAAGAGTTTAGTCTAGGATTTTCGTTTTCGCTTTTTAACTTTTGTTTATGGTTGAGTTTTAGGTACTTTACTTGGACCAATGAGCTTTGATATTTGGGGAAACATAAGTAGAGATGAGATGGCACAAATCATGATGAGAGCTGAAGCAAACGAGCATGGGTTTTCAAATCCAACTATTTGCCCGAACAAACTTAATGGAGATTCTAGGAGTCTTACTATTAAAGAGATGCTAGCTCAAGGCAAGGGTTCTCTAACCCATTTCCTCACTCATATGATTCTCGAAATGGCTTTCAATGGCCAACACCTACTCATAAGCAAAAGAATTTCCAGCAGCACATCTCACCTTGCCAATTATGCGATCCACCTCCACCAACAAAATGCCCTTATCGACTTTTAGACTCTAGAGTTAATGAGATATATGCTGAAAGTGATACTAAAGATGAGGAAGAATGGCCTGTAATTAACATGGGGCAAAATCAAGTTGAGGATAACAAGATTAGTCACGAGTTTGACAACTACATTGACTCTCATGAAGGGAGGATTGCAGAGCCAGAGAAGAGTATCGAGGAACTTAATTAATGCTCATGAAAACCCTTTGGAGATCCAAGAGGAATAAATTTCAGAATCCAAAGATCCACCATAAGAGATCCATGGACCATAAGAAAAACGGAGCCATGATATTATTTCAGTTTGTGGTAATGAATTATTGAAAAATGCTTTGATGCAGGTAATCAAAAGGGACTTGTAATATATTCATCTACAACCAAAAGCAATGAATCATATCACCTAGGAAGGAACAACGGAACAAAACCAAACCAAACCAAATCATTGAGGTAAAGTTTTCAAATTATGATGATTTTAACATGAACAATGTGGTTTGTGTTTCTATGAAGAGAGACAAGGAGGCCTTCCATAAGGTGAAACATAAAAGGCCAATAAATGATCTTAAACCTCCATTCAAGGGTCATAAGAAACCAAAGGCTTAGGAGATCGCAAAAAGGAATTCCAAATGTTCAATGTAAATTCCAAATGTTCATCTTAGTTTTGCAGAAAAAGGAGAGCGCAAAAAGGAATTCACAATTTAATTAAAGTCTCTTGATCCTTATAAACAACAAGACAAGGACAACCAACAAAATGAGCATGTTGGAAAAGATTAGGCCATTGACATATTTGATGGAGACCCTAACTTCACAATCAAAGGAAAATTTCCTAAAAAGCTCATGGTTGATAAAAAAAAGCTCCTAATCCAGCAGCAAGTAACAAAGATGGAGCTATTGAAGTGTTAAAAGATGAGGACAAGAACAGCTTCAACATCAAGCATGAACCTCCTGATCCAGCAGCAAGTACCAAAGATGTTGATATTTAAGTGGTAAAAGAGGAGGAAAAGAGCATGTTCGACATCAATCATGAACCTCCTGGTCAAGCTTTAAACAACATTCATCCTCAAGCCTAAAAAAATGGCATTCATGTCGAGTTAAACGACTTTAAATAGAAGCGCTTAGTGGGAGCAACCCACTGGTAAGTTTTCAAGTTCAAGTTTTACATTTCTTTTATGTTTAACTTTTTTACTTAGTGTTTCAGGAAAAAAAAAACAAAAATCAGTCCGAAAACAACACTGACCGATCGATCACCTATACAAACAATCGATCACTGTGTAAATCAGCAGACAGAAGAATTCAGGGGCTCCATGTTTGGTCGATCACATAACTATCCCCATAGAGCATCAAATATGGAGCAAAGGCTCGATCAGAATCACGAACCAATTCACCACTGTGCAAAATCAGCATATAGAGAATTCCAAAGATCTGTCAAACGTTCGATCACCTCAATCAATCGATCGATCACTTGACCTTCATTAGCAAACTTCAAAGAACCATGATCGATTGATCACTTTACTGAACGATCGATCTCCAAACAAAACCAAGGTATGACACTTTCCAAAGGCCCAATGATCGATCGAACACAAACACCGACCGATCGATCACTCATCAGACATCATTAGGCTTTGATAAGCCAACGATCGATCACTAGTTGGTGGTACCGGGTTTAGCATCCATTACCATACCCGACCCATATCTGATTCGACTTAGAGCTTTGGAAAGCATCTCGGAGAAATGGGACAGCGAGGATCCATGTAGACGTCTCGGCCCGTTAAGGACCGTTAGCCGACCTCGGTGAATACAAGCAAATTGGATGACTTAGCTCGGATAAAATAAAATAATTAGAATTAGTATAACTTCTTTTTATCTTTTAAAAGATTTTTCATTTATCTTTTAGGGTTATTTCGACCGACTTTGTACTTGTATAAATACTGTATGTATTCCTCCAAAACGAGGACATCTCCTTCAATAGAGAATTCTATACACATCTTTTTACTTGATCTTTTCTTTGTGATATTACGCATTAACCTAGTTCCTCTATTCTTTGGACCGATCTCGGATTGTTGTTCAATCCGTATCACCAAATTGACGCCGACTAAGGAGACCGATTAGGTTTACTGCATAACCTTCACGAGAGAAATCTTTGAAAGATGTTTGGAGACAAAATTCAGACTCCACCTGTTACGAACGTAGCCAGAACGGGAGAGAATCCAATTGAAGAAAGCGATCCTCAAGGGGCACTGAATGCCTCAGAAAAACAGGGTCTTACACCGAAAGTCTCTATTCCGGAGAAAGATCAACAACCGGAGGCTCGAACAGAGAAATCGAACCCCTAGGTAATCTTGATCCAAGATACGAAACTTGATGTTCTAGCCGAGCTGAAATCGTTATAGGAAAAGTACGATAAGCAACAGACCGATCATGAAAAATTCCGTGAGAAGATGACTCTCTTCATGGGACGGACCGATCAGAGTTTCCGGAATAGAACAACTCAGATTGAACGAAACCTGTTTCCGACCGAGACAACGCCTAGAGTTTTATCGATCAGGGGCCAGTCTGCGATTCAGGTCGCACCACCTTCACGGATTTTAGAGGAAAGAGACGATGAGACAGCAGGCATGAAGGAGACCATCAGTTTGATGAACTCAAGGATGCATCGCGTAGTAAGCTCGGCTCCCGAGCTCGATAAAGTCCTTGAGGGAACGAAACATACCCCCTTCACCACCCGGATTGTAAACACTCCGGTCAAATCCAATGCTAAGATTCGGATCGCGCTCTACGAAGGAAAGACCGATCCAACTCAACATCTCACGGCGTTTAACATCGCTATGGGCCGAGCTCACTTCCCTCCCGAGGAAAAAGAGGCCGGTAATTGTCAGCTGTTTGTAGAACACCTCGCTGGCGACGCTCTGGCCTGGTTCTCTCAGCTTGACTAAAATTCAATAGATAACTTTCACCAGTTGTCGACAGCTTTCTTGAAGCACTACTCGATGCACATCGAGAAAAAACTTCGACCGCCAATCTTTGGGCCCTCCAACAGAAACGGGAAGAACCATTAAGAGAGTTCATGGGAAGTTCAAAGGAACCGTTACCAAATTGGTTGTGGCAGACGATGCCGCAATCGACGCACTTCAGAAAGCGCTACTCCTGAAAAGTTCATTCCGAAACGAACTGACCGTTAACTGACTCGCTACCTTAGAAGATGCCTTGCACAAAGCATCGAGTTTTATGGAGTTGGAAGAGAATCAACGGGGGGTTAAGGAGGGTAACAAACCAAGCTGCGGAAGGAAGGGACAGAGTTTCCAAATCAGCGAGGACGCTGAGGAACCCGCGCAGAAGCATTGGCCTAGAAGTAGCCGACCCGTGGAGGAAAGTAACGCCCAGAGCTGGTGTGACTTTCACCAAACATCGGGGCATTCGACAGCCCAATGTCGTCACCTCTTGGACGTGTTGATGAAACGCTACCGAGCCAGAAGAGTTCCTGATATGGAATTTCAGAATAACTTCCCTGGGAAAGCAAACCCGGCTGAGCGGGAAGATGATCAAGGCCTGCCAAAGAAGTTGCCACTCGGAGTTAACCCCCCAAACGGGACCGAGACGACTTGCATGGGGATAAGAATTTTTCGGCACCTCGGAAAAAGCTCTACATGATTATGGGCGGGCTTGAAGAATGTAACGATTCTGTGAGATCGAAACAACAACATGAAAGGAGGGCCTAGACCACCCGAAAGTGGCCGGTGTCGGCCGACAAATACTTTTTCTTTACATTCGACGAGCAGGATACTAAGGGTCTGGATCGACCTCATAATGATCCTCTGGTAATTCAGCTCGTCATCAACGATTGCAAAGTAGGTCGTGTGATGATTGACACCGGAAGCTCGGTAGACCTGATCTATCGTAAGTGCCGTGGTGAAATAACCCACAAATTCTAATAAGCTGGAGCCAGGTCCGCACCTCGCACTTAGGACAACCAAGTAAATTACACGCCGGCTCTCGATCGCATACTGAAGTTTCGTCCTAAGGCAAAAGTTGAGCTAAGCCAAAGCACTAGTCCTTTGCACTCTCAGACCCCAGACCGAGCCCGCCGAATTACATAGTTCGCATCCACTAAAGAGTCTCCTGAAAGTAATCTTAGTGTTTAGGCCGACTTTCCTATCTCACAATCAGTTAAGGGTTCTTACGAAAGCAACCCTAAATTGTAAAGAATAAGTCAAACTCCATAAAGCTTGCCATCATTTAAGCTTATTTAGAAGCCAAACGTGTTAATACAGTCTACATATGTGATTTGCATCAAAGTATTATGAAATACTTAACGCCGATCTTCCTTAAGATCGTAAAACAAAATTAAAGTATTATGAAACACTTAAAGCCGATCTTCCTTAAGATCGTAAAGAAAAAGAAAGTATTATGAAATACTTAAAGCCGATCTTCCTTAAGATCGCAAAAGAAAATTAAAGTATTATGAAATACTAAAGGTCGATCTCTCGTCAGATCGCAAGAAAGAAAAAAAAAATATTAAGAAAATACTTAAAACCGATCTCCTATGAAATCTTTAATTAAAAAGGAAAACTTCCTAAGTATTTTTACGAAATACTAAAAAAACCAATTTCCTAAAAAGAGATAGCAAGAAAAGTACTAAATACTTAAAAGTAAGCCCTGGAAAAAGGGCAATGTTTACAAAAATAATTTGAAACCCACAAAAGTGGGCACCATGTGCAAAAAACGACATAAAAAAGAATTACGAGCCACATGAGGCTCAAACGAGGTCACCATCTTGATTGTCTTGAGGAGAGAAGAACGTCCCGTGCTCGCTAATCCCTTCTGGAACTTGGGATGAAACGTCCTGAGGCGGACCAACAGGAGGAGGCGGCGGCGTTGGAAACAGAATATCATCGCCAAGGGAGTCCGCAGCGAGGGACACAACCGTAGCGAGATACTCTTCTTTTTCCTTAGCATCATTCTCAAGAAGACCAGGAGGAAGTTTATACTCAGCCTCCACCATCTTCTCCAAGCTTATTCGGGCTCCGCACCTGTAACAGAGTTGAGCCTTTACCTCTTCTTGAGCTTGAAGAGCTACAAGATACAAACGTATCCGCTCTAAACGAGACGAATGTCTCGCACTCTGGGTAGAACTGTCACCCGCGATCTCATCAGCTCGGTGGCGTGCTCCGTCTCGCTCCTTCCTGAGACAATCATCTGTAAGGCGAGACTTCTCTAGACTAGCTCAAAGTTCAGCTATCTCGTTAGAAGCCACCTCGAGATGAACATCTCTTTTCTTCACTTCATCCACCAGCCTCTACTTCTCTCCCTTCACCACCTCGACTTGAGCCGTGTAATCATCCGCACTTTGTCGATTTGGGTGGCAGAAACAATCCAGGAATCAGCACGAGCATTCTGGCTATCCAGCTCCTTCCGAGCTGCGTCAACATCAGTAGGAGCCAGCCGGGACTTGATTTGTTCCTCCTTCCCGGTAACCACTGCTTCATACGCACTAATAATGCGACTTCCAGAGTTGATTACCTGCAGAAGAAGGATATCAGGTCATGCCACGGAAAGATATAATTTGAGAAGGATTTAAGCAAGGAACGAACATTAAGCAGGTCCTGTGACTACTCGAAGAAGCGATTTGACACGAGGAGGTCCTTGAGATTTGCGGGAAACTTGACCCCGATCCCACCAATGTTTCTTATCAGCTCGGCTCCAATCTTGATGTCCGAGGAAACCAATGGTAACTCATCATCAGTATGGGAGAATGACCAACGATTGTCATGACGTGGAGGAACCCAAACTGACGAATTTCCCAAAGGACCGGAAGCCCTTTGGCGAGGTACTTCAGTAGTATGTCTTCTTTTTGAAAGAGAAGACTCGGACGAAAACTCCGAGGCTGGTCTAGACGACGGAGTGAGAAAAGCACGAGGAGGAAGAGGCTGAGGAACATTAACAGCTGTTTGAACAGCTGGAGACGGCGGAACCGCCGCACTGTCGGAACTGACAGGAAGAGAAGCAGGAGGTGTGACACCCAAACTTTGAGCAACGGGTGCTTCGGACGGAAGGACTTCACCAAATCCGCCAATCCGGAACGCTAGAATCCTTCCCGCTTCGAGGTTGGCTTTAGCCTTAGCCGCTATCCTCTTCTTCGCTGCCTTCTTATCTACGAGGTCGACCTTCCCTTTTCCCTTTGAACGGGAAGCATCGCCGAGATCCTTTGGCTCGTTGAGCTCGCCAGGGACCGACCCCCGAGCTGACGAATCATCGGCCTTTTGCATATCAGCCGCATCGGTCGCAGAAGGAATCTTCTCAGAACCATCCTTAACAGCTGGGATCTCCTCTTGGTTTGGAAGGGAAACACCTTCAGTGTTATCCTCAGAGTCTTGGATAACTACTATGGAAGACAGATCGTCCGTGACCTCGGCATCCGACCTACTAGACACCTCGGAAAGTCTCCTAGATTTCCTGGGACGGATGGGAATCGAGGGAGTATTGAACGCAAGGATTCCGGGAGTAGCACCTCTCATCTCTGTGGCCCTGTACTCGCTTTCCCAAATATCTGAAAGCAATAAACATTCGAAGCAATGTCAGACTTCGAAGTTAAAAGAATAAAAACTTTATAAAATTAAAGTAAATCATAGAGAGTCATTACCAAGTCTGTCACAAGCACGACGGATACGACTATAGGTCAGGTCATTCCTGCCCTTATTCTGCGAAGATCCTCTCTGAAAGGTAAATCTACGAGAGGAGGAGACGGAGGGTGAGGAACAACAAAATATAATGCAACACAAACGTGTTAGAAAATGCACCATGAATACCGAAGTAGTACATGCATGCAAGATTTATGAAAATCTACCCATGGAAGGATTCCACCGACTATGATAAGTCCTGGTGGTATCCAGAACCGAAGCGTCGTTTATCTTCACGAAAAAGTATCGGTCAAACCATTTGCCGATTTTACTTTTCAGCTCGATAAACTTACACTCGGCCTTCATGATGTTGTAAAAACGGGCAGGGAATTGACCCCTCTTCATCACAAACATCTGTTCATACTTTTCGACTGAAAAGTTAAAGCCAAGCTCGGCACCAAGCACTACAAGTGCCACGAGGTTACATGTCCCGGCCATCGTCATTTGTGAGAAGCAGATGTTCCTAATCTCCAAAACCTAACGAAGATATAGGGTAACGGGAACCACATGAAACAATCAATAAACATATGCTCATGAAGACAGATGTACCCCGCAGGACAATCCCATGGACGTTCATGGTACCTGGGGGCCAAGAATTATAATTCCTCTGGCATACGACAAACCCTTATCATCGAGTCTAACGACCTCTCATCTGAAAACGAAGGAGAGATGTTGAAAACATCGAACTGAGAAGCGAAGATCTCCCGAACGACCTGTTCTTGAGCGACTTGTTCCTGGCCGATCTGTTCGTCTGGATACTGTTCACCATATCCACCTCCCGTACGATCACTCATATCGACAAATGGAGTTGAAGCTTCGAGATTCACACCGGTTTGCTCCAAAGTGTTACCATAGATCGGTGCGAACCTCGACGAGGATGCCTCGGTTTCCGTTAAAAAGGAAGAAGGGTCAAAATTGACTAGAGAAGCCTCATGATCAACATCAAGACTGGCATTTCTTTCCGGAGTGAAAGAAGTCGATAAAGATTTGAAAGTCTTTGTCATGATACAGATCAGAGCAGTACGGAGCAAAAGCTAAATCTTAAATGCATATGAGTAAAGAAAAGAGATGAGAGAGAGGGGAGAAAGAAGATTTTACCTTGTTTGGATGACGAATATATAAGGAAAATCTAAGGTTCGAAAGATCCGATATTTATACTCTAAAGCGCGAAAGTCTAGGGTAATCATTAAACCTTGGCGGCAGACGCAAGCGAACCGAGGCGTCTCTTCCGTGTTCTTTCAAAACAAGCGGTCCGGAGCGTGCCACGTGTAAAGGCGAAGCGACGTGTCGAATCAAGATCTGAGACGGGCAAATCTTCCTCAGTACGTTTCGGCCGAGCTTGCTGACGTATTACTCGCCAAACTCGGGGGGGACTAGTTGGTGGTACCGGGTTTAGCACACATTACCATACCCGACCCATATCTGATTTGACTTGAAGCTTCGGGAAGCATCTCGGAGAAATGGGCCAGCGAGGATCCATGTAGATGTCTCGGCCCGTTACGGAGTGTTAGCCGATCTCAGTGAATACAAGCAAATTGGAAGACTTAGCTCGGATCAAAGGAAATACTTAGAATTAGTATAACTTCCTTTTATCTTTTAGGAGATTTTCCATTTATCTTTTCGGGTTATTTCGACCGACTTTGTATTTATATAAATACTGGATGTATTCCTCCAAAACGAGGACATCTCCTTCAATAGAAAATTCTATACACATCTTTTTACTTGATATTTTCTTTGTGATATTACGCATTAACCTAGTTCCTCTATTCTTTGGATGGATTTTGGATTGTTGCTCAATCCAGTATCACCACTATCCCCATAGAGCATCAAATATGGAGCAAAGGCTCGATCAGTATCGCGAACCAATTCACCACTGTGCAAAATCAGCATTCAGAGAATTCTAATGATCTGTCAAACGATCGATCACCTCAATCAATCAAAGAGTCATGATCGATTTATCACTTCACTGAATGATCAATCACCAAACAAAACCAAGGTATGACACTTTCCAAATGCCCAATAATCGATCGAACACCAACACCGACCGATCGATCACTCATCAGACATCATTAGGCTTTGATAAGTCAACGATCGATCGATCACCAACTCGACCGATCGATCACCAACTCGACCGATCGATCACTGAACAAAAACCACTCTGGAATTTTTCCAGGGACTTCATGACTGATCTATCACCTCCCACGACCGATCAAACACTTACCAAGGTTTGTACTTCTATCTACTTCTATCCTTCATCTTATTCCAACCATTGGATAGCAACATCAAGGTAACATCTTATCACTATTCTTCAATTTTTACCTTACGATTATGTCCTTGTGTTGCTTATTTTTCACACCGGGACGGTGCTATGTAAGTATGGGGGAGAGTTTCTAAATTACTAACGATGTTTGCTTTCTTTTGGTTTGCTTTTCTTGTATTTCGAGTCATTTTCAAAAAAAATATCAAAAAGGATTTTTTCGAAAAACATTTTATTGAGTCAAAACTTGTTGGAAATGACGACCTTTCCTCTAAACAAATGCTTATTTTTATGTGATTAATTATCGTTGCGGCAAGACCTTTGGTAAGAACGACTGAAAACCAAATGATAGATATGGTTCCTGATTATCACGGTTTGTGGGCATGATATGGATCGGATCCCGGCCTACTACACTTGATCTTCCATCTCACTATTTCTCCTTACTGATGTTATGCTTGTAAATGAATTAACATTCATGATTTCTTATCCTTTTTTACCATTCTTTGTTGATCATGAATGGCCAACTCATTTTAGTTGGTACCTTACCTTTAAACTTTTGTTTTCATTTTTATAAATACTAGGTGATTACCCTCGCTACGCGAGGGTTAGTATTTAAAAAATACTTTATGTAATTTGGTTGTAAAAGTTGTTCAAGGAAAAACATCATCATTAGTTTACTTCTTGCATAAATGACCAATTAACGCGTTTTTGAATTGAGAAACTCATTTTGGAATTTCAAAAGCTTTTGTGTATGCATTGAGAAAGATATTGAGAAAGATCATTAAGTTGTGCTAACAGAAAAAAAAATTCAAATGTTGCTTAATAACAACCTCCCTTTGAAATTGTAGATTTGAAAAACGTTTTAACCAACTATTTGAATGGTCTAGAAACCTAAGAAGAATAAGTTCGGGAGAAAAAATACACTTGCATCATCCAAAAATTACCACATAAATACCTTCTTTTACTCTATCTGAAGAGCATTCTAACAAATATCAAAAACATAAATACATGTCGTACACCCGGGTTTATGATATTATTTATCAAGGTTGTTTTAACTTTATTGTAAAATAAAAGTAAATTGAATAGTAACTTTCCTTGAAAATGTCAAGCATTTGAAAATGTAAACTGCGTCGCATATGTTTACTATTATTTAAGCATACAATTTACTTCAACAAGTACAAGATGACCCACACGTTACTTCGTTGATCTTATATTATGTTATCACCATGCACTATATTATCACACGACATTCATTCTAATAATCCTACCTAGCAATCCTTTCCAATTCTTTTTGCCTTAAAATTCGAGTGTTGATCTTGGGAATGGACACAATCATTCTATTGTGATTGGGATCACCTCAAAGCTTCTCATTTCTCGCTGTACGAGCAAATTGTGAGCAATATGGATAGGAGCTTGATTGTGACGCCCGTGAACCATTTTTGAGGAAATGGAGGGGACTGTCGATCGACACACGTGGTGTATGTCGCTCGACAGGGGCCTTAAGGGGCTGTCGTTCGACACCCATGGTTTGTGTCGATCGACAGGTCCTTAATTGGTCGGTTTTCTGGTTCGATTTTTAATCGTGCGGTTGGGCCGGGCCGGTTTGGGGAAAAACTAGGGTTCGTATATAATGTTTTTGGCCGCATTTTGAGCGAAACCAAGTCTCAAAATCAGCAGAAAAATAGTTTGTGAGGAGTTCTCTTGTTTTTGATAGGTTTGTGAGTTAGGGTTTCGTTCTTGATCGTTTTAGAGTGGATTTTCATGGTGATTGTAGCTGAGTTAGTTTCTAGTCTCAATTCCCATCAATTTCTACCAAAAATCGAAGGTGAGTGCGTGACCATGGCTTCTGGGCCGATGGATTCGTTAGGGTTGATTGATGTTAGGTTTGGAACGTGTGAATTGATCTTGTGTTGATTGTTGTGGCTGTGGATTGTTGTTTGTTGTGTGTGGATTGTTGTTTCTTGCAGGTTTCGTGTTAACACTCAGGAGGAATCGATCCGAGAGGATTATGATCGATTTCCCATGATTCTGTGCAGGCCTGTCAAACGACAATCATATGACAAGCTGTCGATCGACACCTAGAGGGTGTGTCGATTGACAGGCATGTACAGAAGGTGTCGATCGACACCTAGTGGTAGTGTCGATCGACAGCCTGTCTGTTTGCCTATGGTTGAGCATGTGTGTTGTGTGCTGTTTTTGTTGTATGTTTGCCTGAGCGGTTCCATCGTGCTTGAGTGCGCAGTCGTAGATGGGATGACCGTCTCACTGAGTATTTGTGATAATACTCACGCATCTCTTTTTCCCATGTGATGCAGGTAAAGGCAAAATGTGATCGTGGAATCACGGCTACGAAGAGGGAGATGATCTAGGGTCTCGAGTTTCGTGTTCTGTGTTGCTTTTCCATTATTGTGTTAGAACCGCTGTTAGGTTGCTGGTTAGTGGAATGGATATTGTGATTTGGTTGTTGGACCGGTTTTTAATGGAATTAGTTAATTGGTTTTATTTGGTTTATTGTTATTCGCTGTAGTGTAATCTGTGTGTTTGCTTGGTTGTTGAGGATAGCATTTATGGGAATGCTAGTCCGAGACCAAGGATTAATTATTAAAAAAAAAAAACGGGTCGGATCGTTTCATTGATTGCCTTGTCCAAGTGTAAAGTTCTTGTGAAATCTTCATCTCGTAGAGGATATAAATTGGAATATGTTGCCATTGAGGGTTAGTTAACTGATGCAAATATGTCGTAGGAATTTTCATATATAATTTTAAGTTGTGCCAAAGTAAAAGAACAAAAATAAACATCACAAATCCATGCTACCGTTTCAAGACTGTTACTCTAGTTCTTGTTTATGAATAAACAGAGATTCTTGCACCATGTGATAGGAATCTTTCTTGAAAGAAGAGTTTATAAAACAACATGAGCAGAATATTATAACTTTAAAAGTTTCCGAAATGAACACATTAGTTTATTCACTAAAGATGACCAAATGATTAGTTTGATTAACTGAATATGGAGAACATGTGATGTATTAATATATAAGCAATGAACAATAGCGAAAATGATCATCAACCTTTTTTCTTGCTTTACCTTCCTTGCAAACCCTCTTTATGCCACATCACAAACTTCAGATGACATGAGAAAGAGTTCTTGATTTTTCTGACCTTGGTTAAAAAGGTTCATCACAAGGATTGCTTTGTGGAAATTGCACATATAACTCTCGTTTATCGCCTTACTCTCGATTGACAAGATGCGACAACCTCAGCTCGTCAGAAAGTTTCAAAGGATCCTCCTTTGGTATGTTTCAGTTTTTTGGACCAGTAGATAAATCTGCCAAAGCAGTTAAGCCAACCTATAACAGACAATATGACCTAATGTGAGATACACAAACTTAAGTTATTTTGATATACTAAAAATATCATGAGAAGAACCAAGTCGATAACTTCCAAATATTATTTGTAAAGAACAACAATATACTAAAAGTACTAATACAGAAGCATCAAATAACATTCCAGTATAGATTATAGCGAGAAGCCGACATTTCTACGGGAAGAAACCATAAGAAACCTTATAATACAAATTCGAGCCCAGTTAAATTTTCACTTCAATTACTCAAGCCTATGCAAGTTTACAATATAAAGAGAAACAATCGAATTTGAAAACAATAGAACGCAAGGTGGAAGTTTACCAATCGAGTCTCAAGGCGTTTAAATTCGAGCATGGAGTTGTGAAGAGCATGCAGTCCAAAGAGCCTTAGCCGCCATCATCTGTTGATGGTCCATCACAAATCTTTAAGAGAACAACCACTAATGCAAATGAAATTAAGAGAGTTTTGCTAAAAATAGTTCTCTTTGATGAGTTTTTTAGAGAGTTCTAAGCTCAATAATTTCCATCTTAAATTTTTTTTTTGTATCGTCAAAGTTTCTAAATGTGTTTCTTCCTGACGAATAAACCAAATACTTGGGAAAGATAGCTCAACTTTTGGACCTTTGGCCTATGTTTGTCAATGAAAACGAATCCAAACCAGGATATTTTTTTTTGCCAATTCTATGCCTACAAAATGACGAAGTAGAGACGCATGCTTAAAATAAGCTTCTGAAAGTGCAGGGTCTACTTCTATTGTTGCATTTAAATCATCGAGGACATCTCTATAACGCTTGACTTTGGTACTTTGTGAAGCTTAAATAAACCAGCAACATCTACATATTTAACCATATGTACAAAATTACCAGAATGATTACATATTTACCGATTTTTTAAAAACTATACCAAAAATCCATTCTTGCTTCACTTTCACTTTGTGGGAATTCATTTATTCTAAACTTACTGCAGAGAAATAAAAACTACAGAGATCTCTTGGATTACAAATACTAAAAAACCACAAAAGTAATACGCAAGTGTAAAATCTTCAAAACCAATCATCTTTTCTTAATATTATGAATTGTTGATTTTATTAGCATGACATTCAACTTTGTTTCTGCAAAAGTTAAGAGATGTCGATATCAAAATGAAATTTACCTGAGTTGGAGCATCATTCTTTTAAGCTATGCAATTTCAGGATCTTTCTCTTTTTTTGACACAAACCTGCAATCTCAAATGCATTGAGAAACTCGTTTATTACCCATGCATATTTCTCTATCCTTAAATTGAACTATATATGGGGTTCTGATTCTCAATCGCTATTGCAAATCCCTTGCATGGAAAGCAAACTATAAACCAACAAATTAAATAAGCATTTTCTCATCTAGCAATCAAAAACAGAAGGTTTCTTTGAAAATTGTACCTTGCGGTGGAGTTTCTGCATCTGAAGGCTGAAGAGTCTTGAGTCTAATCCTTTCAACATAAAAAAATCTTGAAATCAATTGCATTTAGGTAACATTAAAAATCAAGATTAAGAGAAAACATAAAGTATAAACCATTAAGCAGTAGAAAATACACATGTATGAAGAATTTTGCACGGTTCCAAACTGGAGAAACATCCTATGAAATATGATTCTCAATTGTTTGTCTAGATTAAAAATGCGTTCATGGTAGAGACGAAACAACACATACATCATATCTCAAATTTTCTTAAAAGGGTCTCCAGACCTTGACCAGAAGAACCCACACACACACACAATAATCTCGATGTATGAATGAAGAAAGACCAAAAGAACCCATGCAGTTTTTTATGTACGAAAGCCCACGAGACTCTGGCACACAAAAAAAACAGAGCAAAGAAAAAGAAAGTGGATACCGTGATATTGATCTCATCGTTACTTTGTACTTGTTCATCAAATTGGTATCATAGGCTTGTAACTGGCATCAGAGACTCATCACCAGCCGGCATATGTGTCGCTAACTTACACGCCAACATTGCTCTTTTACCACCAACAGAAGCATTTGGGGCTATAAAAAAGACCAAAAAAAGTAAAGTACCAAACTAAATAAAACTAAAAGAATTTAGAAGCTATATGATGTTGACCTTCATTAGTGCAACAATCGCAGAAGCATGAGTTAGACTTCTTCTTTGATCTGGTAAGAACTTTCATGTAACCTACAAATATAAAATCAGAATAAGAAATAGTTTAGAATATTTGTTGTTTAGACTTGCAATTCCTTAATACATCTCTGGAAGGAAAATCAAGCTTCCATGAACATTGAATATGTTTCACTTATATATCATGAAACCCTTTTAACATGGCAGTGGAACTCATAACCACCATTGTACGTGATGTTAGGGGGGTGAATTCAACATTGAGTTTGGAGTGATTTGTATTTAAGTGACAAATCCTCTGTTATTCAAACATGAGTTTTAAAAACTCTTTTCAAATTCAGTGTTATCGAACTTGTGATTTTAAAATCATCTTCAAAATCCAATGTTATTGGAAATGTTTTAAACAATAGTTTTAGGAGATTTGATGTGATTTTAATGTGTTTTGGTGGGATTCCTTAGTTAAAAATGTGATAAAACAAATCACAATGTTTTAGGTGGGATTCTATGAGATTTCATTTAAAATCACAACAATTTCTCTAAATCATCCAAAATCATTTAAAAACTCAATCAAAATCAAATCATTTCAAATTCTATGTTGAATACACCCCCCTTAGTTGTATTCTATATTTACAGAGAACCAAAAAGATAGAGTTTAAAAGGATCTGATTTTTTTTTTTTTGAAATGAAAATATATGGAATGTTGCGTAAACGATTATATATGAAAATAAAAGGATCTGATTATAAACGAGTAAGAGACATTTGACATCTATGAGCTTAGTAAATAACTTTACTGGGAAATAGATTGACATCTCTGCTATGCATTTCTTGCTAATCGGTTCAAAGAAAGAAACAACGTCGAGAGTGAGATCTTCGTACTCCGATATACCTAAGAGAAGAGAGGAAAAGACAGATCAAAGTGAGAACAGTATTTGACAAATCTCCTATCTACACAAGTTTATGAAGTGATCAAATTTTTCGGAAAATGTTACTCAACAATTTTACATATAAATCGAATGAGACATGTACGAGAGGAGATTGTGAGTGAGAAGGAAACCTTTGCAGTCAGATGGCACTTGAAATTCTGGAGTTTTATCGTAGAAAACTTGTGAGTGAGAATGGATTCTCGTACTTGGTCTACACATTAGTTTCCATGGCGCTTCATCTCGCCAAACTAAAACAAAGGTTGCATCTTTTCTCGAACAAATTTGGCAAATCAATCACCATTTTTCTGACGACCGGCATGTCATAAAATGTCTTCGTAAGGGATGAGATGATTCTCTTGATTTGATGCGACTGTTGATAATCCAGCGCCGTCGCTCTCTGGTCACGAAATCAGAATGGATTTTGAGGAATGACGTATGCGGATCATGGGACTCGTAAAATTGAGTAGTGGCCTCTTCCTAATAAAGATGTAAATTAAACAAGACTTGGATTTGAAACCGAAGCGGAAGAGGATACGGCATGTGTAGGAGGGGAATAAGAAATGCGTTGGGACTTTAGGAGAAGAAGAACAGTGAAAGGGCATAGAATTTTTGACGATTTTGTTTGTTTGTTTATAATTAGGATCCCACATGTCACTATAAAGAGAGCTAATGTGGCACTTTTATGGAGAGTGCTCAAGCTTTTCATATGCTTTTCATATAGTAGACTAGGGATTTTCCCCGCATTACGTGCGGGTTTTGTAGTTAATAATTTAATACATATAGATTTTATGTTTTTAAATTTGAAATTTTTTGTATGATGTTTTTATGTAATCACGCAAAAAAATATGGAAGAAATGCCACGAAATCAAGAACCAATATTAGCAACGATCTTCAAAAGTACACGTTTGCAAGAGATTACAAATGTTATCGTAATACTACATGTTAAGCAAGGTTAAACCAAACAATTTCAAACATATTTTTTTCTAATTGACAAATATATAAATATAATCATAGATAAATTATTGTACTTGGTCACATATAAACCCAAACACAATCACAATTCCACAAAGGGAAAACAATTCATACCAAACTATTATTACTCAATCACGAATTGTCTTTAACAGCAAAAAGAATTGTCTTCTTTATAAGGTTTATTTCTAAAACCGGAGGCAATATAAGGAACTTTTGATATGAAATTTTGAACCCTAAACCCCAAACTTCAAAATTAAATGATAAAACTGAAAATATATTTTCTATTTGTGGTACATTTGAAAAGTAGTAGTATTTTATAAACAAAACTTCAAAGTTTAATATCATATGGAATTTCTCTTCTGTTAGTACTTTGTCGAGGATTTAAATTTAGGTGTAATTTTCCTATGTTCCTAATGTTTTTAATCTTGTTCTACTTTATTTTTCTGGTAAACCCACGTTTTGTGAATTTGTTGATTTGCAATGATTGTTTAGATTATTTGGTTGTCTTGTTAATTTAGTAGGTTGTGTTTTTTGGGTAAGATTAGGGTAGATATCGTTATATTTTTCAACTGTGATTTTTGGCATAGGCATGATTTGTAAACGTATGGTACTGTCGATGTTTTTAAACATATGGTGTTGTCTTTTTGAGTCCTTGTTATGTTTTGTAATAAATTATGTGGTTTAACTATATAGTAGCATATATTAGTGTTTTTAGTATTATTTTCTAGGTATTTTCTACTGGGCGCTTTTGTTCAAAATTAAGGTGTGTATCAAACTCTTTAGAATTTTGAATTTCATGTAACTCCTACGTATGATAACTGAAAAACAAACTTGTGTAGCCACCTGGACCGCATAATAATAACGAAGCTTTAACATCATATATATATAACCACATTAAGATTGTTGAAAAGCCAATAAAGTACGTCAGATTCATGCATAAAATGGTTTCTTGCAATGGATACATGACTCTGTAGTTCAATTTAGTGCAGCCCAAATATCAGTTACTATTGTCAATTTTTGCCCATACTTCTCATGCATTCTAGAAAAAGTTATAAGCTATTTAAAATTTATCACAACTTATAACTTTGGAACGTGAAAGTTAAAATCATATATACAATTGTACATCAACAGCGATTATAGAAAATAATTGAATCTCAAAGCAATCATACATCTGATCATTTTGATGATGATAACGTAACTTACTCTTGAGTTGCATCGAGTTGTCAGAGTTTGGCATGCTTGTCTTTCTTTTAAATTTTTAACTCCACCGTCCGATTCCGTGTTTGTTGTTGGCTTCTCAAGTATATATGGGATCAATCTTCACCTCCATCCACCTCCTCGGCATTCTAGTGTCCTTTAGGTTTTGTTTCCACATCAATATCGTCATCACTTACAGGGACACTGTGATGGATTGGTTTAAAATGTATGTATATAAAAAGTGAAATTACATGCAAAACCACAAATTGAGCATTGCTATCAAGTTAACGAAATCAACTCTTTCGGCCTTTCCAAGAGTAGCACCACTTTCGTGAAAACAACAATAGCACGTGTAGCACAAAAACAACTCAAATGAGAGAAACCAAGTAACCAACACATAAGTTTTCGAAGCACCACTTTTGGGATATAAAATGCTTGGATTCTTCTGTGCTAAATTTAGTTGTGAAATTGAAGATTCGCATACCTCCTGGAGCAGAAAGTTCCCACAAATGGCTCGTCCCCTCTCTTACGGAAACTCTTCTTCTTCGTTGTAAGTTGTGGTGGGGATTTGTTACCCTTCATTCTTGTGCTTTTGTAAAAACTTGCAGAGGGAAAATAATGAGAAATAATAATTTAGAATTAACATACAGTCTACTTGTATTAACCCAGCCCAAGAATAATGGGTGCCACTCTCGTTAGTAGCTTTATCTGGAAAATAATGGAGACATTAGCCACTCTCGTTATAAGCAAAGACATGTGAAAATTTTGGTTAGTTGGGAAAATGGTTTCAATAATTGTAAATGAAATCGTCTGAGAAAAGTATAAGTTGAGAATGGGCTTACTCTTGGGATATAATTTAAACTGGAGTGAAGCACGAAACACAATTTTCCAACATTTTCTTGGAAAACCTTTTAGGGAATGAATAATTTGCTTTGTCTGCAAACTGTGAAGAACACATAGCAAAAAAACAATGTGAACTCAGGTGAAAACTGATTTTATACAGAGGATGTGCTAAATATGATATTTGTAATTATCATTGTACATCTGAAAATCCTAAGGGTGTTTTAACGACTTATATTTCATAGTTGAATTCAGGCTGCCTGCATGACACCATTCCTCATAACCATGCATGGAATTTCTAGACCTGCTGAGATGGATCATCGGTTATTGGTACGGTTTACCGGAGTTTTTCTATTGGACTGTCGCTCTCCTCCTCCTCTTGTTCTTCATCTGCACCTGCCAATAAAAACTTGGTTTAATCAGAACCACATCAGATTGATTCAAACCAACCAATTTGTTTTTGTTTTTAACTTGTGAGAACTTTATTAAAATTGGGAGTATGTGGAGTTTACAATACCTCAAAACAGAGAGAGATAAACACACGAACAAAAGGAAATTCAAAACAGAAAAACAAAACAAAAAAGAGCATCACATTCCTAATGATATAGGATAAGGATAACCAGATGCTACCTGAACCACTATCGAGCTATCCGATCATGGAACCATGCAGAACCCCATTGTTAGGTAAGGTCGAAATCTTTCATCCGGCAACACACTTTTGGAGATATCTTGCGCAATCAGATTTCTCGGAGATATTTATGGAACCTAACAACATGTGGCTGAATCGATACTATATATATATATAGAAGATGGAGTGGTGGTGGCAATCGTGGAGTCATTACTACTGCCTATATTGAATTCAAGCGTTAACAGTGAGAAAAGGTGAAGAGATTTATAGTTTCTGAAATGAATTAGTTTGGAAGTTCTGTCAGGAAGGAGCTGAATCGTGGTTTGTCGTTGATGTTTTCGTAATGGTGGTTTGAGAATTATAGGAGGCGATACTCTCAATTAATTTTACAAAGCGCTTAAGTTACGACATTAGAACAGAAAACTATTAACAGATGGTTTCTCATAGCATCAAGCAAATAATCCAAAGTTAAACTTGAATCCTATAATTGTTTATCTACTTAACTGAAGTAAGCATGTAAAATAGAAAAAAAATGAACATCAAAACTGTTTTATGTAAAATACTCACAGTTAACTTTATTTCCTAAATCTGGGATCTTCTCATCTTCTTCCTCATAGTCCTCGTTGTCTCTAGTGTCTCCCATAGTTGTCAAATTCTACAAAAATTTCTAGTAAGATTCCGAATCCAAAACAGAAACATGAGATTCAGTGAGACCGTATCTTAAATGTAAATCTCGGATAGTTTCTTAAGAATGCAAAATCGATGAATTTTCAAGGGAACAGTGATAAAATAGGAATTTACAGCAAGAAAATTAAACTGTAATATAAGCAGATTTGTTTGGATCTTGAAATTGATTAGGGTTTCAAATGATGGGTATATGATTAGGTATTTTGTTGGGTATTTATAAAGAGAGATCATAAAGCTATAGGAGATGAGAAGGCTTACTGGAGAGATTGTGGGCAGAGAGGATGGTTTAAGGCAGAAGTTACATAATAGGAAGAGAAAGGGAAAAGGCAGAAGTTACATATTAGGAAGAGAAGGAGAAGAGGCGACGATTGAGAGAGAATGGGTTTCAATGTGGGATTGGTTTTTTAATGGGCCATAACGTTTTTGGATATCAAGAGGAAATACAAGGTTTAGTTTTAAGATATGAAATGACATGGCACTTTTATCGGTTAAGAAAATTCAGAATTTTGTGCTGATGTGGAGGGGCTTAGAAGCAAGAAAATCTCCCCCTTTTATATAAAGGAGATTTATATGAATTTATCTTTGATAATTCAAATACTTATTATTATATTTCTTGATACATCGGAAAAATTAAAAATGTCAGTTTTGAATTTTTTTTTTCCAGAAAAGCCACTATAAAGTTTTTATTCAAAACAATATCACAAATAATAATTATATACTCTAAACCCTAAAAAATTTGTTGACAAAACAAAAAAAAGTTAAAATTCTAAACTTGAAAAATGATTGCGACTCTAAGAAATCCTGAACCCTAAAAACTAAATCCTAACATAACATAATTAATCCAAACATAAATAATAATTATAGTAAATGATATTTTAAAAATTGATATTTTAAAAATTGATATTTTTGCAAACATTTTGAAAATATGACATTTTAAAAAATGGCATCTCAAAAGTGGTATTTCTCAAAAATCTCCATGATTCATATTGTTAGTAACTTTAAATTATATGATATGTTAAAGTTCCGGTTTATATAAGAACTATATGAGGACCCGCAAAATATGCACGTATTAAATTTTAAAATTGATAAATTGTATAATAATAACTCATATAGTTATATTCTAAATGAAAATCCCGTTTATTTATTCAAAAATTGTATTTTTTAACCGTGAGTAAGAAAATCATTTACTAACAAAATCATAAAGAGATACAAGTTTATTTTTCAAAGTAAGTACAAGTTTTAATAAGTTTTACTGGAAAAAACATTCATCTTTGAATAAATTGAAAAGTTGAGAATGTATTTGAGCTTTTAAATAAAATTAATTTATGATAAAAAGCGTTCATACAAGTCATGATCTAAATTAACAATAACACATGTCACGATCTTGTGAGTTACAATTTTGCATACGTTTAATACTCTCGTCGAACGCATCCTCCTTTATATAATAGGGTAAGTTCATTTGGGAAAAAAATATGTGATATCACAGTGTTTGATTGAAAAATCGTTATACTAATAACTTTACCTTCATTTGTTTTATGCACCTTTTTAACTGAAAAGTCGATGATTTCGCTTAAACCCTACCCTTTGAAAAGGAGATGTAGCCTCTAGCTTCACCATGAGTACTTAAACAGATAGTTTGGTGAGAATCCGAGCCTAGTCATCTTGGGGCTGTACGCAAAGGATACTAGTTTTCTTGGGGCTTCAAGCTATAGCGTGTGATAAGTATATCAACCACAGAGAAAAATTATTATGTTTATGAAGTTATTATATTGACGGATTATTTATAACATATAAGCGTTGATAGAATATTTTCGTATCCACAGACTGAAAACCATTTTGTAATATGTTTTCATGTTTTTATTTTTTGCCATGATTTCATAAAATAGGTTTAGAAACTAGATTTGTAAACGTAATCTTTTCATTTTAATGAAATATTAACATTTTTAGCAAAAAAAAATATATTTTCTTTCGAGTTTCTTTTTTTTTAGAGTTTCGACACATTCTTTTTAACGCTTGCATGTTTTAAATAATACACCATTAAAAGAAAAAAGAAGTAGCAAAAAAATTAAGAGACTAAAAACGAAGGGCCTCTCTTACTAGGAATTTTCAACCACCGTTTCTTTCCCCCTTCCCGAACTATATAAAACATTACAAAATGGTGAACAAATAAGAGTATAGGTAGCAAACTGAGGTAGAAGTTCAAATCATGAACTGTAACATGAAAGCAACAAGGAGTTTTGGATCTCTGTGATCTCTTATGGGCCGAGACGATAAGGTCCATCGCCCATGTAATGACCATCCATGTATAAAGCTGCGTGGTGGTGCGGGTGCTGCAGACCATCCATCACCATGAACTGCATGTCTTCAGATGGTTTCCAGTGACGTTTTCTTTGGTTTATGAACCAGTTATTGATTTGCTTCTGATCTAACCCAGTTGATTCAGCTAATGCCACCTTCTCAGACTCCTGCAAAACACACCATCATGTTTTTTTTTTGTGTGCTAAAAATCATCATGGTTTTTGTTGTTATCAATGTTAAAAAAAATGCTAAATGGTAGTCGGATGGTGATCCAGCATCTACCGTCTTGAGTGATTCTATATGTATTAGACGAATATAAAATACATTCTTGGTTTGCTGAAGGTAAATGTAGTAGCTAAATGAAGATAAATGAATGTACTAGCTATATTCTTCCAGTGTATTTTATATTACATGTTATTCATATTTATCAATATTACCATGGAAATGTTACTATCTTCTTTCGGTGATATTAGTCAAATTTCTCTAAGCCTGAATGAAACATATTTTTTTAGCTATTCCCAAATATAATAATTATGACCCTTGATTTTTATCAAGTTAACTCACAATATATACAAAAAATTAAGGGTTTAAATTATAACATTAATAACCAATATATTTATAGTCTCATTTTTTTTTAACATGCGTACGAAAATAGGTTGCACAACAAACATGGGTAAACCATTTAATTCTTAAACGTTTTATGTGCCATTTAGATAGCCTAAAGCATCTAACTGGCGCCTATATTGTAAATATAAAATTCTTTTTTTTATATATAATCTTGAAATCAGCTTTTAATCTATTCTCCACCTTTTTGCCCAAAAGAATTGAATTAGGGACACAACGTGACCAATTCATTGTATAAACCGCTAGCCTACTACGCTGTTGGTGAATGAATAGGAAATTATTATCATCTAAACCGCTGCTTATAACAATGGTTGTAAAATATTTTCAAAAAAAGCAATTGAATGCATGGAGAGATGAGAGTGTATTAATACGTACAGAAGGATAAGGCCACTTGTAATGCAACTCCCACCACGTAAGAAGCTTCTGCCTTGCTTCTTTGGGAAGTTTGCCTTTCTTCTTTTTCTTGGACAGTTCTTGCTTAAGACTGCTCAAGTATCCACTGTACTTCTTCAGCAAGTGGTTCTTGAGTTCCCGATCTTCGGCTCTCGGGTCTATTTCTGGTAATTCTGTTTCCCCTCCGCTGTTATTCTCTTGTTCTTCGTCTGATGATCCCATTCTCTCACTTTTCCCATCTGTTTCAACATTTTATCTTTTCATGAATTTGGTAATTTCAGAGCATTTTAATCATTGAACTGTATGAATGACGAATCCAAATAGAAAATTTGATGAATTTGCATCATAGTATAGAACACACATTCTTAAGAAAACACCAACAAATAAATCTTTACGAGCAGTAACAAAAGTGCTTGTGATGGTTTTTCGGCCGAATGAGAAGAAAG